>JALMGJ010000004.1:48478297-49678297 GCA_023362775.1 Charina bottae
TATATCTATATATTATAATTTCATAAGCATCAGGAACTGAAGAAAGTGGGTTTATATTAGATTAAATTATTAAAACATTTAGTGCCTTAGCCCTAAAAACAGCCCTACTCTCTATTCAGAATGAAATTATGTGTGGGAGGGAGGAATTGTTTTATAATGTTATTGCCAAACTTGGTGGGGAAAAAACCCCAACACTCATCTCTGATGTTTACTTCTTTTACTTAGTGAAGAAAAGGAAAAGATTGAGATTCATATGTAAGGGTTAAGGGGGGAACCAATGGTCCCCAAGCTAGAGATGCCCACTATGGGAACATATAGCTGCTCAGCTTCACAGCGCCAAGCTCCACACCAAGTATTGATTAATTAGGAAGAATGGGATGAATAAACATTGTTTTACATTTTTTCACTAGCAGTGAGCAATCAATTGATGTGTATTGCTTCTTTATCATCTACCTTGTGCCTACCTTGTATGTGTTCTCTCCCATATACAAGGAGAACTTTTTTGTACTTAAAAAAATGGGCATAATGTTTTCATAGGCCCTTTAGTTTTTGAAGCCATAGACCAGTGCTTTCCAAACTGCTGCCATTGGCGACACACCAATGGCGGCAGCGGTGGCGGCGTGGCGGCGCGCGCATGTACGGCAGCGGCGTGGGGGGCCGCGCGGCAGTGGTGGCATGCATGGCGGCAGCGGCGGCGGCGGCCTCTCTAAAATGCGGAAGCGCTGATGGCGCACCGCTGCCGCCACCATGCACACCACCGCACGTGCCGCCGTACTGCCCCACGCGCGCCCCCGCCCCGCCGTTTTGCAACACACTAAACTGTGTGTTGCGACACATTAAAATGTTGCGACACACAGTTTGTAAAGCTCTGCCATAGACAGTGACTATTGAATAATACAGACCTGCCTTTCCTTTCATTTCTGTAGCATTTTCACTTTTCTTTTGCATGTTATAGATAACCCTTAGAAGCACAAGTCAGTGAACCTTTGCACTTAGGCACTTAAGTGTAAGTTTTATAAGTATCTGAAGGTACAGACGTTTAATTGGACACAATTAAAAGATAGATTTGGGATACAAATGGTGTTCTAGGCTTTAAGTACATAGTTATTTTGACAAATCTACATATTTATAGCATTTACATCCCATCCTTTCTCTAGGAGGTCAGGGTTATGTATGAAACTCTCTCCTAACTTTATCTTTACAACAGAGTCCTAGCTACAACTGAGATGAAAGAAATAACCCAAGGACAGGGTTTTGTGTTGGCATGGGGACTTGAATCTAGATCTCCCCAGTCCAAATATAATACTTAATGACTACACAATTTGTTTACACAATCCACTGCTCCCCTGGAATTTGTCTCCTGATAGAGAATAACTTGGATGGAATAGGATGGGTTGAAAATGAGAGTATTTACTAACACAACTACAATGCCCACTTTAGCAACAAAATATGCACATTACATTAATGTTGTATCTCTAAATTTCAGTACCACGTTGTATTGATTAGCAAATATTTGCCTAGCATTCCAGTTCTGAGAATTGCCCAAGACCCCTAGCATTAATATTCAGACTATGAAACCAAAACAATAAAAGCAGAAAACAATAAAGTGTTTGTGCATGTTTTACTGGTATTTGAATAATTCAAGATTCTTAACAGTAAAGATATATGAAGCCACTTAGATGTAATTTTGCCATATCAGAAAACTGTTTTCTTACAGTAGTTGTGGCAAACATGAATTAAATCAGAATGTTATCATATCCATCAAATAATAAGTGTTCTTAGGTGGCTGTTGTGGGTCTTCCTGGCTGTGTGGCCGTGTTCTGGAAGTTGTGGTCCCTAACGTTTCACCAGCATCTGTGGCCAGCATCATCAGAGGGCACGAGCACAGACAGAAGTGAAATCTCTGTGCCCAGGTAGAGACTCTTCCAGCCGTGAAAGCCTTCGACAATACATTGTTATTAGGTGCATTGTTATATATATATAAAAATATGGAAAAAATACTGCACACTCATGCACATATTTGTTGTTTATTCGTTCATTTGTTTCCGACTCTTCATGACTTCATGGACCAGCCCATGCCAGAGCTTCCTGTCGGCTGTTGCCATCCCCAGCTCCCCAAAGTTCGAGTCCGTCACCTCCAGAATATCATCCATCCATCTTGCCCTTGGTCGGCCCCTCTTCCTTTTGCCTTCTACTTTCCCTAGCATCAGCATCTTCTCCAGGGTATCCTGTCTTCTCATTATGTGGCCAAAGTACTTCAGATTTGCCTTTAAGATCATTCCCCCAAGTGAGCAATCTGGGTTTATTTCCTGGAGTATGGACTGGTTTGATCTTCTTGCAGTCCAAGGCACTCTCAGAATTTTCCTCCAGCACCACAGTTCAAAAGCATCTATCTTCCTTCGCTCAGCCTTCCTTATGGTCCAGCTCTCGCAGCCATAGGTTACTATGAGGAATACCATTGCTTTAACTATGTGGACCTTTGTTGTTAGTGTGATGTCTCTGCTCTTAACTATTTTATCGAGATTTGTCACTGCTCTCCTCCCAAGAAGTAGATGTCTTCTGATTTCCTGGCTGCAGTCAGCATCTGCAGTAATTTTTGCGCCTAGAAATACAAAGTCTGTCACTGCCTCCATGTTTTCTCCCTCTATTTGCCAGTCATCAATCAAGCTGGTTGCCATAATCTTGTTTTGTTTTTTTTTGAGGTTTAACTGCAACCCAGCATTTGCACTTTATTCTTTCACTTTCGTCAGAAGGCTCCTCAGCTCCTCCTCGCTTTCAGCCATCGAAGTGATATCATCTGCATATCTGAATTTGTTAATGTTTCTTCCAGTGATTTTAACTCCAGCCTTCGATTCATCAAGCCCAGCACGTCGCATGATGTGCTCTGCGCACAAGTTCAATAGGTAGGGTGAGAGTATACAAACCTGCCGTACTTCTTTCCCAATCTTAAACCAGTCTGTTGTTACCATTGCTACTTGGTCGTTATACAGATTCCTCAGGAGGCAGACAAGATGACTTGGTATCCCCATACCACCAAGAATTTGTCACAATGTGTCATGATCCACACAGTCAAAGGCCTTAGAATAGTCAATAAAACAGGAATAGATGTTTTTCTGAAACTCCCTGGCTTTCTCCATTATCCAGCAGATATTGGCAATTTGGTCCCTAGTTCCTCTGCCTTTTCTAAACCCAGCTTGTACATCTGGCAATTCTCGCTCCATGAATTGTTGGAGTCTACCTTGCAGTTCAGCTGGGATACCGTTATCTCCTCCTACCTTGTTATTAGCAATGCTTCTTAAGACCCATTCAACCTTACTTTTCAGGATGTCTGGCTCTAACTCATTGACCACACCATCAAATCTATCCCTGATATTATTTTCCTTCCTATAGAGATCTTCCGTATATTCTTGCCACCTTTTCTTGATCTCTTCTGCTTCTGTTACATCTGAATTTACCTCCGGTGTTTCTAATTTTCTGGAAGAGGTCTCTTGTCCTTCCTATTCTATTGTCTTCTTCCATTTCTACACATTGCTTGTTTAAAATTAATTCCTTATCCCTTCTGGCTAACCTCTGGAATTTTCCATTGAATTGGGCATATCTCCCCCTATCACTGTTGCCTTTTGCTTTCCTTCTTTCTTGGGCTACTACCAGTGTCTCAGCAGACAGCCATCTTGCCTTCTTGGTTTTCTTCTTCTTTGGGACGTTTTTTGTTGCCGCCACCTGAACAATACAGCGAACTTCTGTCCATAGTTCTTCCAGGACCCTATCCACTAAATCTAGTCCCTTAAATCTATTCTTCACCTCCACCGCATATTCATTAGGAATATTAGTGAGCTCATATCTAACTGATCTGTGGGTCTTTCCTGTTCTCTTTAGTCTGATTCTAAATTTTGCAATAAGAAGTTCGTGATCTGAACTACAGTCAATTCCAGGTCTTGTTTTTACTGACTGTATAGGTGTCCGCCATCTTTGGCTACAAAGGATGTAGTCAATCTGATTTCGGTGTCGACCATCTGATGAAGTCCATGTATAAAGTCGTCTTTTAGGTTGTTGGAAGAGAGTGTTTGTTATGCACAGTGAGTTGTCTTGGAAAATTCTATCAGCCTATGTCCTGCTTCATTTTGTTCTCCCAGACCATGCTTGCCTGTAATTCCAGGTGTCGTCTGACTACCCACCTTAGCATTCCAGTCTCCTGTAATGAAAATAACATCTCTTTTTGGTGTATTATCCAGTAGGTGCTGCAGATCCTCATAGAACTGATCTACTTCTGCTTCTTCAGCATCTGTGGTTGAGGCGTGTATTTGGATCACTGTGATGTTAAATGGCTTCCCCTGAATTTGAATTGAGATCATTCTATTGTTTTTTGGATGGTATCCAAGCACTGCTTTAGCCACTTTATTATTAATTATGAAGGCTACTCCATTTCTTCTGTGGTCCTCTTGTCCACAGGATCTGGTGGTCATCTGATGTGAAGTGGCCCATTCCAGTCCATTTCAGTTCACTGACACCCAAAATGTCTATATTTAATTTTGCCATCTCACCAATAATCACATACAATTTGCCCTGACTCATAGATCTTATATTCCAGGTTCCTATGGTGTGTAGATCTTTAGAACATCGGATTCGTCGTTCACCACCAGCACTGTCGGCCGCTAGCCATCCTTTCGGCTTTGAGCTAGCTGCATCATCACATCTGGGGCTAGTTGAACTTATCCTCTGTTCCTTCCCAGTAGCATTTTGACCATCGTCCGACCTGGGAGTCCCATCTTCCAACGGTATACTGACATATCTCTGGTTGTACTGATCCATTTAGTTTTCACGGCAAGAATACTGGGGTGGGTTGCCGTTACCTTCCCCAGGGATCGTATTTAGTCTGACCTCTCTTCCATGACCTTCCCATCTTGGGTGTCCCTTCACGGTTTAGCTCATGGTGCTCATTGAGGTGCTCAAGCTCCAGCACCACGACAAGGTAATGATTTCCTTTGCTGGAGCATGCACATATAGAATATATGAAAAATGTCATCAGCCTAACCATTTGGTCCTTTGTTCAATGTAATAAAATTGAAAACTAGTGTACTTGCAACATACTGAATATATTTATTTTTGGTGGGCTTTTATTGAAAGTAAAACTATAGCTGTCAAGAGGTGGCCAGTATATACCTACAATACGTGTTTCCAAATGTTAGCAACCAAGTTGCTACTTTTGCTCCGCTCTCACTTAAACTTAGGAAGAAATATTTAAGTTCTTAGTTGCAGCTCTGGCTCTATTTTGTTGTAACTTTTTTATATATTTAATGCTTCTTTTGTTATTTTATTTTATAATTTCATCATTTTATTGTTTTAATGTTATTATATTTTATTGTATTTTATTGCATTCTTATGTTATGACTTGTGGTTACAACAATAAACTTCATTTCTTGCTTACTTACTACCTACAGCACTCAAATTATTCAAAGCCAAGCCAATAACTCAACTTCTTTATGGTGCTCATCTTGGCCCCTTCTCCAATTTTGTACCATTGGAACTTGGGCAATCCAAATTTCTAAGATCAGCCCTTCAAGTCCCAAAATGTGTCTCTAATGCCACCCTGAGACTCAAGACAGGCCTCATGAAAGTGGAGGCTAGGGTGTGGGTGGTCATACTCAAATATTGGCTCAGATTATCCCTTTTTCCCCTTGGCCTTGCCCCATTAAGTATGATGGATGACTTTCAGTCCACATGGAAACAGGCAGTTGCAATTAAAATCTCATCCCTGGGCTTCTTTCCAGGTTTTTTACTCAGCATGAGATATGATCAGGCCAAAGCACTCATTAAACAGTGTGTAGCAGACATGGAGTGCCAATTGGATTTATCCAGGTCCCCAACCTTTATTGCCAGTAAATCCAGCAGGTATTTTGCCTCCCCATGACATGCTTAACTAAACTAGAGGTATGTGGCTTCAGACTGAAGAAGCTCCTTGGATAAGGAGTGAAGCGTTTCTACTGAGAAAATAGAAATCCAGTTGACATAATTCAAGCCACAGACTGTTCCACCTGGATGACTGAGAACCTTCATCGACATAAACTAGAGGTACATAAACATCGGAGGGCCTTTACTCTGGCACAATGTCACACCCTCCCCTCAGCTGTCCTGGAAGGTCAATACAAGAAGGTTCCTTACCCGGAGAAACAATGCCCCTGTGACTCTGGTCACATAGAAACAACAGGGCATGTGCTCCTCCAGTGCCTGTACTATAGAGACATTTGTACTAGCCTCATCTTACCATTATTGTATAAATACCCAGGGCGCTCAGGACAATTTTACACCTCCTGCTGCTGTCAGATACCAACCCTGCTACAACATACAATGTTGCCAGGTTCTGCGCAGCAGCGCTTAAAATCATCAGCTGATGACCAGTGCCATAAATTAATTTTAATCAGCATCTAATTCGTAACACTAGAGTGTTCTGTACTGATAGACATACATGCTCCCCTACACCCATCTAATGCTCCTCCTAAATATATCTATCTATCTATCTATCTATCTATCTATCTATCTATCTATCTATCTATCTATCTATCTTTCTATATTAGATTTTAATGTATTTTCTATGTTTTTAACTGATTGTACCTCGCCCTCCTTATGCTGGTCTTGACCATGATAAAGATTTGTTTGTTTCTAAAACCATAGCTGGTGTCATGGCCTCAGAGCCAGGCTCCAAGATGCGGGAAGATCAGGTCCTGTTAAGTGCTGCACCCATTGATTCAACAGCCACTGAATCCAAAACCAATACCCACTCAGAACAGAATTCCTGTTCTTGACTCCTGCTTCGTTTTGACCTCGGCGTGCTCCTGACCAAGTCTCTGGCTCATCCCTCGGTACTTTTCAAGCTATTGTGTGGTATTTGATTATGGACGGTGTGACTTGGATTACACCTTCTGCTCAGCCTCTAGTAAGCTGTTGTGAACAAACATGTTCTTTCTCTTGCTTCCCCAACTCCTCCTCTATTGCCTCCTCCTGCCTGTCTGCTGCCATCTCTCCAGACAAGACTTCCTGATGTTTTTACAAGCCTCACAGCAAATATATTGCTTCTAAATGCTCCTTCTGCTGCAGGTTTTTTACTCCCACCCAGAACCTCTGCAAGACTCACCCCCAAGCACCCACATCACTCCTGTACTTTGCCTGCCAATTGCATGGGTATTTTCTCCCTTCGCTGAAGGCATGACAAAAGCTGGTATATATGAAGAGATATAGGTACAACATGTTTGTGTGTCTGTGTATCTCTCTCCAGAAACTGATCAGTATATTAGCAAGAAGCAAACTAGTTTTATGGTTTAATGTTTCACAAGTTTCAGCAACCCAGGGCTATTTAACTTTTATGAGAAAGCTTAAAAGCAGACATAAATTCACTCAAATGCCAATGAGAAAATTACACTGACTTTCAGAGACCAGTGAATACACTCCTTCATATTTTTAAAATTTGGAGATGTACTGTAATTCAGTTGCAGCAACAGGTGCATTTTTCCAAGTACTAGTAAATCTTACATTTTATCTTCATCGCCCCTGCCCAAAATACAAATATATCTTCTAATAAATTTACAAATGTAACAAGGAATATTCCAGTGAAGTTTTATTCAGTGCTAGTCATTGTGATAAATTAATTATAAGGGGTGGTTGTAAGGAAGTTTTCTCCTGGGGGAAAATAAGGAAGTAACTGAATTACAATAAAACTTAGTGTAGCCATCTTGAATTAATATTATCACACCACACAGCCTGTGAATTCTGCACCATCAGAAACAGTCACAAAATGAGAATATTGCCAACAGTATAGAGTAAATTGGTTTTACCAATCTATTATCTGCACTCTAGGAAAAAGAAAAAAAAAATCACAGGGAAGCTACATTAGACTTCCACAAGTCCCTAAGAGGTATTGATTTCAACTTCTTGGGTTATTCTGGCTTTGAATTATGGAAGTGAAGTGGAAAATTAGAGCCAAGAGGCTGGACAAAACTTAGTTCCATGAACAACAAGAAAACCTAGTTGACTTTACAAAGCTTGGATCGAGTCTTTATACCTTAGAAAACAAAAGGAATGACAAGATGCAGTCATAAAGAAGGTATAGTCATAATTCTGAATCATAGACTTTGAAAAGTTCCAACATAGCAAAGCATTATCTTCACCATACCACATAAAGGGTATGGTGTCATAAAGGGGTCCCTTACATTTAAAACAATGCAAATAATAATAACAACAACAATAAAAATAGTAATGTAAATGCTAATAATAATAATAATAAGTAAAATACATCAAACAGGTTCGATGGTGTATAGACAGAGACTTGGAAATAAGTCTCATCGAACCCAATGCAGTTCATAGCTGAGTAAGTATCCAGAGGATTTTAATATATACAGTATTTATCTATCTATCTATCTATCTATCTATCTATCTATCTATCTATCTATCTATCTATCTATCTACAGTATCTATCTATCTATCTATCTATCTATCTATCTATCTATCTATCTATCTTTGGTATCAGAAAAAAAATTAAATATGAGTGTGAAAAACTTTCAGGAATTATTTATTTTTAAAGAGAGAAATTGAGAGGAAGAGGAGCAGCTAGGGAAGAAGAATAAGAGGGAAAAATTACTTACCTAGAACCCCTAGCCTGTAGTTGATGGTTACAACAATGACATTTCCGTAGCTTGCCAGTATACTGCCATCAACTATATTCCCTGTACCTTCCATATATGATCCACCATGAATATAGACCATCACTGGTTTCTTGCTGTTCTGATCATGTATATCTGAAAAGAATACAAGTAAGGAAAACACAAGAAAGTAATACAAGTATTAAATAAAAAAATCATAGTCTTTTTTTTTACCCCCAAAGAGCTAATAAATTAGTTATTTTGCATATTTTCTCATTTCAACTATATTTCTTATAAAATCACCTGTTTCTCTTCAGTCATAACCAATGAAATAAAGCAAATATGGTTTCTGGAAGAACTCTGGGGGGGGGGGAAGGCTAAAGTGTCACTTATACAGTATATAATTCATTGTAGGACTAAAATGGTAACAGAATATTCCCAAGACTCAAATATGTAAAAATATATATTGCAAACAATATAAAAATAGATTTACAAACTGTTGTTAGAAAGTCCACGGTTCTGTTAGAGCAAATGTGTGTGGAATAAAATCATTTGTGTCTCTGTGTTCTTGCAAACTGACAGTTTTCACTCCCCAAAAATGTTTCGGAACCCATTCGGAAGGGGTGTTAGGGTTATTCTATGTAGAATTCATGCGAATGGATTCCTTCACTAGCTTGTAATGCCAGTATTTTTCCATTCCCTCTGCTGTAAGTGTTTTCCATAACATTCCACTAGTAAACAACAGGTGTGTAGCCTTAACTAGTCAAAACATATCGGCCCAAAAATACCTTGTCCCATGGGAACCGTTCCCCAAAGGGAAGACAATGTGCAACACTGCCATCACATGCCGATTTATAGTAAGAACAACTCTGTAAATGCATTGTCAGTTTGAAAATGTCCTGACCCACATATAGCCAATCAGAATGCTGAAACAAGTGTATATTTCAGCTGTGAACTATGGGTCTATATTCTACTCTCTTCTTCTTGACTTCTATCTGTCATGTTACCATGTACTCAGTTCCTGAACTGTAACTATGCCTGGCCTTTGTATGGGCCATGAAACTCTGTGTATGCTTTGTTGTTGTTTTTCCTTTTGCAATAATGTACTATATATCCATTATTGCCTTATGTTACAATAAAATATTGTGAGCCATTGTGTATTCCAAACAACTACACGTTGTTTGGAATACTCTGCACCTGGAACCCCATAAGGCCAACAATTTCCCACAGGTTCAATATTCATTTCAAAAATTCAGTAAGCTCATTAACTATATTTTCCTGCAATTCATGAAACAAAGAATGTAGGCAGTTTGAACACAACAAACTGACATCCTTACCACCCCTCCCACCAAAAGCTAGCATTCAAAGTAAAAACAGTGTATGTGGGAGTAGTGGATCCTGAAATAATATATTTTGACAGATACATTATTGCTTCCTTCAAAGCACACTAAATGTCCATGTAACATAAGCCACCTAGAGTCCTTGAGGACTTCGGCAGCACATACTGTAAATTGTATAATAAATATGTGTTTTGCCATTGCCTTCGTTTGGGATGTTCTTTTCAACTTCTCACTCTACTTTACTGATAGTCTTCCATCCAACAACTAAGATACAACCCTGATTAGCTTTTCCATGTCTACCAACACTGAGGCTAGGTACTGTAATTAACCTTGGCAAATAACATAATGAGTAGTTTCATGTATTGAGCAAAGTGACTTGTACCAATGAACATCTGCCAATTTAAGCAGTAGTTGTTCCCTGAATGCCTCCTACAAGACAATTCCTCTTACATGTTGCTGACTATTAAGTTCTTCCAATGTACTTGTACACTTGCATGCTAGCTCAACTAAGCCTTGGTGTCATTCAAATGGGTAGTTTGAAATGACTACATGGGATGGAGTAACATAATAAACCTAGATCCAGACACATTTCACAATCTATCCAAATAACCATAAAACTGATTGCTAAGCATCAAAGGCTTGGCTTTGCTGGTTTCCTGAGCATCTTTGCTTGATGACTTATTTGCCTCAGCAATTGATGACCTTATTAACTAGAGGTAAGTTTGGATCAAAATCAAAAAGGACAAAGATGTATTTGTCTGGACAATGTGTGGCCAGTTAATAGTTCCAGCTGATGTATTTACTTAGTTATAGATTCAAATAAAAAAGGAAGTTTCCAGAAATATCACATATAATATACTGTTCTGTAATATATTGTTATTATATTCATGTGAGACTTTCCGTGGGAGGTGAAGTTGTCCTTCAACTAAACTAGGATTTTCCTGGGAACCTACAATCCTATACTTTGAATATGGAATAAAGACCTAGTTTCATTATTTGAAAATAGTTGAAGACTGCAAGGGGGGGAAAAAGGCAACAGTTGCATTGCTCAAGAAGCAGACATCTTAGCAGCTATATTTTTTAAAAAATAGAAATCATTCTGTACTCTTGAGAAACAGGGATATAAAAAGGTGATTGAATCATACTATGCATGTTTCTGAATGGAATAGAAAGACAAATTGTTAAATAGGTGTACACTATATCAGATATGAAAATAGAGAAAAATCAGGTAATAATGCTAAAACAAGACCGTATCAAGGGAAGATGTCAAAAGTGCACATTCCTAAAACAAATACATTAATTAAATTTCAATTAATTTTATCATCTATACCAGGGTTCCTCAACCTCAGCCATTTTAAGATGTGTGGACCAACTCCCAGATAACTCCAGCCAGCATTGCTGGCTGGAGTATTCTGGGAGTTGAAGTCCACACATCTTAAAATGGCTGAGGTTGAGGAACCCTGATCTATACCACAAGTTTCAATCCGAATTTTATGTGGTCTTCTGCAGGCTTAATATCCCAACATATTACCCCATTAAAAGGTAATCCTAGAGGGCTTCTGGTGGGAACTTGGCTGACTGAGCAGCTGTGTCCGCAGGATCTGCGGGCAGAGCTGGCAATGCACGCTTTTTTGGGGTGGCTTGACAGGCTTTTTCCTGGAGCCCAGAGCTTTTTCATGTGAAGAAAAAGCTCGGAATCGCCCTATCTGTTCCCCTAAACTCCATCTTACAGCAAGAGAATTGCAGTGTTTGCGATGATCCAGTAAGGGATGACGGGAGGCGGGGGACACCATCATTTCCTAGCTGTGTTTGCAGCCTTAAAGGGACAGTAGGTCAAGCCACCCATTTCTAAATCATCCAGTTTATATATTTTTTTAAGTTTACGTACCCCAAGAGAGGCTTTCTACATCAAGAAGAAGCGGACTCTCTTGGTGCGTATCATTATTTCTGGATTAAATATTTAAAAATGTTTTGAATTTTGGCTTGTTTTCCCATTCAAAGAATAAGAACAACTGAGAATAATTGCTTTCCTGTCATTATTTTTGTACTGAATTTGAAGGATTGAGTATTTTCCTACACGCTGGACTTCTCGTTTTGAATCTTCAGCTTTCTGTTTATTTTTTTAGGACCTGCTTGTTAGTGCACTTTCCCTTGCCAATTTCATTTGGATCTTTTCTATTAACCCATTAACTCCTATCTGCGTGAGTCAAGTATCTAGGAGGCGCCATCTAGATACTACTAATCTACTGCCTGAAAAATTGAAGATTTCAACAAGATTCTTTCAGAGCTCCATTGTGAACTTAAGCAGACTTTCAAAGAGACTCTCTCAGAGTGCTGTTGAGCTATTCTGCAGAATATTCGGGATATTGGGGAAGAGATTATTTCTAAAGTGTGTCATCTGGCTGAAGATGTTATGGAGGAAGATGTAGATTTTGGTAAAGATGGTTTTTTTACTGACAGTGAGATCGAAGTAACACCAGACGAAGATTCCGTTTTGATGTTGAAGGGATTAAAATGACAATCTGAGCTACAGACTACACAGAATGTTGTTTTTCTGGAGGATTGTTATGGCTTTCTGGGGAAATGTTATGGGAGAGAAGAGAACTTGCTTTGTGGGAGTTCTGAGAGGGCTGAGTTTATAGGGGGTCAGTTGGGATGTTTGAGTCCTGTATGAAAAATGCCCTGTTTGTAAAATGGAGATATGTAAACGTTTTGACATATTTTGAAGTGGGGTAAAAATTTAAGAATGCTTAATTGGATTGATAATGAGGTTTTTATGATTTTATGACTTTAATGATTTGAATTAAGATTTATTGGTTTCTTTATCAGGTTTGTTTGATTTTTAAGATTTATAAGGTAAGGTATAATAATAATTGCTTGGTTTTAGATTTAATAAGGTTAAGATTGTTGTAGTGTTATCAATTATGAAAAAAATAAGAAAATAAATGCTTGGTTTTAGGTTTAATAAGGTTAAGAATGTTGTAGTATTATTAATTATACAAGTAGATAATTGATATGTTTTTATAGTTTGATTTTTATTATAGTAGACAGAAATATATAGAATAGTGTTAGGAAGGAAATAATTGAATAAAGGTTGTGTTTAGGGGAGGGAAGCTGGTTTAGACATTTATACATTTTTTTTCTTTTTTAATATAAGGGGAAGGAGCAATTATTTAGTGATTTTTATGTGTGCTGATGGATTGATATATATAAAAAATCTATCTTGGTTTGATATAGAGTAAGGGATTAATTATGGAAATTGCTATATATTCTTGTTGAAAGTCGGAAGTCACTTCTTATGTAATCTTTAAAAATATTTTTCTTGTGTTTCTCACTTTTTTAGTTTTTTTCTCTTTTTTTGTAGTTTTTTGCTTTTTTGTAGTTTTTATCCTTGCTTTAAACTTAATAAAATTCTTATTAAAAAAAAGGTAATCCTAGACAGAAAATACTTTCACAATGCCACTCAATGCAAACATTTGTCATGAAATGTAATTTTGGGCTGTGTTTATTTTAAGTCTGTAAATCCATCAAAATGTATCAAAGATATCCATTTTTAAAAAAATTCTGGATGAATCATTTTTATCACTGAAATTTGAAAGAGTATGCAGGTTAAAAAAAATAAGACTAGCCTCTTATAATGTATGTAACTTACTGACTTACTTTACTTAGGGAAAGGCATTTTCCTATAGCACACTGTAGGGGTCTGCAAGTAGGAAAGTTCTAATTCGATTGCATCTGATAATTATCAGGTAGTTTAAAACAATATCCCTAAAAATAAATATATATACCTACCAGTTTGTCATGGCTGATACTGCCTGAGCAGTTGCACTCATAACATACCACAGATTCTATTAAAACCTTTACAGAAATAGGCTTCCTGCAATTTTACAATAACATGCAAGTGATGGAACTCCAAATAGGATAAATATCATTGTTGGTTTTTGTATAAACTCACAAAATACCTTCTCGGGAGAAATGTGGGAATAAATGGTAGAGGCAATTTTGCCCCAATTACATGCAAAAGAAGGAAGCTTTAAAGAATAAAACAAAGCAAGCTAGAAAGCATCCCTAAATTGTCTTCACTTGTTACACACTGAAGATAGGAAAAAAGGGGGGAAAAAGAAACCCGAGGGAAGGGTAATTGCATCCAGTATATGGGAAAGAGGAGGAGAAAAATAACATGAAGGTGAATTTACAAGCTACTAAAAGAGAAAAGAAAAAGAAAATACACATGCAAGATTTCAGTTTCATTTCTTTTCTTCCCACTTAAAAGTTGGGAATAGGAATAAGCATTTGATTGTAAGTAACATTTATGTTACTCACTTCACAGATATTATAGATAATCAGTACTCTTATCTCAAATAGGAATTGCGGTAATCTAAATGCTAATTTGTGTCTTTAGAAAAAAGGAAGGTTGATTCTAGATAAGACAAAAATAAAACACCACACCAAAATGTGTGTGATTAAATAAAGGAGGGGAAAAGTTTATGTTCATGCATATCAGGACTGAGTTTTGGGGGGGGGGGGAAATAACAACAAAAATACCTTCATCTTCCCCACGATCATTACTGGTTATATCATCTGCGCTTTTCTTTGTGTTGGCTCCTAAGTTCAGAGTGAGCAGGAGAATAAAGGGAAAAAAGGTAATTCAAAAATGGCAGATTCCCAAAAATTTAAAGAAAACTATCCGGAAAAAGAAAAAATGCAACACAAAAAAAAAGTCAACATTTGTACTGGGAAAATAAAGGATGCAAATTCCACACAAACATAAATGTGAAAAATATTCAAACAATTAAAAAAATCACTAGTAGGGAAAAACTGTATCTTGTGTCAATGCAATTAATTTGACTAAATGTGATTGGTAAAAGATGAATTTTATATGTGTATAACTTCTTTACATTGATAGTTCAATTTTCAGTACATGATGAATCAAATGGACTTTTATGAAGGCTGTTTAAGAAATGGGGATGTGTTGAAAAACATCTAAGAAATTCAATTCAAGATGTATTTTAACCCTAACCCACCCTGAATCATATGATCTGGATCCAAAGAACTACAAGAAGTTGCCATCCATATTTCATGGCAAAGTTACTGTATTTCAAAATAATAATAAAAAAATCATAGACAGTTTATTATCTATTATTTGGGTCTGCTGTTCAAAGGGGAAAAGTCAAAATTCTACTGTATGAATCTATAATGTTTGATATTCATAAAGGAACCCTTTGAATACTGTTCTCAAACAAAATCCACACAGTATATTGAAGACTGTTATCATAATAATTGCTAATAAATCAACATCAACATATAGTCAATCAGCACTTCATACAATTCACAAACCGTAAGTCAAAACATATGTAACATATCTGATTTCAGACAGAATCACATCTGGATACGAATGAGTCAGGGTTCACATTATTAATGCGTTATATTTTGAGAAGAAGATTTGAATTAACAACGCATATTACTTACCATGACAACCGAAACACAATTAATGAAAGAATCACACATTCCCAGCCCACTAAAAGCAGTGCTTTATATAAGATGTAGAATTCAATATAATTGTGTTACATTGCAACATATCAAACAAAAACTATGGTCTTTGATAAACAATTACGACAATTTCTTTCAATCTAATGTGCTAACAGGTGATTTCTAAGCCAGCTCAGATGCATCTGGCCCTACTCTCCCTTCTTATAGCATGTGTTTCTCTGTGTCTGTGCATTTTAATCTTTAATCTTGAACCAATCAGCCCTTTATGTAGCAAAAAGCTTGAAATCTAAATACGATTTCATTTCTTTGTCATCGAGGTCACATGAATGAACGGCTTTAGTGCCACACACCAACACAGAAACACATGCCAACATGGAAAACCTGAAAAGGAAAATGAATGTGGAAAATACATGTATGAATGATTTACTTTTTAAAATATGAAATGCTTTCGTCTTCGTTATGTAGAAGATGGGCAATGTGTAATATTTTTGTTGTATAATTTGATAACAGTATTCAATACCTGAGGACTTCAGGTATATTTCTAAAATATAAAATTTGTTTCTCTGTGTCTGTGCATTTTAATCTTTAATCTTGAACCAATCAGCCCTTTATGTAGCAAAAAGCTTGAAATCTAAATACGATTTCATTTCTTTGTCAATGTCAATTTTTATTTCGGTCATAGACCAGCATACAACTAGTAACATAACAGTTACGCTAAAATAGAAATAAAATAAATATAAAAAGTCATATTGATAGCATAAAATAACATAAAGATAAAAATTATTAAGGTAAAATTACAGAAAAAACACTTAAAATTCTAAAAAATCTAAGAAAAATTAGAAGAGATATTGTGGCGTGCTGTACAGATTATAGAGCAGTATTTAGCTTTGGTCAATGAAGTAAAATCAGATTGGTCTGATAAAAACAATTTGAGATATTTTTTTTTATTTATTTAATTAAATTTATATAATAAATAAAAAGAATCCGAACGACCTGGATATTTGATAAAAAATTGAGATAGTTCCTGGTGAGCATCTGCATAGAGAGGACAATATAAAATGACATGATCCATTGTTTCAATTACTCCTCTGCCACATGGGCACAGTCTTTGATCAAAAGGGATATTTCGATATCTCCCTTCAATAACAGCTGTTGGAAGGGCATTGAATCTAGCCAAGGATAAGGCCCTCCTAAATTTTGGAATTGTTATGCAGCTAAGATATCTAGCTGGTTGGAGAAGATGTGCAGAGTGGCCCAAAAAGATGTTTTTAGGTAAAACGGATAAATCGGATTGTATCTCTAAATCTATGGCCCGTTGTTTGAGATCAGCTAGTGCACGTTCATAGCCCAGCAAGATGATGGCTGCCCCTGAAAAGCCATGTAGTTGCGGGTTTTTTTTTTTTTGGCGGGAAAATGGCGAGCGGGCGAGTGAAAGTGTAGCTCGTCAATTTCTTCATCTGCAACGTGGTTTTTGAGCCGGTGCCATGAAACAAAATAAGTCAAACGGACTACGACAGGGAAGCGGAGAAAGGAGCAGACCTGTAAGTGACAACTCAGTGGCTTCTGGATGGCGAGAAAAGAGGCTTTTATACTTTCATTTTCTGCCTTGTACTTCGTCTTGTAGTGAAAGCAGCCAGGAAGCCTGAGATACCTCAGACCACCTTTGTTACCTAATTCAATTAGGTTTTGCTGCCGTTTTTCTCATTTATTTTGAAGAAAAGATCCGAATTAGAATGTAAGATATTGGTACTTGACATCCAGAAAAAAAAAATTAAAATTTAAAGTCGTTAAAGACGTTGGGTGAGACTATTATCATGAAATTGAGTTATGAGGTAAAGGACTATTTATTAAATTAATTAAAAGCGCCATTTTTAAAGTATATGTTAGTCTGTTAAGTTATAAGTACTAAATTAATTCTTGGTAATATTTATGTCTGTATAGAATTATATAAGTTTGTATAGAAAATTAGAGAGAAATAAGTCAAAAATATATATTATTTAGTAACGTCATATTTATCCTAAAAAATCCTAAAATTTTCTAAAAGTTATATAAGTAAAGTACAGATATAAGTATTAACATTTGGCCAAGATTGGCTGACTGTTAATATTTATATCTGTACTTTACTTATATAACTTTTAGAAAATTTTGTTAAGTTTAGAAAAATAAGATTAAGAAATTATACATATTGTTGTCTGGTTTAGTTTAAGATTTATAAAATGAATACAAGAAAAATACAGAGGAGGGGATCAGACTCTGGAGAAGATAGAGGTGAATGGATGAAATCATTGTTTGAAGACTTTACTAAAAAAGCAATCCAGAGCATAACCTCAAATGTGACTACCCTCATAGAAGAAAAAATCCAAGGATTTGAAAAAAGTCTAGATAAAAAATTAGACAGTATGGAACAAAAATTTCAAACAGGAATTAAGGGAATGAAAGAGAGAATTAAAAAAATAGAAAAACAAAAAGATGAGGAGACAGATAATCTTAATTTACTAGAACAGAAACAAAAAGAGAAATGCATAAGAATAAGAGGATTAGTTGAAGGTAAAGAACTAGAGATTAAAAATTCAGTTACCCAGATGTTGGCAAACTTGATAGATTGGGAAGCAGAACAGTTAGAAGAGGAAATTGAAACCACCTACAGAGTTAATTCAAAATATGCTAAAGACCATAATTTACCAAGAGACCTAGTGATTGAATTCAGTAGAAAAAAACTCAGAGACTTGATAATACAAACTACTTTTGATAAGAAAATAAACATAGAAGGCAGAGACATAAAAATTTCAAAGAAATTCCAAATACAATTCTAGAAAAAAGGAAAGGATTATTTTTTCTTAACTGAGGTTTTGAAAAGGAATAAAATTATGTTTAGATGGGAAACTCTGGAAGGGGTTAGTGTTACATATAATGACCAAAGATTTAAATTAAACTCAATTGACAAAGCTAAGGATTTCCTCAGAAAATTGGAAAAGAGTATTGTACAAACAAAAGGTAAAAATGACCAAAAAGAAGGGAAAAAAGAAAATTTTAATATAGTCTCTCAAGCCTCTAGCTCTAAAGAGTTAAGTAATAAATCAGATAATGAGTAACCTGAAATGCCTCACTTGGAACATCAATGGTTTAAATGCTCCAGCTAAAAGAAACAAAATTTTTCACACCCTCAACAAATCAAAGCTAGACATAGTATGTTTACAAGAAACGCACATTAGACTCAAAGATTCCAAATTATTAATAAATAAAAAATTAGGATCAGAATTTATAAGGGCAAGTGAAAACAAAAAAAATTGTATAGTTTGCTATATCAAACCAAATTTAAAACCAAAACTCATACTAGCAGATGACAAGGGAAGATTCATAATTATAGAAATAGAAATACAAAATATAAAAGTCATATTAGTGGGATTGTATGCTCCAAATGAAAAACAGAAAATTTTTTAAAGCCCTTTTGAATTGTTTATCAGATTTACCAAGCAAAAATTGGATTATTATGGGAGATTGGAACGGAGTTGTAACACCTAAGCTCGATAGAAAATCAGACAAACAAATTAAACCAAATCAGGGTAAACTACCTCAAGAATTTTTTGAACTTACAAACAAACTAGAATTGGTAGACACATGGAGACATAAAGTGGGAAATGCAAAAGATTATACTTTTTTTTCAGACAGATACAAATCCTATTCTAGAATTGATATTATTTGGATATCTAAGAACCTAGCAAATAAAATAAATGATATAACGATTTTGGCTAAAACATTTTCAGACCACAACGCAGTCCAATTAGAATTAAAAATTATACCAAAGTCATATAGATGGAGACTTAACAAAACTATATTAAGAAATAAGGATTATTTAGAAGATAGTAAAAACAAATTAAAAGAATTTTTTTGACTTAAATATGAACGATGATATAAATATAGCAACAATTTGGAATGCAAGTAAAGCCTTCATTAGGGGTCATTTTATGTCTCTAAGTAAACACCTAAGAAAAATAAAACAACAATTTTTTAAAAAAAATTGTGATCAAATTAAAACAAAAGAAATTGAACTCCAAAGTAATCCTAGAGATAAAAATCTTAAAAATCAAATTACAATATTACAAAAACAATTAGAATTACTAACAACAGATGAAATGGAAAAAAACTTGAGGTATATTAAACAAAGGCATTTTCAACATGCTAACAAAGCAGGTAAATGGCTGGCTTTCAATTAAGAAAAGAAGGGAGAAAAAAAATCATTAATAAAATAAGAGAAAATGGGGAAGAGTTAACAGACAATCATAATATCAAAAAACATTTCACGCTTTTTATACTAAACTATATCAAAAACAACAAATACCATTGGATAGAAGTGAATCTTACTTACTAGAAAGTAGTCTGGGAAAATTATCACAAATACAAAGAGATAACATGAATGAACCCATTACTATGCAAGAATTAACTGATGCTATTCAAAAACAAAAACCAGGTAAAACCCCAGGCCCAGATGGATTTAGGGCAATATACTACAAATTATTCCAAGAGCAACTTATAACTCCATTTAACAGTCTCTTAAATTCTATAATGACTGGAAATATGATACCAAATTCTTGGACAGAAGCTCACATTATTTTGATTCCCAAGGATGATCAAGACCTGACTCTATGCAAAAAATATAGACCAATCTCTCTGCTAAATACCGACTATAAAATCTTTACCACTATTTTGGCTAATAGATTGAAAACTGTTTTACAGGACGCTATTAATGTGGATCAATCTGGCTTTTTACCAAAAAGGCATATTAAGGATAATATTAGATCCATCTTAAATATAATTGAATATGCAAAAGATCATAATGAAAAACAAATTTTGTTATTATTTTTAGATGCGGAAAAAGCTTTTGATAATTTAAATTGGGATTTCATGATTAAAACGTTGAAAATTATGGATTATGGCAATAGGTTTATTAATGCAATTCAAGCTATATACACAACCCAGACAGCCAAAATAGTTGTAAATGACGACATAACTCAGAACTGTAACATTGGAAAGGGTACCAGGCAAGGATGCCCAATCTCTCCACTCCTGTTTATCTTAGTGTTAGAAGTTCTCCTAGAAAACATCAGAAAGGATAATCAAATTGAAGGGGTAAAAATAAAACAAGAAAATTATAAACTAAGGGCTTTTGCCGACGATGTTGTCATTACTTTGCAGAATCCGGATAATTCAATTAGACATTTGCAGAAAAAGATACAAGATTTTGGTGAATTGGTGGGTTTTAAAATAAATAATCAAAAAACAAAGATGATAAATTTAAATATGACTCAAAATAACATACAAAATATGGAATTGGTTACGGGTTTTGTAAATGTTAAGAAAATAAGATATTTAGGAGTGGAAATAACGTCAAAAATTCAGATTTATTTAAAAATAACTATATAAAACTATGGAATGAAATAAAAAATGACTTACAAAATTGGACAAAATTACAGATATCTTTCCTGGGTAGATTATCAACCATTAAAATGAACATCCTGCCAAGAATCATATTTCTATTCCAAACGATACCAATTATAGTTACAGACAAAACCTTTCAAAATTGGCAGAGACTTATCCAAATTTATTTGGCAAGGGAAAAAACCTAGAATAAAATATAAATTTTTACAGGATGTTAAAGAAAATGTAGGTTTTGGATTGCCAAATTTAAAATTATATTATGATTCTTGTGCTCTCATTTGGCTTAGAGATTGGATAAAATTAGAAAATAGAAAATTACTAAACATAGAAGGTCATGATCTCAGATTTGGGTGGCATGGATATCTCTGGTATAACAAAACAAAAGCAAACACGGCATTCAATCATCACCCAATCAGAAAATCCATCTTATAAACTTGGAATAAGTATAAAAACACAATATTACCTAATTTACCACTGTGGACTTCTCCACAGGAGGCATTTGCGTTACAAGGAAATCTGAATTCGTGTAATTGGTTAAAATACAAAGATTTATTAATATTCGAGGGTACAAATTTTAAACTCAAAACTAGAGAAGACTTAGCAAAGGAAGGAATCACTTGCAATTGGTTTACTTATTTACAAATTAATGAACAATTTAAGATAGAATTTAAATTGAAAATTGGGAGAAAATATGGTTAAAAGATCTAAAGTTTACTCTAAATTATAATATGAAAGAAAATTTCTTTAAAATGATGTACAGATGGTACATAACTCCTAATACATTGTCCAAAATGAATATTGCTATACCTAATAAATGTTGGAAATGTAAGAAAGAAGTCGGCACCTTTTTTCATCTATGGTGAACTTGCCAAAAATCAAAAAAGTTTTGGGATAAAATTCATGAAACCATATGTGAAATATTAGAAGAGGACATTATCAAAGAGCCAGAATTCTACCTACTGGGATTTATAAAATCAGACTTACACAAGAAATATGGAAAATTGCTATTTTACTTAATAACTGCTGCTAGAACCATCTTCGCTAAACATTGGAAAGAGGATTACATACCTACGATTGAAGAATGGACAATAAAAGCGATGGACCTAGCGCAGATGGCCAAACTGACGGATCAGTTGAATGATAAGAACATAGAAGAATTCAACTTATGTTGGAGTCCCTTCTATAAATTTATAGAAAAGACTCAAAAAGTTCAATTGGGAACTTAATGTAAATAATGTAAATAAGTTAGAGATTATAGTTGTTTATAAATATATGATGGTAAGGATGGAGAGAAAGTAGAAAGTCCTTTATGTTTATGTCCTTTATTTATGTTATGTTATATTATGTCAGATTTTGTTATTTATGTTCTACTATAAAATAAAGAATTTTTAAAAAAGCCATATAGTTGCAGCTTGGCATGTATTGTCTGGCACCAAGAAGATTGAAAACTATCACTCATAATCAAAGGGGCCAGGCCTACTGGGAAAAAAGAAAGCTTAAGCCAGTAAGTAAAAATGTAAATCCAAGCAGAAGTTTCTATTTTTAATAGGCCAGCTTCACGGCGAAGCACCACGTTGGGGACGCAGTGAGGTACTTGAAAGATGGATCTTAAAAACTTGGATTGGACTCTTTCAAGAGAAAGGAATGACCTGTAGGGGCCCAACTGAGCTCCTCATTTCTTTGTCATCGAGGAGGTCACATGAATGAACTGCTTTAGTGCCACACACCAACACAGAAACACATGCCAACATGGAAAACCTGAAAAGGAAAATGAATGTGGAAAATACATGTATGAATGATTTACTTTCTAAAATATGGAATGCTTTTGTCTTGGTTATGTAGAAGATGGGCAATGTGTAATAGTTTTGTTGTATAAGTTGATAACAGTATTCGATACCCAAGGACTTCAGGTATATTTATAAAATATAAAATTTGAGTTTGGGGGTTTTCAGGTATAATCCACTTCAGTCCTGATTACCAGCAATCAGACAAAGCTCTTTCAGATCTACTCAAAGGAAGCTAACAGCAGGACTAGGGAAATGCCAGCATATATTCATTGCCTCCAATAGCATTACTCACCAATAAATAGCAGCTGTGAAAGCATACACTCAATCAGAAATACCTGTTTATAAGGAACTTTCCCAACACTTCATTAACATGGCTAGAATATGCTGGATATACAGATGCCAGTGTTATTTAACCTGAATGTCACTGGATAATCCTAGTTAACTCAAATTAAAATATGTTTAACTGGCCTTTTTTTCCACTTGCATTTTTAATGGAAGATGGTGGTTGGACAACACAGGACATAATGAGAAGTATTTACACAGTTACATTTACATTTCTATCATAGCTTCAGTTTCCTATCATGATCCAGATAATTGTCCCTATTTTGCTCCTTCTGTCTTATGTACTCCAAATTTCATAGCTGTCCATTTCTTACAGCTATTCATATACATGGTCTCTGAATATATCTGATCAGAAAATTGTATGTGGGACTTGAAACAAAGACGCAAGAACATAATGAAATATGAAGAGCTTATACATACTGGTGTTATAGTTGGCTAACACCTCCTTTAGTGATACTCTGTTTCATATCTCCCTTCTATATGGTTTTCCTATCCTCCTAAAATAGTAAGCATATCCTAGTTTTCTCAGTGATTGCTGAGCTGGTTCATTTTGGATTCATTTAGATTACACTGAAACATTTATTTTTTTAAAAAAAAGCCTTCTCATAACTGCTGCTATCTTTCTCTTGTGTATGAGAGAACTCATACAGCATAGAGGAAAGAGAAGTAATGAACCTACTGAAACCATTCTCATCAAGTGGGGTTTGCAGTTATACCAACACATTTTCAGGATCTATTATACACTGTATAATTAAGACAAACTCATTTTCTTATCACCCACGTATCAACTAAAAGACACATAATCAATATTTCATGACAAGAAATATAGTTTTAAAGGCATAGAATATTTTTGAATATGATCCTATGAAATTCTAATTCAAGCTAAATTCTTCAAGTTCTACTGATCAAGATTTAATTTTGCAAAAAATGCAATTTGTTTCCAAGTATTTAGCTCCCTTCTTTGTTTAGACATGTCAGAAGGGGTAGTGTTGTAAGAGGATGCAATATATAGTAAGTGTACATACTCAGTAGTATATACCACCTACATTGCATATACATTTTCAAAGTTATGCTGTGTTGATACTGTTTTACACCTGCTGGGGCCATACCCCAGTGGGGACTCAAGGTTTAGGGGTTCCTTTCTGTACCTCTACCTCCATCTTCTCCTCCTTGTTGCTGATGATACCTGTTCATCTATTTTCTCTGCATAAGAGAACTACAAGAGAAGAACATTATACTTGACAGACATCCTCTCTCACCAAGAAGAGCTATAGAGTATACACAGAAGAAGAGGCAAGCAAACAATAACAGGGACAAGGGACAGGTTTAAATTCCAAAACTTCACCATATTTCAGCTTAAAAAATAAAAATAAAATTAATACTGGATACCAATAACAGAGATTATCTGAGATCTGGCAGGGTCCTACCTTCCTAGCCTTCTGGAAAGCTTGGAAGATCTGACTCTTCTGGCAAGTCATGGAGTAGAGTGAGACTGCAGCCCAGTAGTGTTTGTTGATGTGTGTGGGGGAGGAGTGTTGTTTTGGAGACAGCTGGGAGTTTTTGTGAAGATTTTACATTTTTTTCTGTTTTAATTACTGTTTGTAAGCCACCCAGGGTTATGGCGCATAAGATGGGCAGCTATATTAGTCGAATGAATGAATGAATGAATGAATGAATGAATGAATGAATGAATGAGCAAGCTATTAAAATGACCTTCAGAAGATTTGTGGGCTTATGGGAGACCACAGCTTTTGTGCTTTTTCAAAGTGAAGATTGTCTGTGATAACTGACGGATTATCCTGGTTTTCTTGACTGAGGTAAATTATTATAAGGCACTCTGGTTTCAGTACTGTTTTGTGTGTATGTAACAGGTTGTTTTTATCATAGGGTGAATCTGACAAAACAAAATAAGTGGCTTAGAACTGGGGTTGAAAAACCCCACAGAGTGACAGAGAGATGATGCAGAAACTGCAGGGAAAAAATCAACTGTCTCTCTTTGTTCTGAAGATCCTGTTGCTTTCCATAAATAGAAGGAGATAGGATATCCAAATCAAAGCTAAAGATGAGAAGTAATCACATCTGATATCAAGAAAGCTTAGCCCAGGTAACTAGTATTGCCAGGACTGCAGTCCTGCTGATTTCTAATCAACCATCTTAGTGTGATATAGTGCTACTCTTTTTGTGTGGCATACACATTGTCCCAACGAGGTCCAACACTTCAAAATTTAACATTACAGGACCATGTTATTTTTACTTTTCTTTCATTGATTTATCGTTTACTTGCTGCTTCTATTTGTTTAGCCATGTGGGAATTCTTTTAGGAAAATAAATTTATTATTTATTTATTTATTTATTTATTTATTTATTTTTCACATTTTTATGACCACCCATCTCCCCCAAAAGGGGGAAGATGAAAAATGAAAATTGAGTCTGTCTGCCTATCTTCCAATCTGCCTATCTATCTAATATAGAAATTAGATCCCATAACACTCAAACAAATGAACAAGCTGTAATGGGCTTCTTAAGCGCTTTCTATTATCATATGTACCAAATTTTACACTATTTTTGTTTTTTAACAGCCTGACAATGCTTATATCTTTTGTTAGATACTATTAGTTATTGAAGTTCTTAATCAGCGATTGCATCACCTTTTATTACTACTGTAAGTAATCAATGCATTGTGCAGTTATTCACTATACCTAATGTTGAATTCTTAATTTTCACTACTTCTCTCATTTCACTTTTATTCCCAAAGTCACCTTTGACAGTGAGATAATTTTCTCATTACAGTTAATTTATCTGCATTCTATATATGTGGATCTAATAATTATTCCTTAATGTGGTTATATTGTTATTGTTTATTTAGACCTCACTGTTCACATATTTAAAGATCTCATTTGTTTTAGAGTTCTCATAAACATGCCATTTTACAGAAAGAAAATAGAATATGATTATTTCTCTATTATTTGTTTGTTTGTTTATTTTATTTTTTATTTTATTTTTATCCCGCCTTTATTATTTTTATAAATAACTCAAGGCGGCGAACATACGTAATAATCCTTCCTCCTCCTATTTTCCCCACAACAACAACCCTGTGAGGTGAGTCACCCAGCCGGCTTTCATGCCTAAGGCGGGACTAGAACTCACGGTCTCCTGGTTTCTAGCACAGCACCTTAACCACTAGACCAAACTAGCACATTATCATATGTGTTTATCATTCCCTTTCTAATGCTTTACAAACTCTGTATTTAAAAAGGCATGCTTAAGAAATATGTAAATTCATTTACTCATTTCTGTTCAGAATACATAATAAAATACATCTTAATATAATTATTTTGCAATCCTATTCTTAGTTACTAGAAATAAGCCCATGAAAGCCAGTGAGCTAAAGCCTATATAGGATTATGCTATTATAAATGTAAATGTATTTATAATATATATTTCAACATGAACTTTCAGTTTAAAAAATCAGTAATTAATAAATGGGATAAACATATTTAAAGATGCCCATAAATACCAAAAATTGTCTTTCCCTACTTCCAACTGTGATGGATTTCATCCATTCTTTCATTAACATTTCTCTCTATTATTTAATTACCCTTTTTTCTGAATAGGCTTTTGTAATGTTTGGAAAGTTTCTGTGTTGTCATATGTTTTTTGACTTCCTTTATATTTTTGTTTCTAGATTATTTTGAGTACATTGTTGTTGTTTTTACTTCAAGCATTTCCTCTTTAAAATGTATTCTGACACGACCCTAGGGCTTTCTGCCTTGGGTTTGTATGGTCCAGGTAATCTACACTTAACAATAATAGCAGAAGCTACTTTAGCACTTTTTCCATCTGTTTAGTCATGAAAAAGCAAACAGACTGTTGTGTACAAAATAATCACTCTAATGTTTGTTTAAGCAGTCTATGTATGGTATCATAGCACCATTACATTACTGTGCTATATAACCTGGACATAAACATATGGTGCATAAAGTTATTTTTTTATAAAATAGTTTTCTTATATGCCATGATTTTTTAAAATAGTTTTATTATACGCCATAAAAAAAAGGTTCCATACCGCCATAGTACATTCCTTTTGCATAAGATGGTCTTACAAACTTCAAAAACAAATAAAATGCAGCAAAATTAATTATCACATTGTTTGATTCACACAGAACAACACCCACACACCCAGACTGATTTTTGTTTTGCATTTTTAATTATTATTATTATTATTATTATTATCCAATTTATGGATGTTGGTTTTATACACCACTCATAATCATCAGAATATGAAGAGGCATATAAGCCAAGGATAGATAGATACTTTTTTCTTATATCAAAAAAGCTGGTAATGGGTAATAAATTGCTTAATACATATTTGTCTAACACTGTATGCTCTCATGATATATTCCAACAAAGGAATCGAAATTCACATATTTTATTTATTTATTTATTAATCAAACTTCTATCACCGCCCATCTCCCTCCAACGGAGGGACTCTGGGCGGTTTACAACAAAATAATAGAAACAAAAGACATAAAATATACATACAATATAAAAATACAAATTATAAAACAAGATTAAAATCCAAGAGGCAAGAATAGTAAAAAGATCTAAATCAATCCAATGTAGGAGAGGGGCTCTCTAAGGTATTAGCCATCCCCAAGAATGACTATTCCTTCCTTGGTCCCAAGCAAGGCGGCAAAGCCAAGTTTTCAGGTTCCTTCGGAAGGTCAGGAGCGAAGGGGCTAGTCTCACCTCTGGGGGCAAGTTGTTCCACAGGGCGGGAGCTACTGCAGAGAAGGCACGCCTCCTGGACCCCGCCAGATGGAACTCTCTTATAGATGGGGTCCGTAGCATGCCTTCTCTGCATGATCGGGTGGGACGGGTAGATGTATTGGGGATGAGCCGGTCCCTCAGGTAACCTGGCCCCATGCCATGTAGGGCTTTAAAGGTGATAACCAACACCTTGAATTGGACCCAGAAGCAAACTGGTACCCAATGCAGCTCACGTAACAACGGTGTTATGTGTGCCGATCTAGGGGCACCAGCAATGGCCCGTGCAGCTGCATTCTGGACCAGCTGAAGCTTCTGGATACTCTTCAAGGGTAGCCCCATGTAGAGCGCATTACAGTAGTCTATATGGGAGATAACAAGGGCATGAGTGACTGTTCGAAGGGCCTCCCGATCCAGGAACAGGCATAACTGGCGCACAATACGAAGTTGTGCAAAAGCCCTTCTGGCCATGACTGCCACCTGCTCTTCGAGCATGAGTCGTGAGCCAAGGAGGACACCCAGATTCCGCACCGGATCTGTCTGGGGCAGTGCAACCCCATCCAGAACCAAAGATGATAATGTCCCATATGGGGAAGAGCCATTAATCCACAGCCACTCTGTCTTACCAGGGTTCAGCTGAAGCTTGTTGGACCCCATCCAGGCCCCTACAGCCCCCAGGCACTGAGAAAGAGCAGTCACAGCATCACTTACCTCACACGGGACAGAGATGTATAACTGAGTATCATCAGCATATTGATGATATCTTATCCCATGGTGGCAGATGATCTCGCCCAGTGGTTTCATGAACATGTTAAACAGGAGTGGAGAGAGAACCGAACCCTGCGGCACCCCACAAAGGAGGGGTCGATGGTCAGATCTCCCACTCCCTATCACCACCAATTGGGACCAGCCCTGGAGGAAGGAGGTGAACCAGCGCAAAACCACACTGCCCACCCCCAAGTCCCTGAGCCGACCCAAAAGGATACCATGGTCGATGGTATCGAAAGCCGCTGAGAGGTCAAGAAGAGCTAGGATGGATGGACTGCCTCCATCCCGCTCCCGCCAGAGATCATCCATAAGTGCGACCAATGCTGTTTCTGTTTCTGAAATATTCATTCACAAGATATCTGTAAAGAGATATATGAGAAGCTAGGTAGGTCTATTTACTTCCTATTAAGTTTCGTTTTTGAGAGTCACATTACTGCAAAGAAAAAAAACTTTCGTACATCAAGGTAATTAATTTCCCATCAGTTTTAAGATTTCTATATTCCATCTTTGTCTATGCTGCACTAGGTTTACAATTTCATTGTTGCTCTCAATTCATTCTACTCAACATCCAGGCCAATACTGCAGGATTCTTCTTTACTAAAATACACTATTCTATACATAATCATATGCCATAGAAGTAACAATGAAGATACTGAAGCGGTGGGTAGCTTCTGCCTTTTAGGATCAACTCTTAACAGTAAAGGAATCAGCAGTCAAGAAATACACTGGAGACTATCGCTTGGTAGAGTAGCCATGAAGGACTTGGATATGATATTCAGATGGCATTGCTGGGATATGTCTATACCTACAAAGATCAGAATCATGCAGGGATTTATTTTTACACTGTGACATCTATGGAAACAAATGTTAGACTTTGAATAGGCAGGATAGAAAGAATACTAGTAGCCAAGAAAACAAACAAATGGACCCAGAGTTCTCATTTGAGGCACAAATAATCAAGCTCAATCAATCAATCAATCTATCTATTTTTCATGATCTTATTATCCATTTGGTTAACTGCTGTAATTTCTCCCTGTAGAATCCATTTTATCTTATTTTGAGCCTGTCACAAACAAACAACAGCCAAGACTCATTCTAGCCACAGCATGGAGACTATTTAAACAAACAACAGCATGAACTTAAGAAATATGCATAGCCCAAGAGAGAACATACAGATCAAAAGTAGTATGACTAAAACTCTAGGCTACAGAGGCTACTCAGAGCTTATTAAAGAATTAAACAATTCCTAAGTTTTAGATGCCAAAATGAATATGTCAAGAACAATAAGGGCTTTCTATGAGTGACTCTCAAACATGATTTTATATATGACAGGCCTATTGATATCAGTGTGGCTTATTCAAAAGCATGCACTGGAGAACAGCTTTAGGATGCATTATCGCTGGTAAGAACCAGTGTCTTGACATTCAACTGTATGATGATTAGCTTAAAAACATTAACCCCATCTGATAACATCTACTTCATAAATCAAGTTAACCATTTATAGAACAATATGCACTGTGCAGTTCAGTGTGCTATAAGACACTTTAATACAGTTTGTCAGTTCCTCACAATCAGCTAACCATTAGGAATCATTTTTCATCATTTCTGAAATCAACTTGTACGTTCATAACAAATAATTAAATGTTATGTATTTGTTAAACTAGAGCCTCTCATGTCAATAACAACAAAAGGAAATAAAATTTCCCAAGCTACATTTTAATTGTTTCTTTAAACCTCCAATGTATCACGATGCTTACATCATGCTGCGTTGGGTTACATCATGTTATGACCAGTGATGTAACCCGTCGCAATGCAATGCACACATCGCACTTTGTCAGTAAGTTAAACAGAGTACTAGGAAGTTGTTATCTTGTCTAGATGGATATTGTGATAAAGTAGAACACACTCCTTCTAAGTCTCAAAATACAAATTGATACGTTCTTGAGACATATAATCAAAGTGCCAAAATAGTATTTACTCAATTTTATACACAATTAGTGCGGAAATATACAATGAAAGGCACACTTTTCCATCTGGTCACACAGCAACAACCAAAATAACATTTAAGACAAAATTAAAAAAGAAAAAGCACAAGCACAAGCACTCTCTATGTTTATTTTAATTGCATTATTTGTATAATAATAATATTCAGATTATTTTTATCATCTGAAAAAGTTTTAGGAAATAAGGTTTTATAATGGCTGGAATATTCAACATTAAAAGGATACAGGGTTCAAATTTCTTTTCAGATACAATATCTTCTTGGTAACTTAGATTATTTTATTTATAGTAAAGTAATAGTAAAGCTGCTTCATAAGGTTGTTAGGAGAGTAGAAGAAAAGGAAACCTAGCCTGAATTATTTTAAGAAAGATTGGGACAAAATATTAATTTAATAATTGCAATAAAATATTTTATGGGCTTTTCTCCCCTCCTCTCTTTGATAATTTGAACTATCAGTCAGCTGAATATTATATTTGATTCTAATAACACTTATGGGATGGTCTGCATTCAGACTACTTTTTGATGCTAACTGCTCAGTATCAGACCCACCTGGAAAACATGAGCTTATTCATAAAAGTGTACTGATGTGCTTCATGGATGAAAAGAAAAATTGAGCCAACATAGGAATATCTCAAAAAACTATTTCCACCCCATTTATAAAATGCCCTAATTAAAAAGAAAGAGTGAGGATCAATTCGGAAATGTATAACTACACTTCAAGAAATGAATACACAAGCAAAGGTTGACAGTTTGGACCCAATGTCAATGCTCCCAGATTATTGCCCTCCAGAGAATGGTTTAGAATGAGTTGGTGTAACCAATTTGACTATATTGATAAGGATATCATTTATTACCATTCTGGCATTTAGATCACCCACTAAAATTACACATGCAGAACTATATTATTCCAGGCAGTTGTCAATATACCATCTCTCTCTAATTCTCTCCATAAACATAGCACATATGTTAATGAGTAACAAACTGAAAAGTTTATTTATTTATTTATTTATTTATTTATTAATCATATTTATACCCCGCCTATCCCCTATCGGAGGACTCTAGGCGGCTTACAACATTGCAAATTCATATATTATACATACATTCATATATATTATTACCGCGCGCTAAGGGAGAGGGGTAAGGGAACCGACTCTTCTTCCGTAGGTATTGGACTACATGTCCCAGAATACCTCGCTTCCGAGTCGGCTGCTGACGTCCTGGATGTTGCCGATTGGGTTCTGTCGTCCTCCGCCGCCATTCCCGGGATTCCCGGGCTCTTCTTTCGTTCCGAGGGCGACCCCCTGACAGGACGCCGGCAAATTCTCCCACTTTAAGGTGATACCCATTTATCTACTTGCATTTTAGCTTTCGAACTGCTGGGTTGACTTTGATGGGAATCAAAGTTTGCATTTCAATAGCACTACTAGTGCCCAATGAGCACGCAGAAGTGTCATAATAACTTCCAGCTGGGTGTATAACTTTTATCCCTATGGGAGGTACTTTTCAAACATAAATGATGAAAATCTATTCTTCCAGTTTCCTGTAAAATTAAAAGATCAATTTTGGATAAACACTTAAAGAAATAAATATCAGTGCTTTTACCCAAATACCCAGCAAAAGTCCATAAAATATTCAATAGAAAATACAAAATCCTACTGTGAAGAGAATTTTATCAGAGCACATAATAATTTCATGATAACAAGAATGTTTACAAAAGAAATTTTAAAAAATAGCTTGGCTCTGTGGGAACAGTTGCAGAGCTGATAGTATCATTGTGATACTGATCTATCCATCCATCCATCCATCCATCCATCCATCCATCTATCTGTTACTATCTGGGGTCTCTAGGATAATGACTCTTTGTAAATCTAGTTAGCTAATGAAACATGATTTTTCATAAATGAAAGAACATTAAGTTGAAATTACCAGTACAGAATGTTACAAAATCTAGAGAGCACAGTGACTTGAGTTAAAAATGAATTCAACTCCAAATCCTAAAAATAATGTTAGCTAGATTGTGTTCAAATATTTCACTGGCCCAATCAATAATCTGTATTTAAAATATACAAATTTGCATGTTTATGCTGCTTTCCAGATGAGTCAAATATCATAGCTTCCTACAAATAGCAAAATAATATAATTATATGAGACAATACATTAAGTACTTGAATTTACAATTTTTCCCTTCAGTTTTTTTTTCTTTTTGTGTGTATACTGGGCATTTTTTTCTTTTATTATTAATTAGGTAAAACAAACAACAACCAAAACAAAAAAGGAAAAGGAAAGGAAGGTATGCACACATGCATACATAAAATAAATGTTACAATAAAGCAAAGGTTGAATTGAAAATATGATTATAAAAAAACTGAAAGGAAAAAAACAAACCAAAAAGGGGGGAAGGAAAAAGGAGTCTAATAGTCCCCCTCTATTTTTCCTCTTCTCCCCAACTGCTAATTACTACTACATAATTATAGTAATTATAATAAATTATAATATACTGTATATATATACACATACACATACACAGTGTGTATACACACACACACATTATATATATATATGTGATATATATATATATATATATATATATATTTCTTTGTGAATGCAGTAAATACATTTACAGGTGTTGCTTTTATTGTAGCACAAGTATAGCACAAGGCACAGGCAACACATTCCTAGTAGCCTCTCTTTTTACCCCATTGAAAAAAAACAGTGTGATTGACTGTGGATACTTCTCGGCAGTTTGTGTTAGAATGATGATGATTGTGTTAGAATGATGACTCCACATGATGGAGTGAGCTCCCGCACTAGGCCCAGGTCTTGCCAACCTAGCAATTTGAAAACATGCAAATGCAAGTAGATTAATAGGTACCACTTTGGTGGGAAGGTAACAGCGTTCCGCATGCATCATGCCAGCCACATGACCGTGGAAGCATCTTTGGACAATGCTGGGTCTTCGGCTAACAAACGGAGATGAGCACCGGCCCCTAGAGTCGGACACGACTGCACAAATGTGTGGGGGGAACCTTTACCTTTTTACAGCTCAGGTTGTTGACTAGCATTGATTCTTCTGGATCATAAATATAGTATGAGTTTGTTTAGAGGAAAAAACTAGCAATACAGGAGGAAAATAATTTATTGAATGTTTGCATATGAATATTTCAGCATTAAATTAATAATTAGTGGGTTGAAATAGCACAACAAACTTTTTTTCATGCACACTTTCTCTCATGCAAACATTTTCTATGTTCATATCTATTCAACTGCTTAAATGCCATTTAAAGCAATGCTAGATTGCTTCCCTTCCCTTTCTTGCTAAATACATTATATCATGCATAAGAGAATCAGATAGTCCTACCTGGTCAATTAGAATGGCAAAGTCAATGCAGAGTAAGATAGACAGTATTACCATTACAGTGAAGAATAACTTTGCCCTGAGCCTGTCTAAAGCTAAATAAAGACTAGACTATTTTGTAAATCATAAATCTTTCACAAGTATTTTAGCCAAAGGTGACAGGATAACTAATTTCAGAAGGTGAGAAAAACGAGGGGACTACATTGGGAAAAAAAGATAGCAGAATAGCTTAGGGGCAAACTATTTCATGTTTTAAAATTTCAGGCCTTAAAGACAAGGCTTGATAGATCAGATAAAGATGATAAAGATAAGATAAAGATAAAAGAGAATATGGGTATCTTCCAGGGAGCAAGTGATACTTTTATTTATTTATTTAATTTCTATAGCTGCCCATCCCAACAAGTGACTCTGGGTGGCTTACAATCATAAAAACCATAAAACAGTTAAAATAATTAAAAACAATTAAAAGTACAAAATAAATATATATGGTCGCCAAGAAAACAATTCATGGATGTTAATATAGCCAAGAAATGGGGCCCTTAAAACACTTGGGGCCCCAGGCCCGGGCACATAACCAAGTCTTCATGGCCTTACGGAAGGCCAACAGGGTCGGGGACATCCAGATCTCTGAAGGGAGAATATTTCACTACGGCAGAGAAGGCATACCTTCCAGTTCCCATCAACCAACATTCCTTGGCTGACAGGACCCGTAGCATGCCCAACCTACCAGACCGAATTGTGTGTACTGTGACAGAATTATAGAATTACATTGTTCAAATGGTTTGAACCATTTGCATCATGGTATCATGATATACATTATACTTTACCCAATGCCTATGAAAGACAGTGTAAGGGAGAGTGTTTGCAAATTAAGAAAATAGCATAAAATAAAACCAAAATTATAGGGGAAAAACTGCACAGGGTAATAAAGAAGGGAAAGGCTTGTATCTATTTGTCAGAATGTACCTTGACCCATTTACAGTACTTGCTATAGTTACACGTACACACACACACACACACACACACTTCATCCTGTGTTTATGACCAACACCTAAACCCCTAAAATAAACTCCCTCTAGTCATTTATTTTAATCCATACTCATTTAACACCCATTCATTATTGATCCTTTCCCTTCTTCTTTTACAAGACTAATTTCTAAAGTACCCTATTTCTGCTGCATTCCATTTTTGTATTACTTCTAACAGACCAATGTTCTCTTCCATATAACCAAGCATGCTGTTCTATACAATCATTTTTATTCTTTTGACAAAATTCATCTCTTGTAACAGATTGCATTCTATCACTGTCTACCAATATTTGCATGTATTAATACTTCCTTTTTATTTAAACAAATGCTGCATGTATTGTAAGTTTTTTTAAAAAAATGCTTTTTGAAAGTGACAAGTCATAGAACATAATAAATTATGCATTAATTTCTCCATTCTTTTCTCCAACTTTTGTAAATATTCTTCCAAGGTACACAAATCACCTACTTATGATCGTTTTTCATCATTAATGTTTAATTGTTCACTCACCTTTCCCTACCAAGCATAACTACTTTGGTTTTTGATGTTTAATTTTCAGATCCATATCTTCAGGGCATCATAGATTTGAGCATTCACTGCAAATCTTTGGATTCTTAGTTGACAACACAGCTTTTTTTCTATACAAAAGAACACAGTGCAACCTGCAGTGTGATAAGATAAGATAACCCCCTTATCTTCCCCTCCCTTTCTATCCCCCAAACTCACAGACAACCCAAAAAGCACATTATATTCATATTCTAACATTTCTCTAGTTATTCCATCTACACCTGCAGTGTTAACGTTTTCCAACATTTTCACAGTATTTTAATCAACTTATTTGTTATAACTCCAGGTTCCTATGCTTAAACAATGTAATCTCTCAGGACCATGGAAGTGCTCCTTCTCTGTAGCAGTGCCTGCCCTTTCAAATGAGGTTCCCACTGAGATCTGGATGGGCTGTGCTCTGCTGCTGTTTAGAAGGGTGGTTGAAGATCTGGCTCTTCAACGAGGCCTTTGGGAAGGAAGAGTGAGACCCCCACACTTCATTCTGCTTGCCAACTTTTATCCTTACCTTTTATGTTTTATTGATTTTATTGTAATTTCTTTGATTGTTCTGAGCCACCCTGAGTCATTGAGAGTCAGGCAGCATACAAGTTTAATATATCATTATCATTATTATACAAATCTCTAACAGATTTCCTCCAGCCTTCTCTTCCTTCACTTTCATTGTAAACCATTCCATCACTTTTATTCTTTTCCCCATTTCTTTGTTAGAAATCACGTTTACCTACCTTCACCAAAACTGCTTTGGATTTCCTCCTCCTTTTTAAATCTTAAATATTGCTTTCTTTCTTTAAGTATTCTTTTCAATATTTATACATTCTATTACTCTTATTCTCTTAAATGCATTTTTTCTTATCCACAGCGTATTTCATTTCATAATTTAAAATAAAAGCATCATTTTTTGTAGCTCAGGGTTGAACTGTGGAGTCCTTGGTGCTCTCTGAGCCTTGTTGTTTTCTTGCACATGTTTCATTGCCAGACTAGGCAACATCTTCAGTTTTCGCACTGAAGATGTTGCCTAGTCTGGCAATGAAACGTCTGTAAGAAAACAACAAGGCTCAGAGAGCACCAAGGACTCCACTAGTTCATATTCTCTGACATACATTTAGATTTTTCATTCATAATTAATCCTCTACTTTACTAAGATGAATGGATTCATCAACTCAACCCAACATAATCCTTCTCTTAGTTTTACAAACATATAACACACCTATTTTTTCCTTTCTGTTCATAGTACTATTCATTCATTCTGTTTACAATATACTTCTCACATTTTGTGTTGCAAACTTCTATAGCTATTTTGGTAGCCCATTTATATTATTATTCTATTAAAACAGTATACCCATTACTAATAAAACAGAATTTGGAGTTGAAGAAACAATAAAAATATTCATGTCCTGATATCTTAGAAAGTAAAAACACCAGAAAACGATAATCCAAGAAAATTGCTTTTTGTGATAATGCTCCCATCTGAAATTAGCCAAAGAAAATAACATCTTAACAGCTTTCTTAATTCCCATATGTTATTGTGGCTGCTATGGAAACTGCTCTTCTGATTTAAAATGCTTTAAGTGTATTTAGAACTCATTAAAGCATGTCACAGTGACAGCTCTTTTGACTGAAGTCTTTCTTTTACTCTATCATATGTAGAAAAGCAATGGGAATTTACATGTTTCACTCCTGACACAGAGCACAACCTTGCCTTTTACTACTGTGAACTTTAATATAAAATATAGGTCATGGATGGAAGTTGTTTTGGAAATAGCAAAACAATTATTGTTCATCACTTAAATATAAGAAGCCTAAGAATTAAGCAATATATAAAAAGCCTATTTTTGACAGGTAATAAATTTTTGTTCAGGGGGTGGAGAAGGAATTTAATGTAAATTTTATTTTTACCATTGAAATATTATTTTTGTATAATATTGGGAAACCAGATTTCAAGTTGGGTTCTCGAGAACAGTTGGGAGTGTTGCTGCTGTACCAGCCTCCCTGCTACATAGAAACCTCCCTGTCCGAGCTGCTGGAGGCTGTCTCGGGGTTGGCAGTGGAGTTCCCCAGGCTTATGGTCCTGGGGGACTTCAATCTGCCTTCCCTGGGACGTGCCTCAGAGGCAGTTCGGGAGTTCATGGCTACCATGGCACCCATGGGCCTGTCCCAGATCATTCAAGACCCGACTCGAGACAGTGGCCACACTCCGGATTTAGTTTTCTTGTCAGAGCAGTGGCAATGTGATCTGAGGAGAGAGTTAGATCTGTCCCCATTGTCATGGTCAGATCACGCCCTGGTGGCCTTGAGATTCTCTTATGCCGCCCCACTCTGCAGGGAGGCAGGACCTATTTGATTGGTCCACCCCGGGCGACTAATGTGCGGTGAGTTGGGCTGAGAGAGAGTGACTGGCCCATGGTCACCCAGCTGGCTTTCATGCCTAAGGCGGGACTAGAACTCTCCGTCTCCTGGTTTGCCATTGGCTCCTTCCTAGGGCTGAGAGAGAGTGACTGGCCCAAGGTCACCCAGCTGGATTTCATGGCTAAGGCGGGACTAGAACTCACGGTCTCCTGGTTTCTAGCCCATTGCCTTAACCACTAGACCAAACTGGCTCTTGATATGTTGTATAATTTGTGAGGAAAATAGTATTGAAGAAATAAAACAAATAGAATTAGCTCTAATAGATTTATCTTCACAATCTATAAGATGATTTTTATATTTTCAGAAAACTTCTCCAATGGCCCAATAAAACAGGTTTTTGTTTTTGTTTGGGTTTTTGTTTTGTTTTGTTTTGTTTTTGGTGACTTTGAGTCAGTTTTTGCATAGCGTAAGAGCATGCAGATTAAATCAGAACTACTGGTTTTACTTGAAATTTTGCAATTGTAGTCCAACATAATTTAGAAGGCACAGGTTTGGAGATTTGCTGATATAAATGACCTAGTTTATAGCCTTGAAAAACCTTTTTTTAAGAAGAGGAACAATTTAGGACATGTTAAAACTACGTATCTTTGGCCAAGCTTTAAATTGTTAATTAGTTGTAGTGTTGGTTATCACCTTTAAAGCCCTACATGGCATGGGACCAGGTTACCTGAGGGACCGTCTCATCCCCGGAACATCCTCCCGCCCCACTCGGTCATGCAGAGAGGGCATGCTAAGGACCCCATCGGCAAAAGAGTTCCATCTAGTGGGATCCAGGAGGCGTGCCTTCTCTGCAGTAGCACCTGCCCTTTGGAATATCTTGCCCCTGGAGCTGAGGCGTGTTTCTTCACTCCTGACCTTCCGGAAAGACTTGAAGACCTGGTTCTGCCGCCTGGCTCGGGACGGGAATGCCAATTGTTCCACTTGGGAGTGGCTGGTGCCATGAAACCCGCCTTATTATTAACATCTTTTTGTTTGGATTTTATATGTAAATTATTGTTGCTGTAATTTTGTAATTTTATAGTTTTAGCTTATTGTTGTGAACCGCCCAGAGCCCCCAGGTATGGAGGAGATGGGCGGTGATACAAATTTAAATAATAAATAAATAAATAATTACCATAGACTTGTAATGCTACTGTTAATAACCATTTACATGTAGAACTCAAGAATGGTTCTGAATCTATGCATTGCATGCCTAGCACAGAGCCCAAAATTTTACTCAGGTTGTGTAATAGGACCTCAAGGATTCCTCAGAGAAAATTTGATACAAAAGTGGAAATTTAAAAGCGGTTGGCTTAAATAACTTACACTTTCAAAATGTATCAATAGGCTACTTTACATAGGACAGTGGTTTGATTACACCATCCAGAAGTAGAAACCAAATTTTTTTTGGATTTAGTATTAAGATCCTGATTGCAGAATCAGTTAAAAGGTTCATAAAATTTATCATCGTAAGGACATAGGGGAAATATTGAAAGAGAAATGTGCTTGCTGCATCAAAGTAAAGCAACAGAAAAAAACAAAACAGGCCATGCTGATTGTTGCAAAGAGCTGACAGGGAACATGTCAGCAGAAAAGAACCAACAAGAACCCTACTGTTTATAGCCTAGCAAATTAAAGACAAAAAAACTAAAACTTAACTAGAGTATCACCAATATAGAATTTCACAGCACATTTTAAAATGACTCCCTGATAATAAAAGATGTCTGATTTATTGGCAGCATTATAATGCTATTCGAGAAACTGTTTTGTGTTATTATTCCTCAAGCAAGAGCAAAATGCATAATAAGAGAAAATAAAATGATATCACAAATTATCTTACCCAATCAAGCCATGAGTAATACTACAGTGTAAGCAAAACGGTATTTGCTAAAGCTAGATAGGAGCCCAGTGGATTGCTGGATGATTTGCAGTTGATTGAAAGATTGACTTCCTTCTAATTTTTGGATAGCAACAACTGACAGGCTTCCTGTTCCAAAACTTGAAGAATACCTAATATGTAATAACTCAAATATTATTTTTTATTTATATATGTATTGTATCAGTAGATAATAGCAGCTGGTTTTGTGCTCCTATTCAGATAATATTTGGTAGCTGGCTATCATTCCTAAATCTCAACTGAAAAACAAATGAGTTTTCATAATCTTGAAGCTTGTGTAAGTCTTATACAAGAAAAAAAAATTAAATCTGTCCTTATTATCAACCCATAAACACAGTGCTCTTATATATAGTTATTCTACCCTTCATTATCAAAATAATCTTCTCTTAAAGCTCTTATTTTGCAGTTGTTCAGTAAATTACCCAACGTGTAAAGTTTATGCCTAGTTTATGTTTATTCATAAATATTTGTTGTTAAATACTTGTGGGTAGTTGAGATGTAGGAGTTGATTTTGAACTGCATAGCTTTAATTATAATTCTGAAATCTCAGTGAGATATTTCAAGGCTTTCTTCTCAGAATTTTTAATTGTATAATAAACACAGACAAGAAGATAACAGTCCTCTTTCCATGAATGTGTTCATCCTTATTATCTGAAAAAAGACCTACAAACATAGCCAAATGAATGGAGGTTTTTTCTACACATTCCAGGACTCTGAATAAACAGAGTTCTCATACTTTGACAAAAGAGCGATTGGCACACACAGTTGTACAAGTTAGAGTCTTTGAAAAAAATATAATACACACATCACGTTAGAGGGAAAAGCCTGCTGTTGGGATGCCCCTATATGTCTATCAACTCTATCTGAATTTACTGTATAAACTTCAGAAATTGGTAAGTGTTTCTCACTCTGTTTTTTTATTATTTTGATTTCTTTTATTAACCATTCTTTGTTTCCTTGGCTATCCAAAGTATTCTCAGGAATCTTTTCCAATACCAAAGTTCAAAAACATCAATAATCTTTCTATCCTCCTTCTTTAAAGTCCAACTTTCACCTCCATAGAGTTGGGCAACTCTGCCTGCACAGTTTTGATTTTTGAAGGTATAGATATGTCACAGTGTCCAAATATCTTTCCAAGGCCTTCATTGCTACCCCACCAACTGCTAGTCTTCAGCACTTTTTTTGACACCTGGTTCCTTTACTGTTGATAGTCAATCTTAAAAGGTGGAAGCTATCCACTATTTCAATATCTTCATTGTCAATTTTAAGGCTGGTTATTGTACCTGTTGTAATTAGTTGGGTCTTCTTTGTATTTAATCTCAGTCCCATTTCTTTCACTGTGCTTCTTAACTTTCAATTACTAGAGCTTGTAGATCATGTGTATTTTCAGCTCCCAGATCAGTTATCAGCATAGTGTAGATTATTGATGTTTCTTCCTCCAATTTCACCATCTAGCACTGAATGATTAGTTCTTGTGCTGTCTAACATAATCTCAGCAATTTTCTGTAGTACCACAGTTCAGTAGCAACATATAAGCCACATGCCCATTTGTAGAAGCATATGTTTAATGAAGATTCTTTCTGATGAAGAGGTATTCACATTTCTCAGGGATCCTAATACAGTAAAGCTTAAGCCCTACCTATTTTTATTAAAATTGGCCTATAGGAACAAAGGAAGCTGCTTTTTAGTGAATACTTTGCTGCATCTAATTGCTTTGGTCCCTCACAAGGCTACTATTGCATCAGTTTAAATCACATTTTAAAGCAGGGCTGGAGAATGTGACTCTGTTGTTGTTATTTAGTTCTTATCAGTCACAGCCAATGTCGCCAATTGCCAGGGATGATGAGGTTTGCAATCCAAGAGTGAATTTTCCATTATCAGGTCAAGAAGACTCCTACAGAAGTATTTTGTCTGTAGCTTTGCCTGGCTGAATAATTGTGGTAGTTATATATAGCATAGTGATAACATATCCTTCTTTTCTGCTCTTCACACATACTCTTTCTCCCTGTTTGAATCCGATATTGCCTCTGAACATCAAAGCTTTAGTTTATATGGCCAAATGAGAGCATAAGAGTTGAGCTTCTCTGTGCTTACAGTGTGAAATTAGTAATCATCTTTTGAAAAGACTGACCCAATGACCTTAGTAACTGACTGAATCATATATGTCTTTCCCCTTGGAATTCCAGAAGAAATACTGGAAACCTTTAAATGTGTTTATTTTAAAGAAAAGCAACAGATGCTGTGGAATTTGCAGAAGAGATATCTTCCAATTCTCTCCTCCTGTGCAGATGCTTTTTCTCATTTGTGATTCCAGATCTGTTGCTGTGATGGAGACAAAGCCTGAAACCCATGCTAAGGGAAAAGCAGCATTGGTGGTGATGTATGATTAAAATAGCCAAGTTGTAATGCTTAACAACATCAGTTAGACTGCACTTAAGGGACAACAAATTTGACAACCACTGGCTAGAGTATTCAAAACAATGCAATTCTATTTTTGAAAAAGGAAAATTTAACATTATTTATATGGTTTTTAAAGTTATATCATTAATTCTGCTGTGAAATGTAGTTTGTATCTTCAGTCAGAGAAGATGCAGTAAGATCTGTATTTGAGCAAGACTGGCAAATGTGAATTTTGCCAGAGTTGCTCCTTTCAAATCTAATTTCATGGTCTGTCTCCACAAAAACGTTGCTAATTTCTGACAGCCAGGAATCATATTATATAGTATAATGTATTCATTCTGAATTCATGGGACGCCAAGAAAAAGGTATTTAGCTTTGCCATGATTTGGTGATGCAGCTGTTTAAAGATTCTGAAGTATAGGTTCAATTTTTAGCAGTCTACTTTGTATTGATGTATTGATTGACAAACAGAAAGCTGAGTAATAAATACTAATACGATAACTATTTTAAAGGACCTATTAAACTTGTTAACAGTGGAAAGAGCTGGGGACTGGGGTAGAATGAGAATCCATACATATAAGAATGACTCTAATAAAAATGCCAATATTTGGCAAAAAAATACTTAATATCAAATTGGAAAATGCTTAGACTTTCAATAAATAAATAGAATATAGTGGCTGCTCACAAAATAAACTTGACATGCCATTGATGGCAGGAAAAATGCTTTTTCCATGTTTGTGACAGGAAACAAAGAATGAAGACAGTCAAGCCCAGGTACAAGTCCATATTCTCTACACTGTGCCTGTAAGGGCAGCCCCATACCAATATTTCTCTGCCCTTTCTGCATCAGCAAAATGCTGTCCAGCAGACTCTCTAAGACGACCGTTTATTTATTTATTATTCAAATTTATATGACCGCCCAACTCTTTCAGGCAGCTAAGGTAGAGGTGAGATACCAGTTCAGGAGGTTGTAAATGCCTTTTTGAGAAAGGGTCATCTTTGAAGGAGAATTACTCTGGTCATCTTCCAGGAAGCTGTTAAAACATGTCTGTTCCAACAAGCCTTTGGAAATTCACACCTGCATTTGGCTCTTCATATTATTATCATTGTGCAATTTAATTTCTAAATTATTTAATTTATGGGTTTCAAGAACTGCCAAGACATGTGCAAAACTGCCAGTAAAGAAATAATGGAAACAAACAAATTTTAAAATTACCATGGCTGTTGTGGGTCTTCCGGGTTGTGTGGCCGTGTTCTGGAAGTTGTGGTTCCTAACGTTTTGCCAGCATCTGTGGCCAGCATCTTCAGAGGGCAGGAGCACAGATAGAAGCAAAATCTCTGTGCCCAGGTAGAGTGGCAATGTTCTATTTATAGAGCTAAATTAAAACCCCACCTAATCTCCTATAATTTAGCTCTATAAATAGAACATTGCCACTCTACCTGGGCACAGAGATTTTGCTTCTATCTGTGCTCCTGCCCTCTGAAGATGCTGGTCACAGATGCTTGCGAAATGTTAGGAACCACAACTTCCAGAACACGGCCACACAGCCCGGAAGACCCACAACAGCCATTGAACTCCGGCCGTGAAAGCCTTCGACAATACACTTTAAAATTACCCTCTAAACTATCTTCCAAACAGAGTTTATGAAATAAATACAGTACAGGCAATGTTCTTTATTGATAAACCACAGATGTGATATTAGCAACATCCATAATACTTAAACGAACCCCCCTCTATAGACCAATAAATGTATAGATTATTTTGGTTCCTCATATGGTTAGAATAGGACCTTTCAATTCAATTTTTCTTCATGTTCAAAAATGCACTGCTGTTACATGGTATGAGGTTTATAATACTATTTTCAAAAATTCAAACAATATGTGTATAACATCAGCATCAGTTCTTTTGTTTTACCGGTTACCTAAACAGGCATCTGTAACTTCTATTTTTATAAAAGTGTGTTTCTTCTGGATAGGAAAAAATGAATTGCCCCATTTGTGAATTTCTATTCTATCACTGAGAAATGTCTACGCTGTATCACTAGGTGCCACTATAGTGCAGTATCTGATGAAATAAGGTCTAACATTTTAATATAGTACCCAGAAAATCTTCTCCTGCCATTATTTTCTATGGCTGAGTACAGTAAAATATTATGCATCCAAAGGGAAAAATAAGCCAATAAGCATAAGTAGCTCATTTAAAGCTGAATACTTCCAGACAGAAAACCATTTTGTTTTTGTTTTTAAATAATTTTATTAAGTATAGAGCATAAATAAAAACTACAATAAAAATAAAATCTACGAAAAAAGAAAAAAATACGCATGCATAAGGAGTGAAGCTTTCAGCATGACCATGCAATGCTGCTTTCATCATGTTACACAGACATGCCTGATCCAGATTAGGGAAAAGATATAAAATACTATACATGACGTGACTAAATCAGGGTTTCTCAACCAGGGTTCTGTGGAACCCTAGGGTTCTGTGAGAGGTCACTAGGGGTTCCCTGGGAGATCACAATTTATTTTTAAAACTATATTTCAAATTTGGGCAACTTCACATTAAAGAGGTAAGTTTAATCCTTTATTTTTAGTTAAGAACACTGTTATTTAATTTATTTATTTATATTTCAAATTTCGTCACCACCTATCTCACTCAAAGAGCAACATACTATATATACAGGCCTACACATGAAATGAATGTAATAATTTTGTAACTTGTGGCCTATATTTGAGCCTGAATGTTCAGGGGTTCCTAGAGGCCTGAAAAATATTGTAAGCATTCCTCCAGGGTCAAACAGTTGAGAAAGCCTGGAGTAGATGATGTAAAAAGGAACCCCGTATATTTGCTAACCCACTCTGACTAGTAAATTATGAATATTAATATTCAGGTTAATCATTTAACGCTTTTGGAAACAATGACTAGTTACCCAAGTAACCTTCAGAAAGTTATTGCAGCCTGTTACAAAACAATTAATTGATTTAAACTAAATATTGTGATTGTTGAATTTGTTGAGTTTGTATTTTAACATGAATATTTAAGATGGGAAAAATAATAATTGTTTTGGTTAGGATTATAAGCAAAGATTTCATTGATTAGATACTTAGAAACAGACACCTGGCTGGCAGATGATAGAAATATTTAGAAACTTAGAAGAAGGAATTGTTTTTGTTTTTAAAATTTATTGCACAAATAAATAAATATAAATGAATATAAAATATAAAAAAGGATCTTTTCCCTCTGTTTGGAAAGCAATTGTAATTTCACTATGAAAATGTTTGCAATTAGAATTATAGAAATATTTTTGTTTATTTTTAATGTGGTCATTTTAATAAAATAAATTCCCAATTCTCACATTGCTAAAATAAATTGCTTGGTACAGTTTGGAAATATTTATTTTGTTTTGTTTTGAGAAGTATTATTTTTAAAGCAAATCTCTTGGTAATTTCTCATGTTTAATGTCTACCTTGTTTGACACGGGAATGTATGGGTTCAGATAGCATGTGAAGGTAGTAGACAGCATACCAATCAGAGCCTCTTTTGAATTAATGGCTCAGATAAGAGATGCAGATGCTCCCCATTTCACAACGTGGCTGAGAAGAGATGAAATTATTTCCTTTTCTCCTTTTTCTTTTAATTGGTCAGCCTATGGGAGGTAGTGTTTTTGTTTTGGGCTGGGCCCTTCTGCAGAAGCTAGCAACAACTCACTTATTTTAACATTATTTATACTATTTACAGCCCCCCTTTCTAACAACCTTCTCAAAATAACTTAGGGCTAAGTTAGGCCTTCATCTAACCGGACTTAGCAGATAAGCATTGTTTTGATGAGGACAACAAAGTTTGTATGTTTGGTTGTTTCATTCCTGGGCTTATTCCTCAGGGTGTTCATTCTGGATCCTAGTGCAGAGCCTGTATACTCTTTCCAGGCCTACCGAAGCCCTGCATCTCCTCAGCCTCTTCCACTTCTTGCAGGAGGACACTTCATGATGAGAAAGCAGCACACCATGCAGTTTGGAGAAATCATGCTGTTACTTGTCTCCTTATAGTGAGGGATGGAGGGTTGGAGTCTCCTGCGCTTGGAGGTGGATTTGAAAGAGAGGGGACAGGATCATATTAACTGTGTGTGCATGCTGAGGTGAAATAGTGTGCTTGCATTGCTAGCAAGGGGTGGGGGAAGAAGACAAGCTGGAATCAGTTGCTACCTAATTTAAGTTACCCCCCTGGTCTCAGATAATTTGCTATGGCAGGGTGGTTTCAAATTAACTTCTTAAACATGATTAGGGATGAGCCATTTATAGACTGTTCCTTTTCATTTGGAGAAGGACTAGAGTGGTTAATCACAGAGGGAAGAGCTCAACCTCCTAGATTTCAAATTATTTTGTGGTGAGAAGACTGAAAAGCTGGCAGCTGAGAAAACTCAGAAGCCATATGGTGAGGCAGTGTTCTTCTAGATGCAGAGGAGATGAAGACAATAGCTATACAGTTTCAGTTTTTGGTTAAGAGAGATAGGCTAATAAAAGAAAAAACAATGTTCCATGGGAAAACCTACTGAGAACTTACTTAGCAATGAAAGACTATGTAAATATTAGGAACCACAAATAAGATCCTTTTATATAAGCACACTGTATAATTAAGCACTTTAACTTTCTATATAAAAAGGAACATTTATTCCCTAATTTCAATAATTCTCTAACAAATACCAAAAGTTTTTAGGAGCTCAACTCTATCAAATAATTCCCCCATGCCCATGCAAGACAGCTGGGATTGGTCTTGATCAGGCAGTTCATGCCATGGGCGAAATAATTTCATTAAAAATATTGTGAGAAACGTCTATGAATGCTCAGAACAAACGTCTCCACATTGGAATTGCAAAGGGGGGAGGGGGAGGGGGAGGGGGAGGAGGAGGAGGAGGAGTTGTTTTGCTATTAGGGGAAGGTGTTGGTTATGAACCAGCTTCTATTGGGGCATTTTGCATAAAGCTTCACTGAGGCAAAGCACCCTCCAAAGCTATGCACAGCCCTATTGTTATCCATTTCATGCCAGTGGCGTAAGAACCAAATTTAGGTCTACTATATTTAGGCTGCAAAAATCTGGAAAATCACCAGATGGCAGCAATGAATTCGTTTTCTGTATATATTTCCTTCCATCTAGGGTGATTTGGATTCTAGAACTCATATTTGGTAGCCTTAAACAAACTTCTTTAAAAATGGCAGATAATATATTTTGGAAGTAATAATTAAAGGTGTTATAGTCAATGTCTAATTGGGAGGTATACCTGATCACTTTATTCAATAACATGGCAGGGAGCTCTGCTGTCACAAACCTTGTTGTTTCAACACATAAAATCCTTCCATCCATCTTTGCCCCCTTTTTATGGGTTTCCTTATGTGCCTAAATGTTTTTTTTAAAAAAAACCCTACTATTCTCTCAACCCTTATTTTGAACAATCACAACTCAATGCTTTTTCACATTTCTTAGTTTTCACAGCACCAGAAGAGCAAACTAAACTCCAAGGAATTATTTCTGTTACCCTAAAAAAAATTAGAATCTGCACTTCATTGTCATGTTCACGATCAGAATGATTTTGATATGGCTGTAGCTGGGCTTTTAAAGAAAAACCTGAGCTGTGACTATAAAGAAATATGATCATTTTTTAAATTAATCCTCAAGAGTCTAAGATCCAAAACAAGTAATAACAAAGGCTCATTTTAGTTTGGATATATTTCTAAATTCACTGCACAATATACTAAAAACCTGTACTAAAGCAGCAATCCAAAAGAAGCTTATTATTTCAATCATTTCTTACAGATAGATTCTCCATTATCCAGAAGAGAAGAAGCAGTCCTTAATGTCATTAAAATCTCAGATTAATCTTTTTCAGGAGAAGGAGGAGGAGGAGGTTATAAAGAACATGGGCAATAAGAATAAAATCTCTGGTGAGCTAAATCCTAAGAAGCTGAAACAGTTGACTTTTAAGTTCTGGGCAAAACGTAGGACCTGGACGTAGGACCTGAAACAGGACCATAATTGCTCAGTTCACAAGAACATTGCTGATTCTGGGTGCAAAGACACCAAGTGCTAGCCTGTTTGGTATTCTTTACCATCACTGGATTTTTATCTATTTATCTTATTAGACGGGTTGATTGTATTTATTTTTATAGGTTTTAATTGTTGAGTGTTTTTGTAAACCTCCCAGAGTCCCCCGTTGGGGAAGATGGGCGATGATAATTTTGAATACTAAATAAATAAATAAATACATACATACATACATACATACATACATAAATAAATAAATAAATAAATAAATAAATAAATAATAACCAGAAATTCCTTCCTCTCATTCCAGAGAGCTACTAAGACCTGGCTCTTCTGGAAGACCTTTGGGCAAGATGTGAATATTTAACTGACTTCTGAATAACTACTGCTAGTGTGTGTTTCGATTGTAATTTATTTATTTATTTATTCAATTTATTCCCCACCCATCTCCCATACAAGGGACTCTGGGCGGGTTACAACAATCAAAGTTAAAAACGATACAATAAAAGTCTAAAAAATACAATATAAATAGATAAAATACAAGATGAGGGACGTAGGGAACGTAGCATGGATAGTGTTGCTACGGGGCTAGCCAACCCCAGGAGGCACTACCGCCTCTGCTGTCCCAGGCCAGGTGGCAGAGCCAGGTCTTAAGGGCCTTCCGAAAGGTCAGGAGGGAGGGGGCCAGTCTCACCTCCGGGGGCAAGATATTCCATAGGGCGGGCGCTATCGCAGAGAAGGCACGCCTCCTGGACCCCGCTAGATGGAATTCTCTTGTTGAGGGGGTCCGAAGCATGCCCTCTCTGCATGCACGGGTGGGGCGGGCCGACGTTATCGGAACGAGACGGTCCCTCAGGTACCCTGGTCCTATGCCATGTAGGGCTTTAAAGGTGATCACCAACACCTTGAATTGGACCCGGAAGCAAACTGGCAGCCAAAGCAGCTCGCGAAGCAGAGGTGTTACATGGGCCAATCTCCTGGCCCCCGTAACTGCTCACGCCGCCGCATTCTGCACCAGCTGAAGCTTCCGGATACTCTTCAAGGGTAGCCCCATGTAGAGCGCATTACAATAGTCTATACGGGAGATGCAGTAATTGTTAGCTTTATCTGTTATTTTTTGCCGTTTGGTGTTATGTTGGCATTACTTTTCAATGGGTTTACTGAATAGTGGAATATATGCTGCTCAGAGTCATATCGACTGGCATAAAAGTCATAGTGTAGTAGCAGTAAGTAGTAGCAATAACAGTAGTAACAATGATAAGGGTAGTAGTCTACTCAGGAGACATAGAATCACAGAGATGGAAATGACCATAAAAGGTCATCTAGTCCAACCCAATGCTTAGTGCAGATCCACCAAAACATCTCCGACAGACGACCATCTGGCCTGGGTTTAAAGACTTTCAGTGCAGGAGACCCCACCTGGTCCATTTGTTAGCAGCTTGTACAGTCAGTAAGTTCTTCCTGACATCTAGCCTGAGCCTTTTTATTGCAGTTTTAAGCAACTGTCTCATTCCTACTTTTTGAAGCAATGGAGAAAAAGTCCACTGCATCTTCTATGTGATACCCTTCAGACATCTGAAAATTGTTATTATATTGTTATTATATTGTTATTATTATTCCCTCCCATAGGCTAAACATTCCTAGATCCTTTAGCTGTTCCTCACTGAGCTAGTTATCCAGACTCTCTGTCATCTTGCTGGACATCCTATTTATTTATTTATTTGTTTGTTTGTTTGTTTGTTTAATTTATATGAGCCCCCATCTCCCCTCATGGGGAACTCTGGGTGGTTCACAATAAATAAGTTAAAATAAAATCTAAAAATATATAAAAAACCACAATAGTACAATACAATAAATAATTATAAAATCCAGATGGACGTAGGCATTCATTAAAAGAAGGACATTAAAATTAGGGGATTAGCCACCATCCTATAAACTTGCTCCAATTTCTTATGTACATTTTGAACAGAAGTGCCCAGACTGGATACAGTGCTCCATATGTGGTCTGACCACGGCAGAGCAGAGTAGAACAATTAGTTCCCTTGATCTGGAATTGTCTGTAGCTCACAAGAAGGCTGCTGTTGCTCATTAAATCAATCATTACAATCCAATCTGTGACTGGGAGAGATCAAGAGCTTCCAGGATAAAGGCCTTTGGCTAGGCTCATTAAAATCCTGGAACACGTTTGGGATGGTCTACCTGTAAGTATTCTTAATCTTCAACTTTGTTTTGGTTAGCTTACAGAAGCTGTGACAAACTCTTGAAGTCTATCTCTTTGAACCTTTATTCAAATACTTTACCTCAAAGCCTTGGCTAGCTTATGGACCCAATGAGGTTTCAGAGGGAGCTGGGGGTAATACCTGAAGATCTGCTGCACGGTCCAGCGGAGGCATTGGCTGCAGCCTGGAACAGGGAGGCGGCCAGTGCCTTGGACAGGACCGCGCCAATGCGACCTCTCCAACCCCATTCGACCCGTCACTCCCCTTGGTTTACGGAGTAGTTGAGGGCCTTGAAGAGGGTGAAGAGACGTCTAGAGCGCCGCTGGAGAAAAACGAAGGCGGAATCGGACCGAACACAATCTAGAGCCGCTATTAAGGCCTACCTTGTGGCGGTAAGAGCGGCGAAACGTGAATATTTCTCCGCCCTTATTGCATCCTCAGAATGCCGTCCAACGGCCCTGTTCAAGATTACTCGATCTCTCTTGGGTAGGGTGGTATCGACCACCCACCTGCAGGGCCGTGCGGAAGAATTTGCTGAGCATCTGCAGGATAAAATTGCTCGGATTCGGTCTAAGTTGGACTCCACGTGTGAAATGCAGTCTGGGGAGATGCCGGGAGAATGGTCTTGCCCTGTTATCTGGGAACGATTTGATCCTGTTGGACCTGAGGAAGTGGACAGGATCTTTCAAATTGTTAATTCCACCACATGTGATTTAGATCCCTGCCCTTCCTGGCTGGTGAAATCAGCCAGGGAGGTGACATGTGGATGGGTCCAGGCCATGATTAATACATCCTTGGTGGAGGGGGTGGTTCCAACTGCCTTTAAAGAGGCACTGGTGCACCCCCTCCTCAAGAAGCCAGCCCTGGACCCTACCATCCTGGACAATTTTCGTCCAGTCTCCCACCTCCCCTTTTTGGGAAAGGTGGTTGAGAAAGTGGTGGCGTTGCAACTTCAAAGGACCCTGGATGAAGCGGATTATCTAGACCCTTTTCAGTCAGGTTTCAGGCCGGGATATGGGACGGAGACTGCATTGGTCGCGCTTACGGATGATCTCTGGCAGGAGCGGGATGGTGGTAGTGCATCCATCCTTGCTCTCTTGGATCTCTCAGCGGCATTCGATACCATCGACCATGGTATCCTGTTGGGGCGGCTTAGGGAGTTGGGGGTGGGCGGCATAGTTTTGCGCTGGTTCACCTCCTTCCTCCGAGGCCGATCCCAGTCGGTGGTAATAGGAGAGGAGAGATCTGACCCTCGGCCCCTCTTGTGTGGGGTGCCGCAGGGTTCGGTTCTCTCTCCTCTATTTAACATCTACATGAAACCGCTGGGCGAGGTCATCCGACACCATGGGATGAGGTATCATCAGTATGCGGATGATACTCAATTGTACATCTCCATCCCTGGTGAAGTAAGTGATGCAGTGACAACCCTATCCCAGTGCCTGGGGGCTGTGAGGGCCTGGATGGGGAACAACAGGCTACAATTGAACCCTAGCAAGACCGAGTGGCTGTGGATTGATGGCCTAGTGTCTTCTGGGAAATTATCATCTTTGGTTCTTGATGGGGTAGCACTGCCCCATTCGGAACCGGTGTGCAACTTGGGGGTCCTTCTAGACTCACGACTCCTGCTCGAAGAGCAAGTGGCAGTCGTGGCTAGGAGGGCTTTCGCACAACTTTGGTTGGTGCGCCAGTTGCGCCCATTCCTGGATCGCGACGCCCTCCGAACAGTCACTCATGCTCTCGTCATCTCCCATGTATATTATTGCAATGCGCTCTACATGGGGCTACCCTTGAAGACTATCCGGAAGCTTCAGCTAGTGCAGAATGCGGCCGCGCGAGCAATTTACACCTAACACATAACACCTCTGCTCCGCGAGCTGCATTGGGTGCCGGTCTGCTTCCGGGTACAATTCAAGGTGTTGGTTATTACCTTTAAAGCCCTACATGGCATGGGGCCAGAATACCTGAAGGACCGTCTTATCCCCATTTTATCGACCCGCCCCACCAGGTCATTCAGAGAGGGCCTGCTACGAACCCCATCAATTAAAGAATTTCATCGGATGGGATCTAGGAGGCGGGCCTTCTCTGTGGTAGCGCCCACACTGTGGAACATCTTGCCCCCAGAGTTGAGGCAGATCTCCTCCCTCCCGACCTTTAGGAAAGAGCTGAAGACCTGGTTCTGCCGCCTGGCATGGGAAGGAGGAAAGGATAGTTCCTCATGGGGGTGGTTAATTCCTTAATTTATTGTCCTTCGTTTAATTCCATCTCCATCTGGATTTATAATTATTTATTAATTTATATATTGTACTTTGATGTTTTATCCTGTTTTAATCTATTTTATTGTAAACCGCCCAGAGTTCCCCGTTGGGGGAGATGGGCGGTTATATAAATTTAATTAAATTAAAAAAAAATAAGGTTTTTCATAAATGGTTTGCCATTGCCTCCTTCATATGGATGAGAGTGATCGGCCCAAGGTCACCCAGCTGGCTTCATGCCTAAGGCGGGACTAGAACTCACAATCTCCTGGTTTCTAGCTTGGTGCCTTAACCACTACACCAAACTGGCTCTCCATTCAATGCTTAACCTCAGTTAAACATCAGGCCAAAACCATTTTTAAAGAAAGGATCTTGAATCTGGGGCCGAAACCTATATTGAATCTTTTCAAATACTTGATCTTTAAAAATGGTTGGCTAAGAATGAAAACGTATTTCAAATAGAAAAATATTTGATCACATATATGATGCAGTACCGAAGTACATCTTTTACCAGAGTGAGATTTGCGTTATTAGATTCAATGGTGAAACATGGAAGATTTTATCAAATGCCATACTGTGAGAGAAAATGCATATGTGGAACCCTAGATATAGAAGATATTGTGCATGTTTTGTTTGACTGCCAACTATATGCTTCAGTAAGGGGACAGTACTTAGAGCCACCATTAGACAGATCAACTTTTGAGATAGCAACAATAGACTTAATTGTCTTAGTGAATAAACTTGCTTGTTATTAGCAGGATTGCCAAGTTCATAGTCAAGGCCATTCAAATGAGAATTTATTTTTACAGAACAGATTGGGATAATATGCAAAAGGGTGATGAACATATTTGTACTTCATTTTATATCTTTCTGTATTTGAATTTATTTTACATTTTTGTATATTGGTGTTGTCTTGCATTTTGATAAAGTCAGTTGAATAATCAATAAGAATGAATGAATGAATGAATGAATGAATGAATGAATGAATGAATGACTTTTGTATATTTATGCAGCCATCTTATGGCTGCCTGGATTTTAGCAGCCCAGATATAGTTAGGTAAGTCTAGAGTATGAAATAGATTAGGTAACTCTTTGGAAGTCAAGGTTGTCATTGGCCTCTTAATCTCTAATTAATCACTGTAGAGACTAGGAACATAGAATAGAGGGAGTCACTTCATATTCCAAAATATGCATGATTCCAAACCCTTGTTTTTGTTTTGCATTATATTTTTCAGCCAAACTGCATGTTACAATCAGTTGGACCTTTCTCCTGGCTATAATCTCCTGGCCAGGGTATCTGAGGGACCGTCTTGTCCTGATAACATCGGCCCGCCCCACCCGTTCATGCAGAGAGGACATGCTTCAGACCCCTTCAACAAGAGAATTTCATCTAGCGGGGTCCAGGAGGCGTGCTTTCTCTGCAATAGCGCCCGCTTTGTGGAACATCTTGCCCCCGGAGGTGAGGCTGGCTCCCTCACTCCTGACCTTTCGGAAGGCTCTTAAGACCTGGCTCTGCCACCTGGCATGGGACAACAGAGGTAGTAGTGCCTCTTGGGGTTGGTTGGCCCCATAGTATTGTGATCCATACTACGGCTTTTACCATCTTTGGATTTTATTTATTCTTGTATTTGTTGTTTTTTTTAGAAATTTTGTATAGATTTTAAATTTTTATCTGTTGTAACCCGCCCAGAGTCCCCTGTTTGGGGAGATGGGCGGGGACAAATTGAATAAATAAAAATAAATAAATATAATCTATGTGCCTTTTAACCCTGTGTTATTATTATTTTAATTCCATCCTGAACTTTACTTTCTAGATTACAGTAAGCTTACACTATACTGTATATAGTGAGAACCATTATTAACTAATTTCTCTCATGGTTTGCTTCAAAGATCAAATGACTTCATGCCAGAGAAAAAAAAACAAAAAAAACCCTAATCCCAAGTCACTTGAAGTGAAAGTGATAAAGCATAATTTATCCACAAGTTGAGGAAAATATCTGAACTAACACATAATAGACATCACAGTGTAAACAAGCTCAGGCAATTCACCAAAATAAGGGAACTGTAAAATTCCAATACAGTGAAAAATAAAACTGCCCTAGGACCTCAAAAATTCAGGTGATTCAAAATGCAGGTTAAAAAGATGAGAATGTCTTTTGATGTAGACAAATTTTCATCCCCCAGAAAAGCAATCAATATCCTTGTGGACTTCAAAACTGTACAAATTTAAAAACGCTAACCATGAAAATTTAGGGGTTCATGCAGATGCAAATCCTGAGAACAAAAGAATGTCATTATCTTCTTCATTAATAACATATTGGCCTTCAGCTACTGGCTTCAAATGTGTAGACTCACATAACTTTGTCATTAGTTCGTGAATTGCAGGAACTTTCATCCACAAGGAGAAGTATAGTCTTATCCAGTTGAATCCTGCTGGTGCTATCAACAAGCTTTGTTAGCTGCACTCACGTGGGTGGGTTTCATATCCTTGGCTGTTCTTACAAATGGGAAGTCCAAGGGTGCCTTTTCCCCCCTCTCCATAACAGTTTTCTCATTTTCTCCCCTATTCTATGTAAATGCATATTTTATATTATATAATTGCATGTATAACAATTGCCAAGATCAAGGGAGCTTTACCAAACTACTGATTGAGGCACCTTGGATCATTCACATAGTCCTAACTACCTCACCTTCAGTACCTGACATTTTCCCAATCTTAACAATCCCTTCTTGAAGGTGTGTCTCTTGGCATATTATGAGGACAACTCTACCTGCAGAATTATCCAGGGTTTCCCATGTGAAAAACTAAGACATTGCATAAGGAAGGTAGGCCAAGAAGCTAAAGTCAGAAGCTTAAATATGCTACTGAAAATCTTATTGCTTCAAAATTAACCTAACTGGGTTCTAGAATTCATTCAGATTGAAGTAAATCATAGAAAATGCTGTGTCAAAGTATTAAGGCAGGGCTCTATATAGAACACTTAAAATTAGTGTAGCAAAGTTAAGCTATTATGTACAAAGCTGCACCTTCCTCCCCAAATAACTCTGATCATATTCAGGGCCTTCCCAATTATTTGTCTATCACTTTTCACTCATTATCTGATCCCTCTGATTTATCTCAGTTCCTATACTAAAGATGCTTTTCCCTGAGTCCTGCCCTGTCCTCACTTCACAGGTATTGATGATGGATCAAGTAAAATCCTAGAAAACAACTATCAAAAAAGAATCCTAGAAAACAAATTTCAAATATCCCTCTCAGTATTTCTGTGCACCTCCAATATGTACCTAACACAATAAAAGCAATTAGGATCTTTTAATTTTCAGGAAGAAATTTCAATAGGGATTTGTATACTAATGGCTTAGAAAGCTTTCTAAGCTTCTGAAATGCTTGAGGCAATTTCCTCCAATGACTTAAAGCATCTTCATAGCATCACCCAGCCATCACTGAAGTGATATAAAGGCTATCCTTGTAAACTATTATTTTGGCACAGTTATGTTTAGATAACTCTCAGAAATATGAAAGTCCTTCCCCTAAGTGAAATTCTTCTCAGTAATCCCCTTTTCTACAAAGTAAGTATGGAAAAAACATCTCATGAAAGTAGAGATAGAGTCTGGCACAAAATTTCTGTCAATTACATTCAATAACATTTATGCCAGAGATCCTAAATTGCCAAAAATTAGCTGAATTAATTTGATATCAACCCCCTGCAAGTTAGAGACAAAATAAATACATTCCTTTTATAATCTTTCCTTATTCTGGCTTATTTTTTTTCTTCCATACACCTATAAATTAGCAGCTTTATATTAATATTTATAATAAGGTGATTCCCTAAATCTTGCTGTCAAAATGACATTGAAAATACAAGATTCCCACAGATTGAATAAAAAATAAAAACACTATTTCTAGTCTCAACTTCTTCAAGAGCTTGAATGCATACAGGGTTCATTTGAAACAGTGATTTATATGTGAGATAGAAAGGTACGCCTTCAGCTTCTTATTTTTATTGCATAAAATGTTGTAAATTGAAAAAAGTCTATTTATTGAAACCCTCCATGTTCAAGAACATTGCCTCTGCTTTCTTGTGCAAAATAAAGAAAAGGAAATTGGAGATTGACTGAAAGAGTTTGGATTTCCTTTACAGAAAGTCACAGCTGAACTCTTCCTTCCTTTATTTATGGAGCACCATGATACTCCATTAAAACCATTCCAGTTTGCTTGCATTTTCACTTGCTGCAATATGATTGGTCATTCTTTTCCATAACCCCTCTTGAAACTGCCAATAGGTTCTTTATTCCATCACAAGAGGAACATCACTTAGCAAGGGATCTGGGAAAGACTGAACCACTGACTCCTTTAGATGAGACTGAGAAAAGGAAATAGATGCATTGCAATATGCTAGGAAGAAACAGGGTGGGACCACATGGAGGAAATATGCTGGGACTTTATAGCTTAAGTGTTTTTTTACATTATTATTAGTAGTAGCAGTAGTAATCGTAATATTTCATTTCCTTTTTTAAAGGTATGAAGTAAGAATTAATTATACCAGCAGCACTGCCAACACTTGACAGAATCTTGAAGCAGAAGCAGAGATCAAAGCAAAAAACCTAGTATAATAATAGTGATATTCAAAAGTGCTTTGCCATTTAAAATAAGCCATTTATAATCATCTGTCTTCTATGCATTTATTTGTGCAGGGTACATAGATGGTGATAAATCATGAACAAAAGCAAACTGAAACAGTCTGTTTTAAATATTTTACTAATATACATCTACAGGACAATTTTCTATGATTCTGTGTAATAGAACCAAAAGGCTATTTGTCTTGTAAATCGTTATCTTCGGGTAAGGAATAAATATCAAAGCTAGGGGTATTGGTAAGAATGTTACTGAGATATTATTTAAAAACTATAATCATAAGAAAAAGCATAAAACAAATATCTGTAATAGAAATAATCCATAGAAAAATCACTAGGGAAGGATATTTGTTTAGGAAACAATTAATGGTAACTCTTGCCTATTTTGCTATACCTATTGATTAGCTCATTTTTAATTGTCTGGATGAAGAATTATATATCTATATATACACACAGTGAGTGCTATTAAAATACCAACAGCTTAAAAATCAAAAGATCTTTATGCTACAAAGATGTATTATTTATTATAAAGTAATAAAAAGTGAGGCACTTCTAAAAAGTTAATGGTCATTCAAAGGTCTTCTATTAAACAAAATAAGCTATAGAGATTTTTTTTTCATTTTGAAGACTTACATTTCGAAGTCTTTGAGTTATTTATAAAAATAATAAAGCCAGGATAGAAAATAAAATAAATTAATAAAATAAATTAATACAGATTCTTAAAATATTAAAATTTATTTTTTTATTTGAATGGTTTCAGAGCCATTTGTATTTTCTTTATATCTTGACTTTTCCTCTATGAACAACCAGGGATTAACATAGTGCCACTCTTTGAAAGAAGAATTGGACTGTGATCATAAAGGCATGTAGCAAATGTGAACAAGTAATACAGACATGGTACTATTCTTGTCATATATTGATCTAATAAGAACCAATTAGAAATTTTATAGTTCATCACATAGTTCACTGCAGAATTCCCTACAGTGTATACTTCAATAAATTGTGCAGACTGGCCCACTGGCCACTTCATGGTTACTGAATGTACTTACCATCCTCAGTTGGTACATAGATATTCAGATAGAGGCAGTCTTCATTTTGATCTTGCACATAGGTCATCACAGTATCCAAGTTGGCAGTAAACCAAACAGGTAGCATATCATTAAGCAGTGACCTCTCATCCAGATACTGTGGGCAAACAGCAGCAAATTGTGTGGCATTCCGTATACCAGTCCATGAGGAAGGAGGTTCTGGAGGTTGGAAACGTCTCTCTCCAGTTGGAGGAGAAGCATAAGGAACTCCCAAATATTGTTCCACAGGACCAAGGATTTCATTGGGCAAGGGTGTTCTTACACCACGGATTTTGCCATAGTTTGTGGTTACAACTGGGTATTGTGCTTGTCCCTCAATAAGCGTAAACCGTATTGCTAGAGCAGTTATCCAGAGGAGGAAATTGGAATTCAGCATGACACAAACAGGAGTAAAAATCAAAGACAGCCATAAGAGTCCCACTGGCTTTGACATGGTTTTACATCAGCATTAACGGGTCTCGAGGACTTCCACACCCAGACAGAAAAACAAATTTTGCAGAAAGAGGCAGAAACAACTGTAAAAATCAGAAAAGTGTGTGGTTTGGAGGAAGAGAGTAATTTACCAAGGAAAATATAAGGTAATCTTGGTCAAGCATGGAAAACCCAATATAAATGTGGTATGTGTCTCAGCAGATTGAACATAGACAGATCCCAGGAATACAAACAGCAACAACGGACTTCTTGTAGCTATAGCCCATCCCTCGATTCTTCTCTTGTAATGCTGATGTCACTTATCCAAGAAGACGAGATGCCCAGATACTTAGAGCCTACTGTGCAAAATTAATATAGGGATCCATTTTAGTTAATTCCATCATGACGGAGAAGCCTGCCAGGGGGAGAAAGAGAGAAAGAGAGGAAATTATATTTTGCTAATAACAGTTTTTAAAATTGCGGTTGCATTATTTGATGTGATGCACAATTCTATCACCTCTATCCATTTCTGTAAAGTAAGCATCACAGTGCAAGAACAGCCCATTCATGAATATTGGAATACTCTATGCCTCTCCAGTGGGACACTAGCAGCCATGCTTTGGTAACAATGCTAAACAGAAGCTGCCACATCTATTGTATAAGTCGTTTTTCAGCATACTGAAAATTGGAGGAAGAAATGTCATGTACAACACCTTGAACTCCTGGAGGAAAGGTGCAATATAAATCTAATAAACAAATCCAATGTAATTAAAAACCTACTTAACTTGAAGAAATGTTGGGAAGAAATTGAACAAAACCCTGAGTTCTTACTATAGAATTTATATCATGTAATCTGAGGCACTTTTAACTTGAAGCAGACCTGTGAGGTAGGCTGTTTACTGTTTCATAGTTGAGGGAGAGTTTGAATATAAACTATACTCGAACTTTCAGGAAAAAAAAAATCCTGAACATCTTTAGCATGTTTAGGCATAACAGTGTACTTTCACAAACAGTGAAAGAAGTTCAAAATATTTTTAAATATTTGAACATTTGAAAATGCTGCATTTATTTGTCTTGTCTTCTGGAAAAGAAAAAACATATTTGAACAGCTTTCAGGAATGTTGGGGGTGGGTCTTGCTTACTTGGAATTATATCAGGAAGGAGAGTTTTCATGTTTGTAAAATGCATTGCTTGACGTTTAACAGGAACATAGGAAACTCTCTTATACTAATATAGTTCTGTATGATAATCAAACTCTGAACAAATACCTATATTGTAGTAACTTAGACTCCTGTTTGTACCATATAAAGAGGATGGGAGTTGCAATCCAAAACATCTCAAGAACTACCTATGTCAGCCATGGACTCTATGAATCTAATGAAGTTCATGAAAACTTATGCTTTTAAATAAAATACTTTAGTCAGAAAAGGTGCTGCCAGACTCATTTTTTGCCACCCTAGATCAATGTGGCTCTCCTCGTTACAAAATCCATAAAAGGCTAGCTTGCCTTCTAGCAGGTAAAGAGTCTTTGCAGCCCAGTCTGAGAGTCCAAGGATTGAACAGAATATCTTTGTATGCTTAATGTCATCTCTGCCAATGGTTATTCTATTACTTCTGGTCATTTCTATCGCTTTTATTGATCCAATGCATATTTTTATATATTGCCCATCCCTGAGCCTTTGGATATCTAAAAGTAATTTGGAGTCTAATGTTTGCCTGTAAGGAAAAGAACTGATATTTAAATTATATTCTATTTGCAACAAGAGTAAGAAGTTTCCATTCAAGTAATCTTCCACATCAGGACCAAAACATGCAGCAAAATGAAATTGCCAGAGGGCCTTGAAGAAATAAACACTAAATGTTATCAGACTAGATCTTCCCAGTTTGTTCTGAGGGTGTATTCTATTTTTAACTTGGGTCTTTATTTACACCATTAGCCAGTTATGTCACAATATCAAGTAGTTTCCAAAGAAAGCTGAATGGTAGGAAGTAAGCAGAAACAAAATTGCCTTTTTATTAAGGATGGACAGGGAAAGAATAAACAAAACTTACATATGAATTCCAAACAAAATAAAAATAAACTCATTTATACCAAGCCACAGTCCCAATTCTAGTTTCCATCAACCATATTTAAGGGTAGCACTATCAAGACTGTGCATGTTTCAAACATTCACTTCCGAAGTGAATTAAAGTAATACGTAATAAGTAATGTGGTTTCAAAATAGCTGCATTTTTTGTCAGCTTCACATGGAAGCCTGAAAAAAGAGGTGTCAGAGACAGGTTGTACATGTATTCACATGAGGACCAAATCATTTATTCCAAATTGTTTTTAATTAGTAAATGGGAATTTGTTTCAGCAGAATGTATTTTGACATCTGTAAGGTGCTTGACTTTCCAAAGTAAAGATGAGAAAGTGGAGCAATCTACCTAATATTGGCTCTAGTTCCATGTCATTCTCAACAACAGATCAAACCTGAAGGAAGATGGTCCTTCAAGGGAAAAAAACATTGATTGCCTATTTGTTTTTTAAAGTCCCAATACTTTTTAAAAACAACATGTTTAAAAAATAAAAAGCACTACCACAAAAAGAAAGTTTATAATTAATGAAAGGACACCTGGGATAACCTCACTTTTGTCAATAATAATAATAATAATAATAATAATAATAATAATTTATACTGCTTCCTGTTTCTTTCCACCTTCATAATAGGACACAGGCTTCTGATCTGGATTGTGATCACTATATATACATTGGGGAGGGTAAAGCTTTCCATTTTTCACTTCCGGGGTAAATTCAAAAAAGAGAGAGAGAGGAAGAACTTGGGTTGCTTGTTGGTTTTTAATTCATGCAGACAGACAGAATTATGAAAACTAGTGAATAGTGATGAATGTTAAACCTCAGCTATTGTTTTGTTCTTATATAGAATTTTCAACAGTGCTAGGGACACTGCAAAGTTTATGAAAGAAGAAAACATATTCCTTGCCCTTACACCAGAAAGCTTTTGACTGTGTTAACTAAGATTAAGAGCTGCATGCACAGGGCTTCATCCAGTGTGGCTTTCACAACTAGGTAAGTGTAGAAGTTAATTGCATGGAAAATTAATATACTTTCAATAAGACAGTGTGGTTTTGAGGTGTTCCTTCCCACCTCCCTTCAGTTGCTTATGGTACTGGAGGGAGAGAAGGAAGAAATAATAGTTGCTGTTGTGGTTGTTATTTATTCAGATGGCCTACAGTGGCTGGCAACATTTTCAGTGTGTTTCAAGCAGACTTACAATTCTTCTTGGAACTACCTGAAAACTCTGGCACATGTGAAATAAGTAGTTTGTCACTGAACTACCACGCTTTCTGTGCTGTGATCATTCAGCTGCAGCTTCTAATCGAGCATCCAGGATTCAGATTTATTGCTATTGGTAGACTTTGAGGACAAGGTCTCTGAGTCATCTCTAACAACATGTGAATATATCACGTTTTTGTAGCTATAGTGTGACATTTCTTTATTTTACAATGTGGTAACAAAACATATTAAAGCTACTTCAAAATGTTTTACAGTCAGGCTGTAAAATGTGAAATGATAATAACATTGATTGCATGTTCTAAGACACTTGCAGAGAACAATTTTCCATGAATGGCTTATGGAGAAGGAAGGATGGATTGGAATGGTATGGTATGGTATGTGGGAATGATCTTGGGAGACAGGAGGAAGAGCTGAAGACTAGACAACTGTCATGCAAAAGGTATCTCAGCCCACAGAAGGAAGGGATCTCAGAAGGAAGGGTATCTCAGCCCACAGAAGGAAGGGAATGTGGGAAGCATCTCAGAAGGGACTCCCCCTAGTTTTCTGGAAAGTAAAAGTAACAGAGGGGAGAAATGCTTTCAGACTTTCAAGTTTCTGTTACTATAACCTTACAATAAACAGAGTGTTAGTTCTCATGGTTTGTGCTTCTTGTCTGGACTACCTCGAAGGGCTGACATGGATAAATTTCTGTCTTCTATGGTCCTTTTACACTTCTGTTGTGATGTCACAATGCACCATTTGTCATTCTGGCATCATTGTACTTAGAAACAGATGCCAGTCCTAGGATAAAAATAATAAAGGCAGGATAGAAAATAAAATAAATAAATAAATAAATAAATAAAATAAAAAACTACCTGACCCTCAGATATTGCTGAAAGATTCCAACAAAGAGCTCGCTCATTTTGCTTGAGCAAGATATTATTTCCTTTGAGACCTTATTTTAGCCTTTATTACCCTAGCAGGTCTTGTGTTTTCTTCTGAAGTAGAGGAGAAAATATCTTAGGCTAAGGAGCTTTCCCATTTAATAAAAGACTTCAACAATTTTTTTTTGCTGTTATTCAAGGAAAACAAAAGAGTTGCATTGTCCATCCTCATGGGAGTTTTCAAATTCAATTAACGTCTATCTAATTGTGGCTTGTGAGATATAAAGTTGTAGATATTTTTGTTCTCCCTAAAACATCTACCTTAATTGTTAATACTTTATGTAATGCCACAAGTTCAGTGTCATCCCCAATGCTTTTTTGTGTCTATATCAAACCTCTGAAGAAAATAATCAGACGTTTATCTGCTGTCAATATGAGGTGCTACTCAACATTTTTATTTCCATGTACTACATGAAAGCTGTTGAACTCTTGATCCAGTAATTAAAAGTGGTTTATCAGCAATATTAAGGTAGAATAAACAAATACTCTGGGGATAGAAGCTCATGATAAATTTAGGACAACTTTACTTTACATGAGGGCCAAATATATAACCATAGAAGCTCAGATGTTCATGATGGCCACAAATGTTTTGGCCATTTGTAACTTTTTATGGACAGGGTAGACTTTTATCCAGCTAGCTATATGCTTGTTACAACTGAGATTGTTTTCTGTAATGTGATTTATGCAGGGCTGCTTTGAAAATTGTTTTGAAAGGTGATTTAACTTAGAAGAATTCACTTAGTACAAAATATGACTGTTTGAAAAGTTGTTAATATTCCTTAGTAGAATCTCACTGTATGAGTTCTACCAGTGGGCCATGTTCCAGGCCCTGTTTAAAGAGTTTGCACTGGGTTTTAAAGATCCAAATAGTTTGTATTTGAGTTATTTAAAAGACCAACACCATCCATATGAACTTGTCCATCAATTACAGGGACTCAACTTTCAAAGCAATTAGGTTAATTAGAATAAAGCAGCTTGGGACTCTTTTTCATACAGTATCTTCTGGCTCCTTTATAATGGACCTTTAATCATGCCATGAAGTTGCCTTGCTTATTTTTGATCGTCTGCTTTTGTAACCATTTTATTAATTTGCAGTCTAATTTGATGTCTTTGCATTTTGCCATGCGATGGTTTGTCTTTGAAAGAGATGCACAAATACAAAATATTAAAATACAAAATATAAATTCAGAAAGGATGATAGGGTAGTATCTGGGAAATGTCTGTCATAATCAAACTCTTTTGAGTACTGTCAGAAGTTCAAAAAAGAAACCATCCAAAAACAAGCCAGACCAAATGACTGCAAATTTTGTAGGACATTTAATGTACTAATTATATTTTAACAATAGTAATAAAAATAGCAATAAAATCATTAAATCATTATATTCAAGCTAATGAAGGGAAACAACACTGTACCAATATTTTTTAAAAATACTCACATGTTATAGATTATGGACAAATAAGACATATTCCTTTCCTAATATACCCTATTTATAATAATGTATGGCTGTTTCTCTTATATTTTCACCTCCAAGATAATGGGTGTGATAGATCTTATTATTTAGCCTTTGCATTACATTCTTAACATTTATTGTTTTAATTTTCTTTCTATTCTATTGGAGCACACACTGCTTAGACTAGCCTGCAGTTAAAGCAACTGTGTAAAACAAAGTGTGTGTGTGTGTGTGTGTGTGTGTGTGAGAGAGAGAGAGAGAGAGAGAGAGAGAGAGAATGATACATGCAACCTTGCATTTATGTATTAAAATATTAAGATAAAAGGCGATTAATTCCCTTTATCCAAGCACCAACTTACACATGGCTGTCACAACCTTCACATCACCATATTGGAAAGAGTGCTACATTTCAAGCTAATATTGGACTTACTATACAAGTGGGCAACATTTGCTGCATGCAAACTTCTCTGTCATTTCAAAACCCTCTTGAAATAGTATGATCACGCAAAATATTACTTCATTCATTTTGATTCAGAGACAATATGCTAAGATTACACCCAAAATTGTGAGCTCGCAGAAATGTCCACAGCTAAGGGGATTTACAAAAGGAGACAGTCATTTTGTAAATGATTTTAGAGATCATTTGATGACAATATCCATAAGCAGACTTCTGGTAGGTGCTATTAATTTCCTGTCCTGCTATATAATTTTCAAGAATCTACTGATACCATACAATATGAATAAGGATAGTTAGTTAAACACATGAAGAGTGTTCCAATAAGGGTTTTCTTAAATCCCTATTCAAACTGAGGGGGAAAAAGAAAGGAAATTAAAGCATTGTCTTTTCAATGGCAGAAGATCCAATCTTTTATCTTTTTCAATCTATTTATTTATTCATTCATTCATTCAATTTATATAGCCGCCCATCTCAGACCAGTGACTCTGGGCAGCTAGAAATCTATACCAAATCAACTAGAAATATATAGGTACAAAGTGAAATCCAGTACTGCAAAATAACAATAACAACAACAACAATGCCATAATAATGGTAGGGTTTTATCCTTGTGATATATTTAGCACAAAATATAGCAAAGAGAAAATACAGTATAAATGCTGTTAAATTAGATAAGTAAAGACCTAAAATCCTTATTCCCTTGCAGGAAAAGAATACAGATAATGAAGGAAAGAAACAGAATATTTTATTATTCATGGCAAGTCCCTGGTAAGAAAACATGCTGTCTCAGTGCTTTTCTGTAATAACAGAGCAAAACCTGTTAAAATGATTTGCTTGACAGCCCTTATCATCCAGCCAAACACATAAAATTTAAAAATGTCATCCAGTGCTTAATTACATTTTTGTACATCAGTGAACTTTCAAAATTTTTTAACTCAATTCAGCATCTTTGTTCCAGAAGAAGAAAGAGTCAAGAAACAAAAATAATTTTAGCAGAATATATATTGTTCCCCCCACACACATACATTATTCTATTTTCTGAAAGTTTTGAACTACTATAAGACATTATAAGGCAATGTCCTAAAACTGGTATTAGGCAGACAGATTCTAATGCTACTATCCAGAACATATTTACTAAGGGAATTTGTATGGAACACTATCAAATGCTTACATTGGTATTGATACATTTTTGCCCCCTCTCCCAAACTCCAAATCCTAAACAACTTGAGTTAAGCCAAGCCACCTAATAGCCTTTGGGGAGAATTAATAATTAATCCAATACTAATATTTATTTATTTATTTGTCAAATTTATCACCGACCATCTCCCCCAAGGGATCAATATTAATCTTGGATCAATATTAATCTTTGGGGAGAATTAATAATAATCCAAAACATATGAGACTGGCCAATAAAAGAAAGTGATTCTGTTACGTAAGTCTGGCAAGTATTCAGACTTAAAATAAGAATGGTATTTCTAAAAACTTAATTTTTCTCCATCTTTCAACATTTTTACCATTTATTTATACAATAAATATACTGTATTTTCATTGCTGGAAACAAACCCAGTTTTATATCATAAGATATGGATTGCAATTCTGAAAATTTAACCAATAATTGAAAAACCCACATACATTTCCAAACTTCTCATGGGTTGTAAATTGCATTTTCTTTGAGGAAAAAAAACTTATAGAAGTAATCTCTTTGAACTACTCCATTGAGAAGATGTAACCTAAACACATTAACCTCTCCTGACCATCAACATAGCTATTACCTACCATCACTGCTATTATTACATGCTATACTGCATCCATGTTTGAGTGGTGCATTAAGTTCAATATATCAGCAGCTAGAAAAAATATTTTGACAAGGAGGTACATTGTGAAGGCTGTCAATAACAAAAAGTATATGGGACAATGAACTTTTATTTTATATTCTTGAAACACATAAACAATCCCACAACATGCTCCTATTCAGGTCACTGATTTTATATATCATTATATATATTAAAATATATTTTAATTTTTTAAAAAAATAATATTATATAATCATCACAATAGTTTTATAATAAGTTGTATTATATATTTTATAATATATTTATTAATATAAAATTATTAATTTATTTTTATATATTACAGTCACTCATGCCCTTGTCATCTCCCATATAGACTATTGCAACGCATTCTACAGTACATGGGGCTACCCTTGAAGAGTATCCAGAAGCTTCAGCTGGTCCAGAATGCAGCTGCGCGGACAGTTATTGGTGCCAGAAGATCGGCACATGTGACACCTCTGCTACGCGACCTGCATTGGGTACCAGTTTGCTTCTGGGTCCAATTCAAGGTGTTGGTTATCACCTTTAAAGCCCTACAAGCATGGGACCAGGTTACCTGAGGGACCGTCTCATCCCCAGGACATCGACCCGCCCCACCCAGTCATGCAGAGAGGGCATGCTACGGACCCCATCGACCAAAGAATTCCATCTAGCGGGGTCCAGGAGGTGGGCCTTCTCTGCAGTAGTGCCTGACCTTTGGAATATCTTGCCCCCAGAGCTGAGGTGGGTTTCCTCGCTCCCGACCTTCCAGAGAAACTTAAAGACCTGGTTCTGATTCCTTGCCTGGGATAGGAATGCCAACAGCTCCTCCTGGGGCTGGCTGATCCCATGAAGCCCTCCCTAGTATTAATAGCCATGGCCCTTGGATTTTATATTTATTTATTGATGTTGTGATTTTGTATTTGTATTTTTAACCTTGTTTTTATTGTGAACCACCCAGGGTCCCCCGATTGGGGGAGATGGGTGGTAATATAAGTTTAAATAATAAATTAATGTTTAGAATGTATTGTGTGAATTATAATAATTTTGTATTATTATATATATTAAACAAGGTGTAAAGGCTTCACAGATATGGGCATGTGTAAAACCATCCATTACTGAGTTTTCCATACTGACAATTGTTCTAAAGGGAATAAGAGGACATGCTTTACTGTAGCTTTAAGGAGATTGCTCTGCCTTGTGCACATGAACTGCCAACTCTGAGCAAGTCTTTCAGGACACAAGGAAATCCACACAATTGCAATCAATAGCTTAGTAATGTTTGAAGTTATTCCTGTACTTGTGCATTTTCGGTATATTTGTATGGTTATTGTTTTTCTGGTGGAAGTAGTAAAGGAAATCTGTTTTTGTCTAATCATGATTAGCAATTTATATTTTTCTTACTGGATTCATGAAGAAAGAACAAAAAATGCCCTATTTGACCCCCACCCCCTCTGGTTAGGTCTTCGCAACAGGTTTTGGATTGGGTTAGAACTGAAGGCATCCTGCTAGGAGATCAGCTCCTCACTCAGGACCAGCTTTTGGGTTAACCGCCCAGAGTTCCCTGGTTGGAGGAGATGGGCAGTGATACAAATTTAAATAATAAATAAATAAAACTGAAACTGAAACTGAAACTGAAACTACATATGGACCATCCCCAAAATATCATTTGCTAACATGATTAAATTACAATGTAACTTTTGTGAACATTATTTCTGAAAAAGCCTCAACACATTTCACTTTGTTCCCCTATTATTTCACTTTCAGTAATGGAACCTATACTGACTAGTCAGAAAAAAGAAAGAAAGAAAGAAAGAAAGAAAGAAAGAAAGAAAGAAAGAAAGAAAGAAAGAAAGAAAGAAAGAAAGAAAGAAGAGAGAGAGGAATCTTTCCTGTGACCTTTAAATAATCTCTGAGGATGGTCATTTTTCACTTTCACTACTAAGTTTCCTACCTCTGTCAGCCCCTGGTGTTATTTTTGAAAGTATTACTCTTTTTTTTATTTTCCCTGAAGCAGAGTCATATTTTCACTTCATAGGGTTATCAGTTCATTTTCACCTCTGTAACTGCAGTCTTTGTTCAAGTAAAGCTTTTAGTTCTGCAGAAAAAATAGAGTAACTGTGCCTTTTTCTTACTGTCATGAACACGTATCCAGTTATTTTCAAGGAGATCTGCAAAACCCATAACCATTCTTATGCAGAAACTGGAATTATGAAATGTTCCCTTCAAGGTCCAAATCTGACCACATGTGTGAAAAGTAATGATCCATGTAGAGAAACTAAATATGAATAGATTATGTCTGTAGCTTGAATCATGTCAACTGGATTTCTATTTTCTCAGTGGAAACGTTTCGCTCCTTATCCAAGAAGCTTCTTCAGTCTGAGCAAAGTTTGTAAGGGAATCCTTAAATATGTTTCTAGGGTGGCTGTGTGACCTTGCACCTGGGGCTAGGTCATGGTTATTTTTGAGATGTTTATTTCTATGTCCCTTTGATCATCCAAAGGAGGATCGTTAAGATTACCTTGCTGTTGTTGAGATTGCGAAATGGTCTTAATCTTCCTAGGCACAGAAGACAAAGCAGGAAGGAAAATAGGGGAAAGGTTGTGCCTGAGGCCCCCACCTCTATTCAAAGAAGGATTTTCCAAGTTGGCATAAATGGATTCCTTGACCCCTCTTTCAAACAACTTATCTTCCCTGTCTAAAATGTGAACATTAATGTCCTCAAATGAGTGTCCTTTTTCCTTTAGATGAAGGTAAACTGCTGACTCTGGTCCTGTGGTGTTGCTCCTCCTGTGTTGCGCCATCCTCTTGTACAGCTTTTGCACTCTCCTCTTTCACCATCAAGAGACTCTTTAGTTCCTCTTCACTTTCTGCCATTATGGCGGTATCATGGGTTTAGCCCTATTCAAGAACAGCTCTAAACAAATGTTCAAAAGCAACCAAAACAACTAACTGGCACAGGAAGAGTTGCACTATGAAGCAATAGAAATTTGGCTATTCTTCTCCAACTTCAGCATGAAGCCCTTCTGCCACACCACTGGTTAACTGGTGTTCAAATTAATCCAGGTCCCTGAGTTGGGAATCAGTTTAGAGACATGGTGAGCACACACTAGTTTGAAACATATGAATTCTTCAACTGCCCCAAACAGAATGGCTCTGGAAATAGTGCCTAGGGGCTGGAAGGAAGAAGCATGCCTATACTAGCCTAAGGTGACTAAGAGGTACCCGACTAATCTTACCCTCTGGGGCTACTTGACAGCAACATCAACTAAATGGTTAGGGAAATGGGTCAAGCTGACATGACTTGACATTTGCTTAAAGGAATATTGATTATGTGGCTTCAAGTTCTTTCCAAGTTTGGGTTAGGCGAAAGGAATGAAGCTGGTGACCAGCTGGTGACCGCCTAGTGCAATTCTGCCAGGAAAATCATCTCAGCATAATGAACACATGGTTTATTCAACCTAAGCGACATTTGTACACATGGACAGCTCCAAGTGGACAACATAGAAACCAGATTGACTTCATTTTATGCCAACCGTGCTCAAAAAGCTCAGTCACATCTGTAAAGACACTTCCGGGTACCGATTGCAGCACAGACCATCAGCTATTAGTGGCCAAAATGAAACTCAAATTGTGCAAAGTAAGGAAAGGTATCATCCCCAAAAAGTTCAATGTAAACAACATTTCACCAATGTATGCTGTGGAAATTAAGAACAGGTTTGATCAACTGAATCTAGATGGAAAAGATCCAGATGAACAATGGCGAGAGATCCAAGACAAGATCATTGAAATTGCTGAAAAGCATGTGCCGTGCCAAAAACCAAAGAGAACAAACAAGTGGCTATCTGACAACACCATCAAAATAGCTGATCAGCGAAGGGTGGCCAAAGCCAAAGGCAACAAGGATGAAGTCAAAAAGCTGAATGCAGCTTTTCAACATGAAGCCAGAAAGGACAAAAATAGGCAACTAGGGGAGCAGTGTCAACATCTAGAAGACGCTAACATAACGGAGTATATCAAAGCCATGTTTGCTGAAGTGAAAATGATGTGATCTAGCTTCTCTGCATGAAAAGGAACAGTCAAGGACTGCAACGGAAATGTACTAACCAACCAGCAGAAGATCATGAACAGGTGGAAAGAATACACAGAAGAGCTATATGCAAGCTCGACTTACCACCAAGATGACGGTGATGATGGCCCAATGGACAGAGAGCCAAACATTTTGGAGGAGTAAGTGGAATGGGCCATGGTGAGGTTGCCAAACAGAAAAGCCCCAGGTATTGATAGGATACCTGCAGAACTATTAAGACTGGTGCCAGCCAACATCATCATGGCCCTGTGTCAAGAGATATTGTCTACTTGCAGATGGCCTCAGGACTAGAAAAGATCAGTTTTTATCCCATTAGCAAAGAAAGGCGATGCCAGAGATTGCTCCAATTATCGCACAATTGCGTTGATTTCTCATGCAAGCAAGATTCTACTAAAGAATATACAGCAATGGCTACAGAATGTCATCAATCAGGAGCTACCTGATGTACAAGCTGGCTTTAGAAAGGGGCGTGGCACTCGAGATCACATTGCCAACATCAGATGGATTATGGAAAAGGGCCACGAATACCAAAAGAATCTATACATGTGTTTTAATGCTTGAAAGTTGATTTCAAGCTTTTGACTGTGTAGAACAGTCAAAGCAAACCTTTTGACTGTGTAGAACACAATAAGCTATGGGAGGCTCTGCATGATCTTGGTGTCCCAACCCACCTCACCAGACTTGTCAGATCACTGTACACTGATCAGGAAGTAACAGTGAGAACACTCTATGGTGACACAGATTGTTTCAGGATCAGCAAGGGTGTTAGACAGGGATGCATTTTATCCCCATTCCTTTTCAACCTCTATGCTGAAGTGATCATGCGGAAATTAGACCTAGAGTTGCTTGATATTGGAGTGGAGATTGGTGGAAGAACCATAAACAATTTGAGGTACACAGATGACACGTTATTGGCTGAAAATAAGGAAGACCAGGAAAAAATGATTCTGAAAATCAAAGAAGAAAGTGAAAAAATGGGATTGAACCTTAACATCAGGAAAACAAAGATAATGACAACAGCAGCAGATAGACAAGTGACGTTTAAAATTAACAATGAGGAGATTGAATCAGTCCAGGATTTCATCTTTCTTGGATCAAAAATAGTTCACGATGGCAAATCCACACCTGAAATCAAACGCAGGATAACTTTAGGCTGCACTGCAATGGTCAGCATGAATAAGATCTGGAAGAGCAAAGATATCACCCTAAATACAAAAGGCAGACTAGTTAGAGCAATAGTCTTCCCCATAATGATGTATGGGTGTGAGAGTTGGACAATAAGAATGGATGACCGAAGAAGAATTGATGCATTTGAATTGTGGTGCTGGCATAAATTGTTAAGTTTACTATGGACAGCCAGAGTAACCAATAGAGAAGTGCTGGACCACATAAAACCAGATACATTATTAGAAGCCAAAACTGTAAGACTACGGCTGATCTACTTTGGCCATGTCATGCGTGAAAACTCACTAGAGAAGTTGGTGATGCTAGGAATTGTTAGGGGAACAAGAAGGGGCAGGCCAAGAATACGCTGTCTCGACACCATCAAAACGGATAGCAAGATGAACATCCAGCAATTGAAAGAAGCTGTGCTTGATAGGGCAGCATGGAGAGTTCTCGTCCATAGAGTCGCCAAGAGTCGGACATGACTGAATGGTTAAAACTAACTAATTAAGTTCTTTTCAACTCCAAGTGACAACATAGATCGATTTTCTCCATGATTAAGGAAAGGAATAAGCATTACTTAAAAACCATAGCAGCTAAAGATGGTTTTGAGATTGGCGATGGGATGAGGGCAATGTGTTACGGACATGGCAGAAAAAAATGAAGTTGCTGGGCCATGTTTGTACCATGGTTAGTACAGTTGAGGAAAGGTGCTAAATCAGGGCTGTGGTAATTAATCTTTCTTTTGACTATTGGCTCTGAATCCAAAATCTTAACCATATTATTATCTTGTAATACTTAACAAGGATCCAAAACCTGTATGTTAGGCCTGCTTTGATAAATATATATACTTCTTTTTTTTCCTGAGCTTTGATTGATTTGGGTAAAATAAGACTCAATGGAGCGTAACAGTTAAGTTCCCACTGCCCCCAGTCCTATAAAAATTTTATTCCTTTTATGTTTAAATGTCACTAAGTATTGATTAAAAATACACACACAAATAAATCCAGGACTTCTTTTAAACCACAGTCACGAGCTCAGATTTTCACCTCTAACATTTTGGATAAAACATATTTGTTTTGACAGGTATATTCTTATCGTACAAAGTGTTATTCTTAACCTTTCATTTAGTTAAGCAGAATTCAGTTAAAACAATCAATCACTGTTAAATGGAATAAATGAAGATTTAAGGATGTATGGAATAAAATCAGTTTTGTGTGGTGTTGTAAACCACCAAATCAAATATGTTAGGTATCCAATAAAAATGACAACGACGGCAAGATGATATTGTGTCCATTACAACACCATCATGCAAGTGCCACCAAATACATACTTTTGTCATTTTGTGTCATGACATAAAATGATGCAAATACATAATTGGTGTCATTTCTGCAATGATATCATGATACATGTGACATTACTGCTGGCTTCCCCTGCCTAAAAATGCCCATGAACATAGGTCTATACTCAGCTATAGCAACATCCCAATGGTTAACTATAACTCTTGCATTTTGGCTGCCTGGCACTGTACAAGGGCATAAGAACTGTCTGCTAATCTGGCAATAAAAAACCATAGCTCTCAATGTAGACCATTTAAGTCAGGATTAAATAAAAGAAAAATCTACCATCATTCTTCTATATTATTTAGTTCGTTTGTCGCTTGGTCTGGTCTCCAGGATTCTTTTATATTTTCCTGATAACAAAAATACTGTAGGCACTTAAAAAATTAGATTCAATGGCCCTGTGTCCAATTTCCTGTAGCAATTGGTTGGTTTTAAGCACTGGGTAAATATAGCACTAACATTAATCTTCAAAGCCAATAGGAACAAAGTGTATGACTCATTGGAACTTGAAGGATTTAATAAGGTTTTAGTACAAAGATGATGATAGTACATACAGAGTCACTATCTTTGTAGACTTCTCAGTTTTGTATGTTTAGGGAAAAGTTAGGCTTATTCAGTTGAACTGTTTTAAAGAGGTTCATAAAGTTTTATATGGGAGGTTTGTACATATATCATTACTTTGGAACTGCATTTTCTATTATTAGTTTGCATACAGCAGGGCTTTCCAAAGTGCCACCACTGGCGAGACGCCAGCGGCGGTGTGGCGGCGGGGACACAGGAGGGCTGCCACCGTGCACGTGCGCGCCGCCGCTTCCGGGTGGTGTGGCGACACACCACGCTGTGTGTGGCGACACACTTTTGTGTCGCGACACAGTTTGGAAAGCTCTGGCATACAGTATATGTTTATCCTATGTGTTCCAAGGTGCTCACAACTGTCTCATTTTAGATTTACTGCCATCTTGTTAGATTGTTGAGCCAGAAACAGTAAATAGTCCATGGTTATCTAATAAACAATGGACATTGAACTCAGGTATCCCCATTCCAAATACATCCACCATATCATACTCCTATGGATTTGAATATTAGCAGAGTATAACTTAGTCTTTCCCCAGGGATGGGTATAAACCAAAATCATCTGACTATCATGACTGTCAGCATGAACAGTCACTGTATCCTTTTGTCCTATAAACAGAAACAAGAAAACAAGCTTGTTCTGGGTCCCCATTGCTTCCAGTGGCTAGAACATTAGAAATGTTTTGAATTTTGTTCCCAGAACAACAACAACAGGAACACTTTTTTTATTGTTTAGTCAGAACAAAAACAATTCAAGCAGGTTTTCCATTACATGCACTGTTCTATGATTTAAAATCTTTCCCAAGTGTATACTTTATATATTCATTTAGTTGTTAAGGACAATATATTTTAGTGTTTTATTTCATAACATCCTAGTTGGCCTGAGAGCCTATGCTGAATAGCAACATATACTGTAAATTCTATTTCAATAATAATAAACAAAATTAAAGAGCATGATTCTGGTTATAATTTCTCTCTTACCTTGCTCCAATTTTTATGATAATGGTTTGGGAAATTAAGCGAAATAGATAAAGGAGATGTTTTATACATACTGAATATAGATGCTCAGAATAACCAAAAACATAAAATATATTCAATCCATAATGGAAACATAATGAATTTTTGGTGTCAAAATATGAAGTATAATCTTGTCTTTAAAAAAAAATGTGTGCACAACAGATTTCCTTCTGGCAAGAATATTCTGAAATTTATTCTACTGAAAAGGAAAATATCTCTACTTTGCTAATTCACTAAACAGCTGTATCATTTTCTTCTAGGGCACCAATTAGCATAATTGAGGTGGATTGCTTACATTTGGCATGGAAATAGACTGATACAGTTATTTTTCATCAGTTAAAATCCTTTTATTTCACCACTTCGTTCTGGCAGCACCCAAGTTTGGAAATCAAAGAATAATTTGTCAAACATGATGTAACAAATCAATGTTTCTGACCATCCTAAGTATATTGAAGCTTTACATTATTCTCATTATTCCCCTCAACCAATACTATTTTCAGAAAAGAAAACTGCTGTTGTGAACATACAATGCTACTTACAAGCAATGTATTTCCTATTTTCTTCATGTAATAGGAGTGCACAGAGACCATCCAATTCAATTTAGGAGCTTGATCCAAGTCCCAGAAAAGAAGTAATCTGATCTGGGTCACTCCAGAGATAATTCAGTACAGATCAATCCAACCGGAGCTAGGTTAAAGGGGAAAAACTAATTTTCATTCCCCATTTACTAGTATGGGAGAGACCCAAATGTCTGCAACTTTCTGATTCTTCAGTACAGTAAGATGAAATTTTCAGATAAACTACATGTTCATTAATTGATGAAGAGGACAACTTTTACAGAAGTGTGTGTAACAATTTCAGAGACACTATTTTGAAATGTTTGCTTTCATAGTGTATTCCACACATGTAACTTTATTGTTTGGGGTCTAAACATGTGACATTTTAACAATAAAAATCTCCTCACACTGGGAAGCAAATTTCATACAGATAAGTTAAGGAGACATTGTGTAAACAGAATAAGTGACTGTGAAAGAATTCAGTGCCACTTTCTGAATGTGGTGAAGCTGATAGGAGTATAAAGTTTCATTTCTTATAGTTTTCCAAATAAAATAAATCATTTATTTTTACACAACTTCTCATTTAAGAGATTTGACAACAATAACATGCAATTAATTGATATCTCTCCATGTTTGACTTCCACATCTCTGAAGAAAGAAATGAGAATGGAAGCACAGAAATGGAAAAGATTGGATACTTATTGGTGGTAAATGAAAATTAGGTGCTATTTAGGGCTTGCTTAAAATTGTTCCTTAAAGATAAAGTGTCATTGTGCTTGTCTTAGCTATAACACTTTTCCAATCTATTCTGTTGACCAGTTGGCCTTGTCCTAACTCCTCAGTTAGCATGGACAGAAAATTCACATCTAAACTTGCTATCTTGTTTCTGGTCAATATCATGGAGACTTTATGATGGTACAAAGATGATATTTTAGTTACCAGTGAAAAGGTACAGTTCTTTGAAGTTCACTGCAACTAGCGGACAAATCCACCTTCAGATGACTTGAATGAATGCTGTTGAAGCTTTCTTTGCCATGTAGATTGTATTATTTCAGCTGGCTATCTGACTCTATTTGCTCACTATGCAAAGTGAAATGTGGAAGAGGGGAGGGGTGTTAAAGGGTTTGACTATTACTGTACCTCCATGTGGCTGTGCTGAAAGAGAAAGCCTGCTAGTATTCTGCAAACTGCACCATATTAAAATAAAATTTCTGCTCCAATGAGTATTTATTACATGCCAAATAGGACACTGAATTTAAAGGAAAAAGGGCTTGCCTAACGGTACCTTGAGAATGAGGTAAAATATGAACATACATACCAATGCTCATGCTTTTGTAAATCTTTCTAAACTTGTATCAAAATCAATGACATTCATACTAATATGTTTTTGTGTGTGTCTATTGGTAATTCACATGAAAATATAAAAAATCCTAATAATGTAAATTCTCTTTGACAGCCATTCACTGGCAACATAAGGAACTATAACAGTAGGCAACATTAGGAATGCTTTCTAAGCTTCAACATTCAGTTCATTACTGTAATTTGTTCTTTGGGAATGGAGATATATTTGTTCACCATCATTCATTCATTCATTCATTCATTCATTCATTCATTCATTCATTCATTCATTATTTTTATCCCACCTTTATTATTTTTATAAATAACTCAAGGCGGTGAACATACCAAATACTCCCTCCTCCTATTTTCCCCACAACAACCACCCTGTGAGGTGAGTTGGGCTGAGAGAGAGTGACTGGCCCAAGGTCACCCAGCTGGCTTTTATGTCTAAGGCAGGACTAGAACTCTCAGTCTCCTAGTTTCTAGCCCATTGCCTTAACCACTAGATCAAACGGGACCTTTAATCATGCTTTTTAAAAAGTGTTAATGATCTAAGTCCTGGTCTCATTGACCAACATCTAAGCAAAGGTGGCAGTACCTGACTGACTTATTTGATCTCAGAACCTAGTCAAGGTCAGGCCTGTTAATATTTGGATGGAAGATTTCCATGGAATACTATGGCTGTAGACTACACAGGAAAGCTGAAAAAAAAGTTAAAAAAAGGCAGTAGGAAACCACATCCAAGTCTGCCAAGAAAATTACATGGGTGTGTCTATGAAGTTCCCACGACTCAACATCTACTTGAAGAGACTTTGCCTTTTCCCTCACCTTTTAAATATATAATTGAGCTTGCAACAGTCTTCCCACTTAGATACGATAATTTCATGTTCGCTCCCCTGAACCATTACATCTTTTAAAGGAAACATTGTTAGTAGCTGTAAAAACTGCTATATTTCAGGAGAGATAATTCCCATCTGTGTCTTCAGCTATAAGGTTTCACTATAATCACATCCCATTATTTTTTTTAAAAAATAGAAAGAAATAGAAATGATAGCAAATAAATAGCTAAGAAAGCCAAGTTGCACATTTATTTTCACTATGAATATGAATACATGAATATGAACACATGAATGAGTACATGAATGATGACTGCACACAATCAGTCCAAGTACCCTAGGTAAAGGTTTCCCCCACACATTTGTGCAGTCGTGTCCGACTCTAGGGGCCGGTGCTCATCTCTGTTTGTTAGCCGAAGAGCCAGCATTGTCCGAAGATGCTTCCGTGGTCATGTGGCCAGCATGACGCATGCGGAACGCTGTTACCTACCCACCGAAGTGGTACCTATTCATCTATTTGCATTTGCATGCTTTCGAATTGCTAGGTTGGCAAGAGCTGGGACTAGTGTGGGAGCTCACTCCGTCACACGGGGTTAGGGATTCGAACCTCTGAACTTGCGATCTTCCGATCGACAAGCCTGGCATCTTACCCGCTGAGCCACCATGCCCCAAGTACCCTAAAGCAGCTTATATTCCCACAAACTCCTGAGGGGAAAAGCCTGCCTATGTAAACCACACATATTAATTAGTATACTTACAAACATGTTTCTTGTGATGTCTCTGGATCTAATCCTCCAATTCAGCATTCCTCAGTACACTCCATTTAGAGTATAGTAGAAAGCTTTATTGAAAGTATTACAATTCAGAACATATCTAAAGACCAGAATGACCAATTCCTGCCAAACAGTCAAACCTCACTCTTCCCCCCACCTACGTGTCACTCCTCCCTTGATGATGTATTGTCCAGTACGTTTCCCATCCAGCCACGCTCCCCCTCCCATCAGCATATTTCTCTTCAGTACCAAGCGATGCAGGTGCATGGCCTTGACCAGCTGTAAACAGTTGTGTTGGAATTTCACTCTCAGTGTTCTCCCCTCCCTTCTCTTGAAATCCTTGCACAGACACACATTGTTAATAATCCATTCTCAAATACATTTCAAAACACATGGCAGGGCTTGCACTGTAGCAACCCTGAAATACTGACCCCCCCCAAAAAAATACAATGTTTCCAGCATTTAAGCAAGTTAACTATCCTGTGAAAACTGTGCTCATAAAACCTGTAAGAAAAAGGGAAAGTCAAACATGTCAGTTAATGTCAAATTTTTACAAGCAGGTTATTTGGGTTTATCAGGGAATTGAGCATGAAATTTAGTCCTAAGGGCAGGAGCTTGCACATACTTGCTATCAACCCATTCACTGAAGCTTTCGGGTAGATACTTCCAGTGAATCAGGTACTGCAACTGGCCTCTACAGCATCTTGAATCTAGGACATCTTGTACTTCAAAACGTTGCTCCCCTTTGATCATTGTGGGTACTGGGGGGGAGTCTTCTGGATGCCAGGCTGAAGATTCTTGGCTTGGCTTTAACAGGCTGCAATGGAAAATGGGATGAATTTTCCTCATGTTTTTGGGTAATTCCAGTTGTACAGCTACAGGATTTATAACTATGAGTATAGGAAAAGGACCCACATATTTTGGTCCCAATTTCTTGGAGGGCTGGTTGAACTTAAGAAACTTTGAGGATAGGTAAACTTTCTTTCCCACTTTCATTGGCCATTCTGGTGCTCTTTTACAATCGGCAAATTTCTTATAAGTCTCTTTGGCTTCCTGTAAAGTTTTCAACATGACTGGCCAATTGCTGGTTACTTTTTGTATCCATTTATCAGCTAAGACTGGGTCTGTTTGATTCTGAGAGTTCTTTTGTGGTAATTCTGGAAGACAAATTCCTGTCCATTTGCAATTTGGAAAGGCAAAAATCCTGTACTTTGGTGCACTGCATTATTGTATGCCACCTCAGCAAAAGGCAACAAGTCCACCCAATCATTCTGTTGATAACTGATGTAACATCTTATGTATTGTTCTAACATGGAGTTCAATCGTTCTGTTGCTCCGTCCGTCTGGGGGTGGTGGGAGGAGCTTAATCCTTGCTCCGCCCCTATCAATTGTAGGAACGCTTTCCAGAATTTTGAAGTAAATTGGACCCCCCGATCAGTAATTACTCACTTCGGGACCCCATGCAACCAGTATATATGCTGGATAAAAACTTGGGTTAGTTGACCTGCTGTAGGTAAGCTGACACATGGACTTCCTTTAAGTCTCGATATTGGGCAGGTATGATGCTTTCTTCTTCCTGTGGCTTTTCCCCCCAGCTCTCAGTTTCAGCTGCCGCTGGTTCTAAGTTAGGGACTAGCAGCTGTTGGTTCCCGCCCTCATAACTCCCATCAATAAATGTCAGGCAACCTGAAACCCAGTCCACTTGAGGGTTCCTCTTTTGAAGCTATGTTAGTCCCAGCACCAGAGATTGGTTCGCTATGGGTGCCACAATAAATTTTAAAGTTTCCTCATGGGTCCCTGTCCGCATTCTCACAGCCTCAGTGTAGAATTCAACCAGGCCCCCTTTCATATCGGACCCATCAAGCTGGCTGAAAATAATGGAAACTTTTAGCCTCTGTACCTTCAATCCCAGTCCAGTCACTATGGCTGGATTAATTAAACATCGGGTGCAGCCCAAATCTAACATGGCCAAAAGGTTTGCTTTTTCTCCCCCCCACCCAGTGTCACTAATTGTACCCCACCTGCATGGTAGGGCAATCTTCACTCACCATTGGGTCTCTGCACCCGTTGGTAAATGCTTGTCCTCCAGCGCAATATAGGACAGGCAGTTGTAGTTTCCTGCCGGCAAGAATTCTTCGTCTGTGGAATCCTCTTTCTCTGGTTGAGACTCACCGCTCCTCCCTTTGTGGGCAGAAGCTAGCGTTCCCTTGTGCTTCATGGCCGGGGCTTTACCGGCTTTCTCCTTGTCTTTGCTCTTTAATGTAGTCATCGGTTGAGGGCAGTTTGCGATTTGATGCCCTTCCTTGCCATATTTCAAACATAACCCACTTTTGGTGTGTCGTTCTTTTTCTTCTTCCCATGGTTTCTGCTGTGATTCTCTCTTCACCACAGCGCTGGATTGGGAACCCCTTTTCCCAGTAGCTTGCATCTGCATTTGCTTCTTCTGTATTCTCTACAGTCCCAGCAAGGTAAATCTACTCCGTTAATGTCTTTGGGTCCCCCCACTTGAGGGCAATCTCCAAAATCTCAGGCTTCAAGCCCATCTGGAAATACTCCACCTTAAGTGATTCCAGCCAGTGAAGTAGGCGACCTGCCAATCTCTTAAATTCCAAGACATACTCCGCAACAGACTGGTTGCATTGTCTGATGTTTTGAAAGCCTGTTTTTGCTGTCATTCTGGATAAGGTGTCTTCAAATTGTTCTCTAAGTACAGTCATAAAAGTGTCAAAATCTAGTTGCTCAGAAGTGTTGGCATTGTGCATCTCTACTAACCAGTCCGATGCCTCCCCTTCTAGGTAGGACAACACATACCTCACTTTCGCCTCTTCATCTGTGAAGGACTCTTCAAATTCATCCATGAACCCCTTTATGTGGGTCATGAAACAGGCCAACCACTTTGGGTCCCTGTCAAACTTCACCTTGATTTCTCTGGTCCCAGCCGGTCTGACTAGCTTCCAGGTAGGCTTTGGTCTTCCGCTTTGTTGTCTTGGCTCTGACACATCAATTGCAGCTTCTGCCTGCTCTTTTTCCCCTCCTGAGCCACTCTGAGATGACTCCCCTTCCCCTGAAGTAGTCATTGCACTTTAGGGTCATGGACTCATCTCCAATCCCTCTAGTTTTTGAAGGATCTTCTCCATTACTCCTTGCATGGTCTGCAGCTTCTGCCTGACCATCTCCACTTCTGTGTGTAGTTTGGTCATCTGAAATTCCAATCTTGACACGCGTTGGGTCTGTGAGCCTCGTCCTGTAGTTACATGGCTCAAAACCTCGCTCTCCATCCCCCATCCGATACCCGTGGACCACTGACCTTTCAACTTTGGTGTCTTGCTTCAGGCCTCTCTGGGGCATTCTGGAGAATCTGACAAGCACAGATCTGCTTCTCTATCCTGCTTCTTACAGGTGCTTTTTGCTGCAAACTTCAGCATCTTCGTTCCTTTTGGAACTGCTCCAGTCTCTTGCACCTTCTCCTCTGTGGAGGTGCTTGGCTGCTCTGTGGTTGCTTCACTCATCATCGTCTGTGAGGTTGCTGGGGAAGGATACACAAACCTTAAAGGTACGGGGTAACTCTCAGCTGAAGGTGAATCCTCAGGTAAAGGAATATCCTCGGGTAGAATCGACATGTAACACAGATTCTGGTCTTTCTGTGATGTCTCTGGATCTAATCCTCCAATTCAGCATTCCTCAGTACACTCCATTTAGAGTATAGTAGAAAGCTTTATTGAAAGTATTACAATTCAGAATATATCTAAAGACCAGAATGACCAAATTCCCGCCAAACAGTCAAACCTCAGTCTTCCCCCCACCTACGTGTCACTCCTCCCTTGATGATGTATTGTCCAGTACTTTTCCCATCCAGCCACGCTCCCCCTCCCATCAGCATATTTCTTCAGTACCAAGCGATGCAGGTGCATGGCATTGACCAGCTGTAAAATCCTTCAACAGTCTCGTTGGAATTTCACTCTCAGTGTTTTCCCCCTCCCAAAGCAGATAACATATAAAAACTAGCAGGTAAAGCAGATAACAAGAAGACCTGGCAATAGCTAAGAGCAGGAAGTTGAAGAAAGAGACAAAGGGGCTAATTCAACAGACAGCAAATGCCGTCTCTGTAAAGTAGCTGAAGAAACTATCTAGTGGACTATCTAGTTAGCTGCTGCAAGAAGATCACACAAGCTGATTAGAAACAACAGCATGACAAAGTAGCATCAATGGTGCATTGGAATATCTGCAAGAAATACCACTTGCCTGCAAGCAAGAACTGGTGGGACCACAAAATAGACAAAGGAATAGAAAATGAAGAAGCCAAAGTGCTCTGGGACTTTAGAATTCAAACAGACAAGCATCTGCCACACAACACCCCAGACTTAACAATTGTTGATAAGAAAGACAAAAATGTCTGGATAGTGGACATTGCAATACCTGGAGAGAGCAGAAGAGAAGAGAAAAAACTGAAGAAAATCACAAAACATAAAAACCTGCAAATAGAAATAGAACAACTGTGGCAAAAGAAAGCAAAGATAGTATCAATTGTAATAGGCACCTTGGGTGCAATCCCAAAACATCTGGAGCACCACTTGAGCACCATCGGCATTGACAAAATCACCATCAGTCAATTGCAAAAGGCAGCTTTACTTGGAACAGCTTCCATCCTGCAACCATACCTTTAACACCATCAAACAACAACTGCCTATCCCAGGTCCTTGGGAAGGACTTGATAGGTAATAGAAATGCCATATCCAGTCTAAACATCTGGATGACTGCGCAACCACCAATATCATAATCACTGGGAATTTTCCAAGATGCTTGTTCCAAGGTTAAATGATGGAAAGAGCTGCTTTAGGGCAACATTTCCCTAAAAGTTAAAGAGAGAGAGAAAGAGAGAGAGAGAGAGAGAGAGAGAGAGAGAGAGAGAGAGACTACTAGAGAGGAAATTTCAGATGGTGGACACCAAAACTGACACACGCAAGCAGAAAAATAAAGAACGATGTCCAAAACTGTTTTTAAAAACCTAACAGAACAGGTGTGGGATAGAGGTTTTAGACAACTTTAGTGTATGAATAATTCTGATTTATTCCAGAGAAGCAATTTCCTCTTCATCAGTTTTTAAATTATTTGTTTTACCTTTTAGCATTGCTCATTTCATTTTTATTTTCTAAAGTCAGTTCATGACTTTTTAAATGTGCATATATTTAACTGCACTAACATGTTGTTTATCCTTATCTCTGGAGAAAGCACAGCTGGTTATTAAAGCCATGAAAAAGTGTTTCATTCCGAGCATAAAGAAGAGCAGCTGAAAGGCATTAAAAAGGTCAGGAAACCTATTTTGCACAAAGAGGTTTATATATAATTGACCACAAGTTTCCACAGATTTAAGTAGAAATGAAATGGCATATGCTGCCAAAACAGACTCCGTCATAATATAGCTAAGCAATAGGTAATGGGAACTTTTGTAGTCTGCTGTTAACTATTCAGAAGTGAGCATTTTGAAAATTTGTGTTTAAGGAATGCATATCATGGAATGCTTTTAAAGTTGTTGTGTTATTTTAAAATACTTACTATAGCATTAATGCATAAAAATGTTAGAATAAATTACATGTATGTAAGAAATTTGTGAATGACAATAAATGATACAGCAAAGTCACTTTTCATGGAATGCACTTTTTTTCTAGGAATGCAAATGCCTTGAATGAGGGGAGCATGAGAGATGCTGGAGGAGATGGAAAAAAACACATTGAATAGAGATCAGTTAAGAGTTCTTCCCTACAATTTGACCAGAAACATTGGACAGCTCCCTTGCCATACAAATATATCATTACAAGGAAGGAAGGAAGGAGGGAAGGAGAAAGGAAGGAAGCATAAAGAGTGTAAGCTAACAAACTAAGATAAAGCATTCCCCCAATAATTAAATAAGAGAAATAGTAATGATCAAATTATTATTTAACGAACATTTCAAGCCAATGAGAAGAAGATTGTATAGTAGAGTAGTCCAAGTCAAAGAGTTGCATGAACCTATTAAAAATACATATTATAAAAAAATCAGCAATATATCATCTCAAAGTCAAGTATGTATGGATGCTATGGTGGTATGTGTATCTAGGCTTTCTACATGTGCTATAAATCAAAATTAAAATATCATAAATATTTCTGGCTTTCATGTGTGTAAATTCACAAAAATTGAGGTAAGAAATGAGCAACAGAAGGGAAATCATTAGCACGCCATCTGGTTGGGCAGGGCACCTTTTGCCACTGTTAACAAGATCTCATAGTTCCAGGTTATTTAATTTAAAAAAGGAAAAGGAAAAAGAAAGATATTTTATTCTTCAATAGTAGGATAATCTACATTTTATTAATTTATATTTGGTACATAAAATGAAAATAAAAACACTTATGCCAGGCAATATTTAATTAAATATAGCTATTTAAATACCTTTACCTTATTTAAATATGTGCTATTAATTTATTATCATTAGTGATTTTATTGGTTTTATTCTTTTAAACAACTTTGTAGGCCACTCTTTGATTACTGCATTAGAGATATTGAAAATAACAATTAAATAAAGATATACCACTCTCAGAATTATTTTAGTGTCCTACTCTAGCTAACCCTTCCAGTTTAAGAGGAGGTTTAAATGTTAAACTTTTGATTTAATTTCAGCTTTTAAGTTAATATTATCTCAATTCCTTGTACATTTTACTTTGAAGGTGGCACTCCATTTAACAATGCTGAAAACTTACAATGCTTTATATTAACTGTCCAGATTCAAATTGTATGTAGGAAGAAATCAAGTGGAATTATATTATCTTTATCATCTCAAATTAAGTAGAATGCAGGAAGGTAGTGAGGAAAGTTATATCATTTAGCAAAGTTAGCTTGTCCTATTTATAACAGATTCATCAATTGCATGCTTCTCAAATTTATTTTAACTTCTTATCTCCTAAACAAATGTAATCATACAAATTATTCCAGATTATGTCAATATAATTACTTAATGAAAAAAATTAATATCCATATTAGTTGGATACTACAGATGTACCAAAAGCCAGGCCCCGTAGACAATTATATAAATTACTGTATATAAATTATAAAATTAATATAAATTATATTAAACTTTAAAGTTGGTTGCCATATGGTATGCCTAAACATACATGACTTTTGAACAATCCTAAGTACAGTAACATTTTCTCTCTCTCTCTCTTTGTGTGTGTGTGTGTGTGTGTGTAGATAGATAGATAGATAGATAGATAGATAGATAGATAGATAGATAGATAGATAGATAGATATAGATATAGATATAGATATAGATATAGATATAGATATAGATATAGATATAGATATTGATATATATTGATACTGTGATTGGCCAATGGGTCATGACTTTTGGTACACACACATGCATACTGCTTGTAATCAAAACTATCCATCTGAGTAATCACTTTCCACTGAAATTCTAAACCTATAGTGATATTTTTAACCCTGGCAGGTTCGTTACGAACTATGATGTTTTGTACAAAGCTAAATTATGTCAGCATCTGCTGGGATATTCTCATTGTCTAATGCTGAACATAAACATCAGTTGAAGATGTCTATTTATACCTGGTTTGCACTTCATTTACTTATAAACTGAAACAGCAAAGCTAAGAGAATATACACAATCATATGTCTTAATATACCAAGGATCAAAATCTATCAGAAGTTCAAATTTGCCAATTCAGCACAAGTCCCCAAATCATTAGATCAATGCATAGAGAAAATGTATAGATTTTAAAAATAATGAAACTTCTAATTAATATATAATATTATATCTTCCATTCTAAATAGCATAGCAAAATACATAACCAGAGTCTTGTTATTTCCTGCAGGCAAAAGGACTTCAGTTCCCGCAGAGAGCTTTTGTGGTTAATGAGGCACCATTAGTTTTCCAGTCTCAAATTTATCAACAAAAACCTACTACTATACCATTTCAATTTCTGCAGGAACATTCACTTTCTTATCTTAGCGCAGTTATAATTGGGGTTTTATCAGAGTTTGAAATGAATTGTTCCAACTTTTCTGGAAGTATTCTGATGTTGTTTCAATATTCTAGAAGTCAATCAAGCAGAAAACAATACCCTAATAAAGGAACTACCAAGGAGGAAACCACACCCCCACCCTCACTGGCAGGGCAAGCTACTGTATATAAACAGGGAACAAACTCACTCACATTGATGATGTTACCTTGGGAGATGGGGCAAAGACATCTGCCTAGGGAATGGTCAGATAAGAGACAGCATAGCTAGCAGCTGAGGAGTGGGTGGGACAAGAGGCTCAGAAGGGACCCTCCCTAGTTTCTCGGGCTGTAAAGGAGACGCCAGGAGAATTGTTCTTTCAGATTTGCAAGATTCTGTTAATGTAGCCTTACAATAAAGTAGCATTAGCTCATCTGGTCATGTTTCCTGTCTGGTCTACCTGGTAAGGCTGACAGGTAATAAAATGTCTGCAAGCAAACAACCAAGCTCAGAAGCACCAAGGACTCCACAGTTCAATGATTTATGATGAGGTTATAAGAGGTGGTTACACTTTATTTGTTCTATTCTCGAACTAAGAGTATAAAAAATAAGAATATGTGTGTATATTTGCCTCAAATCTACACATCTCATCAGTGAAAAGAATATACAGTACAGAAAAAAACTGGGCTGTATTGAATATTATCTTTCTCCTACCAATTGACTAACATCTCCTAACTTCCATATAATCAGTTTACAAGTTACTTTATCATACACTGAGACTGTTATATGCAAGTCCAAGATTCCTAAAGGCTTGTTAACACTGTGTGGAATATGGTGAGGAAACTTTCCAAAAAGTTTTTGAATGGCTATAAGAACCTAGCCAACCATATTATTATTGATTTATGATTGAGATAGAACAATTATTATTATTATTATTATTATTATTATTATTATTATTATTCACATAATAGCCATGTTGCTGATAGAAGATATTATTTATATATATATATATATATATATATATATATATATATATATATATATTTATTCAGTTAAACCATTTGTTGAATGTACTGTAAATATCTTCCTAAGTTTTGTACATTAATAAGAAAAAATGTGCTTTCATTTGAATGGTATCCTACTGAATTCCTTTGAGATAAAATTAACTAAAGTATTCCAGGAAATTTATTGATTATTGAAATGAATGCTCTCCCCTGACTATATCAGTTGGCTTGCTTCTGAATAACTTCCATTGTACCTATAAATCTTTGTTTTTTAGCCATTTGGCATACAAAACAACTTGTTAACAGATGGAGGAATTTGATCTCTCAACCCTCATTGCTCCTGTCAATGTGATAGCACAGAATATATATTATGGCAATTTCCAATAGACCACATCCTGACTATATCAGTGTGTTTCCCTACTACTTCTCATTAGGCATAATACTTAACACAGCAAGCTTGGAATGACTGCAGCATAGTGTGGTGCCTCAGCTACTTTGGGGCATTCACAAAAGCACCAAAATGATACGTTGTTCAAATATAGCTGCAGTTTATAAGGACAACAGATGCAGACCCTGAAACTTAACTGACATGTAACTCATGGTTTTATTCATTATATATGTTTAGTACATTTTATTTTATCTAGTTCACAAGAACCCACCCCATTAAGCTAGGCTTAACAACCTCTTGTAATGAAGACTAGCTGTTCCGTAACACAACAGAAAAGCTTTTTGTATAACTATCTTGTAAACAACGTTTTTCTCTGTCAGCGAAATAAAATTAGTTTGCTAAACTGAGCAAACTAAATGTATTTTGTGCTTGTGGCAGAATTTTTTCAAGAAAGGTTTTGATTTTGGTGGTTGTTTTTAACGAATCAATTGCATTTTAAACATGTATGGTTATGGGGAAATACCATAATTTAAAGATAATCAAGTCTATTTATATTTTTATACCTTTTTTTACAGGTGCATGATAGAGCTTAAATATCCATGGGTGGGGTGGGGGGTACACATTTCTCTCTCGCACACATCAGTCCCTTCATATGATTAACATTCCTTGCCTCAAAGTACATAATGAAGAAATCCTGAAACTTAGCAAGATGTATTCAGGGCCTACAGTAGGTGAAAAAATTCAGAGAACTTTAAATATACTGCCTTGAATTACATTATGGAAGAAGAAATGCAGTATTTATGAATTTGTAATAATATCTACATATTGGCAGCTCAAGACACACAAGCTTTTAGAAGTTCATGTTAGGTCAGGATGCTTAAGCCTCTCAGACTGACTACTCCATACTGATCTCAAGGTGCCCTTGTTTTCTTCAGACTGCTGAAAAAGAAAGGCAATTTGCTGCTTCTGGCTTTGTCACTATAACCTCTGAAAACAATAATTGCTGCCTCAGTCCAGGCTACCATGATTCGGCGAGCTGATCTGATGGTAAACAGACCCTTTAAAGACACCAAGAGAACTCCACAGAGCTTGCTTCCTAATAAATTTAGTTCAAGATCCAAATAATTTTCTATTATTCCAGCTATTCATTTCTGCTTACTACCTAAATTCATCAAATATGACTTATTTGCTCTGCAGACAAATGAATAAAAGTACACCAATATTTATTATTGTGGTTAACTTTATCTATATCCTACACAGCATTGAAATGGCATGAGACCGGGTTATTTGTGGGACTGCCTCTCCCTAAGGACATCTGCCCATCCTACCAGATGGGATAGGGTGGGCACGCTCCTAGTCCCTTCCCTTAAATGTTGCCATCTTATTAGGCTGACCATACATCCCATTTTGAACAGGACAGTCCCATTTTTTAAACAATTCCCGACCGTCCCGTTTTAATAAAAATGTCCATTTTGTCCCGTTCTCAATGAGAGAGCGCCCACCCGCCCCATTTGGTGGGGCACCGCAGGGAAAGCGCTGCCAGCGAGGCTGTTAGATGGAGTGTGTGCATGCGCACACATGCACTCCATCTAACAGCCTCGCCGGCAGCGCTTTCCCTGAGGCACCCTGGCAAACGGGCCGGTTGGCGCTCTCATGCATGCCCGCATGCCCACTTTGTCTGGCGAGCTGTGGGTAGGTTAGGGTCCCGTTTTTGTCTCAAGGAAATATGGTCAGCCTACATCTTATGGGACCTAGGAAGTGTGTCTTTTCTGTGGCAGGCCCTCCCCTATAGAACACCCTTCCCCCTGAAATTTGGCAGGCCCCCACCCTTTTAATCTGAAAAGCACTCAAGACCTGGCTTTTCCCCCAAGTGCTAGGATAGGGTGAACTAAGTTTAGTTATGGTGCCAGATATTTTGGTTTTAATATTTTTGGTTTTAATATTTTTATTGTACATAGATGTGATTTTATCTCTTGGTTGTGAGCCATCCAGAGTTTGGTACAAGATGGGTGGCTATATAAATGTTTTAAATAAATAAATAGATTAATTTTAAAACAGATTATCAGGATGAGGATGACTTTCATAAGCATTGTTCCATATTCTTTACCCAAGGAAATACATAATGATACAGAAGTTTATATGTACTTTAAAAACCCCAATAAATTAATATTATTAGATATTTAATGCTAACCTGAAATTACTTGAAATTTCATGTCATACATTTTAGTACAATGCCATAGGTATTTAAAGTAATGTTTTCTTTGTTGAAGAACCCCCACATCCTCTAGGCCTTAGAAGAAACTCCCCTGCTTAGAGCAGATTTCTTCCTCCTGCACATGCTTGCTGGCAATTCTTTAAATTGTAAATCCAACTTTCCTGGAGTATATCAGGTTGGCCAAGGCTAGTATAGTCTTGATATAGTATAGTCTTGATGAGGGTGAAAGAGGAGAGTGCAAAAGCTGGCTTGAAACTCAACATTAAAAAAACTCAGATCATGGCATCTGGTCCCATCACTTCCTGGCAAATAGAAGGGGAAGAAATGGAAGTAGTGACAGATTTTATTTTCTTGGGCTCCAAGATCACTGTAGACGGTGACTGCAGCCATGAAATTAAAAGACGCTTGCTCCTTCGGAGGAAAGCTATGGCAAACCTAGACAGCATATTAAAAAGCAGAGACATCACCTTGCCGACAAAGGTCCGTATAATTAAAGCTATGGTTTTCCCAGTAGTAATGTATGGCTGTGAGAGTTGGACCATAAGGAAGGCTGAGCGCCTAAGAATTGATGCTTTCGAGCTGTGGTGCTGGAGAAGACTCTTGAGAGTCCCTTGGACTGCAAGGAGGTCAAACCAGTCAATCCTAAAGGAAATCAACCCTGACTGCTCATTGGAAGGACAGATACTGAAGCTGAAGCTCAAATACTTTGGCCACCTAATGCGAAGAGAGGACTCACTGGAAAAGACCCTGATGCTGGGAAAGACTGAAGGCAAAAGGAGAAGGGGACGGCAGAGGATGAGATGGTTAGATAGCATCACCGATGTAACGAACATGAATTTGAGTAAACTCCGGGAGACAGTGGAGGACAGGAAGGCCTGGCATGCTATGGTCCATGAGGTCACGAAGAGTCGGACACGACTAAACGACTGAACAACAACAAAAGTATAGTCAACACTGAATGAGATGAATCAATAGAGTTGATATAAAGCAAGTTTCTATCCTTTGAGATGAAGCTAGGTAGCCTGGTACTCACAGTCAGCAATGTACCTATGGACTACTTTTCTTGGCTCTCACCTACTTCTATCCCCATCTGTTACAAAAGCACTGTTATAAAATGTAATACAATTATATATCAGAAAGGCAAAAACAAAAACAAAAATACATAATATGCACTCAAATGTTAGCTCACTTTAAACTGCCTAATACGAGTAACCTAATTTATTGTGGAAAGCATAATGGCATGTCTCTATTCAAAGACATATTCAATATGGCTAAGACTTGTTTTTTCATGTTGATACAATATTTTATCTGATGGGTCATATTTCCTTATGACTTACTGTTTGGGAAGTGGAAAAAGTCTGTTATACATTCTATGCGGGGTTAATTTAGCCCACAGTATGGTCATTAAAAGCTTTCAAATATAGCAGCTTTATGTCATTCATCTACTCAAAAGGTAACCAGAATGATGTAAGCAAGAAGAAAAGAGGTAAGCAAGAGGGTTTCTGTATAACCACAATTATCCTTAATTACCACTGATATTGCTTATGGAAAGTCCAATAGTGAGATCTATAATTCTTCCAGATAAAATATTAAACACATGGTTTTATTCTAATATTAGTGACATCAGAATACATAGCTTCCTATGCCAGGAAAGACAGGTTTGTTCCAAACTACACAATATTAACAACAACACAGGTAAGAGATTCTATATGATGACAGGAACATCAACAGGGGTTCAAAAAAGTCAAGATAGCAGGTACAACTATGTGATTGCAATTCCACTTTTTTTACTTGTGTGTGACATACATAACACATGTTAAAAAGAGGAGGGGCTTCAGTTACACCATTGCCCACATAATCTTGATGTTTTTGACCCCCTTTCTATGGACATCTCTGGAAGATGGTTAATATAAAACCACTACTAAATATATCATATAATTTATTTTAAAACGTATTTTAAATGGCAATACAAAATAGACTGGGGTTTGATTACTCAGAACAATACAGTATATAGAGGCACAATATGTATAGAAGTATAGGACCAAGAAATTCTACTTTGTCATATTAGTACTGAGACTAGGTTTTCACAGTTATTGTAGCCCAGTTATGATATTCAGTGCTACTGAAATGTTCACAGCCAGGGGTCTGTACATCTCAAAGGACAGGAAAGACAGGAGTGGATAGAAATGGTCCCCATCTACTGCAATATCTACTGCAGGTGCTTTACAGTAAATCAGCAATGATTTTTTAAAGCTTCAACTGCTTAATAATAGAACCAAAAAAGTGTCATCCTGACTATTTTGTACTACTATACTGAAAGGAAGAAAGCTGAGAGTTGGAATAATTTGGATATTTATTTATTTGACTTTAGGGCAGGTTGTCATGGAGAAATCTATCTATGTGGTCGCTTAGAATCAAAACCAAACTGATGGCACATAATTAATTGATCTATTTATTTGATGAAATAGATGTAAGGCTCTATTCAGTTCTTACACTTCAAGTTTGGGGGCACCAAATTTTTTTAAAGTTTAATTTTCACCTTTTATATATATTACAGCTATGGATTTTAGAGTGCTATTTATAAAACTGAAATTCTCAGAAGCCTGAGATTTGCCCAACCTGATAAAGAATGCATTTTTATATCGTACGTGAGCTTTTCCCAAAGTAATTAGTTCATATTTATCTATATTGTTCTAATTTGGTTTTTAAACTAATCCTCTATCAGCTTTCCCCAAAGACCTTCTCCTCAGCTTCGTATACTGCAGAGTTCTGACTTTGCCTTGCCCTACATCTGTCAACCATATCACTCTTGCTTTTACTGTCTGGCATAATTTGATTCCTTGACTGATTCCTTCTGGATGATGAATTCTGACATTAAGCCTGATTCATTCATCAGCTTCATTATTATCTAATTTATATCAACTAAATCTATCTAATAGTCCTCATCCTGCAAAGGGGTGTATATGGAATCATGACAAATGAATTAGGATTGAAACATGGCTGTCCTAGCATTAATTTATGCTTTATGTCCCTGGCTGCTCTCCTCCACTATTTTTAAATCCTCCACTGCCAAAATTTGCTGCCTCCTGATTTGGTCAAGTTTGTCTATTCTGTGTGGGATCAATAATCCCAAGTCTCAGAGGAAATATTTCCCTGGTTTGTCTTCGTGTTCCTTCTGGTGGAAATACCCAGGATGATCTTTCCAGTTGTATTTGGTAATGTTTTCCCTTATGGAAATATTATTCCAAGATTAAAATATAAAGTCTGGTTTGGATGAGATATAAAATCATGCCTAATGAAGAATAATACATTAATATATGACTTAAGCATATAATTTTAATAATTTACATTTTCCCCATTTTTATTATGTCAGTACATTACAAATACTCTATTTTCCATTTGCTATCAGTTGCACTTCAGTGTGCCTCTCTCAAGCTATTACAAATGAAAAACTCCCATTCCATTTCAAACTTTTTTTTAAAAAAAAGTCATTTTAATAATGAGTGCATTTTTCTCATCCTTCAGCCTAGTCATTTAATCAGCTCATTGTGAGATTTTCCATAATGTGCTTCTAATGAGAGCTCCATTAATTTCCAAAGCTTGGCTCTCTAAAAAGTTTCAACACCTCTGTCAAGTAGAAGAGTGTTCTGAAAATGAAATGTGAAAGAGGAAGGTAGAAAATGCTACTACATTACTTAAATGAAGCTATCTTAATGTGAGTACATTAAAAGCAGAGAAGGAACAGATGTACATTAGAGTGAAAGTGCATAGATGATCTCAGTTCTCAAGAGTTTTAATAGAAACAATGTATGATTCTTCCAAAGTTATCTTCATATGCAATAAGAATAAATGAATAAGAGGTTGGCCAGGATTCCAAGTTAGGAAGAAGAGGATTTTGCTTCTAATTCACAGTTCCCAACTGTATGCAAATATTTTATCCTTCAAAAATCATACAGTGCTTGACGTTGTGTTCTTCCTATTTCTGCAAGTTTCCTTAATTTATCTACTCATTAAATATAGTGATTCCTTTGCAAATGCCATTATCTTTATTTTTATCATTTTCTGATCGATCTTACTTTGTCCTGACATTTCCTTTCCATACCCTCTAATGGAATCCAGCTTCTTCATATGCTATGCCATTGTTTCCTAAATTCAATGCCTTTTAATCCTATCCATTTTCTTTCCAATCTGTATTTTAACCACTAGAAATACCAATTTATCTTTTTTTTCCTACCATTTCTGGCTGGCAAATTGTCAAGAACAATTTTAAAATATTAACATATTCAGATCACATCTGCAAACATGTCAAGCATATTTTGTTTCAGTATTACTTTCCCCGTATTTGCTACCTTGTTGCACATTCATCTGTTTGTTGTGATCTTTCTGGAGTATTTATATTTATTTTTTATTCCACCTTTTTTAAGGCTAAATGAAATATGCCCTCTTAATGGAGATCCTTGAAGAACTTCATTACACATCTCCCAACATTATTAAAAAATTCAATTTACTTCTTTCATCTATATATTTTCCTTTAACCATTTTCTCATTGACTTGAGAATTTGGCCTCTGGAAGTGCTAAATGTGATCAGAAATTTTGTCAAACATTTTTTGGAAGGTAATTTTTGTTTTATTTACCACAGTAATTTATGTCTCTGTGTGCATTTTGGATAGTCTCAAATAATTCTAGAAGACTAGTTAGGAAGTATTTCTTTTTTAAGATCCTTTCATGCCTTGTAAACCACAGCCAGGCAGGTAATGATCCACATCTGGAAATATCCAAAGCAGAAGGCTGATAAAATAGTCATTTTCTAGGAAACTTTTAATGACAGAGGCAATATGTGGAATATTACAAAATATATGAAATACATCAATGTCTTGGATAGATGGGCAACATCCTAAATCATCAATGCTTTCACTCATTAAATTGGCACTCTGTTGCCTTTGCTTTCTCATTGCATCCCCTATATCTGCTTTGCAGAATTCTCATATTTGGCCTACTGCTCTTCCACTCCAGAAATCCAGAATGGTTATTTTATTTATTATTCATTTCATTAAATTTATAAGTCTGCCCAACTCTATTTTAGAATCTTGGAATCAAAAATTAATTCAAATTTACAAGAAAACTTAATCAATTTGTTTTTAAAATGAAAGTGCACATGAACTTGCACCATTACCAGAAAACATCTCTGATTTCAAGGGGACAGTTGTTCTTGCTTTTGTTTATTGGCCTATGTGTATTACTTTTGTTTGTTTTTATTTATTCACAGTTTTATAAGTTTAATTAAACAAAGCATTGGTGTTAAGGATGCTTTATTCAGGAAACTGCATAGCTTCAGGTAAGTCATCACTGTTCCTAGTACATCTGCTTCAGCTAGGTTAAGTTATGCAGTAGGATTTTAAAAGCTGTGGATATCAAGGATTCTTGCTCCTAATAATTTCCAAAATATAAATTGCAGCTTTATGTTTAGGCATGAATGCTTTCTTTTAAACAGTTTCTCCCAGCTGTCATCTCTACCTCTCTGGCTCCATTTCTCTCCTTTTTCTTCTTCATCTTTAGATATATTGAATAGTCTTTCCTTATCTATTATTTCCAGGAGAACTGCCAATGAAATCTCATTTCCATCAGACAACAAGCATTTTTCCTGTTGCAATTCAGGTCAGGGGACTACAGTACTAAAGCAAACAGAAAGAGGCCCATTAAAAGGTTGGAGAGCAGACTGCAGAGCCCTCTCAGATTCAGGGATCAAAATGGCTCATAATATCAATGCTTTACAAACAGAGCTTGAGTACACCTGAGTTGCATGGTGATGGAAGAAAGCTTTAGCCTGAATTTAAAGTCCCATTATGGCTTTGAGTGGCTTGATGCCAGCCCTGTGTTTAAGGTCCAGGTTTCTAATATTTCTTTTTGTTACTGTTATTTTCAATGTATTTAGTTACTGTGAAGCAGGTATGAGAAACGCACCTGGGTTGCATTAAAGCTTGCTTGCTTGCTTTGCTTGCTTGCTTTTTTTTTGCAGGCCATACAATGGCACAAAGACAAAGATACTGTCCTGCACAGGTGGATGTAATTCAACTCATCAAATCACTCTTCTCTTTTAATGTGGTGACTCTGTTGAGGACACATCAAAACCAGGGGCTGCATTTCTATAGCAAAAGATAATGTGAAAAAATAAATCCTATCCTGAGGAGAATTCAAGCAACTCTTCCTTCTGATCCACAGCTGAACTTGAACTGTCTATGTGCATTTTAAGATTCCTTTTTTGAGAAACCCTTCATCATGAAGCCAGTCAATAAAAGAATACTAAATAGCCACATTGATATTTTAAATGTTATTCTAAAACAAAATAATGAACAGCCAGTTCCTTTCAGATGATAATAAAATGAGAGGCCACAATTATGCAGAAATAATGACCTTAATTTTATCTACCCCATTTAATACTCATTTTTAATTTACAATATTTCAGTTTTATGTTATTATTGTGAACAAGGCACTTAACTTATACTGCTCATTTCAGAACTGAAATAATCTGACCAAATTCAGCACATGGATTTAGAGGTAGCTATTTACAATTAAATGAACTGCCAACTATCCTTTTAGGGATACACTGTATGCAATAACTAATAATTTAACTACATTACAGAATAACATAAATATCTTCAGTAGAGAAGTAGCATGACACAATAGCACCTGATATAATAATGATCCAATAAATAAATTTTAAAAACCAAACAGTTTTTAACTGAATGATTTTATCAAGCAAAAGACCCTTCATAGGTTCTTGTTATTTGTGTTGTTGTATTGCCAAATTATTCATGCTAATGCAATTACTGCTACATAAAGTATGCAACTCTTGCATAAGAATCTCACATAATTCTAACTAAAAATGTACAATTCTCTTCCAGAATAACCAGGAGGGTGTATCTCTGCTAAGGAAACACACATACACATACACATACACATACACATACACATACACATACACATACACATACAAAAAATGGAAAGACATAACTGGTTAGACACAATATTACAGTGATTTAAAAATGAATTATGCAATCTACCATATCCTGCTCCACTAATAGCAAGAGAGTAGTTTGTGCCCATTTCATGCAAGAAATATATTTCTGCCTTCTATTAATCTGAGTTTCAAATTTTCAGTAGACTGATTCCTGAAAATTATAGGAAAGAAGCAATTTTCACATGACATTGCAGCCATCACCATGTCATTCTGTCTTATCCTTTAAAGCCTTACCATCTCTACCTTGCCACACGTATGCCCCACCTTAAATGTACAAGTTCAAAAGATTTCCTCTTATTTCAAAAACATCCTTCCTTCTTCTCTTACTCATATTTACAGAAAGGATATCATCTCTAACTTCTTTCTGACAAAGTTTTATCAATCTATTTATCTACACAAGCACAAGACGTTGGCTTACTGAAATCCTCTCAATAACACAGGATGAAACATGAATCTGATCAAAAACAGTCAGTGTAATGGACTCAATATATACATCAATCTTTGCCTCTCATTACTAGATCTACAGACTTCTACAGTTCAGTCTTGATCTGTTGATGTACACCATCTAGTATAATAAAGCACGGGCTCTCTTTTCTTCACTCCGCTGCATATCCTTTGACATAATTGTTATATCTTGTTCCAAGCAAGCCAAATCCTACACTTCCTGCAATTCTCATACATGAACTTTGAAATCTCAGAAGGCCTTCTATTTCCCAAAAAGACATAACTGATGGGTAGGAAAGCAGGCCTAGATGAATATACCACAATTTGTAAAACAATCCTGCTTTTGTCATTTGCAAAACAGACATACAATGGGTCTTTTAAGATACAAGAAGAAATAGAGGGGGAAAAGCATTCAAGCAATTGACCAAACCTCCCCCCAAAATAAATAAAATGCACATCATTAAGAAGTGTCCACACTACCACCTTGTGGAATTTTCTTGCAAGAACAGCACCTGTTTTTTTCCATCACTTCCCCCCACCCAAAAGTAAAAAAGTTTCTACTATATATAGTATTTTCCTATATAGTATTTATATATATAAATGTATGTATGTATGTATGTGTATATATATATATACATACATGTATAAGATGTGTGTGTGGTTATATACATACATACATACATACATACATACATGTATGTATGTATGTATGTATATAACCACACACACATCTTATACATGTATGTATGTATGGGAAATACGCACACACACCTATATATAGGAAAAAATGTATAGGAAAAAAATGTCCAAAGTACCTAAGGAGACTAAAGGTATGTCATGTAGAGTTTCAGAATGTTATGCCAACAGGACAGACAATTAATGGGGCCTTGTTTTGAAACACCTAACTGCCCTAACCCTAAATATTGACACTTACAATTAACTAGAGACTGAACATAACCACTTCCCAATGAATTTATCCCAGCACTCAAAAAACCTTTCTAGCAAAATGAAATCTCGGAAAGCATAGCAACTGATCAGCAGCTCAGGATTAGAATGGTAAGAGCAAGAATTCAGTTTCTTTTTATTTCACATCTGCTTAATACTACTTAATATCCTACCTGAAGCCTAAGGTAGATACTCTTACCTTTCAAACATCTTCTAGCTAGCTCAGGTTAAAATTCAGGCAAAGCCTACCAAGCAGGGCCACTAACTGTTGTGGCAGAAGGGTACCTATGGAGTGGGGAGTAGGGTTCAATTTACTTGATCCTTGGGCCTTAGCTACAGCACCGACAGCTGTGTTTTCCTGAGCAATGGTTGCAAAATGTGGTTAAGCAAGTGGGAAGGCAACTTACCAGGGGTGTGGGGTGGGAGGGCATTTCAGAAGTGGAGACACTGAAACTGGGCATTTGGGCCTTGGCGAAGGGTAAAGAGTATTCCAAACTGTCACACTGCTACCCATCCTTGGAGAAGCTAGGTAGCTGAACCTGGCATGGCGAGATGTGAGGGCAAGACAGCTGCAGCTGCTCAAACTTCTCAAAGCATCTGAGTGCCAAAAGAGTAGCAGCCTGTACTGGAGACCTGGCAGCATCTGGAACAAGCGCCTGCAGTGATTTGGGGGTGGGGAGAGGAGATGAAGCCATCTCTCTCCCCCCCTCCCCCCCCCTCCTCCCCTTAGGATCATCCTTTCCTGAAACATCCTTGAAGGCCTCAGGAGCTGGAAAAAGGGCTGAGGGCAAGATGGCAATTTTGTAAAGGATGTGAGAGGGAGGAGACTAACATATTAGGCAGCCGATCTTATGACCCCCTTCGCGGGTGGCTGCGGAAGGGACAGTCCATCATTCACAACGCCCTGCAGACCAAGAGGGAGGGGGTGCACAGGAAAACGAAGGCAGCTGCAGTGCAGAGAAGAAAGAGGTGGATGGGAAGGGTAGAAGCAGCCCTGATGTCAGGCATTAAAGGCAGGTTGTTCGACCACTTGAGTCTTAGTTCTAGGTTTGCTAACTTTCCACTGGAGAGTCAAGACTGAGCAGCATTGACCAACCATTCCAGCCTGAAGTGGAGTTCTCTCCCCCCAACCACCACCACCAGGAGAAGGTGCAGAGAATTCAAACAGAGAGGATCCACTCTTGTGCATCCAGCGGATCCAGCAATTCTGTTGTCCCCCCATCCCCGCAAAGGCCCTCCCCCTCCCTTCTTAAAAGCTATTTCCGTTTTTCTTCCCATTTAATTCAGCTTCTCTCTTCAGATAAACAAGTAATAAATAAGGAGGGAACCCACCCCGAGCGCCGGTCTGTAAATCACGTGTGTTTTCTCATCTATTAAAAAGAAAAAAAAAATAGAACACCAAGCAGCCTCCGGAGATGAGGAAGCAGGAGGAGGAGGAGGAGGAGGAGGAGGAGGACCCGCTTAATGGTTCCAGAGAGCCCCTAATCCCTCCCCATTCTAGCGGGGGAGGGCTAAAGCAACGCTCCGGCCGCCTGCTTTGCATTTCTCCCAACCTCCATCCCCGCTCGGTTCCCAAGAACAGCCCCTGAGGTCCGGCTTCCCTGCATAATCTCCGCGAAGCGGCGGCACTTTCCCCCTCTCCCTGCCCCCCGTACTGCAGATATCACCCCCCTCCCCGCTGCACAGGCTTGATTTCTCTGAGAGGCAGAACTACTTTGTAAACATCTCACACAGAGCCCCACAGCTTCGCGAAAGAGCTGACTGCAGCAAAGTGGTCCCCATCTTCGAAATCGCGGTCCAGGATGCATGGATGCCTCAGTGGGTGATTGTGAGTGTGTGCGTGTGCGTGTGAAGAGAGGGCGGCGGGAGGGGGGGGATGAAATCCTCTGTAATGGTGGTGGTGGGAAGAGGAGGAGGAGGGCGAGAGAAGAAGGAGAAGAAAAGAAAACAGAAAGAAGTCTTTGCCTTTTTCCCCCAATACAAAGGTGGCAAAGCGGCGGGAAGCGGGGGGGGGGGGGAGCGCAAAAATGACTGCAGCAAAGCAGCACCTCTACGGAGTATCAGCTGCAAACCAAAAACAAGAAGGGGAGAGAGAGAGGAAAGACTTCTAGATGCACCTACCTTTACCGAAAGAACTGCTGCTGTGGAGTGAACAGGACCTTCCGGCGGATTTCTTCCGTCGAATTTGGTTGGAATCTCACGCCGCTGGATTGAGCGGAGTTCGGCGCCTCTCCCCACCACCCATCCCCTTTTCGTGTCCGTGAAATACAACCCAAAGGATCGTTCTTGTCCGAAGGAATGCAACAGCCCCCCTCAGAAGCGGGGGGGGGGGGAAGCGGCGATCAAACAAACAAACAACAACACGCACACACACTCACGCACCCACGCACGCCCCAAAACCTGGCCGCAACACGAGGCTCGAAGGAAACCGCTGCTCCTCGCTGCGAATGACCTACATTCAAGAGAGAAAATTCATTACAAGCCGCGCGGGAAGAAGGCGAGTTGGTCTCTGAGTAAGAGCTCGGATCGCCGATGCGGGGAGACGGCGGTAGGGAGGAGGGAGGGAGAGCGCGAGAGAGACTGCTCGGCTAGGAGAAGCGAGATTGAACAGGCAGAGGGGTCCAGGCTGTACCAGTCTCTCTCCTTCTGCTATTGGACCAAACTGAATGAAATTTACAAAGCCAGCAGCCAATAGATCTCCTCAGTCTGCCCCATCGCTACAGAAACCAGATCGACATCTACAAGCCAAGCCAAAGAGCCTCTCATCCTGAACGCAAACCAGCTGGAGGAGAATTAGCCAGGGTGTCTGGAGGGCTGAACAGGTGGGCATTTGTACACATGTTGAAACAGACAGGTAGTGAAAACACACACACGCACACACACCTGTTATTGCCCTTTCTCTTCTAGTGGAACATCTCTTGCTTGATTCGCACACACACCCTTAACCCATTAGGGCCACTTCTAAAATGGTCTCTTCCACAGCAGCAAAGAAGACCTGCTACCGACTAATAAACTTGCTCAAATAGTAAGCCATTCTTGAGTTGGATAGCAGAATTTAAAAAGACCAGGCTGTTCTATGAGCAGCATCTTCAGTATTTCAAGCAGGCATTGTTGAAATCACTGGCGGCTGATCATGGGACCTTAAGCTTGCAAAACATGTGCTTTGTCATTGAGATGTGTCCCCACCCATTGCTTTGGCATTATGCCTTACTTTTCTCTCTGCCACACATCTACACCTCACAGTTGATAACGTACAGAGGTGGTTTCCATAAGCAAGAAGTGGTGGGTTTCCACGTGCTTGTTCTACTGTAATATGGACCAAAGTTTCATTCTGAAAAGCTTGTGCCAGAACTAGAAAACCTGGTTTCTTTGAAACTAGGACCACTGCTGGGATAAGTTACAAAAAAGAGCAAATAAAGGATGTATAAGCTGGAAATCAATAAACCTTATTTGTCCCATTGTTTGCACCAGCAGAACCACAACATGGGTTATAGTGATCCTACATGGAACTTATTCCTTGCGGTGGCAAGGGAAAAACTGCCAGTATAATGTGTTCTACTCATTATCATTACTTGCCTCTGTGTTTTGCTGCCAGCTGGCGTTTTGCAGTACAGAAAAGAACAGGATAAGGATGCTTAAATCATGCCCTGTGTCATGGGGATAATCAGTTAAATTGGGCTTGCCTAGCTGCTCTAGTAACACTGTAAATATATGTATGTATGTACTGTGTATATGTTACGGGTGTTTAGGTCTGTTCTGAATCCAAATCTTCTACTTATGCTTCACACCACTGGAGCTTCTATATCACTTTAAAAGTATCTAAAATTGATCAGGTAATATGCTGTGACTATGGGTAGCTAAGCATCAGGTTATTCCACATTGCTTGAGAGATCTGTCATGGGTGTGACTGTTAAGTGGAACATCACAGATAATTATCTTGGTGCAAGCCTTTGGATGTTGCCTTGTGGTTTGGAAAGAGTAGGAACAGCAATCCTCAAGCACGCTGGGGCTGTTCAGTCCAGATCACCATAACTATTGAACCCTATGAAAATAAGACCTTTCTGAAGCTAGCATGGAGATCCAGCGTAGGTGATCCATGTTCTTTGTGAGGAATCAATGAAGCAGAAACCTGCAATAAATATAGGAATCCCATGATATATGATTGGTGACTGCCGACAGGAAGCTCTGGCGTCGGCTGGTCCATGAAGTCACAAAGAGTCGGAAGCGACTGAACGAATAAACAACAACAAATGATATATGATGCATATGAGAAGAAAAAGGATGAAGTGTAGAGTTCATCTTTTTTATTGATTTGCATCAGTCTCTCTATTTATCTCACACTGCAAAGCTATATAAAAATGATGTATACCAAATCGCATCAAATACAAAAATAATAAACTCATTTTAAAGTGTTTAAACAGCACGACAGCATTAGAATAGTATTTTTTAAAAAATATTTCTGTGCAGGCCCACACTTTCTTCCTTGGAACTTGAAAAGTGGATACAGTACAGTAGATAAAAGTTGAATTCTCTGACTGAATGTTCTATTACGTATTTATATTACTACATTTTTTATTTGTATACAAAAGTAGGCCACTTTTGAGGGCAGAGCCTCAGATGTAATTCATAATAGGTCTATGGTTACTATTTTACAAGGGATTTTCAATATTCTCCATCCTTAAAATGACATCATTGAGAAATAATCCAATAATTTCACATGTTTTACTGAAATCGCTAGAGATATCTAAAGTGATATAAAAATAGAATAAAGTCAGTTTTTTTAAAACCAACTTAACTTTAAACAGATGTGGGACAAGCAATTTCATTGGTACCATGAGCCTTCACGATTCCAAACTTTCCCCAGTCTCATGTGTCCTCATCTCATACCAGCCTATGAGTGAAACAGCCTTAAATCATAATGGAATGTACCAATGTAAATGGCACAAAAAGGTTTTTTTTCCCTGTAAAACTTACACTTTCCCATCATAGCTTCTAGGTATGTAAATTCTATAATATAAAGTTCTTTTCCCTTGGAGGTGATTACCTGTCATAGGTGTGAACAATGGTATATTTGGATTGCAGTGGCATAAAAGCATTTGTAATTAATTAGTTAATTAAATAATTAATTTGGGAGATGTAGACCTGTCCTTTTTTCCCTAACCAGTCTTATGGCAGTCATTTCTTTCCCATCATTTGTCTCTGCATGAGCACACTGATTCTTTTCATGACCATCACTTTGTTAGGATTATCAGGAGACCTGTCCCCCTCCCCAGTTTTTGACAGCACCCTCTCTGTAATTTTCCAACAAGGTAGAAGAGACAGCAAAACTATATAGCTACTGTTAATTATGTTCATATTCGTTAGCCAGCCAAACTATAGTTTAAACGAGCCTAATGCTAATCATGAAAACAAATAAAATGTTATGTTTTAATGGTATTCTGAAATATATCTTTAGTTATTGGATGCAGCCACTCTCTTTTTCCTTAATTAATTAATTAAAGCATTTATATGGCCACCCACCTTAACCAAGCTGACACTGGGAGGCTTACAAAAAACAACACCACCTAACAAAAATAATAGCTGCAATATACAGTATACACCAACAAACAACAATAAAACAGTAAAATTGTGATGCAAACAACAGTAATACCAACAACCAATCAGGACTCCAGTACATCACAAACCAAAGACCTGGGGAAAGAGCTAGATCTTGACAGCCTTTCTAAAGGCCAGCAGAGTCAGGGGTAACTGGATGTCAGGAGGAAGGTTGTTCCATAAAGTAGGGACTGTCACCAAGAAGGTCTGCCTCTTGGATCCCACAAGATGGCATTGTTTCAATAAAGGGCCCCCAAATGGTCCCTCCCTATCCAAGAGTGTGAGGTGGGCAGTTACCATGGGAAGACAGTTCCTCAAGTAACCAAATGTAATGACCATAAAATAATAAGGGATATAGGGGTATTGCTGGTTATTGCTGGTTATTTGTCAGTTTGTCAGTTTCCCCATATGTGTCAATTTCAAATAGATATAGGTCAGTTTCAAATCACTTCTCCCTCTTCTCAGTTCAGTAAGAGATCAAGTTGCACAGCAGCTAATCGATTTTAGTTATTCTGCTGTACAGCATCTAGCTAGTTGCAGGACTCTTCAATGTTCTTCTTCTCTGGGGCTATTTTTCCCATATCTTTATTTCACTTTATTTTAACTTTAGAGATGGGATGTGAGGGGGAAGGGAAGTTAAACCAACCTAGAGAAGCCCAGGCAAAGTCCCAAAGTCAGATTCATCCCATTCATGCTGCAGTGCCCTGATTGGTGAATGTTTTTCTTGCTGGCTGGTGATATCCTGAAAAGGAAACAACAGCAAATCCAGAGGAAATCACCTTGAATGATGGATGATGAAATGCAGTAAAATTTGCACTGAAACAAGGTTGGGTGGATAGCACTTTAATTCAATAGTAGGGAAAGGTCCAAATATAAAAAGTATGTTAAAAGATCCTAGTAAAGAAGGTAAAGGTTTTCCCCTGCACAGTCATGTTCGACTCTAGGGGGCGGTGCTCATCTCTGTGACAGAGCCAGCGCTGTCCAAAGACGCTTCCGCGGTCATGTGGCCGGCATGACATGTGTGGAACGCTGTTACCTTCCCACCAAAGTGGTACCTATTCATCAACTTGCATTTGCATGCTTTCGAATTGCTAGGTTGGCAAGAGCTGGGGCGAGGGTGGGAGCAAACTCCGTCACGCAGCGCTCGGGTCTCGAACTGCTGACCTTCCGATCAACAAGCCTGGCGTCTTAACCACTGAGCCATCGCACCCCTTAAAAAGATCTTAACTTACGTAGATTAAAAGTGTTAGTCATCTAGTGACTAATTATTGCATATTGCTCGGTATTTTCTTGTTGATGCTATCAAATGCACCTTTCATTTAATCTAAACTTCACAGACAGCCTAGAAGTCATAGTTTTTCCTCCGTTTTGATTGTTCACTGTATCATCGGCCCATAGCCATATGTCCTTGAATTTTCTCTAATGATGCTACTAAAACCCCAGCAGCGAGTGAAACATATTCATGTTGTGGTTGTTCCTCCTTGCCCATTAGGAATAGATTGATCAGTTTTGTGTGGGGAGAGTAATACTGTATCAGATAGCAAATAAATGATTTATGTGAGAAGAGGGTGATTAGTCTTACAAGCTTTTTCATGTTGCAACTGGGAAAACTTAGAACAATGGAACATATCTATTGAAGACAGAAGTCATGTTGTAATAAATACTGTAGATTGTCTTTTTAAAACATAAGTAAATCTGGAAAAGAAAAAATAAAACAAAAAAGCAAACTTTGAGTAAAGAAACTCCAGATATGTTTGACATAAAAATTCACTAGTAATTTTTGAAATCTGTGCTATTTATTTATTTATTTATTTATTTATTTATTTATCAATTCAATTCAATTCAATTCAATTCAATTCAATTCAATTCAATTCAATTCAATTCAATTCAATTCAATTCAATTCAATTCATATGGCCACCCATCTCACATACGTGACTCTGGGTGGCTTACAATAAAATAGATAAAAAACATATAATACAAAAAATACAAACATAAAAATCCACAGCAGCTGTGAATCACAAACCCTCCCCACCATTAATATAATCAGGAGACAGGCTCAGTCCCAAACTTGGGGCCCCAGGCTCGGGCACAAAACCAAGTTTTCAAGGCCATAAAAAAGAACAGGAGGGTCAGGGCTAACCTTATCTCCAGAAGGATTATGTTTTTGTTAGTCTCACCAGCCCAAATTTGAGGACGGGGGGAGGGGGGACAAGAGAAAATCTGGTGGTGAAGTTTTCCACAGTATCTACAAAATTATTTATTAAATTTTTAGACAGCACCTTATGAAAAATAATGTTCAGGTTCCAATCGAAGATAATATTTGTAGCTTAGGGTTGAACTGTGGAGTCCTTGGTGCTCTCTGAGCCTTGTAGTTTAGTGTCATAGTTGGTCATGACAATATAAGATTAAGGTTGGTCATGACAATATAAGATTAAGGTATCTTGTGCAGTAACTGGTTCAACAATTACATATAATTATCTAATTTATTTCACACTAGAGATAAAGGAAACAATTCTAGCATAGTATTCACTCCATGGTGATCATTAGAAAGGAATTTGTAGGAATTTGCTTTTACGTATGATGCATGTTGTCGATCGGAAGATCACAAGTTCGGAGGTTCAAATCCCTAGCCTATCCCACGTGACGGAGTGAGCTCCCACACTAGCCCCAGCTCTTGCCAACCTAGCAATTCGAAAGCATGCAAATGCAAGTAGATTAATAGGTACCACTTCGGTGGGTAGGTAACAGCGTTCCACGCGCGTCATGCCGGCCACATGACCGTGGAAGTGGAAGCATCTTCGGACAATGCTGGCTCTTTGGCTAACAAACGGAGATGAGCACCGGCCCCTAGAGTCGGACACGACTGCACAAAGGTGCGGGGGGAACCTTTACCTTTTTATGATGCATAGACTTTCTTGCAATCAGGCCAGTGACAGCCCAAGTGTATTTCCAAGGTTGGAACTGGGGTCCATTGTTATTGACACATAATTAGTGATGCCAGGCTATCTTTAGTTGCATGGATGGTGTTATTCTGTAAGCTAATAAACCTGATAATGTATTTTTCTATATTAGAATTTGCTTTATAGTTTGAACTGCTCTTTCTGCTTCCTCCTTGGTTTATGGATAGCAGGGATTGGTGATCATGATTAAAATGGTATTTCTCTGCAAACAGGAAAAATCTTACCATGTGAACTATGGAGTATTGTCTGTTATGAGTATTAGGACATTCTCATATAGATATTTATTTATTTAGAAAATGTATATGGCTTCCCATCTTAAATACATACAGTAACTCTGAGCAGCTACAACCAATTAACAAACAAACAAAAACCAATACAAAAAGAACCCCATAATCAAACAAGGTTTAAAATCCAATACAAAGAAAAAGCCAAGGCATCATATAACAAATTCACAAACAGAAACACATATATTTGGTTCTCCTAACATCCTGGTCCTAACACTGGGGAAAAAGCCAGGTCTTAGTGGCCTTCTGGAAGGCCAAAGGGTTGGGGTCCTCCTAATCTCAGGGGGAAGCTGTTCCATAGGGCAGGCATCATAACAGAGAAGGCATGCCTCCTCAGTCCCACAATATAACACTGCTCAATAGAAGGAACCTGGATCATGCCCACCCTATCAGTTCTGGTGGAACAGCAGAAACCCTCATAGACAGGCAGTCCTGGTTAATTGAAAAAAAATAAATGGTGGTAGATCTTATAAATTCAGCCATATATGCAATCTCCTGATAAAATAGACCATAACAACTTCTGACCTCCATGTTCACAAATATCAGCTCCAAATCTCTTACAAGCCTTATCTGCCATTGATGTAATAATCCATGGTTCTGAGAATATTTAATGTTTTGGCAAAAGTTAAGCCTACTAGAATGTTTTAAGATTTTGACTGAACACCAGACAGATTGTCTTGTATGTTCTCTTCATTAAGTGACCCGTAAGTGACTGTGATGACATTTTTTTTAAAATCCTCTTGTTTCAACTTACCTGAAATTATATTTGTCACCATGGAGTCCCTGAGATACTCTTAAGTCTTTTTTTTCTCTCTGCAAAGAATAGGTGAAGTGGATGGCCAACTGTTAATATAAAGTTTAATGTTGTCTAAAGTGCAGAAGCAGTAATGTAGAATATTCACTGAAGAAACTGATAAGAAACAGGCTTTGAGACATGCCCATTTTGTGAGTCTCCACTTCTTGTAAGAGTTGAATTAATTATGATCAGAGGATTTTGGTGGCTATCAGAACAATCTGCTATGATACTTTTGTGAAACACTCTTTGTCACAGGCTCAGGGGTGAGACAGTCTCAAGCAATACAGAAGCCAACTGTCATAGGGAAATTTTGTTTTCTTGCGAAAGAGCAAGTTACAAAATTAAATATTTTCTTTGTGGTCTATTATTTATGAAAAAAGAAGCATTGCTGATTCTAAAGTTTAGTTCCGAATTTTCTTTTCTATATCTTTAAAATAACCACTATATGCTCTTTTTCTTTCTTTTCCCTACTTCTCAATTTATTTCACTTTCAACCTCCCTCTAAGAGCTGTTAACCTATATAACAGGACTAGTTTTACCTGGCTACTCTCCCAGGGTCTGGGTGTGGGTGGGAAAAAGGTTCTTCCATTTCCCCTCTCTCATCCTCATCCCAGGCACTCACCTCTCTTGTAGATGGCCTCTGCCATCACTGGGCAGTGCCAATTCTGGGTTGGGCCTGCTTTATTTGGTGCGATTTCTGGCCTAGCTCATGGTTGCTAGGGTGACGCTTGGCTGCTTCATTGACTGCCACTAGCCCTCTGTTAGCTGACTGTACTAGACAATCCAGCTAGCTGTTTCCTCACTACTTGTCTGCCACCATTGCCTATCTCTGCTAGTCAATCCCTTGCTTCTAAACTTTGGACCACTGCAGCCACTGACTTTCATTAGCTTATCCTGTTAGGTGAATTCCTCATTGCTTTTCTGATGACATCTTGTCCCCATACTGCCAAACATACAAACGCCACCTCCAACTTCTTGAAAGATTCCATCAACGCTGCCTCCGAAAAATTCTGCAAATTACTTGGGAAAATAGGCGGACTAATGTTAGCGTATTAGAAGAAGTGAAAACCACCAGCATTGAAACAATGATCATCCAACATCAACTTCGCTGGACCGGCCATGTTGTTCGAATGCCTGACCATCGTCTTCCAAAGCAGCTACTTTACTCCCAACTTAAGAATGGAAAACGGAATATTGGTGGACAGCAAAAGAGATTCAAAGACACTCTCAAAGTTAATTTAAAAAAAAATGTAATATCAGCATTGAGAACTGGGAAGCCCTAACTCATGAGCGTTTCAATTGGAGGTCAGCCTTTATTAATGGCGCTATGGACTTTGAAGAAGCACGAGTACAGGGCGAAAGGGAGAAAAGAGCTAAAAGGAAGGCACGTCAGGCAAACCCTCATCATGACCATCTCCCACCCGGAAACCTATGCCCTCATTGTGGGAGGTTGTGCGGATCGAGAATTGGCCTTTATAGCCACTTACGGATCCACTGTTAAAATTTTACCTTTGGAAGACAATCTTACTCGGCTACGAGTGATCACCAATGATACTGCCAACTTTCATCTTTGTAGGTTGCTGATTCCAAGCTCTGCTGAGCACAACTGACCTCTCCTTGGGACTTGTCAACCTCTTCAGTGGTTATGGAATGCTCAAGAACAACATATTCTCCAATGAGTAGGAACAAATAGGAATTATTTGGCCTATTCCACTGGGACCCAACACTTAACAATGAACATTATATAAGTGAAGCCTTTGGCCTCTTCTCCTGGTGAACCACTGCCATCATCCAGTCACCTGCCCTACTGCCCTGCCCTGCTAAAAGTCTGGCTGGATCTACCTTGCATCCCTAATAGATATGGTGTACATGTGGAATAAGCCAGCCATGTGAGAGGAATGAAAGGTGTTTTCCCTCTCCCAGCTGGCCTGTCACACTTTTTCTTATTGTGGACATACCAAGTTTCTAGATTCATGAACATGGATTATTGGCTTTAATTGTCCATGTTATTGAATCAGTGTTCCACCTATTCTCTAACTGTTAATAACAGCATTCACAACATTATAAAATGTTCTGAAAGTTTCATTCTAATTATATCCCCATTGTAAAATAATAAATATTTTATGCAGTTCATTTAAAAGGAGGTATTCCAGTTGTGATATTAATCTTCCAATGTATTGCACTTTACAAAAAACTCAGCCATGAATTCAGAGGGTTTAATTCCTAAAATGTCTTCTACCTTTTCTGGATCTGTTCTCAGTGTTCATTTGATGCAGTGGCCAAGATATATAAGCCTACCAGGCATCTGTTTTAAGGTTAAGAAGCTTTTGCTTCAGTTTTACACCTAAAGCCTTGGTTGCTAGAACTTTAGACAGTCTCTGGTTATAGTTATCTTCATCCTCAGAAAGATTATAAACTAAGATTTCATCAGTGAAACAACTTCCAGGAGAATGAGTGTAAACATTTTTTCCTTTGGAACAAATCAAGAGCCCTAGAAATCCCAAAAGCTGATCTTTTAAAGAAAATACCAAATGGTATGATAAAGATAACTAATCTGGCACCATGTTAGTCTAACTGGACCTGCCAAAAGCTTCTGTCTGCATCCAACTGCATGAATAATCAAGCAGCTGCAAGTGATAGAAAACTATTATCTGTAGTGTGAAGGAGGTACCTCTCTCTTTTCATGGCTTTATTCAACCATATGATAACTTTCTTTATATACATATGGAAACTGTCCATTTCCGTTGGGTTCTTATGCCATTGAGACACATTGGCTCAGAGATTATTTCAGTCACATTGTTTCTAGCACATGCTCTCTGGTTCTATTTTTTCTTTTGGGAGTGGTGGGACTGTAATCATTCTGGCTGTACAGACTGCATACAGAACAACTCTTTTCTTAAACATTATTTTTATTGGAAACTTTTCCAAGATTCCTGTCTTCAGGTGAGTCTCTCTGGATAATTCTTTTACATGATGTGGAATATATACCTCTTCAACCAGAATATTATTTATTTGAGGATGCAGCTACACTTGAAGTTCTCTGACCCTATACTGTGCATTAGCTATAAAGTAACCTTGGCCATGTAAAGTGTTACTGTCAAGTCTTGCACAGAATGCAGTTATCTGCTGGAATGAGGCAAGCTCTGGAAGCTGTTGTAAACAGATTCTGTGAACAGTTGCATCAGCTCCTCTATCCATTTTAAAATATTATTGTTTTGCAAAGACATTTCCCATGAGAGCATACCAAGGGTTCCAAAAGGAAATGCTCATTGATATTGCAGGTTTTTCAACTTTGCATGCTTCCCAATATGACAGATGGCTGCAAAGTGATCCGTTTTCTTACATTTATGCCATCCAGCCATTCTAGCAGGACATTCTGCCCTCTGTACATTGAATATATATGCAGTCCTCAAACTGTGTTGAAGCTGATTGCTTTAATCATTCAGCAAAGTTTATCTAGCTTGGCTCTTTGCCTGCTTTCCCTCTATAGATTTGTTTGACTGGCAGGGACTTTTAGCAACTGCCTGCAGTCCCATTAAAGGTTGTTTGGTCCAGGGCATGGAACTTGATTGGTTCAGAGTTTCTTATCGTTGCCATAGTTGCACCTAAAGTTAAAGCAGTTTCCATCTAGCTTTTGAGATAATGCCTTGTCCAATGTGCACCAGTCTGTGCATTGCTACAGTCTCCAAACTCATCTGCTTCCTCATTTACTTCTTGTAGAAGCTTTAGCAGATTCCCTAGCCTTCTTTGTTCATTTGATGAAATCATGTCCTCTCATAGAGCAGGATTTTCTAAGGACAACATATTCATTATTTTTTCCCTAAAATAAGATGATCAACAGCATGATCTGGGGCAGAAGCAAGGATAATAACTAACTTACCAATTAGTTAATTAATTAATTAGTTAATTGTTGTTTTTATGGTCTGATGGCATAAAAAGGGGCATCCACAGGGATCCAGTAGACATATAATAGGGGAAATATTCTTAGGCCTCCTCTCTGCAGCACTACAGGCCTCAGAAATGAATTCTATTTGTACTCAGATATCCAAAGCTACAAGATTCAGACCTGATTCCATGTTTGTTCTTTGTAAAATGACCTTTCAGTTGAACAATAATAAATTAGTTTACTTATAAAATCTAAAATAAATAAACTGCATATAGTTCTTAGGTTGGTTTTCCCACTAGAAAACTTCCCAACTATCTCCTTCCTAGATTCTGTCTTATTATATAACACATTGTCCATTCCTCCTATTTAATGATTAGGAACACATTCCACTACTTCTACTAGAATATTAAAAGTACAGTATATGTTTCTTTCTCTCTTCCCATGCCAAATGTACATTATATATTTGTGTTTTGAGAAACCATTGAACATTCCGGTTCCTCCTGTCAAATATATTTTATTAAAATTTCTGCTTCTGAAGACTGAACAATTCAGAAGCTAGTTACAATATTAAAAAAAAGAAGAAGAGAGGAGGAATATATATGCAGAAATAGATTGTTCCCAAGGTTGACTATATGGCACATGCTTAATACCTTTTTCTTAAACAGCCACCAGGACTCACTATTTGCACATGAAAATTGAACTGAAAGTTAAGGGAAAAAACACAAGGTGAGAAAGTCTTTTACAAAGGCACTGAAAAAAATTCTCAAATTTGCTTTAGCTCAGGGCATAAGAAGGCCATCAGTAACTGTGAGTATTGGAAGGGAATATTTGTTCCCTTGCTAACTGAAGATGAAATTGGGGTGAAATAATAATATTACTTTGAGAATAACATCTACCACTTTTATCAGAACCTTAAGAAATTATGTTTATTGGCAATTTAACCAAGAGGAAGGAGTTTGTTGAACATTTATCTTCCCAACTACTCTGAGGAACTCACTTTGGGGATATTACTAGAATTGGATGTGTCTTTTTCACCTTTTGTTAGCACAATATATACCAATATATTGTTTATTCATAACTGTTGCTCAGGTGGGCTTTCATTATAATTATTAAAATAAAACCTGTTTTGAAAAATATTAAATTGACAATGAAATTTGTTATAAAGTTTAAAATCTTACTTACTGTATGCTGAAAACACTTCTTTTTTAAAAAAAATGGCTAGTTTTGTTTTGTTTTTTATCAAACAAATACAATTCCTTTAAAATGAGCATAGGCAACAAGACTGGTTTAAAAACTAGCAACTTCTGCAGGTATCAGAATTAAATTGCCCTCAGAATTATTTTACTCAGTAACCTCCAAATAAATGCCTTTGTTGTGTCTCATCATTAATACCAGCTCATCTAGTCAGGATACAATCTTTCCTTTGTTCTCTTCTTTTCAGCTGATCTAGTTGCTCTAGTTTTGCCAGTATTTTAGTACTCAGCTAATATAAAAGAAAGACTTGAGAATCTTTTGCTGCTGACTTCAGGTCATAGTGTTCTACAGCAATCACAGTTTCACTTTTCCTTGATATCTCCATACTTAATAAAGCTTCAGGGTAACTAAAAGAATTTCATACTACCATAGGCAGTATCGCTAAGCAGAACAGATAGAACAGTAGCAAGAAATAGAAGAGAAATTATAAAAAATTACTTGGGGCCTAGAAAAGTTCCTATAGATACAGTGACCATATTTTCCTGGAAAAAATAAAGGACAAACCTGAAAAGGGGCAAATCTAAATGAGGTTCATAAGTATATTTTAAAAATTGTTTGTTTATAACTTTGTTTTACAAAGGAAAATTCAAGAGCAAATAATTAAATTAATTCTAAACGACAGCTTTCTGAAATAAAGGACTGTCCTTTATAATAAAGAATATGTGGCCACTTTATAGGCTGACCACACGTTCCGTTTTGAATGGGACAGTCAGTTTTTTAAGCATTTTTCAGCCGTCCCGTTGTTTTCATAAAAATCTCAATTTTGTCCTGTTTTTCAAACCCGGCGGGAGTGGCACAGAAGGAGGATCTCAGCCGGAGCATGGACGGGGGGGCGGGGTTTGCAGGCGGGAGCCAATCACGCAGACCAGGGGGCAGGGACCCCTGTCTTTTTCATGAATATGGAATATTACATATGACCCTGTCCCGTTTTGCCATCCTGAAATATGGTCAGCCTATAGCATGATAGGGATGCATCACAATGGAAGTATGTTCAGGTAACTTATCTTCAATTTGCTTAATAACCATTAAGGATGTTATAGAATACTGATGTGCTCTGCACTGTATAGCAATATTTCCTGATTTACCATACATATGGAAAAGCAATATATACATGCAAAGATAAATTATAAAAATAAAAATCTCATTTCTCTGCAAACAACTGTAACCTAGATTAGCTCAAAGCTTCAGGCCTGCACCAGTCAACAAGTTGGCCCAGCTAAATTATATTCTTATTTAATGTCAATATCATAAAAAGCACCATTTGTCAATAGACAAACCCATAAAATGTGCTGCTTATGATGACAGAGCTAGAAATGAAAAATGTCTCTCCTGCACCTGCTGCTTTTCTAAGATAACTTACCCAAATATAGCTGAAAAACAGGAGGCTTAGCTTTAGGCAGGATTATTTATTGATATATTCCAATTTAAATCAACAAGCTCAGTCAATCCTAAGTAAGCAGACTCGGCATAGGCTTGCTAAATCTCCTTTTTTATTCTGAATTATCATGCCTTGAATCCAAAGCCCCATATTTAAGGACAGAGAAAGCACTGGGGTGTTTTTTTTCCCCTTTTAGAACAAATATGGAGAAAATATAACATAGAATAGCCAAATTATTGGTATTTTTTGAATCCAGTGGTCAAACATTTATCATACTTGACAACAGTCTCAATTTGGCTGGGACTGTCCTATTTTTCAAAGCATAGTCTGTTACAAAAATTGTATCTTGATAAATCCTGGGAGTCAGCTATTTCAGCTGCAGCCTAATAGTAACCAGCTTCTGAAATGCTTTACAATCTGATTAAGACCAAACAAATTCCTCTCCTTTCCTTCCTGAATCACTAAGTCTAAGCTGGCTTAGTGACCTTACTGCTTCAGTTATAGAAGCAAGAAATATAACTGCATCTCAAAATGGCATCCTCTAAACCCTGAAGTGGGGGGAGGAGGCTATGAGTGATTCACAAGTTGCTATAGGGACTGTCTCTACTTCTTGTCACACAATCCTTGGGAAGTCCTGTGGTGGAGAAAGGGGAAAGAAGGTGACGAAGATACAAGAGAACCCCCTTGCCCATTAAGCCCCAGAAGCTGACGTATAGATGTGGGGGAAGGGGTATTTTGTTTTTTAAAAGGTTTTTGAGAGGACCTGATTGTCAGTGAAGCCTTTACTTTCCTCTTTGCTTAAGCCATTTTTAAAATTATTTTTAAACAATTGATGAACTCAGTGACTTATACAAATATTCACATATTCATTTATTTTCAAGCATAGTCTCTGCAGCAACCAAAGGTTTTGTCAAAATGACAAAAGGTGACTTGTGATGTCATGACCCAAGTATGCCCACCCCTTACATACTTGCCTATAATATCATGACTCAAGTACCAAAGGGACTGAATTTGCGCCATGAGCATTTGCCTTCCATGCCTCCCACCCCTGCCCTTAGGACTTCTCACTATCCCATGGAAGTCTTCATGATGTAAAGGAGAATATACCATTGTTCTATCAAGCAAATACCAACTGTAGAAAAAGTTCAAAATCCCCTCATGTCCTGATGTGCTCTTCATCCAATCTGCACAACACAATGACAGTCAGAGCAGTGAACATATAACTACATTTTCAGCATTTTTCACTGCAATAAACCCGTATATGAATGACATTTTCAATAAAATGGTAGGGAAAATTTCTAGATTGTGAAATACCTGAGAAATATGTATATGAACATACAAGTCACCTTATTCAGTACAATGGAAAAGAGAGCTCAAGCACTATCCAAAAGCAATTATCACAAAATTTTGGTAATTAACATATATCCACAGATTTATATGCACACACTTTTTCATTGAGTACATACCACAGCTCTAACTAGAGTGATAAGTTGCTCCTAGCATTGATCACCTGTTAAAATGGTCAAATTTTAATGAGGATTTACTTTCTGAATATGCCCCAAATAAACCATGCAGATGCTGAAAATATTACAAAGGGCATTACTTTTCCTATTTTAGAATTCAGTCTAGAGAATTATATGGTTTTGTAATAATTGGCAAATGGAATAGAATTCTGAAGCTGCTCCTGAAAAAAAACGAACTAGTGGGAAAATTTATAGTACTAGCTGCACATGCCATTTCAAGGGAATAGTCTTTGCCATATATTTTTCTTCAAAGTATGCCATTTAACATACTTTGCAGCAAAATATTGAGCAAAGGCTATTTCCTTTGATCCATGTAATTTTCTGATGAATATACTGTATATTATCTCTTTAAAAAGTGGCAAGAGAAAATAACTTCTCAAAAAAGACATTTCATTTTGTAATGAAAGAGTCAGAAAAGTCCTTAGATACATTGCAAGTTGATGTTAAACGTATCTAATGCTCTTGAAAGAGTCCTAAATATTTAGAATAGCCTTAAAGGTTGTTTCATGGCTGAGAACAGTGATTATAATGACCTTCTTCTATGAAAGTAGCTCAAAATGGGAGAAACAGATAAAATCAGCTGGAATAAGAAGACTAGCAAATACATTTAAGGATTCAGTTTATAATCTTTATGGTAGGGGAAGAGAGGGGAGGATGGTAAAGTAGCTGCGTCAATCTTGTCCAAAACTTGGTTTTGCTCTATCACAGATGATGAAACAATATCTTGATGGATCATCTGACATTACCCAGCTATGTGCAGAAACAAGGAAATTTTATCATCGTAATTAAGCCAAGTTTTCTTTGAGTCAAGGAAACTGCTCTGAAAGAAGGTGTTCTTACTCTTCACATTGAGAATAATGCACAGTTGTGTGTGGTTGTGTCCTGGCCTTTATTTTTCTATTGAAAGTTTGATTTTCTGCCATATGCTGTCTCTCAGAATGTAGATTGCAGGCTGAAAGCAGTGAGACCAAAGTGGAAGACCACTACATTGTTAGCTTCTTTTTAGGTTGGAAATGGCTTGTGTCTCAATGGCTTGTTATGCGGAAGGGCTCAGTGAAATTAGAATAAATAATTGGTTGATAGAAGTTCTTGAGGAAGTCAAGAGAAGGACATGTGGCATCTACCATATTTGTAGAATATGCAGATATTAAAAAGGCTATAATTAACAAATCTAAGAAGTGCAGTTATACTATATAGTCATTAACCACTTATCCAATGCATCAAGTAAATTCTAAATCTCAGAGCACTATATATATATATATATATATATATATATATATATAGAGAGAGAGAGAGAGAGAGAGAGAGAGTGTGTGTGTGTGTGTGTGTGTGTGTGTGTGTGTGTGTGTGTGTTTGGGTGGACTGAGCTTGGGTTCAGTGACAAGAACTATTTCAGCCACAATTACACACACACACAAACATATACACACACATGCTATGGAGCAGAGGGGCAAAAAATATTCTGAATCAACATTGCAATAATCAATAATAGAATAATTTATATTTTTGACTCTGTACTGTTGGGAGATATACACCATGCATATTCCTCTTTCGCAATTATGGAAAGGCTGCGGGATTGGCTACCATTTTAGGGTCAGCCACCGAGGAAACTTCCTGTGATTTAAAATACTGAATTCCTTCCTGATCAAAACTTATGCTGATACTTCATTTGTAATCCAGATTTAGCAATGTGTCTGATTTATGTGAGGGAAGCCTGAAGCCTAGAAAATGCATGAAGTTCAGTTTGCCTATTTGAACACAATGACCATCACCAACACCCAGCTTTCTGACCATGTGCTAGATATTTAACAAACAAGAGTATATACTTAAGGATATACACCATAACACACTTTGAGAATTCAGGACTCCAACATGTATTCAGGACATCCTGATGCTGAGAATTGGGTAATGGAGAATAAATTTAAATCTTCCACATCTCAAGCCTATGAAGATCATTCTCCACACAAGGAAACCAATAATTGCTTAGGATAGGTTTTCCTCAGGATTTATAGGTCCCTGTTGTTTGCCCTGCTGCAGAAACAAAAACAAAAAACATGGTTTTCTGTTAGATATATAACCTTAAGATGTGACTATGTGCAATGTAATTTTGTGGTATGTTTGCTTTGTAATGTTTCTCTTTTGTTCTTGAAAAATATTCAACACATGTATCAATTTATTTCATATTCAGTCTCCTGCTGTGAAATTCAAAATGGCATAGCTGGGTTTGTAAGCACACTCCAAGCTTCTCATCCAAGAAATGACTGAACTCAGGCCATATTAGCTTCAGCAAGTTTGCTATACATGTGAATATTGTTGCACATTTTGGTGTTTTTTTTTAAAATATTATTAGCTGCATATGCCTTAGAGAAGCAGGATAAGTATTTCAAACAAATAAAATGCAACATTTTGCATGAAGGAAAGTTTTATTTTTCTTGAAATTAAAAATAATTCGATTGTTTTGTTTTTCCTATCGACTGCTTTCATGTAAAAGAGAAATATGTCATAATGTTAGATTCACCAATAATAGCTCTGCTTATGTTTGGAAAACTTCTCTTTCTCCTCATCCATCAAAGCGTCTGCATAATGGGACTTCTGCCATAAATGTGGTAAACAAAATGGTGTCATTCATAATCACAGTGTTTAACCGTACCTTTGCTTCCTGGTAATGCATAATGTAGAATGAGAAGGGATTTCTCTTTATAAGTTTTGCAGTATTTACATTTAAATAGGGATTCATTGTGTGAGCATTGGAGAGACCATGAATGCCAAGCTGATTTTAAATAGGCTTTCAGGGGATTATGTTCAGTGGGGGATAGGTGCATTCATGGTCCAATGGGCTAAGTATTGGAGCATCATCAGCTGCCTTAGTTATTCTGATGGCCCACAGAAAAAGCACTATTATTTTATCTATCCATCCATCTATCTATCCATCCATCTATTGCAAGACTATAGCAAGAACAAGGAGCAGAGAGAGGCTGTTGCAGCCAACTAACCCAGTTCAGCACAGGGTTCCTGGAAAGAAATACCATTTTCCTGGCCAAAGCAAGATAATTATCTCACTTCAATAGCTATGCCAGATTTCCTAGAGTGACATTTTGAACAAAGCACTGCCCTTCTCTTCCTTACCACCATAGCAAATCAATCAATCAAAATGTATTGGTCCAAAAGCAGACACACCATAGCAAAGATAAGCAAGTATGGAAGCAATAATCCTGCCAGGACTATTGTCATTCTTGACTCTTGACAACTGCCTGGACAAATCCCTGCAGTTTTCTTGGGCAAGATTTCAGAAGTGGTTTGCCATTGCCTGCTTCCTAGGGCTGAGGGAGAGTGACTGGCCCAAGGTCTCCCAGCTGGCTTTGTGCCTGGGGTAGGACTAGAACTCATGGTCTCTTAGTTTCTAGTCTGGTGCCGTACCACTACTCCAAGCTGACTCTCTTATATCATATATAGTACTTCAAATACAGTATCATAGAATCCTAGAACTGTCAGATTTCTCGTGTGAAATTAGCAAATTGTTTTCTATACTTTCTATAGCTTTCTCATAGCAATAAGGAAAGTCCAGGTGGCCAGCAAAGGTACCAGTATTGTTTATGTCTAGTCCTAAACGTTCGCATGGGAACAATTCCTCTTTGAAGCTTTTGTGGGAAGCCCTGCTCTGGAGAGCAGAGGGAGGGGGAGATCACATGCTTGCTCACATGCAACACTGCCACCCATTGACAGGTTATAGTATGTGCTATGGCCTATGAGCTGCCAACCATTAACACTGACATTGGTGCTGTCAGCCAATCAGAAAGCTGGAACAAGTGTATATCTCAGCTGTGAACCATGGGTCCTTGCTTCTTGACTTCTGCCGTCTTTTAGCCATGTCTTCATATGTGTTCTGCTGAGGACTGGGAAGTTTGTAGCTATGCCTGGCTATGTGAGTGATTGCCATGGCGTGAGCTCCTTTCCTGTCTTGTCAGTGGAAGCACTGAAGAAGATGTACTCTGCTTTGTCTGTACCTTTTTGCAATGCTATAACTGTATATACAACTTTGCTTTTATTTATAGTAAAGCCATTTTAGCTTTGAAAAGCTCCACTCTGCGTGTGATTACTCTGCGCCTTGATTTTTCCCTATAAGCCAGAGTTTTCCAAACAAGAACGTAAGTGTTGGAAGGAACCTTGGTGATCTTCTAGTCCAGCCCCTTGCCTAGGGCAGGAATCCACTACTATAGCATTGCTGACAGATGAGTACCCAGCCTCTGTTTAATCACCTCCAGTGACAGTCATCTAATCATCTCCTAGACAGTCCTTTGTTAAACAGCTCTTGCCATTAGCAATTTTTTCCTGGTGTTCAACTGAAAATTAGTTACTTGTAATTTAAATTCATTGTTTCTTTTCTGCTCTTCTGGAACAACTTTGAATGATTTGTCCTGTTGTCTACATGACAGCTATTCAGATACCTGAAGACAGAATACTGTTAAAGCATAGGAGCATAAAAGTATCCTATCTTCTTCTCCAAATAAAATTGAGAATTTCTGCTCTCTTTTTTTTTTTTTTTTTTTAATAAATTTTATTAAGTTTTACAATACATAATAAAATTTAAAGTAGAAAAAGAAATAGAAACAGAAATACAAAATAAGAAAAAGATAAAGAAAAAGTGAAGTCAAGAAATAATAAGCAAAGAAAATATAGAAAATAGATGTCCTCCAATCTATCTTTGAACTTAAAGTACAACAATTGATTTTAAATGTTAGTACTTCATACAGTATACAGGAACTTTTCTTTGTCATATGCCTTTTGATTTCTTTAATCCAATCTTCTAACCTTCATCTTACTGTCTCCCAATAATCCATCTTTGGCTTCCACTCCTTGAAGTAGTAGTTAAATGTTGAATGTTCATTACTACATATTTATATCTTCAATAAAAACCAATTAGTATAACAAATAAAAGCCTTGTTTACTTCTAATAAACTACAATATATTCTATTTCATATTATGACTCATAACCTAACATGTTATGTAACTTAATACATAATTTAGCAATTCTTATAGTGTTCATACATATATATTTCTATAATTTAATTCTAAAATATATATATATCTCCATAAAAAAGGAATTCTTGAATCTCAATTATCCATCTGTAATTTCCATTCCTTGTAGTAGTGTCCATTTAAACTAAATGCATAATCTATCATATCACTTAACCTAATAGCTAATATATCAATTCTTATAATATTCATACAATACATATTGATATATATCATCCTGTAGTAACCATCATTCTAATTCCATCATATCATTATCTTCTCATAAATATATCTCTAAGGAAAACAATATTCTATAATATCAACTTGTGTTTGTATTTAGCATCTTACATTTAGAATATCACTTTTTATATATCCATACAGTTTCTCATAACAATTCAAGTCCATATTTTTTCATTAACCTTTATATCCATACAGTTTCTCATATCTTCTGTTTAGGTTATGCCAAAATCACAATACACTATGGGAGATTCGCAATATACAGCCTGCTCTTTTCTATATCTCATATAGAATATCAGAGCAACCTTCTCTCCCTTTCCACATATTTCACAACATCCATCCAACTGTGCACCCATATTTTCACTCTGTCTCCACTGCCACAACATATCTATACCAAGATTGTAGTGTAAAGCCTTCAGAATGTTCTTCTGAACTAATATACTCAAAATTTCCTCCTTCTGTTTCTCCTCCACTTGAAAAACATTTTTCCTTTCTGTCTCCGTTTCTGTTCTCTGTTCTTTCTCTCTATTTTGCAGAGTTACGAACAGTAATTCCAACGACCTTTGAATATTTGAAAAAACCTCAGTAATCTCTCTTCTGAGCTCCTCAGGTACAAGTTGGAAAGCCATCTTTCCTGTGTCCTTCAAATTAAAACAACAACCCTTCTAGTCAAAACAATAATCATGTAATCTGTCCATGGAATACTACCAGCAGAATCTATTAAGCAGAACGTCGTTGTTGTTGTTGTTTTTTTTTTAAAGTCAAAAGAAAAAAGAAAGTTCCAATAATCCAAAATACAGGAGAGAATAATATTTTAAACAGTTTATAGAAGGAGAAATAAAAAATATATTCCAAATGAAGCAAAATCCAACCAGGGAGGATGTAGAAAAAGACGACAAGGAAAAAAACACGTTACCCTGTGTTTTTATTCTTCAAACTGCGAGCTTTCGTTCTTCAAGCTGCAAGCTGCTTAATCCAAACAAAGAGTTTCTCAAAAAATGAATAGTCATTTAGTTTATCAAGCGAAGAATTACAAACAGAGTCTCTTAAATCCCTCTAATACAAAAGAGAAGTAAAAAAAAAAAAATGCAGACGTTTCATTATGTTGCAAATATAGAGTCCATCAAACTTCCACCAGAATCAGTTATAGCAAAGAAAGCACAAAGTTAGCCAACATTTTCAACGAAGTCCAAAAAATAGATCTTAGATTTCAAAAATATTTTAATCTAAAAAAAACATTCCTAAAGTGATCTAAAAGCGGCTGGGCGCTCTTGTGTCTCTTCAAAGAGACTTGTTTCCCCTGCGAGAGCCTGATATATCTCGGCCATTGCCTTGCACTTACCCTGTTCCTTCCGCGGTGGAAAACTACAGAAAAAACAAGGGTAGGCAATCCCAATGGCCCCACGAGTAATCTTCTGGTCTCCCCTTCTCCAGGGGAAAAAAAACTTCAGTGGACCACAACTTCTGCAATCCACGCAAGCAAGGGAAATTCAGTCAGTTCTGAGAAATCTGACTGGTCAAGCTGGCAGCCAAGCCTGGAGTCGAGAATTTCTGCTCTCTTTTTCTCTAATTTCTTGGAAGCCTGGAGAACTTGGTGTCAACAATAGGAAGGGGGTGATGGGCATGAAAAAGAGGGGGCAAATTCCAGGGGAGAAATGACTGTGGTGGAGTTGGCTAGTTAGTTGAAGGAAGAGGACATGTCTGAATCTCCCAAGACCCCCAACCACACCTCTGATTATACAACAGGACATCTGATCTCATATCCAAGATAACATGTGACAAAGCATTACAGATTTTATAAACCCTGAAGATGTAGCAAGATAGTATGATACCTCAAAACCCGGATAGATAATGATAACTTAAGATTGTTTTACTCATAGGCTGGGGACACAGTGACTGAGGAAAATGTAACGGGTCAAGGGAGAGGATTGATGGTGTTTGTGCATGATTGTGCCATGTTGAAGTGTAACTGGAGATAGGACCAAAGTGAAGAACTTAGAAGTCCTATTAAATTTGGTGGGAGACATGTACTTAATACTCACTTTTTAAAGTCAGTTGGACCTAAAGGTGCTTAAGTCTAATTGATGTATAACCTTGTTTTGTTGTTTGTGGTTATCAGAAATATATTTATTAGTTGGGGTTGTTGTTTTAACTCTGCCTTATTTAAAATGATTGTATTAACATGCTATGCACTTCTATTACAGTGTAGGATTCTACAAAACTCCTAATTATATTCATCTTCTCTACCCCAGAGATTGTTACTGTAAATATTTTCTGTCAAACAAACTAGGTGCTGCATTTTGCATATGATTTGCAATGTTGTACATCAGTGCAACCAAATTCTGATTTATGCTTTTATTTCAATTAAACATAGATTAATCTAGCATGAGGGAGAGTCAGAGAGATGCAGAATTTTTTGAAATACAAAATGAGTGTGCCTTGATATTCTAGGTACACTAAATGATTTAGTTGCACAATATTCATAAGCCATTGTATTATATTGTAGTTTCCTCTCCACCCCTAAAAATAATCTGGATGAATCTCTGTCTCCAAGTAACTTTAGAGTTTTATCACAGAGCTATACTCAGAAATAAACATGGTAATTAAAGATATGATTATTTTGTGTTGAAAATACTAACTGTAGTAAATTAGTGTTTAATTCCTAGTAGCCTCAACAACTTTTCAGGGTATGGACTTAAGCCTTTTTAGTGTAATGATCTTTAAGGAACATTCAGGACCCAGAAAAAAATAAAGCAGGAGGCTTATAATTGTGCAGCAGTATACATAGGATGATTGCAGCATGAAATGAGGTGTGCTATGTACAGTCTCAGAAGAAGAAGTAATTTTATTTTATTTTTATTTTTTATTTATTTTCCAATTTCTATCACCACCCATCTCCCCCAAAAAGGATTTCAGTTATAATTAAGGTTGTTTTGAATAAATATACATTTCAAAAGGCCAAAAGCAAAAATGTTGAGAATATAAAGGTAGTGATGGTATTGTTTTCTAGCTCTGCATGGGGAAAAATCTTATTATTTTATATCATGATTTTAAAAAGGGAATAAATGGGTGATATAGAATTTAAAGAAAATACATTCATTACTCCATAAACAAAACGCTCTCTACAGGAAGCATAACCCATATACGAAAAGAAAAGTGTCAACATTTCTAGGGCAAGTCCACAACAAAGAAACTATTTTTTCCTTTTTTTTTTTCTTCTGTAGAGTGCTGGACTTTTTCACTGCAACAGAACTTCCAGCAGCTCAAGGTAAGGTCGGGGATTTTTTCCCCTTGTTTTCAGCATTTCAAATCATCAGAAGAGAACATAATCAAAAATTACCTTCAAATGTCTTTGAGTGTTTGTAAAACTAGAAGTGTGGAAATTAGCCCTGATTAGATTCAAGCATTCAAATCAATTTAAAAAATCAATCTATTTAATTCAGACATCACAGTCAATTCAAAGTGAATCAAGGCCAATTAAATTTCAACATTAAAATGCATATGCATTTTAATACAGTGCAGACATGTTTGATTCATTGAATCAGATCAATCTGTTGATTCAATTTTATTCACTACTGTCAAACAGTTTGACATTCCAATAAGTGCAAATCCATCTGAATAAATTCCAAATCTGAAATATTCACACAAGGCTACTGAAAACATTTCCTGTGTGGAAGTGCCTTTATTCTCCTCTTTCCTTAAACACTGATGCCTGGAGGAAGGGGGCAGGAGATGGTGCAGGTGATGGCTAGGCTGACCATACGTCCCGTTTTGAACAGGACAGTCCCATTTTTTTAGCATTTTTCAACTGTCCCGTTGTTTTGATAAAAATCTCAATTTTGTCCTGCTTTTTAAACCTGTCGGGAATGGCACGGAAGGAGGATCTGAGCCGGAGCTGCTGATTGGAGGCATCCTGGAAGAGGAAGCCCTCCCACCTATCAGCATGTGGCAAAGGAGTGACCAGGGGGTGGGGTTTGCAGGCAGGAGCCAATTGTGCGGACCGGGGGGTGGGGACCCCTGTCTTTTTCATGAATACGGAATATTACATAAGACCCCATCCCGTTTTGCCATCCCAATGTCCTGTTTTTGTCTCAAGGAAATATGGTCAGCCTAGTGATGGCATATAATCTGGTAAATCAAAAGTTAGAATCAACCTGGATCAACCTGGATTGAACTGATAAGCAACTTCTCAAATATCAAGTTAAAAAAAAAGCATTTGTTACATCATTGTTAAGACATTTGAACTGAGAATATTGATTCCCAAATCCTTTCCAGCATCCTCAGTTACTTACCATTTAATTGGATAGTGAAGAAGTGGTTGTAGCACACCAGACATAGAAAGAGGGTAGAAAAGATTAAAATTAAAAAGATCCAGCTTTTTAATTTTCTCAAATGCTAGAATGAAATGTTCCAGCAATATATGTTGATTTTCCTAAGGCTCCAGCAACAACACTCTTAGTTCTGGACTATATGGAGACTTGTGACTTTCACATTTCAGAATACAAGGCAGAAATGGGACCTATGCTTCAAATTACCAAGGTTTTCTTTGAACCTACAGGTAGTCCTCAATTTATGCCCATTCATTTAGCAACCATTCAATTTATGACGGCATTGAAAAAAGTGACTTATGATCAGTCCTCGCACTTAAGACCATCACAGCGTCCCTGCGGTCACGTGATCAAAATTTGTGTGCTTGGCAACCGACATGTATTTACAATGGTTGCAGCATCCTGGGGTCACATTATCACCATTTGCAACCTTCACAGCTGGCTTCCAACAACCAAAATCAATGGGGAACTGCATGATTTGCTTAATGACAACCGCAAAAAATGTTGTAAAGTAAGGGGTGGTCATGTGATGCCTCGCTCAATGACCACACCACTTAATGATGAATCTTCCAGTCCCTATGTGGTCATAAGTCAAGGACTACATGCAATTTTTGCTGGTTAAACCACTTTTCATATGATTAGCCAGTTAATTAATGCATTATTAGAAATTTAAATAATGCCTCGGATTCCCCCACTATGTTTTTCCCCTCTATTTTTCTCCTCTATTTTTCTTACATATATCACATATCTTTCTCTCTCTCCTAATATTTTCTATTGAGATTAACACAGTTTATGTGGGTCTGTTGAGCATACTGGAGGGCAGACACAGAAATGGTAAGACAATGGCAATGTGGATTAAAATGAAAGTAGTTGATCAGTCAGCAACCAGTCACTTAACAATATTACTAATAGTAAACAAGCCTTTTCTACTGAAGAAAGGAAGGTCAGGACTACATGTAGTTGTCTGTGGAAATTCCTATTCTGCCTGTGGCGATCCCTGGCTCTAGTAATGATTTCTTACTTCATAAATGCCCCACCACCTTGTTTGCAAAACCAGCCAGCCACCTGTCCACCAGGGAACCCAGTTTGAATAATATCATGCATGCTTTGATTAAATTGTATCTCATTGTTTACCATCTGACATGGTTAAACAGGGGTAGCAAAAGAAATAATACAGTTTTCACGTGATTTGTAAACATATTTTATTATAAAATTCATGGGGTGAATGTTAACAGTTTCTTGTAATTAACTTCTGTTACATTCTGACATATGATCCTCTTCAGAGACACTGGCAATTCAGCCTCAATCTTTGACATTAATGAAACCGGTCTTTGTTCTTTTCGACACATTGTATGAATGCCTTGAGTTCAGCAAGGGTGTCCTGTGTGAAATGTAATTTATTCACTTTGTCAGAAATACTGATAATGATCCAAAGGGCGTGAGGCATAGAAAGTCTAAAGCATAAGCTATTAATAAGCTGTTTCACCAGTTCTGTCCACTTGCTCTTCATCTGCTTGTAGACACCCCATTAAACAATGATGCAGCATTTTTATGATACACGCTTTCAGAATCTGTGTCATGCTAACATTTTGAGACACCATCATTTCTAAAACAGGAAATAAGATATAATTAGGCTGGCTGTTTCAACTAATCAAATTACTGTTTCCTTAATCTTTATATTTACTTACCATTTGATGTTTTGCAGAACCTACAATAACAAGGCTATATTAATTCATTCTCCTCAATGAGGCTACATAGTTCAGGCCTTTTTCTTATTCTATGTCCATGTTTGGGAGGTTTGGGGTTTAAATTTACATCAAACAAATCGCCGTCAGTATTTGCCATCTTCAAAATGCAGGTCTTTTATTCTTTCAAAAGCCTGCTGGGTTTAAACCAGTAGCTGTTCAAGTTTGTCTGCACAAACTCCCCTGCCCCCAGCAATGGCAGGTCATTGACTCATGCGCGTGCCCAGAATCATGACTCTGACATGCCTGGGCATGCCTTGGACAAGGACTATCCCCTTTTTACTAGCTGACCAAACACACATGCCCAGAATCACGCCTCTGACATGTATCCATAATAAGTATCACAACCGGATACCTGTTGCCTGGCTGATTGCAGCATGTGAGAATTTAATTTCTGTTAATATTTCCTGACTTTGCTGTAGGGGGTGGAATAAACGTTATTAAGGGCGTGCTTCAAAACATTTACATGTGCATTTCAGGCTACAATTTGCAAAATACATGTTTTTAGATTTTTACAAAAGGTAAAAGCTGGCTGTAGTTTTAAAAAGGGCATTTTTTCCTGCATTCGAGGGAGTGATTTTAAAACTGCCTAGAAATAAAACCTTTTAGAAAAAGGGGGCAAATGCAGGCTGTGGCTGCATTTTAGGGGCTCCTTTTCCAGCATTCAAGGTGCTGATTTTTAAAACTCCACAAAAATGAAAAGCATCATTAGGCTATTATTTATTTCACAGTGCACAAAATAGGGTTTGTTTCCACAAAGAGACAGATCAAGCTGAACATTTCAAAAGTTTGTTTTCCAAATATGGACAGAAAGGCATATAAAAGTGTGGAAAAAGAGGAGTCTGTTATACACAAGGAATGTTGCACCACTGGTGAAATGGTGGGGATTGATTTAGAGAGAAAAATGAAAGAAAATTTACACAATTATAATTAATAAGTCCAATCATTTCTGGACTGGATATAGATAACTATAGAAACGCTGTGTGCATAATCAAATAAGCTAACTATCAATTTCCAGATTTTGGTTACAAATGTTAAAAATGAAAAATATCTCAAGCTATTTGTATAACTTTGAGAACATTATTGCTCTTATAAGAGATAGATCTGATTAAAGTTGTAATCTTAATAACAGCTGAGTCTCCATTTAGATTACAACTTTAAAGTGCCACACTTTGGTTTAAAAATACAATTAAAAATGCTGCTTAATTGTTGTACTTAGCTGAAGACTACTGTGGTATCTTTACAAAAGCTTTGTATTCTTTACCTGATTACTACAACCACAGATTTTGAAACTAGAACTGTACGTGAGGCATGTATCGAAGCATCAAAAGTGGAAGCAGATAATTCATAAATTAAGTAATCCCACATCTAGAACTATATTTCAATACTTGTATTTCCCCAGGAGGTAAAAGCATTTTCCCTAGAATACAACACAGCTAGATTTTGCTAGCCACCCAAAGTCATTTTGTGTGAGGTGTCCATATTTATATGATAAATAAATAAATAATTTGTTTAAAAAAAATAAGAAGCAGAAGGCCAATAGAGTAGACCAGCTACAATCCTTCACAAGGATTCACAGAAGAGAAAACTACAGATCAATCTTTATCTAAACACCCAACATATGTTTTGACAATCTAGACAAGCAATCAGGGCAGGAAGATAAATAGTGCCCAGATTCATGATCACTTATAAAATTTAAGATTACAAATAATCCCAGGAAGCAAATCACACCGGTAAAACTCAGATATCTTCAACTAGAAAACAGAAGGACAATTGTAAAAAAATCAGTAATATTGTATATTTAAGGGGGGGGAAAGATAGAATCATATAATCTTTAAGGAAATGTCTTCTCTCGTAGGAACAATTGTTAACAAGAATTCTAGTTGGGGGAAAAAATCACACATCCTTGCCATAGTAATATTTAACCATTAATGTTTATAGTACTGAATCATATGTTATAGTTTTCTGATTTTATATTGGAGTTATGCTGTATGACCACCTGGCTTTAGGAGGCAATGGGAGTGATAAGTATTCCTGTACAAGAATGTGCAACACTTTTCCTGTTAAAGTATAGTAAAGGTAAAGGTTTCCCCTGCACAGTCATGTCCGACTCTAGGGGCTGGTGCTCACAGGCAATTATGCACGAATAGGCAGCCAGCTTGAAAATGTTAGATTTCCAGAAAATAAAGATACTGCTTATTCATTGGTTCATAACTCAAAAAACCCACACAGCCCACAGAGTTTTTTAAAAAAGAAATAATTGGTAAATGAATAGCCTCATTTAATAAAGGCCAATTATTGTTACAAACTCATGAGCGTTTCAATTGGAGGTCAGCCTTTATTAATGGCGCTATGGACTTTGAAGAAGCACGAGTACAGGGCGAAAGGGAGAAAAGAGCTAAAAGGAAGGCACGTCAGGCAAACCCCCATCACGACCATCTCCCACCCAGAAACCTATGCCCTCATTGTGGGAGGTTGTGCGGATCCAGAATTGGCCTTTATAGCCACTTACGGATCCACTGTTAAAATTTTACCTTTGGAAGACAATCTTACTCGGCTACGAGTGATCGCCAATGATGATGAATGATTGTTACAAAGCTACAAGGAGGGGTAAGCAAGCTCATCCTTGGGAATAATGTTCACCTTATTTTAAAGTAGTGTTTATTAATGTTATTCATTATGTTTTAATTGTATGTTAAAGAAAAAAAAGTAAAACTGAACTAAACGTAAACTTGCTACTAAAAGTGTTCAAATCAATAAATATATATTATGCATATACACCTGTGAAAGGGCTTTTGATTTAAGGGTCTCTTCCAAATAGGCAATTGGACCATTAAAATTAGACTAAAAGTTGATCCTGTTTATCACCAAATGAAAATAACTCAAAGTCAGAAAAAGGAAGAAGCAGTTTTATCTTCAGGCTGAATTCTTTCAATAGCAGTCCCAAAGTTGTTAGCATTGTGCTCATTCATGCGTGCTCTGACAGTCTTTCTCCACAAAATGACAATTGGCTTGCCTGATATGACACCATAAATCCTTGTGATTCTGGTGCCAGATACCATTACAATAATCAGGAATCTGATCGTTCATGGAAGACAGATACTAGAATAAGGCATGAGCTATAAGATAAATCCCAGGAAGTAATAATAATGGGAGGTAATCGCCAATTAATCGTCAATGCATCTTTTTCAATAGTAGAATAGCGCTGTTTGGCTGATTTCAGTTTTTGACTGAGAATAGCTCTCTGCTCTGGCAATCTCTTGAGCCAAAACTGCAACAATCCCCAGGTTGGAAGCATGTCTGAAGCATCCATATAAAGTTGAAAAGCTACACTTGCATGAAAAGTATATAATGAAAAGAAATGTTACAAACTCAATCCCTAGAAAGCTGCTTTCACTTAAATAATAAAGGTGGGATAAAAATAAATAAAATAAAATAAAATAAAATAAAAAAATAAAATAAAATAATAAAATAAAATAAAATAAAATAAAATAAAATAAAATAAAATAAAATAAAATAAAATAAAATAAAATAAAATAAAATAAAATAAAATAAAATAATAAAATAAAATAAAATAAATAAAATAAAATAAAATAAAATAATAAAATAAAATAAAATAAAATAAAATAAAATAAAATAAAATAAAATAAAATAAAATAATAAAATAAAATAAAATAAAATAAAATAAAATAAAATAAAATAAAATAAAATAATAAAATAAAATAAAATAAAATAAAATAAAATAAAATAAAATAAAATAAAATAAAATAATAAAATAATAAAATAATAAAATAATAAAATAAAATAAAATAAAATAAAATAAAATAAAATAAAATACATACATTTAGCCTGAATGGGAGTGATCCACAAAGTGGCCCACAAAGTAAACTAAGAAAGAAATGATTGATAATATTCTACAATTCCATAAACTGTCATATTTGCCATTTTATTTGAGGCAGTGGACAATCCACCAATGCTCATGCTTCCTCATTCATGGGCTAAATCAGAGCTTTCCAAACTTTTCATGTTGGTGACACTCTTTTTAGACATGCATCATTTAACGACACACTCTTACAGCAGGGCACAAGGCAGGCACTAGGACCTGCGTGGAATCACAGCAGGTTTGGAGGCAGCAAGGCACAAGGCAGGCACTAGGACCTGCGTGGAATCCTGGCAGGGCTCAGTGTCCTGATTCAGCCTCTGCCCCAGGACTTCAGTGAGGAGTCAGAAGACGAGCTGCCCCTGGTGAACCCCCAGGGGACTGAACCAGACGAGGTCCCAGACACAGGCATGGTCCCAGATTAAGACCCAGCACCACAGGGCAGTGGGGAGTTGGCAATACCCGAGGTTACAGGGGAGCAAGCTGGGGGTGGTGGTTTGTCCCTACCCTCTAGCCAGAAGCCAATAACCGAGGCTATAGGGGAGCAAGCCGGGGATGGTGGTTTGTCCCCACCCTCTAGCCAGCAGCCAGCTGGATCCCATCAGACTCCCAGCTCACCTGAATCACCCAAAGGGCAGAGGCAGAGGCATGTATGCCTCGCCTTAAAGGACAGAAGGAGAAGTGCCCAGTTAGCTGCAAGAGATTTTTGCAGAGGAGAAGTGGAGTCTTTGCAGGACCCAGATGACAGCTCCTAAACTCCTAATAAATTACCAGCAGAGCGGTGAGTGGGTTGTGGGAGCAACGTAGCATATTGGCTTCGTGACCACTCCGGTTTCCTGACTTGACTCCTGATTTCCTGACCCTGCTTGGATTATTGTTACTCTGACTTCTGGACCCCTTGACTTGGCTTTGACTTCTCGCTGACCTACTTGTTACCACCCCTGACCTGGCTTTGGAATATCGGTTATCTTCTGGATTAACTCTGACTTCGGCAAACGAACTCTGGACTTCTCTCTCAGCTTTTCTCTGCAGCATGTCTTCTGGCTGCATTTGTTGCTCAAATTACAGCTGGTGAGTGAATTCCTGCCTGCAGCTCACAAGCAGAGGCTCTGTGTAACTTGATACTTGAGGCTAGCCAGCACACTCGGAGGCAGCAGCATCCGCAACACACCCAGACATTGCAGCCGACACACTAATGTGTTGCGACACACAGTTTGGAAAGCTCTGGGCTAAATGAATTCCTTGTTCCAGCCATGACCTAAATAGCTGATAGTTCAAGCTTTCACAAAGCATGTTTTTCCCTTAATTTGCAATAAAGCCAGCTGCCTGGAAACTAGGATCTTCTTTCAATTTTGACTGAAAATGACAAATATCAAAATACCCACTAGAGGTGCTAAATGTGGTACTAGTCCACTAGTCATTGGAAGGTAGCAGAATCCCCATACATACCAAATGGCATCCAGCAAAATTGAAGTGGATGTAACAAAAGCAAACCAATTCCTCTGTTTGAGAGTAAGCAGTTAGGGTTAGGTACTAATCCTGAGCTTTCCCCAGTTGTTCTAATAATTTGGTGACTTGTAGCATCAAATTCAACGACTGATACCTGAAGGGCTGAAGTTTGCAAGGCAGGAGCCAACACTGCTCAAGCCACACAGAACTCTTGTGTAAACATTAAGCAAGCACATCCCAAACTCAAAGGTGGTTAAAAAAGAAAAAAGACCAAAGTCCATGGCCTCCAAAGGTTGGAAGGAAAAGGCTTAATATTTAAACCTTGAGAACCCTCCTCCCTCCCTCCCTCCCTCCCTCCCTCCTTCCCTCTCTCTCTCTCTCTCTCATGTGTTTGTGATCTGCAGCAGGCAGCTCTTCTTGATATATGTAACTCATGTTTTGTCTGCAGTAAAACAACTATCCTAGTCTTCATTGTTGAAAATTTGTTTGTTTATTTATTTTCTATCCCACCTTGTATAAATGAGTTTGAAATAGTATGAAGCAGTCAACTTAGGAAGACCTCTTAGAGTTAAACTCATCTTGATTACATTCATGTACCTCAAATACTCCAAGAAATACTGGATCATCTGATCAAATCTTAATTATTTTTGTCAAAATCAGGACTAATTTAAATTGGCCAGTTAACAAAAGTTCCTAGAAATACTTAGAATATACTCATACATCTCATCAGAAAGGCTGCAATTGCAGGAAATCTATCTTAATCATGAGATGAAAATGGCCCATTTGCCAAACCTATAATAAGATCCCCTAAAATTGGTCAAGACCCAGACATCAGTAAGATTGAGTAGACATTTTAAGGGCACAAAATCATGCTTTCCAACCAGAACCTTTAATTAGGTCACAATCTTTTCCTGTCTTCTGCCTCTGGAGACTGATTGTCCTCTTCTGAGGGAGGCAGCCATCTATCTACAAAAGCCGACATTGACGCTGAAATTCAGCATCGTCTGAGTTATGTGAGTGTAGCTTTCTCCCGAATGAAGCGTAGAGTGTTTGAGGATCAGGACATTCACAGGGAGACCAAAATGCTTGTTTACAAAGCCATTGTACTACCGACCCTATTGTATGCCTGTGAAACATGGACCTCTACAAAAGCCACCTCCAACTTCTTGAAAGATTCCATAAACGTTGCCTCTGGAAAATTCTGCAAATTACTTGGGAAGATAGGTGGACTAATGTTAGCGTATTGGAAGAAGCGAAGACCACCAGCATTGAAACAATAATCATCCAACATCAACTTCACTGGATCGGCCATGTTGTTCGAATGCCTGACCATCGTCTTCCAAAGCAGCTACTTTACTCCCAACTTAAGAATGGAAAATGGAATATTGATGGACAGCAAAGGAGATTCAAAGATACTCTCAAAGCTAATTTAAAAAAATTTAATATCAGCACTGAGAACTGGGAAGCCCTAACTCATGAGCATTTCAATTCGAGGTCAGCCTTTATTAAAGGCGCTATGGACTTTGAAGAAGCACAAGTACAGGGAGAAAGGGAGAAACGAGCTAAGAGGAAGGCACATCAAGCAAACCCTCATCGTGACCGTCTTCCACCTGGAAACCTATGCCCTCATTGTGGGAGGTTGTGCAGTTCTAGAATTGGCCTTTACAGCCACTTGCAGATCCACTGTTAAGATTTTACCCTGGAAGACAATCTTACTCAGCTACAAGTGATCACCAAGAAGAAGAAGCCTCTGGAGACTGATTGTCCTCTTCTGAGGGAGGAAGGGAGATTCATTCATTCATTCATTCATTCATTCATTCATTCATTCATTCATTTTCTTCCTAACATTTTCCTGTGGGTGCAGGGTCTGTTTTTTAGATCAACTGAATGTTGATCCATTGGTTACAACAGGAATTGACCAACCAGCTTGTTGCCTGACATCATCGGTTGAGAGAGAGTGACTGGCCCAAAGTCACCCAGCCAACTTTCATGCCTACACACACACAAATACATATACATATATATGCACACACATACATCAGTTCAATAGCCAGGCTGGGAGCAGTGCTAAGAAACCCATTTCCATCCTCTAGCTAGCCAACTCCACATAAACTCTTCAGTCCCAATCCTTTCAGCCTATTGAGGGGATATCCACTTATAAACATTGTGAACACATTTTCTCAGCTGCAGATCCAGGAGAAATAACCAATGTTCCTGAAGCCACTTTGCAGCTAAGGCTACTCTTTAAAATGTTGTTAGAAAAGTTTCTATATCACCTTTAGCTCCTAAATTAGCAAGTGGAAATGGCAACCTCACTCCTGGATCAATTCTCCTTCTAGGCATTAGAGATCTTAATGATTTAGTCAACTGGTCATCTAACTAAGCTTGCTGAGTTTGGTGATCATTAGTATTGTCATAAATTATTTTCACTATCTTAAGCAAAAAATATCTAGAACTAGTAAATACATTATAGCTCTTGGCTGATTCCCAGAATAGGTTTTGACACTATTATTGGAAAAGCTGCTGAGGTTGGGTGGACTGGGTATGTGTAATCAGGAAATACTCATCCCATAAAGAGGAGGGAGAACAACTTTTCTGTTACCTATGTTTTCATGAAACCCAGGAAGAACTGGTTTAATAAAGGAAATCTGGAAATCTGAAAACCCTAGAAAGAGTTCCATTCATGTTTACCACAAAAATTAGTCAGAAAAATGAAGAAAAAGCCTTATTGTCAGGCTCAAGGTTCGTTCCTTAAGCAGGAGTCTCAAGGTTGCTGACATTGTGCTCAATTATGCAACAGGAACTATCCAATGTGAATTTTTTTGCCCTTCAACTGAGCCAAACACTCAGCTTAGTCTTTTGAAATAATGAGGGTTTTTTTATTTTTACAGTATGCACAGTTTCCTTATTAATCAGGATAATATTCAGATATTCCTAGACTGCCTTTACCTGTCCCCTGAAAACACTTAAGATCCTTATTATGAGGAGACAGCACACCCTTAGAATTACTTTCTCTCCAACGCTCACTCTCATTCTTGCTTCTGTTACAACTTTAGATTATTTGTTCAGCTTATCCTGCAGCTGCTCATAAATTCAGCATTTTCCTAGTTATCGGCTTACTTCTGTGCTACCAGTGGCACAATGAAATGGGATAAGAGAGGATACTTGCTATTTATTTTGCCAGGAACTTGTCACCAGAGAGCTGCTTTGACCTAAATTATATTGAAATGGAAAAAAGAAATCAAGATATGTTAAAATAAAACCACAACTTTCCCTGTATAATACTCCACTCTTGGCACATATCACTCAGCTGTTCATTTGCTGTATGGTCACTTAGACCATAATTATTTCTGTGGAGAAAAATAATACATTAAGCTTGTTTCTTTGACAAATGCCAGCTACCATTTTACTCCTTTGTGAAATTCCAGTATTTTAAAAAGCTATTTTCTGCCAATTTCACTAATTTAAGCAGGGCAGTTTTAAAAAGTAACAGCTTTCTACCTCATGACTATTAAAAATTTCCAATAAGTGTTCAAATTCACATTTCAACTGCACAAGTACAGGTTTTGGTGTTTATAATTCAGGTTTTTTTCAGGCAGAAAGATAACACAAGAAAACAGGTTTTCATAAATTTCAAGTGTTACCAACAGTTTAGCCTAATGTTTCTCCTTAACCTAGCCTCCCCAATCTCTCAACTATAATTTGGCCATATTATTAATACTAGTGCCCATAGCTGAGCAGACAAAGTCCCTGGTAGATGTTTTCTCCAGGCATCCTGTTATACTCAGGAATCTTAACAGCAGTAGAAAACAATTAGTTAGTTCTTAAAGTTTGACTGATAAGCAAATTATATTCCCTCCAAGCATGGAAATTATATTACTCTTTCATGGTAAAGGTATAAAGAGACTCCCTATTGTTGGAGGAAGTTCCATTCCTGCATTCTTGGAGAATGGGAATTTAACTTGTGCAAAGCAAGTGAAACAATTCTTTGCAACTTTAACTGAAATATAAAGTTTATTACAGGAAATACATTGGAGGTGTTGGGGGTCATGGTGGTAGCTTAACTCCTAAGTAGTACCTTCTATCAAGTAGACTTTGCTTGGGAAGACAACAGCAATAAGCTCCTGAAACTCACAAGCTCACATCCAAAGAGATGGCAGATGGAGAGTTAACAGAGGGATTACAGAAATTCCTAAATCTATATTGATCCCTGACTGCTCCTCCTAGTCAGTAGGTTGTGAGGTGCTGAAGCACCAGTGCAAGTCAAGTCATACTTCCAGCATATTTATCTATATCACTTACATTGGTAAATATCAAAATATTTCATGGAAAGGAATCCTCTAAGTTACTGACGCAAGGTATCTGGAAGCCCTTCTTATTCACCGCTAGTTTCTCATGGCTTTCATTTGGATTATCTGTCTAATATCCTGAAGGATAAATAATTCCTAAAATACTCTCTTCCTCTCTCATGTGTTACATTATCCTGAGGCTTTTTAATAGCCTTAATTCTGCTTTGCATTTTTGCAGCCTAGTTTTAAACATCAAATAGGGCACATATTTAGAGAAAAAGGTCATTACTAGAATTCTACTAGCAGTTTGTATGTCTTCAGTTGTCATTACTAAAATATCCTCTACTGAGAAATTAAGAAATGCAGAATGGCTTTTTATGACATCCTCTGCTAAATGTTTCTGGAACTCAGGCTTGGCAAATGGACATCTTTCATCCACTATTCTTAGTTCTGAAGCAAATATGCATGGCCTTTTCCAAATGAATATATTTTAAATTTTGCAATATATGTAATAGCTTTGGCATTCCCAACAAAGCTCTGTGCATTTTATTAAACTCTTGGGAGAGGATGGATAATTTTCAGCTCATTCTGTGGCTAAGTTCATTTAATGCCACTTTGGGATTTTTAAAAAAATATACATTGTATTGATAAATAAATTTAATGGAATTAGAAGCTGAATCTCTCACTTGATTTATACTGTACACCAATACAGCAATTGCATTCACATATGAAGCCTTTTGTAAGTAAATATAGGTTGCTTACCCACAGTGCTTATCCATTATTTAAAATATACATGGATGTTATTAATGCTTTAAATGAGCAGAAATTAAAAACAAACAGAAGATTTACTTGGTCTCTATTACTTGGAGACTTTGCTAATGTTGAGATGTTGATGTTCCAATTTGTAATGTGGATTAGTACAGCCATAAATGGTTTCAATCCTGTGATCTCGTCCCAGAGCCGCCACAACAGACATTGTGACCATATGGAAAGCTTAGAGGTACATCAACATAGGCTCACAATCCTCCTCATGAAATAAAATTCTCCAAAAGGTCAAGATAAATGCTCTTACAGCATACAAATTATCATCATTTTGCAATGAAATTTTGGACTTGGGAATCCAGATTATCTTTCTGTCTTGGAAAAAAAATGTTTACCTTGTATGAAACATCTGGTTAATTTTCAGCAGCAAAGCAAACAGCAACAGAGAAAGTGTTTTCCCCCCTGAAAATCCTACTCCAGCTTTTATTCTAGATGTGAATTTTGACCTGTCTAAAAAAGGGAAAGCAGATGAGATGAGGAGGTTGCTATGCTGAGCATTGGGCAGAGAAGAGTTAAGCACTCTCTTACACAGCATATCCTTTTTCATACTATGCTCCAAGCAGATATTAGAAATGATCATAATCATTCATGATCATAACCATCAACTTCCAACTATCACATCTTTATTGCATTCTGTAATATTATGTGTAGAATTTTCAGTAGTGAATTGGTACCTTAAACATGTTCATTTAGAAATTTTTCCCCTTAAAACTGAAAAAAATGCAATATTTAGCATTTGATTTTAATGGTAATATGTATAAAAATAAAAGCATCTTACTTATGAATGCAAGTTAAGAATATTAATTCTTTGAGCTGTCAAGAATTGAATAGAAAAGAGAATGTACCCAAAAATCAATAAAGGAATCAATTCAGGGTTTAATCAATATGAAAGACTAAATCTATGAAGCAGCTAAGCAGCTTTTCTTTTTTTAAAAAAAACCATGTACATGATGTTCTAGTGAATCTATCACAGGTCTAGATATCACTGATGATGTAAAACCTCCACCAGGTTAGCTGCAGGGATCTGATCTAGTTGCAGTTTCTTTGAGACAAATAGGCAATAACAGTTATTGACACTGTTAGGTGCTAATTTTACTTTTTTTTCTTTTTCAAATGTTATTTTATTCTGTATATGCTGGTCTATGACCATAATAAAGATTTGATTTTGATTTGAAAAAACACTGATATCTGTTTTCTTGGATTTTCTCTGAAACAACAGAAAGTACAGGTATTGTATCTGCAACCCCAATGTTCCTGCTAATCATACAAAGTTGGCATTATGTCATTTATTGAAACAGTCTTATGCTAATTCTACATGGCATGCAAAACATGTAGTTTTTCTTCATTAAGCTAATACAGAGACACTGAGTGTTAAACTACCCAGTGTAAGCCTAGACTTCTTCAATCACTAGTAGATTCTCAGGGAAGATCTTAGATGGGATGGGGGACATAATACATGTCATTGGCTATTCATCAACCAAACAGTGTCTTCAAAATTTTCTACTCACCACTTCTTAAAGCACTACACATTTATTAGTGAGCTAGGATTGCATTAGAGTAAGGATAGTATTATAATATCCGCCAAACCATTATATTGATAAACCAAGGACTGCAAATCACTAAAGATCCTGAAGGACCTCTTTTTTTAAACAAACAAAACAAAACAAAAAACAAAAACAAAAGAAGAACACAGTTACCAGAAGACACCTTGATGAAAGTATCTATAAATTAAAGTGGATCTGTGCATAAGGTACTAATTCAGAATACCAACGTAAATGGCTGTTGTTTTAAACAAATAGATAGTACTGTTTGGGGGAGAAAAAATAAGTGTCTCCTGAAAATATTTTTGAAACAGCTTTACAGCATTAATGTGCTAATAATACAGTTTTTTCACTAAAAAGAAATTAGGAGTAAGGATTTTTTTTCTCACACCTTGAGAAATCAATAATTTTTTTGTAAATGTTCCCATTGTTCTGAGATATTTAGATTATGTTTTTAGCAAAGGTTTCTTTTTAATTTAGTTTAATTTTAGATCAGATGGAGACACTGCCAATGGCAAAACACTATAGAAAATCTAACATGGTTTGTTACATTAGCAAACAAAACTATCTTAGGTCTTAATCTGAGCACCCATATTTATCCAATGAAGATTCTATTAAGAAACATATTCAAAGTTTGACCAGTGCACAATTCTAGGATTCTAGTTACAAGCAAATGATTGTAGATAGAATGATTGACAATATTGTAATAACATACAGAAAGAGAAAGTATTAGATATGCCTATCCATGTTTCCATCTCAAGGGATACAGATAAAATAAAACAAGCTGACTAATAACCTTATAAAGGTCATTCATATATTTGGATACTGTGACCTGACTCACATGCACCCAACTTATCTTTTACTCATAAAACATAAAACAAAAAGTATATAGACTTTGTAAGTAAAGTAATAAAGACAAAAAGCAACCTCATAGGCTGAAATCTCGATTGCCTTCAGTAATAATGGCCAAAAATACTATTCAACACAGATAAGTTTAATTTTAAATAAGCACATATAAGTTGTATTTAATGAACACTTCATCCCCTAAATTTTTAGATGGGACATCCAGAACTCTTACAAAAGTTGCTGCCTAATTGTAGTTTTCAAGTCCTTGAAAAGGGAAATTAATGAATACATGGTAAAATCAGGCCAAGGTAACTGAGTAATAATACTAGGTTATAGGCATGCATATAAGCCAAAAACAATAACACAATAGGCAACACACCAAGATACAAAACTATATCATATTTACAAATCTAGGCATCTGTGAATGTCTGTCACCACAAATGGTTGTCTGATAATATTAACAACAGTGGAACAACCACAGATTCTGCCTATTGCACAACTAGGTGTTACTAGTGGTAACTTGAGAATTACAGTTGAGTCTCCAGCCATGTCAGATGCAATTTCTTCTTTCTGTACCTGTGTCCTCTTCAGCTGATTCATGTGTCATCTTCACATTTTGTCAGGAGTAGTCTCTTCGGTATAAGAAAGAAGTCCACCTCTTTCTTTCATCTTTCTGATTGTCCATTTACATTGTACTCTGTAGTTTGTACAATGGTGAAGTATTGTGTTTTTCTGTGTGGCCTTTTGAATTCTATGTTGTATCTATACTATCCATCACTGTGTTCAATCAGCTGCTGGAAATAGAATCACTTTCTGTGGATGAAAATTAACTGTAGTAACAGATGCTCAGTGATGAGGGTAAACCTTCTTCCACATGAGTAGTGCTTGAATGTTTAATTTCCCAAATAGACTTACCTGATTATTTGGCATAATTTTCTGCAGCTGTGTCTGGGCATGAAATGAAAGCTATTGGCTGTTCACTGCTGCTTTTTATGACATGTCACAAAACTGAACCAATGCCATACTGTGAAGCATCACAAGTCACCCTCACTGGCTAGTGTGGGTTACACTGTGTGAATACCATGTCTGAATGAATTTTCAGTGCTTCTGTGAAAGCTTCTTCACAGTGTTTGCAGTCCCCACTTATCATTCATTCATTGGCGATCACTCGTAGCCGAGTAAGATTGTCTTCCAAAGGTAAAATTTTAACAGTGGATCCGTAAGTGGCTATAAAGGCCAATTCTGGATCCGCACAACCTCCCTCCCTCACTCACTCACTCGCTGGATCGTCACCTTGTTGTGGTGAGTGGGCTTGTGTGTTCCCAATGAACCCTGTGAGCGAAGCCGTCGGGAGTCATGTACTCCTGGTAGGGTCACCCATGGCGGTAAGGTCCAGGGGGAGGAACCAGACAAAGAACGATCCAAGAAAGTCCTCAACGGCAGAACAGGCGGAAGATAACAAGGTGTATTGTTACAACGGCTGCGAAGGCGGATGAAGGCTGCAGCAGACAAAAGGTCACCAATCGTCATGGTATCCATGCCATTGGATTAGAGCCTTTTTCTGTGAAGTCCCCACTTATAATAGAGTATTAAAGAGGTATACCATGGTAGCTCAGTTGGAAAGAATCTGCTATAATAATTAACAAATCAAAGAGGGATCATTGTTGTGCCACATCTTTACAGGGAAAAACACCTTGAAATCTTCCTTCATTTCTATCTATAAATAAGTTTCTGCCAGGCCTATTTTGCTGAATTGTCCTGTGTAATATTTCTTGCCCAGATTTGAGAATGTTTTTGTTAACCAGTAAGCTTAACAAAAACATTCTCAAATCTGCACAAGAGATATTGCTTCACTGATAGTAGTGGATTATCAGTAATTTTAAAATCATTGCAGGTCCTGGAAGTTTCATTAATTTAATTATTGGAACCACAACTAAAGCTAATGGGATTTGATCAGCTTTTGAAAGAATTCTCTCAGCTTCCCTCTGACCCAGTTCACTTAGCTTTTTATGTATGCCACATGGAAATGAGCACAGTTTGTGAATCTATGGTGTGGTAAGTTTCTGTAATTCTATTTTAATTTTTATGTGTGCAAGGTTGTTGATGTCCTCTTTGAGCACAGGGGCAGCAGCATCCAGTAACTTTTTCAGCTTATTCTTGTGGGTCTTGGCAATAGGAAATATAACATGCAGGCTGTTGATGGAATCCAGTGGCAGCTTCCTCAGGGATGGAACTAGGGTGTGTGTCACCTGGGGCAAACATGGATTCTGTGACCCCCCCCCATGGGTTATTTTGTCCTTTTGGCACACACCCCCAGCATGGCGCCAGGGGCAAATGCCCCACTTGCCACTCCCAGTTGTGGCCCTGACCTTCCTCAAAGACTCATGACCCAGATGTTGGTCTACATGTTCTCACATCATTTAAGTCCAACGTATCACAGTGGTTTCTGAATTGTATAGTACAATTATCAGTATTACTCAGTAGGAATGATCTTCTTTCCAGTATACATTTTTTTAAATATATTTTATTAAATTTTAAGTATACATAGATAAAAGTTTGAAAAGGAAAAGGAAATAGAAATAGAAATCAAAGAAAGAAAGAAAAGAAAAAGTGTAGTAAAGCAAATAGAAAAAGAGAAAGATGAAACATAGAAATTAGTCAACTTCCGATTTATCTCTGGTCATAGTAATTTAAAAAATAATCTCTATAATAATCATTATTTCTTCAAGGCTTTATAGTTAGAATCCTGCATCTTAATTTCCATATTTTATTGAGCATCAAAACATGCTGTATGTAATGCTGTTGTGTTTATATGTAAACTGGTTTGTTATTTAGTGTTACATGTACAAATTTAATGGTTTTACAAAACAAACATTCTCAGGCCCCAGAACTAAAGACAGTTATATAGATTGTATTTGTAAATTGCTAATTATAATGATTTTAGGGCTATATGCAGAAACATTGTCATGCTGGAGACTCAGATGCTTCTTATGTTGTTTGTGGTTGCCTCATCAGATAAAACTACCAAGAGTTTTTCACAAAACAAATTCTATTGGTATTAAAACTAGGTTGGGAATAATTTATATGCTAGTAGAAATGCAACCCTAAAATACTGCAATACATTTATTGTCACCAGTAATATGTAACATGTTCTGAACATGGCCATCTAAAAAATGGATCTACTGAGAAAAACTAAGCAAAATTATTTTACAACAGGAGGCAATCATAGATAATCCCTAGTAAAATTAATCTGATGAAGTGTTTTGTAGATAAATCACTGTTTATGATTGGGGGGGGGGTTGTATAAAAGAATGGTGGATAGAACCTCTTACTGTTCTTGTTTAGTAATGGATATTGAAATACACATTGGGACAGACAATAGATACCATTTAGTGAAGACATCTCTGGTCTCCCAGGCCTTTGAACAGAATACATCAAACTTGTATTTTAAAGTGACTGCGGTGATAGTTATTTATTGCTTTTAAAAATGGATTTATATATTAAAAATAGGAATGAAGTAACCAAGGAAGTGTGTTTTATAGCAATATTCTTCTATATTCATTCTTGAAAATAATATATAAGGAATAATGTTACTAGGACAACGTTTCATCTTCTAAAAAGCGTGAGTGTATATGAATTCCTTGTAAGTTTATATTAGAGTACTTTAGTTCAGGGTGAAATGTTCTTTGTATGAATGGCATTACCATAATATCTCCAGCTGCTAAAATAAGTGAAAGAGTTGTCTATGCTATTTTCCAAAAATGTATTTGGAGAAATGTTTCGACTTGGACAAGCATTCTTAAGAAAAATGCAGCGTAGCATTTCTGCAGTACCAGTATTTGAACATGAACAGAGCTATTAACTACTGTTGGAGAACAATTGAAAAATTCACAAGATTCAAAATAAAACTCTTCCAGGCCTTCAGTTTTTTAAGTAAATAACATAGCTTAAGTTTAATGAAAGAATCTCTAATGACATTCTAGATACTCTCTTTAGTTACTTAGATTAACAGGTTAAGTTGGTTTGTTTTATAAACACATGGACCAAAGAGGTGGTTTAGTATTTGTTGTATTTATTTGTAATATAGCATTTTAAATATATTTTTCTTGAGTAATTTGAGGAAAGCAGTAGTGTTTCCTCTTCAGTTTGCACTTTGCTATATTTTGTTTCAGTATGATAAACTTATTTCTACTTGAAGCTTGCATATTTTTGTTGTATGTAGTAAAGCCAAGCAATCAGCTTTTGGTATAATTAAACTGATTTTTAAAATTAAAAAAAATAAAATAAAAATAAATAAAAATAAAAAATAATCTCTTACATGCTAGGTCTATATATAACATTGTAAAACATTTCCTGTCTAATATATCAATTTATATATATTTTAATCTTCAAAACCCCATATAAGCTTTGCCCCTCCTGCATTTTGCAAATAGTCCGTTAATGGTTTCCACTCTTTAAGAAAGTAACAATTTGTATTTTCTTTTAATAAACATGTCAGTTTATCATTTTCTGCCATGTCCATTACTTTTAACATCCAGTCCTGTATCATAGGTATAGTCTGATTTTTCCAATTTTGTGCATATACAAGTCTTGCTGCTGTAACCATATATTGCATAATTCTTGTAAATTTCTTTCCTATTTGTTCTTCTGTTATTCCCAATAAAAATAATTCTGGTTTATATGTCGATGAAGGTTCTCAGTCATCCAGGTGGAACAGTCTGTGGCTTGAATCATGTCAACTGGATTTCTATTTTTTCAGTAGAAACGTTTCACTCCTTATCCAAGGAGCTTCTTCAGTCTGAGTAAAGTTAGTAAGGGAATCCTTAAATATGTTTCTAGGGTGGCTGTGTGACCTTGCACCTGGGGCTAGGTCATGGTTATTTTGAGATGTTTATTTCTAAGTCCCTTTATCATCTAAAGGAGGATCGTTAAGATTACCCTGCTGCTGTTGAGCTTGCAAAATGGTCTTAATCTTCCTAGGCACAGAAGACAAAGCAGGAAGGAAGATAGGGGAAAGCACAACCTTCAGGCACAACCTTTCACCTATCTTCCTTCCTGCTTTGTCTTCTGTGCCTAGGAAGATTAAGACCATTTCGCAAGCTCAACAGCAGCAGGGTAATCTTAACGAGTCTTTCAATTTCTGTGTCAATAGTTCAATTCCATCTAGTGGATTCTCCAAAGTAAAGACTAAGTCATCAGCAAAGGCTGTTAACTTGTAAACTTCTTTTTTAACTTTAATACCATGGATACCTTCATATTGTCTAACATCTCTCAATAGGACCTCTAGTACCAAGATAAACAAAAGTGGAGATAATGGACAACCTTGTCTTGTACCTTTTTGAATTTCACATGGTTTACTAAATTCTCCATTGACAATTATTTTTGCAAATTGGGGAGTATATATGGATTTAATCCATTTAATAAAGTTTCCTCCAAAATTCATATTTTCTAATACTTTAAACATAAAAGGCCAATTTAAATTATCAAAGGCTTTTTCAGTGTCTATAAATATCAAGGCAGCTTGTTTTTCATAGTGTTGTTCCAAATATTCCAATATATCAAATATATTTCGGACATTGTCACGGATCTGTCTCTTAGGTAAAAATCATGCTTGGTCTTGATGAATAAAGTTTTTAAGAATGTTTTTTCATTCTTTCTGCCAATATAGTTGTAAAGATCTTATAGTCATTATTCAGTAATGATATTGGTCTGTAATTCTTAGTTAAAGTCAAATCTTGTTGTTCTTTAGGAATCAATGTTATATGTGCTTCTTTCCAAGTCTCTGGCATTATTCCAGTTTCCAAAATCGAATTCATAGTCTTCTGTAAAGGTAAACATAATTCATCCTCGAAATATTTATAATAAACTGCAGACAGACCATCCGGTCCTGGTGCTTTTCCACTATTAATTTTCTTGAAAGCTTTTACCATTTCTTCTGTTGATATAGGATTATTAAGCATTAATCTTTGTTGGTCATCAAGAACAGTTAATTTCTGTTTACTTAAATATTCATCAATATCAGTTAAGTTAACTTCTTGTTTTTTATATAATTTTGAATAATAATCATGAAAAGCTTCTTGTATATCTATATTATTCACCATAACTTTTCCTTCATGTTGTATATTAGAAATTAGATTTTTTTGTCTTTGTTTCCGTAATTTATAGGCCAACAATCTACCTGGTTTATTAGCATATTCAAAATATTTTTGCTTTGTAAATTTCATTTGAATCTCTATCTCTTGTGTCAATATCATCGATATCTGTTTTTGTAGAAATTTAATTTGAGTAAGCAAAGTATCATCCATTGGTTTGTCTCTTAAACATATCTCTTTACTTTTTATTTCATCTAAAATCAATTGGATTCTCTCTTGTTTTTTTCTCCTCATTTGAGCATTATATTGGATAAAGTAACCCCTCATATATGCTTTGCTGGCATCCCATACAATCTGAATATTGGTACCTTTGTTTAAATTCAGTTGAAAATATTCCCTTAACTTTTTTTTGCATACATCAACTATATCATTTTTCTGAAATATTAGTCTCCATCTAAATATTTAGTCTCAATCTAAATACATTCCGTTTTCCTTTAACAGTCAACATTACTGGATTATGATCTGAAAAAGTCTTGGGTAATATTTCAACTTTACTAATGTCCATCATTAAACTTTTAGATATCAAAATCATATCTATTCTGGAATGTGATTTAAATCTCTCTGAATAATACGTGTATTCTCTAGAAGTCCCATTCATAATTCTCCATATATCTTCCAGTATACATTTTTAATTGTATTTAGAATCTCTGATATGCCTTTCAAATGCATGCTGTGATATAAGTAACATAGCAGACAAGCATCTAATTGCATTGATATGCTTTTGCCATTCTAGTGTGAGCAATACTACTCAAATTTCATCTAAAGATTTCCAAGCTAGCTACCCTAGTTTTATTATTAAATTCTTTATATATGGCATACAAAATTTATAATTTATCTTTATAAAGTAGGGGCTTATTTAACTTTAGCATATGGTATTCTGTTCCCTCAGCAACAGGTTCTGATTACTTCCTACTTTTACTGAATGTTCTGCAGGTTTCTCCTTTAAATCTGCATTGAGCTGGGGTGTGTGTGAACCTCTGCCACAATGGTAGCACAATTCATTTTGATCTGTTACTGGCTATTTGTATGCTGTTGCAAGCTTATTTACATTTGCTCTCATGCCTGACTGGAGTTCTGTAGTATCTTCTGGTTTCCCTGGAGATAACAATTTCAGATGTTCTCTTAACTGTTAATTCTGTCTTTGTTAAGAGTTTTTTTTAAAGGCTTTATTTCAGAATTCCATGAAATAGCCAGTGCCTCAATACATTGTGCTGAAAGAACAGCTGCAATGTTCAGACAGTTTTCAGCTGCATTTGCTGCAATGGATATTCCTGCTTTATTGTTTGCACTTATGAAAGACCCTGCAGTCATAATAAAAAGCTGTATGCTTTGCACTCTACATTTCATAAAATAGGTACCTTTTTTCAACAACTCTATCATCTTGGCCTCAGAAACCTCCTCAGGTCTCTCTGTGTATGATGCCTGATCAGTTGCTGCACAAACACATTCATCTTCCCAACAAAGTTAGTGCTCTCTCTCTCTCTCTGCTATGGTTCTCCTCTGTTGTTTTATTGTTTTGCTGATTATTGCCCCCCATCCCCATCCTTACCCCAGAGATCTAGTGATGCTTGAGAAGCTTCTTTTCCCCCTAGGATCCAATTCTGTCACCCTGGTTGTATTTTTTACACTGATCAAACAAAGGACAATAGGATCAGGAGTAAGTTTTTCTCATGCTTGCTTTACTGAAAGTTCTAGGAGAACTAACTCCAGTGGGTCTTCAAGAATTGCAACAGAAGGCAGGCCAAGATAACAGAATAACAATACCAGATCACAGGCTTGTTTACTCAACCAAGAACAACAATAAAAATGCAATATATGACAGTGCCTTCCTTTGAAATACTAAAGAAAAGGCATTATTCCAAAGTCAACTGCTCTAGTGATAAGAGATTAGGTGAGTGGGATGCTTCATAGAGGCCTAGTAATCACAATACTAATATGTAATATTTTTGTTTTAATATTAATTAAAGTCAATTTCATTTAGTTTTTAACCTGGCTCCACTCATTTCCTTTTCTGCCCATTTTTTGAGTGTGTTGGTCCTCCTTGCCCCCTCTCCCTGAAATGATATTCTTCTGCTTTAATCTAAGTAACCACTTCTCATTTAGCTGTGATAGATTTGATTCCCTGCAATCTAAACTAACAGCAATATGTCCCTCCCACCACACAGATGCCTGGAATTCAAAAGCCAGCCAATCAGAGGCACACTCTTGGAAGACGTTGATTACAGTCAAAAAAGAATGTAAAACATGTCTGGCTGCATAATGCACCTGAAAATCTTTTACATCTACAGGCATTTCTTTCTCCCTCCTCCCACCCCAATATTAACTCTTTATCATCATTATTGTCATGGTTTGAGTATTCACCCCCCAAATGTAAGTAGGCTATTGATTTTTGAAGTGAAAAGATTGATTTTCACCCCACTCCTTTATTACAAAGCCCAAGGCTTTTAATAAATGAATTGTGGCCTTTCAGTGAACTAATGGAGCTTCCTCGGTTGGAGCTGCTCTTAAGATATCATCTAGATATATTAAACATCTTATTTCTGAGGCTCTTAGAATTGACCCTGCAGCTCTTAATAACATTGTGAATGATCCTAGGGCTGTGAAGAGACTTAGCCATCACTCTCTGATGATGCAAGATTGTGCCTTCATGCAGTTTGTGCATTTCTACATCACAGACATTTTAGGGATACTTCAGAGTCTTTCTCCCCTTCCTACTACTATTATTATTGTAAGTACTGGAATAGTAGATTAGCATAATGATTTAACATGTTTTATTAATGTATAATTGAAAATAACACAGAGACAAGGGACTTTGGCTACTCTCTTTACAGGACTATTTTCTCAAGAGAGCAAATTGTTCGAGACCTATTCTTTTCCCAGTGGTTATCTGGACAAATACAAGGGCTGTCTTTTATTAAAGTGTGGTCTGTGAATGGATCATGATCAGTTTTGATTATCTAAATATGGACATCAGTGGGCAAACTCATATCTGCCAGATGAATATTACTGTGTGCAATTATTCCTCTCTTAAAAACCAATTTTTATTTATTTATTTATTATTTAAATTTATATCACTACCACAGGTACCAGTGGTAATTAATGATCTTCTTTTTTTTATGTGTGAGGTGTACGTATGCAATTCTTGAGGAAACAATATGTTTACATATGTCCTAAGAGAAGTTTCATTTAATGAAACTATTCATTTAGTTCCTTTCTCCCCAAAGACCTATAGTTTTCAATTTTCTGTGGAGTCTTGTTTTTTTTTTTTCGTGGAAGGGAAGTCCATAGAATAGGTAAATATAATATAGAGCACATTGCAGCTATAAACACCTACCTACGTGAGGTAAGACTGACCCTCACCCAAGAACCTGAAAAACATTTTTAAAATGCTGTTTTAAAACCCAGATTTCTGGTTTCTAAAATTTTAAAATGTATTTAATTTTATTTTTAAGGTGTATTAATTGGGTGACTCTGGGTAGCTTACACTTTAAAAGCAAGAAAATCAGGATTGAGAAGGAGATCATAGATGTCAAGAAGAGAACAGAACCCAAACACAACACAAAAAACAACATATTGGGACTCAGCAGCCATCCTATCCTAAGTCTTGGCCATATGGATCTCTGGGGATACTATTTCAGAGGACAGACACCAAAACAGAGAAAGCAACTTCCTAGGTCCCAATACATGACATGGTTTAATTGAGTGCACCTGGAATGTGCCCAGTCTGCCTGATCTTATCAAATAGGCAGAAATTATGGAAGGTAGATAACCATAACCCTCAGATAACCAGGCCTAAGCTATAAACAGCTTTATAGGTACCAGCACCTTGAATTGCACCTGGAAGTCCACCGGCAACCAGTAAAGCTTGTGGACCAGCTCTGTTACATGACTATATTGTGGCATACACATCACTGCCCATGCCATTGCAGTTTCCTTGCAGTAAAAAATTTACTGTACCAAAGAATGGATAGTTTAAATAAAATAAATATAATGCAGGCAAATAGATTTCTTAAATTCCATGCTTATGTGTAATCCTTTCCAGTTTTGGACAACAGCAAGCAGAGACTACAATCCATGACAATTATATGCCAGCTGTAAACCATGACTTGGCTTTAAATAGAGTCTGCCAAAAGCAAAATCAATGAAGGTAACCAAATGTTCTTTGTTACACTGGCAGATGTATATGCCTGACTAAGGTCATAATTTGAATTCTCTGACTTAACAAATGGAAAGATTATAGTTGATTGATGCACAGAGTTTCTTGCACATTTACAGCATTCTAACTTCAGGCAAAATTAGGGTTAGAATGCTGTACATACTGAGCATGCTACCATGACATACTGTACTTAATCAGGTCAATTAAAGAATAAAATATCTAATATGTCATGCAAACCTTAAAGCCTGATCATTTCTCAGTTAAATGAGGATTGGAATCCCATGGAGTACCCATAGGAGTAGATAATTTAATTGTTGGGTAATACACCTGATTCAAACCAATCTGGAAAAGAGCCCAACTGCCCCCCTTAGAAACTCAAACTTCTCAGCAAAAAAACTCCCACAAAGCAAATTCTCTTCTCTCCCATAACAATTCCCCAGAAAGCCATAACAATCCCTCAGAAAAACAGCTCTCCTTGTAAACTGCAGTTCAGACTGTTGCCTAAACCCCTTTGCCACCAAAATGTAATCTTTGTCTGGCATTACTTCAGTCTTGTTATCAGTTCCATCCTTATCAAAATCTTCATCTTCCTCCATAACATCTTCAGCCAGATGACGTAACTTAGAAATAATTTCTTCCCCAAAGTTCCGAATAGTCTGCAAAATGGGTTCTAAAAGGTAAAGGTTCCCCCCGCACATTTGTGCAGTCGTGTCTGACTCTAGGGGCTGGTGCTCATCTCCATTTGTTAGCCGAAGAGCCAGCGCTGTCCGAAGATGCTTCCATGGTCATGTGGCCGGCATGACACGCGCGGAACGCTGTTTCCTTCCCACCGAAGTGGTACCTATTCATCTTCTTGCATTTGCATGCTTTCAAATTGCTAGGTTGGCAAGAGCTGGCGCTAGTACAGGAGCTCACTCCGCACGCAGGGCTAGGGATTCGAACCTCCAAACTTGCGATCTTCCAATCGACAAGCCTGGCGTCTTACCCGCTGAGCCACCACGCCCCCTTACAAAATGGGTTGACAACACTCTAAAAGAATCTCTTTGAAGGTCTGCTCAGGCTCATAACAGGACTCTGAAAGAGCCTCCTTGAAATCTTCCATTTTTCAGGCAGTAAATTATGGCACCCCCTAGATACTTGACTTGCGCAGATAGGAGTTAATGGGTTAATAGAAAAGTTCCGAATGAAATTGGCACAAGGGAAAGTATGTTAACAAGCAGATCCCAAAGAAAGTAAACAGAAAGCTAAAGATTCAAGGCAACAAATCCAACATGTAGGGAAATATTGATCCTTCAAAATCAATACAAAAATAGTAACAGGAAGGCAATTCTTTATTCTCAGTCCTCCTTAATCTTTAGATGGGAAAACAAGCCAAAACTGAAAAATTTAAAAATTAAATCCAGAAATAACAATCAGCATCAAGGGAATCCACTTCTTCTTTCTGTAGAAAGCCTCTCTTAGGGTACAAAACCTTTAAAAAAACAATAAATTGGGTGTTTAAGAAATGGGTGGCTGAACTTACTGTCCCTTTAAGGGCCGCAGCGCGGCTCGGAAATCGTGAAATCCCAGCCTCCCGGTGAAGTTTTACTGGTCGATCGTGCATGCTGTCCATGTTCTCCTGGCTACAACTCACCATCTGGAGGACAAATGGGTCAATTCCAAGCGTTTTCCTTGATCCGGAAAAACACTCTGGGCTACAGGAGAAACCAGCCCATGCCTGGAAAAACTGCCATGATGCCAATTCTGCCCGCTAAGCTTGTGGGCAAGACTGCTCAGTCTGCCATATTCCCACCAGAAGCCCACAAAGGGTGTGTTATGGGCTTGATCCTTTAGTTATCATCATCATCATCATCATCATCATCATCATCATCATCATTGGCGATCACTCGTAGCCGAGTAAGATTGTCTTCCAAAGGTAAAATTTTAACAGTGGATCCGTAAGTGGCTATAAGGGCCAATTCTGGATCCGCACAACCTCCCACAATGAGGGCATACGTTTTAGGGCATAGGTTTTAGTTATTAACTCAGTAACTCTCACAACAAGCCATTGAGGATATGAAAGAGTTTTTTTATTAATACAGGTGACCAATTCCAGTTCAAAGACTCGAATGAGAAAAGCCCGTGTAAAACTTTTCCTTCATACCAGCCTCTTCCCACTCAGGCCCCTCCCTTTGCTCTCACAGTTCCCATACCCCTCAGTTACCATTCTTTACTAACAAGCTGATAATGCCATTTGGCCTGGCCTTGGTGTTATGTTACTCACATAAACAATTCTAATCAACACTTCTAACGGCTCTGCTAGAATATCTAACTTCAACTTCAAAGTGCACCAACGGCCCTGCAGGCACTCTGGGTCTCTACTACAAAGCATATCTACTTGAGGCACTACTTGCTGCAGCCCCTTTCCTGCGTGACAGGATGTCCATCCTGACAGAAAGTCTTTTCTTCATTCCATCTGCAATAGCTTGGGGCCAGTGCGGGCAGCTGCTTTAAAGTCTTTGGCTCTCTGGCAGCAGATCTCTACATGAGTATCTGATCATGCACTACTGTGCACAATGGATCATGTCAGGCAGACATGGCCGCTGTGCTTTTCTCACTGCTGATTAACTATCATGGGAGCAGGTATTTTCAGTAAAATAAAATAAAAACAATAAACCCTAGTTCCATCCAGGTTCTCTAATCGTTGGAACCTCAGAAAGAGAATGTATATGTTGAAGAGCACTGAAATAAATTCTTCTCTCCAATAGATTCCTTGCCAATCTGCACAAGTTTGATGACTGTGATTTAAATAGTGAGTCAGTGGACTGGAGAAAATTGGTTGCCAGACAAATAGTTCATGGGATGGCAAATGAAACCCACAAACAGCAGGGCGCTTGGCAATTTTGCACATTAATAGCAATAAGCTCAGGTGTATTGCCAGTCAAAAAGCAATTACTGTCAGATGGATGTACCTGCATAATACACATGTTTACAAATGTTTTTCTATCAAACATCGGATTATCTTGATATACCTTTATGCAAAACTTAATCCAACCTTTGAGCTCTCGCACCTAAAGAAAATAATGAAACCATCTGGGAACAGTCTCCTGCCAAAAACAAAAACGGGAAAAAAAACCCTTTCACCTTTCTTCTAAGCATGGATATTCTTTTTCAGCTATTAAAAGGAAATTTGTCTTTTCTTTACAGCCAAAGCAGAACTTTAGGCTGTTTTTTCCTAAGAAATCAAATGCACTGTAAGAAATCCATATTAAACGGATGAAATACACAAGTGTGACTCATTCTTGTCATGTACAAATGCAGACTGTTTACAAGTGCAGATCAAGTCAATCATAGTATGCATTTAACATATGCATATTTTCCTTGGGTAAGCATGGTTTATTCATATTTTTATACATTTTGTTCCTTCAACTGCTCATTTGTTTATCTTTCTTACAATAAAAATCCCTGTTTCTTTCTTGATAATCTGATATGTCACATAGAGAATAGACTCATGATGTGTTTTTATCATTTCCATTTTCTTGCCAAATAACCAAAAAGCAAATGTGAATATTCATGTTCTTCATCAGAAATGTTTTTCTTTGGGGAGAAAAAGTTGTTATTAGCAATCATATGCTAAAAACTTTCTGTGGGATAACTGAATTAGATATTTTAAGCAGCAGAATTTCTGCCATGCATATTTCTTACCCACAGTAGCTAACAAGCGAGGACACATGGAAATGCTCAGTTTAGTGACATCATCTGATTTGCTGCCTGTAAGAAAGTATTTTTAAAAAAGAGCAATGGCATCTCCCTATTTTTTTTAAAGATCTACCTTGGCTTTAAGGAACAGGAATTGCAACTTGAGGAATTTGGAATCATCTCCTTACCTAGCTAGCATTATTTCTGGACAGCTACAACTTTGGATAATATTTCATTTCAAGCCTATAGCTTTTTGTTCTGTCAAATGATACCTTTTACAATTGTCTTTCTGGAGATTAGATTGCTGAGAAGGGGAGACGGGGAGGGGGGAGGGAGGGAAAAGAAAGAAAGAAAGAAAGAAAGAAAGAAAGAAAGAAAGAAAGAAAGAAAGAAAGAAAGAAAGAAAGAAAGAGGCCCAAATGGCAGTAGAGTTGTTGTATTTATCTTGTAAGCAATATGCCAATTTTCTCATACCTAGCGCATCCAATAGTGTGTGTCCTAATGGAATCGCTATACTTTTTCCAATTCCTCATAATGATATATCTGGGAAAGAGAGTTATGGTGCTGGGTCATGATCAATAGTTTATGAACTATCAAAATAAAAGATAATAGCTTCTGATTATCTGACAGAACAAAGCTCACAGTTGGTACACAAATATACCAAATAGGGGGCCAACATCATAACAGAGAAATTAGTTGCTTCTGTCACTCCTCTGAAGGTGAAAGTTTTCATCTCAGAAGCTTCAGTGAAGAGCTGACCCCTATGGTCTGCACACTTGTTGTATGTTTTTTTCCAACAAAGAACAGCACAATTTAGCACAAACACCTGCTGCTAATCTCTTAACTAATGATCTTCAGTAACTCTCCTTATGAGCATCTTATTCACCATAAAAGAACCCTGAAATATACCCACGTGGATGAGCATTCTGGCTTACCTTCTTAAGCTGCAAAGTAGCTAAATATCATATTATTGATTCAGTTAAAACACAAAACACATTCAATCTGTATGCAGTTTTCCATAAGACTGGTTACTTCTTTGTAACATTTTAAAATTGCATACCATGCAAAAACATACAGTATCCAGACAATGTACAACGCTTAAATCCAAGTAATATTTACTGTATCTTATAATAAATTATAATGCCCATCCAGTAATATTACCAATGGTGATACAGTAAGTCAGAGCTTTCCAAACTTTTCATGTTGGTGACACACTTTTTAGACATGCATCATTTCGCGACACACTCTTACAGCAGGACACAAGGCAGGCACTAGGACCTGTGCAGAATCACAGCAGGTTTGGAGGCAGCAGGGCACAAGGCAGGCACTGGGACCTGCGCGGAATCCTGGCAGGGCTTGGAGGCGGCAGCAGCCGCGACACACCCAGTCACTGCAGCCGACACACTAACGTGTCCCGACACACAGTTTGGAAAGCTCTGCAGTAAGTAATACATTAACATCATTAGGGAGCTCACATGGTGAGATAAATAAAGACACAGTAGCACACATCTGAATTAGTCAGTGTTAATTTATATTTTCTCCAGCAAAGGAGATCGTTACCTTGTCGTGGTGCTGGAGCTTGAGCACCTCAATGAAACCATGAGCTAAACCGTGAAGGGACACCCAAGACGGGAAGGTCGTGGCAGAGAGGTCAGACTAAATACGATCCCTGGGGAAGGTAATGGCAACCCACCCCAGTATTCTTGCCATGAAAACTAAATGGATCAGTACAACCAAAGATATGTCGGTATACCATTGGAAGATGGGACTCCCAGGTCGGAAGATGGTCAAAATGCTACTGGGGAGGAACAGAGGATACGTTCAACTAGCCCCAGATGTGATGACGCAGCTAGCTAAAAGCCGAAAGGACGGCTAGCGGCCGACGGTGCTGGTGGTGAACGACGAATCCGATGTTCTAAAGATCAACACACCATAGGAACCTGGAATGTAAGATCTATGAGCCAGGGCAAATTGGATGTGGTTATTGGTGAGATGTCAAGATTAAATATAGACATTTTAGGTGTCAGTGAACTGAAATGGACTGGAATGGGCCACTTCACATCAGATGACCACCAGATCTACTACTGTGGACAAGAGGACCACAGAAGAAATGGAGTAGCCTTCATAATTAATAATAAAGTGGCTAAAGCAGTGCTTGGATACAATCCAAAAAACGATAGAATGATCTCAATTCGAATTCAGGGTAAGCCATTTAACATCACAGTGATCCAAATATACGCCCCAACCACAGATGCTGAAGAAGCAGAAGTAGATCAGTTCTATGAGGATCTGCAGCACCTACTAGATAATACACCAAAAAGAGATGTTATTTTCATTACAGGAGACTGGAATGCTAAGGTGGGTAGTCAGACGACACCTGGAATTACAGGCAAGCATGGTCTGGGAGAACAAAATGAAGCAGGACATAGGCTGATAGAATTTTGCCAAGACAACTCACTGTGCATAACAAACACTCTCTTCCAACAACCTAAAAGACGACTTTATACATGGACTTCACCAGATGGTCGACACCGAAATCAGATTGACTACATCCTTTGCAGCCAAAGGTGGCGGACATCTATACAGTCGGTAAAAACAAGACCTGGAGCTGACTGTAGTTCAGATCACGAACTTCTTATTGCAAAATTTAGAATCAGACTAAAGAGAATAGGGAAGACCCACAGATCAGTTAGATATGAGCTCACTAATATTCCTAAGGAATATGCAGTGGAGGTGAAGAATAGATTTAAGGGACTAGATTTAGTAGATAGGGTCCCGGAAGAACTATGGACAGAAGTTCGCAACATTGTTCAGGAGGCGGCAACAAAAAACGTCCCAAAGAAAAAGAAAACCAAGAAGGCAAGATGGCTGTCTGCTGAAACACTGGAAGTAGCCCAAGAAAGAAGGAAAGCAAAAGGCAACAGTGATAGGGGGAGATATGCCCAATTAAATGCAAAATTCCAGAGGTTAGCCAGAAGAGATAAGGAATTATTTTTAAACAAGCAATGTGCAGAAGTGGAAGAAGACAATAGAATAGGAAGGACAAGAGACCTCTTCCAGAAAATTAGAAACATCGGAGGAAAATTCCAGGCAAAAATGGGTATGATCAAAAACAAAGATGGTAAGGACCTAACAGAAGCAGAAGAGATCAAGAAAAGGTGGCAAGAATATACGGAAGATCTGTATAGGAAGGATAATAATATTGGAGATAGCTTTGACGGTGTGGTCAGTGAGTTAGAGCCAGACATCCTGAAGAGTGAGGTTGAATGGGCCTTAAGAAGCATTGCTAATAACAAGGCAGCAGGAGACGATGGTATCCCAGCTGAACTGTTTAAAATCTTGCAAGATGATGCTGTCAAGGTGATGCATGCCATATGCCAGCAAATTTGGAAAACACAAGAATGGCCATCAGATTGGAAAAAATCAACTTATATCCCCATACCAAAAAAGGGAAGCACTAAAGAATGTTCAAACTATCGAACAGTGGCACTTATTTCACATGCCAGTAAGGTAATGCTCAAGATCTTGCAAGGTAGACTCCAGCAATTCATGGAGCGAGAATTGCCAGATGTACAAGCTGGGTTTAGAAAAGGCAGAGGAACTAGAGACCAAATTGCCAATATCCGCTGGATAATGGAGAAAGCCAGGGAATTTCAGAAAAACATCTATTTCTGTTTTATTGACTATTCTAAAGCCTTTGACTGTGTGGATCATAACAAATTGTGGCAAGTTCTTGGTGGTATGGGGATACCAAGTCATCTTGTCTGCCTCCTGAGGAATCTGTATAACGACCAAGTAGCAACGGTAAGAACAGACCACGGAACAACGGACTGGTTTAAGATTGGGAAAGGAGTACGGCAGGGTTGTATACTCTCACCCTACCTATTCAACCTGTATGCAGAACACATCATGCGACATGCTGGGCTTGAGGAATCCAAGGCTGGAGTTAAAATCGCTGGAAGAAACATTAACAATCTCAGATATGCAGATGATACCACTTTGATGGCTGAAAGTGAGGAGGAGTTGAGGAGCCTTATGACGAAGGTGAAAGAAGAAAGTGCAAAAGCTGGGTTGCAGTTAAACCTCAAAAAAACCAAGATTATGGCAACGAGCTTGATTGATGACTGGCAAATAGAGGGAGAAAAAGTGGAGGCAGTGACAGACTTTGTATTTCTAGGCGCAAAGATTACTGCAGACGCTGACTGCAGCCAGGAAATCAGAAGACGTCTACTTCTTGGGAGGAGAGCAATGGCAAATCTTGATAAAATAGTTAAGAGCAGAGACATCACACTGACAACAAAGGTCCGCATAGTTAAAGCAATGGTATTCCCTGTAGTAACCTATGGCTGCGAGAGCTGGACCATAAGGAAGGCTGAGCGAAGGAAGATAGATGCTTTTGAACTGTGGTGTTGGAGGAAAATTCTGAGAGTGCCTTGGACTGCAAGAAGATCAAACCAGTCCATACTCCAGGAAATAAAGCCAGACTGCTTACTTGAGGGAATGATATTAAAGGCAAAACTGAAGTACTTTGGCCACATAATGAGAAGACAGGATACCCTGGAGAAGAAGCTGATGCTAGGAAAAGTGGAAGGCAAAAGGAAGAGGGGCCGACCAAGGGCAAGATGGATGGATGGTATTCTGGAGGTGACGGACTCAACCATTGGGGAGCTGGGGATGGTGACGGCCGACAGAAAGCTCTGGCGTGGACTGGTCCATGAAGTCACGAAGAGTCGGAAACGACTGAACGAATAAACAACAACAACAATTTATATTTTAGTTCTGTGGGGGCAGATTCCAGAATGTGTGTGCATGGAAACATGTGCTTCTGGATTTATACCTGATGAATATCTGCAGCACCACTGCACTTTGACAGATATATAAGCCTTATAAATAGCACTATAAGGACTAGAACCCTAAATCTAGTCCAGAAGGAACTTATCTGCCCATGGGATTCTTTCCATTCTTTCTGCAATATAGTTGAAGAACCATTCCAGAGCAGCTGAAGAAACTGAATGAACAGCTAAGAAGATCTTTGATTAAAACAGAAATACTTCCCTTCCTCCAAGCATGGGGGACAAAAACAGTTATCCAAATGGCAAGTTCATGACTGGATAGTTTTGAATCAATTGCTAGAGATCATAGTCCTTGGCTTGTGCTATTAAGCTACAGTTTTGTACTATTGCAGTTTGCACAATAGCACAGAAAGGAAAGAAAATGGTAATTTTTCTGTACAGAGATACTTCTTTTCAGAGATCCATTAAATATGCACTATATTAGGATCAGTCAATGAAGTCTAGTGCACACAAAGAATTAGGAAATTAATTGAAAAAATCTTGCTGTAAGAATTCTCTGTAAATCTTAGGGCTCCTATGGAAAGTTGGATCAAGAACAGATCCTATTCCCTTAGTTACTCATGCACTAGTAGCATTCCATAATTTGAAATTACACTACCAATTTATTATAAACATAAAGTTGTGTATATATGGAGGAAAGTTGGGGTATAAATGTGAGCAACATTCAAGTGCCATATAATGCACAGATTCACTCTGAACTTTCTATAGGAGACTTAAGGAAAATTAAACAAAAAATAGCAGGATGTATGTACTGACTGTGTTGTGGGGTTCTTTGCAGAAAGTCTTTATTTCTCAAGCACTTCTTGGACTATGTAACCTTGGAATTTCACACATGCTGAAATTTCTGTTATGGTGAAATTTCAGGAAAAATATCATTGTAAATAAAAATAATATATAAATATAAATATATAAATTTGACTACATTCCAAGTTACTTTGAATTACTGAGTCATTTTCAGTTAATGAACAGAAAACAGAATTCCTTTCATCACATTCTATATTTAAATAAATAATGCCAACCCTCCTATCCTTGGTAGTTTTTCTTCAGAATTTTAAATACATTTTAAAAAAAAATGATAGAAAAGTACTGATATGGAATCTGCTCCCAAAAGGGAGTAGATAAACAGAGCAGATTTACTTTGAGAGGTCCATCCTTACACTCAACTGTAAAGAACCCATACTTGTGGTTTAAAAGGCACAAAATTAAAGAAATGGGAAGAAAATTTTATGAGAAGGAGAAAAAGAATGAAACATGACCAGTTCCATCATAATTTCCGCATAATTTCATCTGTGATGAGTGTAACATATAACTAAAGGTTGTGGCTGATGTTCAAACCATTTCCACTAAATAACTATTTAAGCTATTCAATTCAAATAATGGTACTACAAAAGGGACAAGGGATTTATAATTGTTATGCTGGAGTTGTATGTTCTGAAGGTACATATCCTACTAGCACAGCTTAACCCTTCCTAATTTGTTTGATGATCTTCGTATGTGCATCTCATGCAGGACAGAAACAGACTTTAACAGCTGGCTTTCATATTTTCAAAAATGAGAAATCAGTAATTATTTCCTTCTTCCTTTCTCCCAATGGAATTTGGGAGAATTATTAGTACAACAGTACAACACAATAATATTTCCCAAACTTATAGGATTCAATCTGCTTGTTTCTAGAATCAGCCATCTGTGTTTGTAACCCAGTGCAGCTACATTTTTCCCCATCCTGCTCCCCTTTTCTGATTTTATTATGGCCTAATTCTTGAAATTCAAAAGCTCACACACTATTTGTAAACCTTTACAGCTGAGTTAATAAATGTATTGCCTCAATATAGATGTTTGAATGTTGTTACTCTAATACAACCTTATTGACTATTGAAGACCAAATGATTTCCAAACATTTGTGTTAGGAATACTCACACCAGTAGACTTTGCTGAGAAAAATTAATCCCTTATCCTATAAGTTACTGTGAGGATACTGCCATAGATTTCTCTTTCTAACCATGATAAACTTGACAAAATATGCATCATGATGCACAACACAACCTCTGCCCTGTTGTACTGGTGTTGCAGTGTTGTGACACATATTTAGCCACTTGCCACCTCTTGCCCTCCTGTGGACACCTATGGATATTGCTAAGCTTAGAGAGCAACATGGTCATACAATGGCATTGTCCCTTATCATCATCCTGTGAATTCTGGTTCCATTCTAACTCCTTCAAAGAGGCTGAACATAGTTTAAAAAGCTTATCTGATGCAAAAGGTAGCAATGAGTATCTTAAGAGCAGTTCAACAGTTCAGTAATATTATAGAATTTATTTATTTATTTATTTATTTATTTATTTATTTATTTATTTATTTATTTTATTTATACCCCGCCTATCCCCTCCCTAATGGAGGGCTCTAGGCGGCTTACAATCATGTAAATTCAATTTTATACAATCATATCATATATTACAGTACCCGCGCAATTAGGGAGCGGGTGAGGGAACTGGCTCTTCTTTTCCAGGCATCGGAACTACAAGCCCCAGAATGCCTCGCTTTCGGAGCCGGCTGCTGACATCCCGGAAGTTGTCATCCCGGAAGAATAATGTATCAATATCTGTTATCCCATTGATTTCCGAAGTTCATTTGACTAGGACTAGGCAAATGTCCTAATCCTTCTTCACCATTCCACATGGATCCCTTCTGAAACTGCATGTTCGGTGGAAGAGAATAACTGTCCTAGAAAGGAGTGTACCATTCTTTGGTTAAGGGTATACAATAACATTGTAGGTGTTGCACTAATTTTCAGTGTATATCTGGACTGAATTCAAAGATTCAGTTTTGACTTTTGTAGTTTTGTAGAACTAGGACCCTGTCCCTTAATGGACCAACTATCAATCATCTTTAGCTACCTTCCTCAAGTTGCAATCTGTTATGTTGGGTTGCAAGAGAGGTACAGTGTTTTTGGCAGAGGATCTCACAATTCTGGCATTTAATTTCCACCTGAAGTTTACAGATTCCATGTATTTGTTTGAAATCCATCTTTTTAAAACCTAGGTTGTGCTCCTGTTGATCTGATGCTCAAGTATTTTAACCATTTATTGATGTTGTGTTCACTGAATTTTTTGAAACTGTTATTACTGTTTTACTGCCAATTTATTGCTATTGATTCCAAATGTTAGGATTTCTGTGTTTTTGTGGTAAATGTTTTAAAATTATAGGTTTATAATTTAAGTATATGTGATAAAAGTCAAAGTATATGTTAATTTTATCATACACTTTGGATGGGTTTGTCCTTGAAATGTAAGAATACTAATCAAAGTCTCCTTGAATCTGGGATATAATGTGTAATTGGTCTATCTCAAGTTGTGAGAGCAGCTTCCTCTTCACTATGTTGAAGCGTTGGGTAACTAGCTGTTTCTCAGTTAGTGTGGATGCAGGTCTTCTGTCCATCCATAGTTCCCTCATATGTTTCATATATCCCCTCTCATTAGGTCTACTGTTGTAGTAGCATTCCATCAATTCCAGGTTCCCTTGTCTCAGCCATGTATGGTTTGTTCCAGTAGCCCACTTATTGTCAGATTGCCCTGATTTCCCAACATCTGACGCAGACCTTGTTAATTCGGGCGATGTCTGAGCCGGCATGACTCTTTTAGTTCGTGTCACTCCCATACTTTGAGGTAGGCAGGAGAAGAGTTAGGGGGTCTTTGCCCAAGGACCCCTACTGGTATGGTAGGTACAGCCAGGACTTGAATCCCGGTCTCCCGCTCCAAAGGCGGCGCTCTAACCACTACACTAACCTGAAAAAAACCTATTTTATTTTAGAGGCTCTGAAGTTTGTGTATACTCACACATATGTATTCACAATCCTATATAGTGTATGTAAAGTATACATTGGCAAGTTTTATTTTTTACAAGTTAAAAGTTTGATATGAATATAAAATATCTGTCTATGTATAACTTAAAGGAAGTTGGAATCATATATTTATTAAGATGTGTGGTAGGTAAACTGCAGAGCCAGTTTGGTCTAGTGGTTAAGGCTGCAGGCTAGAAACCAGGAGTCTGTGAGTTCTAGTCCGTCCTTAGGCATGAAAGCCGGCTGGGTGTCCTTGGGCCAGTCACTCTCTCTCAGCCCAACTCACCTCACAGGGTTGCTGTTGTGGGGAAAATAGGAGGAGGAAGGAGTATTAGGTATGTTCGCCGCCTTGAGTTATTTATAAAAATAATAAAGGCGGAATAAATAAATAAATAAATAAATAAATAAATAAATAAATAGTATGAATTTGAAAAAAGGCCTGTCTACCATGAAGTCTGTCCCAGTCAACCCCAATAGTCCAGGGGATCCAGAAGTTATTGTATTTGCTGTCACTACCTTTATTGCTTAATTATTATCATTATCATAACAATTATTTTTTTTATTAACTGCCTTAATCAAGCCATGGTACAAATCAGAACAACACAGCAATTATAAAATTCCACACAATAAAAATAATTCACAACTTAGCAAACTGGTAAACAAATATTAACACTAAAACAAACCTGCATGATGCTAATCTTTGTACATAAAGACACATCACAGCAACTAAAGATCTTTTCCAGGACCTTCATTGCTATCCTACTAAGAACTAGTCTACAATGTATTTCTTGACTGCTTTTTGGTTTACTGTGTTTGATGATGATGATGATGATGATGATGATGATGGTGGTGGTGGTGGTGGTGATACTAAAGTTAGAATTAACCCATCACTACTGTAATTGAATCCATCCAAAATGAGCCTGGTCATTTGTCCCTCAAGTTGGGTTGGCAATCCACAATTTCAGTATCAACATTGTCAACTCTAAGGCTGGTTGCTATACCTATTGTCATTAGTTTAGTCTTCTTTATATTTAATCTTAGTCCCATTTTTTGCTGTGCTCCTTGATATTCATTACTAGAGTTTGTAGATCATTTGTATTTTCAGCTGTCAGAGTAGTGTCATCAGCACAGCACAGGTTATTGATTTTTATTCCTCCAATTTTGAAGCCATGCTCATCTTTTTCCAATCCAGCTTACCCTGATACCTATTCATCATATAGGTTGAATAAATGAGATAATATACAGCATTATCTCACTCCTTTTCTAACCTGGATGCAGTCTGTTTTGCTGTGTTTTGTCTGTACTATAGTTTCCTGACTGTGTATATGTTTCACTTGAAGACAATGAGATGTTCTGAGATTCCCATTTTTATAAGGATGTTTCACTGTTTGACACAATCAAAGGCTTTTCTATAATCAATGAAGAACTTGTTGACGTCTTTTTGGTATTCTTTGGCTGTGTCCAATATCCAGTATGCATCAGCAACACTGTGCTACAGCTTAAATAATTAATATCTCTCAACATAAAAAGTTGGGATTTCTATCATTATATCTATAACTACCCTGACATATTGGATGCATGGTTTTAAACTTTCATTTCCATTTCGTGTTTACAGAGAAATGGGTTTGCAATCATAACAAAATTTTCTTAACAATTACACTTATTCAACTAATCTGGAAAGTTGATACTTCTCTCCACCCCACCATTCGTTTTGTTATGAAGTGTTCAAGTTTGATCTCACAATGTGAAGACCTTTCCATAGGTGGAACAATTAACTCATGTTTTGATTCCATCTCCATGTAAACCCAAATTTTGCATTTCAGAAACTGGGGAATAGTCTCCTTCAGGGCTGCAAGCCAACAGAGCAATTCAACTATGCCTGGGTACCCCAGAGAGGCAATAAATACACCAGTGATTTAAAGATAGATACAAATGAATGCAAATCTTTCTGCTTCAAGTAAAGTTGCAAAATGAAAAAAAAGGCACCTCTGCCTGCCTCTTAACAAGGTCACAAGACACTTGTCAGCATCTCCCACCAAGAATGTATGTCCTGCAGCACATAGAAAAACACCTCTCTGGAAAAGAGGAGGGGAGCTGATAAGTATTACATAGGGACAGTGGAAAAGAGCTATGAGAGAAGAGGTTGCTATGGTTGGAAAGAAAAACTGACAGGGGAAAAATAAAGTCCAAAAGTCACAAAGCCCATAGAAAGTAAGCATATCAACACTCAGAAGATGTTCCAAGGAACAGAGGATGAAAAGTGATAGCTGTTGAAACTGTGGGTATGTGTAGGCAACAGGGAATGGAGAATCTGAATTTAGCAATGCTGCAGACCCAAACCTTCAGAAGTTCCAGGCAAAGTTGACTGGAAGAAAAAGACTGGAAGGAAGGGGTAGTTTCTGGTTTTCCAGAACCTTTTGTTAAGACTGATGATGGCTGCCAAGGCCAGAAAAAGGAGGAAAGAGGAAAGGGGGAGAAAGAGAGAATAAGATAGTGAAAGTAATACAAGTATAAGACATAATGTATTGTCGAAGGCTTTCACGGCCGGAGTTCGATGGCTGTTGTGGGTCTTCCGGGCTGTGTGGCCGTGTTCTGGAAGTTGTGGTTCCTAACGTTTCGCCAGCATCTGTGGCCAGCATCTTCAGAGGGCAGGAGCACAGATAGAAGCAAAATCTCTGTGCCCAGGTAGAGTGGCAATGTTCTATTTATAGAGCTAAATTATAGGAGATTAGGTGGGGTTTTTTGTTGTGTTGAAATGTTAACGAGTGGCTGATGAGCGTGATTAGCATGTTCATTGTGAGAAGTATTCCCATGACCTGGTGGTTGGACTGAGTTCGTTGACCTTTTGCAGGCTGTGTTTTTCAGGACTGGTAGCCAGGTTTTGCTAATTTTTAAACTTTCTTCTTTTTTATTGTAACTGTGCTGGTGTTTGTGAATTTCAATGGCTTCTCTGTATAATCTGGTGTAGTGGCTTTTGGTGTTGTCCAGTATTTCTGTGTTTTCAAATAGGATTTTGTGTCCTGTTTGCTTGAGAGCATGTTCAGCTACTGAAGATTTTTCCGGTTGCTGTAGTCTGCAGTGTCTTTCGTGTTCTTTTATCCTGGTGTGAATGCTTCATTTTGTGGTTTCGATGTATACTTGTCCGCAGCTGCATGGTATGCGGTATACTCCTGCAGCGGTGCAGGGGTCCCTTTTGTCTTTAGCTGATTTTAGCATTTGTTGTATTTTTCTGGTGGGTCTGAAGACTGTTTGAAAGTTGTGTTTTTCCATCAGTTTTCCCATGCGGTCAGTGACTCCAACATGCTCTCAAGCAAACAGGACACAAAATCCTATTTGAAAACACAGAAATACTGGACAACACCAAAAGCCACTACACCAGATTATACAGAGAAGCCATTGAAATTCACAAACACCAGCACAGTTACAATAAAAAAGAAGAAAGTTTAAAAATTAGCAAAACCTGGCTACCAGTCCTGAAAAACACAGCCTGCAAAAGGTCAACGAACTCAGTCCAACCACCAGGTCATGGGAATACTTCTCACAATGAACATGCTAATCACGCTCATCAGCCACTCGTTAACATTTCAACACAACAAAAAACCCCACCTAATCTCCTATAATTTAGCTCTATAAATAGAACATTGCCACTCTACCTGGGCACAGAGATTTTGCTTCTATCTGTGCTCCTGCCCTCTGAAGATGCTGGCCACAGATGCTGGTGAAACGTTAGGAACCACAACTTCCAGAACACGGCCACACAGCCCGGAAGACCCACAACAGCCATATAAGACATAAGCTAGAAAAAAATTAAAAAGTCAACAAAGTGTTAACCGAGATAAATAATCAAGGAACATTGGAGGAGTGAGAACTGGAGAGATGATGTGAAGAATTTAGTGTTCAGGCAGAGAAGCCAGTATATTTTACTGTATATATAATGATAAAGCTTCTTTGTAATAAAAGCTTTATCTTGTGCCAGGTTACTATCATTCCTTATAAAACAGGGGTGGGCAACGTCAGGCCCATGGGCCGTATATGGCCTGCGGGGCTCCCACCTAAGGCCCTCGGAGCTCCCACATGCAAACCCAGCCCCTTCCAAGCAATTGGCTCCCACCCACAAACCACGCCCCCCAGTGCTTGTGATTGGCTCCCGCCCGCAAACTCCGGCCCCTGGTCCGCGGAAATCCCAGAAATCCCGCCCCCCACCCCCCGGTCCCCGGTTATAAATATCCAAATGGCCCTTGGCAGAAATAAGGTTCCCCACCCCTGTTATAAAACAACCTACAACTGTCCCATTTTTACTAACTTGCAAAGATGCAAAACAAAATGTAGAACTGCATTAAAAAGATCACTGGTCACTGTTCAGAGTATTTATTGAAAATCTTGTGGAGCTTTTCCTATCTCAGAAACTTTAGATCTTAGAAGGTCCTTCTGAGCCAGGAGATACGTGGCATGAAAAGAGTTTTGCTTGCCTAGAGCAATCTGTTAAAGTTCCTTAGTTCTGTACCTTTACATAATCTCTGGCATATAAGAAGTGATGATTCAAATTTAAGTGTATAAATAACAGTATGTAATTATAATATATAACAATAACAATAAGATCTGTAATATTTTATGTATTTAAATTTGTTATTTTGTATGTTGATTTTTATGTATGTATGTATCTATGTTTTTGTAGAATATTTTAATGAATAAAGAGTTTAAAACATTTTTTAAAAATTTTTTAAAAAGGGGGTGATTCATAGGCACAGATGATACCATCAACAGATCTTATCTCATGGGATCAGAGAAAATGACTCTTCCATAGTTGCAGTTAATGATAAGTCTTTCAGCAAAAATCCAGTCTTTTATTGCCCATGATAGGCAATATTCTGGTCCAGTGAATTTTTCTATAGAAAAAAAAATGAATCATTTACTTTTACAGTGTGTAAGGACATATGGCACCATTGTATCCATCTTCTTGTAGTTTATGTAGAAGTTAATATAAATTATATGAGAACCTTTTTTCAAAAATGAATTTATGCTGCTATCTTTCTTTAACATGTAAATTTTCTGTTTTTTCTGTTTTCTAACTGAAATTTAAATATGCTTTAAAAATGAACAGAACTACCACTAATTTTCAAGACTAAGCCTACTTTTTAGTGGATCTTTATATGGGAACGACATACCCTAGTGGACTTTGAGAACATCCTTTGTGCTGCTCTGAAATCCATTGAGAGTGGGGTTCCTTGATTTGTCCCAAAGGATTTGTGGCATTTATTTTTCAACAGTGATTCATGCCCTCCTTACCAACTGCTTAGACTACTGCAACACTCTCTGTAGGGGGCTGCCTTTGAAGATCACTTGGAAGCTACAGTTGATTCATATCAAACATATAAATATATAAATTATGGGCATTTGCTGATGACCTGGTGAAAATTTTGGAAGATCCTCTAGAAGAAATAGAAATATTAATGGGAAAACTAAAGGATTTTGGGGTGTTAGCTGGTTTTAAAATTAATAAACAAAAGATGAAGATGTTTAACAAAGAATATGAAATGGAAAAACAAATGGAATTGATGGAAAAAATGGTTTTAAGATTGAGAAAAAAAGTGAAATACTTGGGTATCACTATGACTAACATGCATTATACTGTATAATTATAATGAAATTATACCAGAATAATTATGTTAAGGCATGGAAGGAAATTAAGAAGGACATGTTAAGATGGGACAAAATTACAATTGTCATTGCTGGGGAGAAGTTCTGTGATAAAAAGGAAGGTTTTGCCAAGAATGATGCTTCAAACAAAACCTATTATGACAACTGATGTGCCATTTAAACAATGGAAGAAAGATATATCTAAGTTTGTATGGCAAGGGGAAAAAACGAGTGTTAAATATAAAATACTTCAAGATGCAAAGGAATGAGGAGGACTGGGATTACCTGATTTGAAATTGTATTTTGCAGCCTGCTGCCTGGTCTGGATGAAACAGTGGGTTTTGCTGAGAAATAAGAGAATTTTATAATTAGAAGAGCACGATCTGAGGTTCAGATGGCATGATTTTGTATGGTGCGATAAAGTTAAAGTTAATGTAGATTTAAAGAACCATTATATTAGAAGTGCCATATTGAGAATATATAACAGATATAAACCCAGACTGCCCGAAAATACCTTTAAGGGTCTCAGCACAAGAATCATTTTACAGGAGAGAAACAGTAGGTAAAGAAAAATGCTTAACTTATCAAGAGTTGTTAGAACAGGAACATGGAGAATATAAGATGAAATCAAAAGAGCAATTGGCTGCAGAGGGATTTAACTTCCAATGGTTTTCATAGCACAGTTAAGAGAAAGATTTAAGATAGATAATAGGACATTTGGAATTAAGCAGCAGAAGACAGAATTTGAAGTTGAATTATGTACAAATGATGAACATTTAATTGCTAAAATGTATACTTTTATTGAAATTTGAAATGGAAGAAGAACAATTGAAAGTCTGTATGATAAAATGGCCAAAGAACTTTGAACACAATATACTGATGGAACAGTGGGAAAATATGTGGTTAGAAGGATTGAAATTTACATTATGTTATAACCTAAAAGAGAATTTATATAAAATGATGTACCATTGGTATATGACTCTAGAAAAATTGTCTAGAATGTATAAAGGTGTTTCAAATTTATGTTGGAAATGTGGTCAACGTGGTCATTTTATCATGCCTAGTAGACTTGTAAAAAAGCCAGAAATTTCTGGGTTCAAATTCATACAATGATTCAAAGAATTTTAAAGATCAACATTCAATTGAAACCAGAACTTTTTGCTGGGATTAATGGATGCTCAGTTAGAAAAGAGCCATGGAAGATTATTTTTATACATGATTACTGCTGCAAGACTATTATATGTGCAAAAATGGAAAGACTCTGAAATACCCACAATGGAGGAATGGTTGATGAAGATGACAAAACTAGCAGAGATGGCAAACTTAACTTGTTTGATTAGAGAAAGATCAACAACTACGTTTATCAGTGACTGGAAATCCCTTATGGACTTTTTGCTGAAAAAAGAGAAAAATGAGCTTGTGATTTATGGGTTTGAAGATTAGAAAGGGTAGCTTATGGAAAGAAGGAAATTATGATGTAACCTTAGAGAGAGAGGATAAAATATAAATACATTTATAACCACTATCCAAAAGATTGGAAGCTGCTCCTTCCTTCCTTCCTTCCTTCCTTCCTTCCTTCCTTCCTTCCTTCCTTCCTTCCTTCCTTCCTTCCTTTCTCCCTCCCCTCCCCTCCCCTCCCCTCCCCTCTGCTTCTTTCTTTTTTCATTTCTTGAACTTGTTCTATTTTATTTCTTACTTATTCACTATTCTTTCTTATTTTCTTTGTTTCTTTTCTAATATTTTTATTGTTATCTTGTTAAAATTACTTCAATAAAATTATATTAAAAAACAAGAAAAGGAAGCTACAGTTGATTCAGAGTTCAGCGGATAGGGCTTATAGGTGCAATTTAAAGTAATGGTACTAACTAATAATGTCCTACATGGTTTGTCATCCAGTTACCTGCAGGACTGCATTCTCCCATTAAAACTAACTTGACCAGTTTGATCTCCCAGGAAAAAACTATTAGTAGTATCCCACAATTTTAGAGGAGCAAGGCTTGACAGTGCTGCTTTTTAGTGGTTGTGCCAGTTCTTTGGAATGGCCTCCCTGTAGATATCTGGTTGCCTCCCACCCTGATTGCCTTCCAGAAGCTGCTCTTCCAGAGAGCATTTGGGCCTTGAACCTATCTTGGTTTATTATTTGCTTTGATTAATTTAACTTTGATTAGTTAAAGAATTAACTTTAATTCTTTGATTAATGTAATTTATGGATCTTTAATTTGTATACCTTTTGTTCATTGTATATTTTTTGTTGTGTATCTTGTCTGTAAATCACCAACTCTATAAATAATAATAATAATAATAATAATAATAATAATAATAATACAACTTCTGCAAGAAAACAACAAGGCTCAGAGAGCACCAAGGACTCCAAATAATAATAATAATAATAATAATGATAATAATGATAATAATAATAATAATAATAATAATAATAATACAACTTCTGCAAGAAAACAACAAGGCTCAGAGAGCACCAAGGACTCAAATAATAATAATAATAATAATAATAATAATAATAATAATAATAATAAAAATACCACATTACAGTACCAGCAAGTATCTTAGAGACAATAATTTATAGAATAGAGAAGAAAACCTTACCGTTTCTAAAAAGGAGATTTGAGAAGAATGCAGTTCAAGTGTGCAAAATACTATTGCATAGTAAAATATTTTGGAAATGCATTGCAAAATGATTTCTAAACTTCTTAATAAACATAATGAACTCTTTCTTATCACTACTCCCAAATCACTAATGAAAGGACCATTTCATCATCTTATCCTTCCTCCCTAGTCCCACACATGATCTCACCTCTCCCCCCCAGTTGCTCTTCACTCTCCCCCGTCTTCTCACATTCCATCAGAATCCCCAACATTTCATTGCCTCTCTCTATATATAGGGCAGAGGTCCCCTTTCTACAGAACTGTGGATGGAGACTCAGCAAGAAAGTCTTTCAGTTCTGGATACAAGAGCAGGAGTTTGGAGAACCTCAGAGGTTCCTCATTAGTCCACGGTCACACTGCATATCCGCATCCAGCAAGCATTGACTATCCCCCTGCCAGCAACTCCAGCTTCTAAAGGCTCACCAAGGGCTCACTCATTGCTGTTTGAGAATGAAGGTTTCTCCAAGGATAATGGAACTCTAGGCAGGATGAGATCTCTGCCTGTTACCACTGAGCTGATGAAAGTTCCTGATTGTGAATGAAAGAGGAAGATGGTCCAGGAGATGCATGTTCTTCCAATCACCACGTTTTCACTGAAGAGGCCCCAATGGATGCAGTCATTCCCAGGCTCATACTTCAGACTGTGCAGGATGAAGAAAAGGGGGCTAGTAATTTGGTTTCATAGGGACCCATTTTGTACAAGGAAGAGGAGGAGAAAGATGAAGACAAAAGACTTAACATGATACAAAAGACATAACATGACAAGAAAGTCAAAAGGAAAGACACCTTGGCATAAAACAGAAATATGGTTCCCCAGCAAACAGTTCACTCAATGTCTTTGGCTCTCAGGTTTTTTTAAAAAAAAACAAAAATAAGAAACATGAACAATATGCTGGAGGAAGAGGGGACTAGTGGTATTTGTCATTTCCATTCTCGCAAGTTGAAGCTAATAATTTTCTTTTTCGTTATTATTATAAATGCTTTAATATCATTTCATTTACTTCAACTCTAAGCAGCTCCAAAGTTCTACCAAGTGAATAAAGAAGACACAAAGATATTAGCTGTAGATTAAAGCTGCACTAGTAATGAATTTACTTCTTTTCTTGCCATCTCCAATATTATTATTTCAAGAGTTGGAAGAAAAGTAGTGGAGGTACTGCATTAAACATCTGTTCCAGGAAATGGTATACTTAAGTAAAAAATAGAATTCATTAAAGAGATATTTATAAGTCAGATTTTACAACGAACACAATGTCATAATAAAATTATACAGTATACTGTAGCAATACGTAGTAGGCATTTTGCTTTGTCAAAGCTGAAGTTCTCCAAAGAAAAATACCTCCATTCTAACAACAATGATATTTGGTAGATTTAATTTCTATTCATTTTTCCTTACCATTTAGTGCTTTATCCTGAGATATTTATTTTATTGTGAGAGAAAAAGTGTTCCTCATTACATTCTTTCAGCACTTCTCACCAGAGGAAACATTACACAATTTTCTAAGGCTATTTTGGTGATTCTTAATTTTTTTTAGTGGGAAATTCATAACATGGCAGTTGAGAGATTGTTCATGGGGTAGTTGCTGTTCCTGTGCCTATGTTTCTTTTTTGTATTTTGTGGTGTTTGCCCAAGAGATAATGTGGCATTCATAAATTATGGTGTGAAGGAAGAAGGGAGGAAAAAAGCTAAGAGCTAACAGGGACTTGCTATCTAAGAAATTAATCACTTGGGATAGTAGAAAGAGCTTGAGTTGGAGTTGAGGATAAGGCTAAATGGATCATGAAAACTGTATTATGCTGCGAAAGTGATGATGAATGTACACTGGAATGGCAATACCATGGCCTTGGGATCAGACGAACCAAAAGGCTGGAACTTTGGGGGATGATGGGTGTCTCACCTGTGGTTAAGAGGGCTTATGGGAACCATTGAGATCACCACTGAGAGTGCTGGTTGAAATCTGCCTGAAACCTAAGACCCATTTAGGAGAAGATGAGAAGATGATGTGTACAGCTAGAGTGGTCTTTGTGTCACCTGGTACACAAAATGGAGAGGAGAAAAAAGAAAAGAAAGAAATCCAATAAATAGAAAATGAAGAAAAGATGTAAGGTATAAAAGGAAGCTAAGAAGAGCCAAGAGTCATATCAGAATGAACTGAAGTGTAATTGACTGTCTCAGACTGTGTCTGGCCTGTCTTCCCTCCCTTTGGATTACTGACAGATGGGCTGGTAGTTTTAATGGAAAAGCAAATAAAGTAACCAATGAAAGAAGAAAAGAATTTGCACGCTGAGTGAGAGTTGGAGAACTGACGAGGAGGGACCACTCTCTAGATTAAGAGAACAGAGAGGGGAGTTCTCCCCACTCCAACCCCGGTTAGGTAAGAGCGAAGATTGTACTGGTGAGGGCTGGACAAATGAGAGGTGACAGCTAGTTATTCTGTTGTTAAGAATGGTGGGAAATTAAATATATGGTTGATTTGTCAAGCAGCCATATTTGAATCTTGGTTAGATGTTATCCAGCATTGGAGGTTTGGGCTAGGAAGCTATGGACAGGAGATTATCCATAGTGACAGGCAGGAGCAAGTATTGTAGGACATGGAGGAAAGATGTTACCAGAGAAGAGAGATTAACACCATATCTACTCAACTCATGAGCCAGGCATCCAACACTGGGCAAGGCTGATACTCTTGAATGCCAGGTCTCTCTGCAATAAAAATAACCTTGTCCATTATCACAGAGGACAGTGCAGATCCAGTGTGCATTACTAAGATTTAGCTTGACAAGGAGAGGGTCTCCTCACTGAAATCTGTCCAGCTATGTTTGTGAACTGCTTCAGGCCGCAAGCTGGGGAAGAGAAGGTGGAATGGTAAGTGGCAATTGTTTATCAGGAGACTCTGGATGTTGCAAGGAGCCCAGTTCTGCAAATAGTCAAACCCCTATTTGTAAAGTTGGGGCAGAGATACAACCTGATGCTGCTGCTATTGTATTATTCTCCTAGCTCCATAGCAACATCCATTTCTGAGATGGGTGGATTGGGGCAATTATGGACTCACTCAGAATGTTAGCACTGTGATGTGATTTTAACTTCTCTTCCCTGTGGTCAGAGTCAGAGTCAGCTTGGAAATTCATGGCCATCATGACAACCCATGGACTTGTGCCAGGTCATTGCTGATCTCACCCTCATAGCTGGCCACACATTAGATTTATCCTTTATTCAGAGCAGATGAGATATGATCTGGTAAGAAAGAACTTTTCTATCAGTCCCTTGCCATACTAAATCACTTTTTCATGACGATGGGATTAACTAAAATCACTAACCTCTGTAGGGCAGAGGGACCAATTAAAATGGCTCACTCCAGGTACCTGATGGATCCAGTTTCCTCCCCAGAGATCTGGAGGGCAGTTCTGTTGAATGCCTTATGAGCCTCTGGAATATGGAGGTGATCGGGTCACTAAATAAGATCATTCCTAAGCTGCTCTCATTGTTGCTTATTTCAGATGGCTGTTTAGTTTTCTGAGGACCTTTGGGAGATTAAATAAGCAAAGAGATGCCTAGAGCAATGCCAGCAGAAAACAAGAAGTACAACAGGATACAAGTATAAGCTCAAATGTGAGCCCGCTCTGTGGCAATAAGAAAGAAAAGCAGAATTGCTTTTTTGACCTTATTGCATCGGCAGAATGCCACCCAACTGTACTATTTAGATTGTCCCCAGCCCTTTGGAAAGCCAGGACTAAAATTCCATTTAGCATAAGCTGTAATTGTTTGGCTTTTGTGAATAAAATATCTCATATTAGCTCCATGTTAGAAGCCAGGTGGATGGAATCCAGTGAGATGACAGAAGTAATGTCTTGCAATGTTGGGGTTTTTTTTAATCTGTAGATCTGGAGGAAGTAGATAGGGTTCTTTGTGGTATCATCTCTGCCATGGATGGACTGGGTCCCTTGTTCACCTGGCTGATTAAGGCAGCTAGAAAGGAAGTGGAAGTTGGATACAGGAGGTGACCAACGTCTCTGAAAGAGGAGAAAGATCTAGCTGCCTTGAAAGAAGCATTGGCCCACCCTCTGCTCAAGAGGTGAGCCTTGGTAGTTGTCCATTAACAATACATCTATCTCATCTCCAAACTTCCCTTTTTGGAGAAGGATGCTTAAAGAACTCTGAAGGATTATCTGGACCCATGGCAGTCTGTACTTAGGCCTGAGTGCATGAATATGTTTTGGCAGAAATTGAATAGGGGAAGGCTACCATTCTTGTCCTTCTAGACCTTTCAGTGGACTTCAGTACTGTCAACCACAGTATCTTTCTGCATTGCCTATGACAGTTGGGTGTCAAAAGCAACATTTTATTATGCTTCCTTTCCTTGCTAATAAAAATGGATGAAGCTAAATGAAGTTAAGCTAACTGATGGAGCTTTCCTTGCTATGTGGTCATATGCCATCAGTGGTGGTTGGGGGAAAGTCAGGCTCTCAGGCACTTCACTTTGGGGGTCCTCAAGGCTCAATCTTTTCTCCAATTCTATTTATCATATATATAGTCAAACCATTCCTGATATATCACTTCAGGGTGCAGATGGATGATTTCTTCATTTTTTAAAATCCTTTCTCCAGAGTTTCAGAGCTGTCCATGGGCATAACAGGTAGATACTCTAACCCTTGCTGTGGAAGAACAGCATCTCTGTCCCATCCAAATTCCTCTGGACAAATATTAAGTGATTGATAGAATGCTATCTCTAAAAGAATGTAGATTCTGAGCATGATCCATTTACAGTATATGTACGGACTTTCCAAAGACCCATTGATATTAATGGGCAAGTACTGTATTTACCTGAAAGGATATCAATCCTAAATTTAAAGTACTCTCAAAAGAAAGGTTAGAGAGAAAAAAATAGGACGGGGAAAGAATCTAAGCTTCTGTTCAGATAAATACATGATTTGCCCAGAATGCTGAAATAAGGTATTTACTGTCTACTCTAGTTCCCCATTCTCATTGTGCCACAAAACTCCACGTGATGTAGTTTTGGTAGTGGCCATCTATATAGTTTCATTCTACTTATAAAATTATAAAATTTATAAAATTTTATATAAAACGCTCCAAAAAAAAAAGTAAACGTTGCTTTTCCTCTACTTCTAATCTGCAGGATTTTGGATTTCTCAGGCTTGTTCCCAGAGTGAACAATAATAGTACTGGTGGGCCTTGTTATTTGCAGGGGTTACTTTCCAGCATTTAACCACAGAAAATTAAATCATGGATAATGAGACACCAAGCCTATGGGAACAGGACTGCGGTAAGATCAAAATAAGGAAGCTGTTGAGTACTTACTCTCTTTCTCCTCTTCAAAGCTGTTGAAAGCATTTGGTGTCACTTTCTGAAGAAGAAGAGATGATTGCAGCTAAGTTCTGCTTGAGTACATCCATAACCACTATGGCTAATTGTTTCCATTGTTAACTATTACCAACTCAGTTATCTCCCATCCTATATCTGTGCATTTGATTACTTTTTCCCCAAGAGAAGAAAAAGTAAAGTCTCTGCTAAATCCATTCTGTTGCCTTCAGCACATTTCTCAAAACAAATTATTTTGAATGTATAATTAGTTATCCCACCCAGTTCTGTATTGTCTACAAATTTGGTGAACATTCCCTCCACCTCATCTTCCAAATCATTAATGAAATATTAAAGATCTGGGATTATTCTTGTGGCACCCCACTTGATACCTCTTTCCAACTTGATGTGGAAATGACCAAACTCTTCATGTATGATTATAGACCCAGCTTTGTATCCACTTAATCAACATTCTATCCAGCTCCCTCTTAACTAGCTTGCTAATCAATATGTTTTAACAACCTGGCAACTCAAACCAATTATTCCATTATTAGAAGAATGAAAAAATGAGTAGCATTGATTCCTGTATTTATATGAAGCTGCTTCTCATTCTCAAATCTTCCATTAATTCATTTATAAAAAAAGGTAAAGGTAAAGGTTCCCCTCGCACATTTCTGCAGTCGTGTCCGACTCTAGGGGCCGGCGCTCATCTCCATTTGTTAGTCAAAGAGCCAGCGTTGTCCGAAGATGCTTCCACGGTCATGTGGCCGCATGACGCACGCAGAACGCTGTTACCTACCCACCGAAGTGGTACCTATTCATTTACTTGCATTTGCATGCTTTCGAATTGCTAGGTTGGCAAGAGTGCAGGAGCTCACTCCACACGCAGGGCTAGGGATTCAAACCTTCGAACTTGCGATCTTCTGATCGACAAGCCTGGCATCTTACCCGCTGAGCCACCATGCCCCAATTCATTTATGGTAGCACCTAATATGAGACAAACTCTTACAGAAGAGAGAAAGGATATGTTCCAGTCAACTCTATTGTTATTTAGATAGGTATACTTTGCAGTGCTTTGTTTTCTAAATCTTTGCTTAATGACTTTTACCCTGAGAAGCAGAAGAAATTAAATCATCTTCATTTGATTACATTCTGACTGTGTATCACTGTATTTATGGCAAAAATGATGAAAGAAGGCTATCATATTTCTAATTTGCAATATATTCTCAGGAAATGGCAAACAAGATTTCCTAAAGAAAACATATTTCTGTGACTGAAATACAAAACACTCCTGATATAATTCTTTAGAGAAAAGGTGACAGGGACCAAGATAAGCCTATATAAACTGGAGATCAATCCTGGCTTTAAATGCCACTGATTCTGTTTCATTCTGTCACTGATTGGTTCCAAGGACTGTGATCACGTATTAGGAGCAATTATAGGTAACATCACATGTACTCATTTGAAACCTCATTACCATTTTTTTTAATGCTAATCTGTTTTGGGTTTAATTTTATTTTCTTGGCTTTCTCTGTATGGAATTGAGGAGACCTTAGGTTGGTTTATACAAATAAATTTAACATGCATTTTCCAAACTATGCATCTTTAGGGGTCTAACACCTTTTAATAAATATTCAGTAAAGCCATGTTCAAAACCATGTTCATGTTATTGGTATCAAATTCCATGGAATGAAAGATAAAGCAGAAGATTTGGGATAAATTTTGTGGCAGGCAAAATTCACGAAATTTGCACATACTTTACTGATTTTTCATCAAGGGTGGAGAAGGCTAAAAGATCTTATCAGAAGTACTGTAGTAACACTGCTGGAGATTTTTCCCATTACATTTGTCTTCTCAGAGCTTACCTTGAAACCTTGACGATTACCTTGATATTACATGAAAATACATCTAAAATAAAGGCCAAGTATAAATCAAATAAATAAAAATTGGCTTAGAATTAGTGTAGAATGACCTGACACATTTGATCAAGCATTTTTGCAGTACTCTTAAATCAATAGGATTTCACTATTCCATCTTCCTTTTGTCATTAGTCATCAAAGAGAATAAAATTGATTTAACCAACTCGTGTGGGAAGCAAGAATGAAGGGAGAAAAAACATAGAGTCAGAACACAATTTAGGTTTGCAATGCCTGAAATTAAGATCCTTGAGACTGATGAATAACTTTCATAGAACAGGAGACCAATAAACAGCCTAAAAGTCACAGTATGGCTTCCTTCAGAGCTGTTGCAAAAATATATTTTGTCAACAAACCAGCTGATTGGGAATTTTAACAGTTCAGCCCAACAGATCTGAGAGACACAAGACTGGAAAAATCTAGCTAACCAAGCTCTGGCAACTTTCCAAACTAGGAAAAGCAATGGTAGCATTAAAAGATGTTGTTGCCCCAATTCAATGGAAGCCAAGTCATTTATAAGTAAGATCAGTTTGTAATCCCACTGATATGACAAAAGTATTTATAAATTAAATATATAGAAAATAGCAATGATAATAAGTCAATAAAACAATAGAATGTTGTCCATATACTGCTACTTTTTTCTGTTGATTACACAACTCAATCCATAACTGTAAGACTGTGGAATTAACATGAATTAATTTTATGTTAATTTATACATTTATGTTGGCATTTACTGTAAGATGACATTTATTTTTACCGTGAATAGTTTACTAAGCAGTCCAGTAAATAAAATTATCACAGCTACTACTACTACTTGATATTTTAAATATTTTTATTGGCTTATAAATGATTTATTGAATGTCCTTAACAAAATTTATAGTAAATAGTTCTAGCTTTTAAAACAAATGTGTGTTTGAATATGTTTTGGTGTATTGTGTATGTTTTATTATTAACTGTAAACAGGTTAAGTAATAGCTAATGATCAAATAGAAATATTCCTGTGCTTTGCTACTAAGCAATTCTGCAAAGTAAAAATGGCTTTCACTGAAAGGTAAATTGCACAAATGGTATTGCAGTGCAAACATTTATTAATGGGAGGTGGGGGGGTTGAAACATTGGCTTTTTAAAAGATTTTATAGTCAGTAGGCTTCAAAAGAAATATACACACACCACAAAAATAATTTTAAAAGATTTTAATCTACCAATAAATAAAACTCATATAGGTAAATATTTCTATAAGTTTGTGATTTGAAAATACAAACAGAAGTTACTGTTTCCTCTAAGGGGAAGGTAACTTTTTGATCAGTTGAGAATACATAACAATTTTAATTCCTTTTATTTATATATATTTACTTTTCCTGAAGTCATCTGAAATGGCATACTTTTGCTTGGCTTCTTTCTGCAAATCCATCATAATATCACAAATCACCACTAAATAAAGCATGGGTGGTTATATACTGTATGTCTATGTGTGAGATGAAAGGATTTATTACATATGCACATTAGATGCATACAAGATTGCATACAGGATTGTGTGTAAAAGTACTTGGAATCCTGGATCTCAATTGTTTGGATGTGTTGGCAACTGTGCATAATTGTTGATACACATACAGCTATTGATGATCCCTCGCCCTGTGCTACTGGATTACCTCTCCCAGAATCTTCACATAGATGTTAAACCATAGTAGAAACAGGACCAAGTCCGGTGGTGCTCCATAACAGAGAGGCTGAGTGCTTAACCCAGTGTTCCTCAACCTTGGTGGCTTTAAGATGTGTGGACTTCAACTCCCAGAGTTCCCCAGCCAGCATGGTTGAAAAACACTGGCTTAACCTCTCCCCACCCACCACCACTGTGTCCTGTTTCAGGTCCAGACTCTCACACACATAGTTGCTAGATGAGAATAGCAATTTACTGAAGGCTGAGCAGATAACGGCAGACAAGGGAAGGGATATACAGTAAATCAAAACAAAGTCTCTGGGAAAGAAAGCTTGCCTGGGTAGTTTCGCTTTCAACAGAAGAGTAGTCAAATCCAATCTGAAGTTCAGAGAGCCAAGTCAGGCTTGTCAGCCAGTCCAAAGGTCAGGGTTGTTTCCAATGGAGAAACATGGGTCAGGGCTGCCTCTTAAATCAGGCTGCAGCCAGCTATCTTTAATTAAGATAGTTATTCCCTTGCTTGGCAAGGAGCCTCATTGAGAGTCTTTGTTCTGCTCTCTGCTCTACTCGCTGAGTCTGAGGGCTTGGGGACCATAACTCATTATCTGACTGATCCAGCTGTTCTGATGGTGCTTGTATTTGTGATTCCTGGCTTGTTGTCTCCTGAGGCTGACACTCCACAGGTTCAGCAGCTTCCTCAGAGTCAGAGTCTGAGTCCTAGGCCATGAATGACACACTGACTGGAACCAGCCATTCTGGAAGAACTAAGGATTACCTAAAGGTTTTAATGATAAAACTTTCCTTCTTTGTATTCAAAGATAGAATACAGAGTCATCTTGATGGCTTGATGGTCATGTGAGAGGGAAAAGGTAGGGGAATCTTTGTGCAGTGCCTTTCTTCCAAAAACGCAATATTTACACAGGATGGCTAGGAAACCCTCCAGAGAAATGTGGAAAATGGCGCTGAATGTGGCCGAGCCAAAAAGGAATCAGAGCTGCCTCTTTCTCGAAGTTGAATTTTCTGCTGGATACTGAGTCCCTGCTTCTGCTGAGGGAACTCTTATGTACATAGAAGGAATACTCTGAATTCAGTAGTATATCCCTATTATTCGGGATAATTATAAGCAAGTGTGTGTTTTTCCCCCTGTATTATTCTTAAAAAGAAGAAATCAGCATGACTATTGGCTTAAAGAAGTGGGGGGAAGTGAGCTCCCAGAATTGCCTGCAACCCATGCATCTTTTTTATAGCATCAAGGATCTATTCTATCAGTGAACATTGGTTTCTTATCTTTTTGAAACATGAAACACATGCATCATAATTGCATTAGTTCAGCTTTTCCTTCCCTCCCCAACCCCATGACTCTTGGTAACCCGAAAGAGTAACAAAGGACAATAACACAACCTCCTATTTTAAAAAAAATCACAACACAATACACAATACTTCTGGAAAACCTTTCTTTTCAATTAGGGATAAACAAACCTTTAATGGGAGACCATTCCAGAAGGTCAGCCCCATTACAGCAAAATAACAGCTTCTGCCTGCTTAACCTTCCCAAAATAGGGGACAACCAGCTGATTAATCCAGCATGGAGTACAGTCTCCCGCCATAAAAAGTGGACCCTGAGCTAAGATAATATTAAGAAAATAATATATTACACACTATGACCTCAGTACCAAAAGTCCATCATTATCAGCGCAAGTCAAGACACCCTTTTGCATTGTAAAATAATATTGCAGATTATCAGTTGGTTTCTGATGTTGACATCCCCAAAGCATAACAGTTGACTATGGAAATAGAACAAATGTTGTCTCAAAACATTGCTGAATTTTTATGTTTATGTTCACAACTTTAAAATAATTTGTTATTTACTAAACAGATGGAAAATATTCACTGCTGCATATTTCAAATTTTGGAGCTCTTCAAATTCCTCAAATAAAAAAGTAAAGCCCAAGATAAGACAGTCACAATCTTTCCATACAGACAAGAAACAATTGTGTAATACAATATAGTCCATTTAGTTTTGCAAAGTTTCAATGTATCATCTAATAGGGTTAATTTGAGAAATTTAACAAGTGGCAGAGGTGTCCACGGGACACAATGCTTTTGTCAAAATGATGAAAGCAGTATTGTGCTGTTGCAGAGCAAGCTCTGCCCCTTTGTATGTATGTCACAAAGCACATTCAAAAGGGGTAGAACTTGCATTGTGTTGGTGAGATGATGCTTTCAACTTCTGAAAGCATCCCTTGCTTGGATCTTTCTGACAAGTGATTAAAATCTCAGTTTCAGAATGGAACTGTCTTGTTCTTAATGACCTGCTTGGCTTGTTCTGGACCCACCAGTTAGATGAATCCATGTGCTATATATGTATGTAAGAAGCAATTAATGCATTTATCAATAACCAACCGCAAAATATTTAGCCTTTATTTATCCCTTTTTTATTTAGCCTTTATTTGTTCCTGTTTGTCAAATTGTGACTTTCCTTTTATTTTATGCCTGAACAATGACAAGTACCGGTACCCCTTTAACTTTTGGATTTAATTTGGGTTAGTTTTAGTTGGCATTAACAGTCAGAGGATATGTATTGATGGATATAACCATTATCTTCTCATTCAGTTTGGGAAGAAAGTAAGCCAAACATTGAACATTTGGCCAGCAATAGTGATAGAGGTTGCTTCCATCCAAAGATTAGCACAAGTCAGTCTCAAAAAATATATATTAATATGAATCATGGGAGGGACCATTATCCAGCATTATATTGTCAGTTATTTTATATTTTCTATCTATGTGGTTTTCTTGCTAAAATACAGGAATGGTCTACCATTGTGTTCTTCCATGCAGTATGAAATGATGCCTTTGCATTGTGACTAAAGTGATTATCCATCTCCAGCATCTTCCTATATTGCTGCTGCCCAATGTAGGTGCCTGCTTGCTTTAGCTGGGCAGCTGGGATGATCTTCACACCTTGGGTGACTCGGTTGGAATGACATATTCTTAGTGTATATTCCTGGCATTCTTTGCTCACCCATCCCAGGAACACACACACCCCGCAGTCACCATGAGGCAGCACAGCAGACCTTTGGTGGACTTAAAATAAAAGCAGCCTAAAATTATTTCAGTTTAGAATGGCTTAGAGTAGCCCCCAGGGGCCTGTAAATGACACCGAACTTGTCTTCTTCATTGAAATAAACTGCTGAGAAGTCAGCAGTAGTGATATGTGCATATTAAAGAGCTTGTAAGCTTAAAGACAGCAAGATGGAAAAGAAATAAGTCACTTTCAGGAGTATAGTTTTAATGTTTAAATTTATGGATATAAAGTGATTATTGGAAAATAGGCATTCAAGTATCTTCCAAAATAGCTACCTACTTAATGCTCTCTCACCAGAGGGAGAACATTTCCTCAGGCTATGGTTGTTGGTGCTTACGATCTACTTATGTTGTATAGCTATTTATAATCTATTGATTTTAACATCACATCCTGAGTGATACAACTGCCACTTCTCTCCAAATTGGTCAGTAAGGAACTTATCAATCAATGTTTCTTATTAAATTGTGGAATTAATTAAATTAGTTATAACATATGGCATACCGGAATTTTGGTATTGTGATAGTGACGTTAAACCACTACAAAACCTGTCTGGTGAAGAAATAGCTTTATTTATTTATTTATTTGTTTATTTATTTATTTATTTTAAATTCTTGTATAACCACCCACCTTAAAACCAGGATCCTGAGCGGCTCACAACCATAAGATAAAGACAATGTCATACAAAAAATAAAAACAAACAGAAATGAAAATAGAAACAGAAAAACCTTTTGCCAGAACCAAACTCCCTTGATGTAACCTATAACATTCTCTTCTAACTCCAACTCAACTTATGCTCAAAAGTCAAAGTAATATTTGGGACGTTCTTATTATACCCATGTGCTTGCCCTAATTCTTGCTTTGGGCATTGTGTGTTTTGTTGGGTCTATACTCTGCTGTACTTGACCCCTAATATTCAATTTGTTGAATCCTTTTTTCCATGAAAACTATATTTAATGTATTATTATTATTATTGTAGTTGTTGTTGTATTATTATATTAATTATATTATAATATTTTGTATTATAGTCTTACATTGTTTCCTTCTAGATTAATCACTGTTATATGATTCTCAGTGGTGCGTTCTTACACTTAGTCATTCATAAAAGAAACATTTCGGTAAAATATTCTTGTGTATGTCATAATTGTCTTTAGATATTGCTCAGAAATTATTTACTAGGAAACCATTATATGCAATATTGGAGAAAAGGGGAAAAATCCTTTGGCACTTTGGAATTCACAAGTTGTGTTAAATGTTTTTAATAAACAGGAGCCATTTAAGATTCATTTCAACTAATATTTAACCATCCCATTTATAAATCTGAATATGGATTTCTCACATACATTATGTTGCCTGGATAATTAATATGCAGGTCTGATGCTTCAGTGCTAGTTCAAATAAGTGCCTAAAACAGGAGCGTGCTATGTAAATAAATATAGTTTAATGTATTGTGATTTGAAATCACACTGTGCTTAATAGACCTTAATGTTTTTGATTGCAGCTTTAATATTATTGTGAACAATTTCTAGGACAGCAAGTCTTTCAGTAACCAACTTTTCTGGATTTTTCAGTGATATTATTTATGTAGCTTCTATTAAAGAGTCAATCTAAGGATTCTGTAAAAATAAGTAGGTTATTAGACTATAGACAAGTAGGTTATTAGTTATTAGTTATTATAAATATAGTTATTAGACAAGTAGGTTATTAGACTATAATTCTAATTACTCAGGAGGGCAGCGGTATTGTATGTACTTCAAAACTGAGCTAATGCATTGCTTTGGTGATTATGGAAGGACCTGTACTTTGCTATGGGCTGTGTTGACCCTATTTCCTCTAAATCAATTTTATGAAATGCCTTCCTGCACAACAAACAACTAAAAATGTATTGATGTTGTCATTGCAGCTTGGGGACAAGAAAATATATTTTCACCAAGGAATAGGGCTCTTGTTTTGCATTTGCACATAATTTGAATCCCCCAAAGCAATATGATAATATTAAAGAAGGAGGTTTAATTATTTTCATTTGCACTCTCTCTTCAGTTAGAATCGCTTTAATATTGGTATAGGCCAGAGCTTTCCAAACTGTGTGTCGCGACACAAAAGTGTGTCGCCACACACAGCGTGGTGTGTCGCCACACCACCCGGAAGCGGCGGTGCGCGCGTGCACGGCGGCCGCCATGCACGCGCGCGCCGCCGCACGCCCCCCGCACCGCCGCACGCCCCCCCGCGCCGCCGCCGTGCGCGCGCGTGTCGCCGCTGCCGCCGCCGCCACCGGGTGTGTCGCCAGCGGCGGCACTTTGGAAAGCCCTGGTATAGGCAAAGACACCACAGCCTGTTCACTTAACACATTATGTGAAGAGTCTGTGGTGATGATTTTCAGAGTTTTATTAGGAACATAACAACATGGAGTATACTGATTATACTGATTATTAGTTTCTTCTTTCACCCAAAGTTATCTTACATCATCCTCATCTAGAACTCTGTATCAGTAATCTAGTTTCCCATACTTGTGAATGCTAAGACACTGCTTTCCAAACTTGCCTATGCATTCTAGAAAACTTTCTTGATTATTCCTCTGATGCTCTACTGATTAGCACACCAAAATATTGGCTCTAGGTTTTATATTTGTTGGACTACTTTCATGATGCAAAAGGGAAAAAATTACTTTAGACAGAAGGCTACTTCTTTGAGGATGATTGTGGCACATAAGATATCATGTTCTGGTCCTAATCCACAGCTTGATACAGGCTCTGTCTATATCATAAGCTGCACACAACCAATTCAGTAGAATCAATATGAGAACTCAATGCAAATGACTATCCATGTCACATATCTGCTGACTCAAGGCTTAATTGTGTCATCTACCAGATACAGTAATTCTTCCTAATTGGAGCTTTCAGGAAGTACAGAAAGGAGGGGGAAAACATCCTGGAATGACATCTATTGTCCTTTTCTTACTTTCTCCTAATGCATGTGATAACTTAAAGGTGGAAATCCCATTGTCCCCATTATAAGAATGTGTCACTTTTGTGACACTGGCAGAAAAGAAGAATAGTAAATGATTCAAGTATTCCAGACTGGCTGTAAAACAACTAAAAAATCCAGTGAAATACTTAGGACTATCAGATAGGATGCAATAATGTCTTGATATATTTCAAGACAATTACAACAAATTATGGAACAAAATAGAACAAGATCTCAAATGGTGAAAAAGTGTAAAATTTTCTGACTGGGACTTATTAACACAATAGAAATGAATATCTTACCTAAAATGTACTTCTTATTTCCAATGACACAAATTCCAATTTCAGATAAAAGTTTTCAGGATTGGCAAAGAACAATTAACCCAGATTCATATGGAGTAGGGAAAAAAAGAGTGGAAGATTCAAAATTTTACAAGACTCAAAAGAAAGAGGAAGACTAGCTTTTCCTAATCTTAAAGTATATTGTTGAGCAAGTTGTTTATAATTGAAAACCAAATTGATAAACTGCCCAAATAGCAGAATATCAGTTTTAGAATAAGACAGCTTATACAATGGACTTCACTGGTATTTATGATGTAAAGAAACATAAAATAACAGAAATTGAATTATGAGACAGTCTGCTAAAAATTAGAAACCTTCAGAGAATAAGGATAACTTGAGCATTTTCATCATCAGCATCACCCTCAAATGCTTTTATTTCAAGGATAATTACAGTAAGAAATATTTAATCACACATGCCAATATGTATATCCAGATTCAGAAAACAGATTAAAGACACAGCAAGAATTTCATAAAGAAGGAAGGAACTTACCATGGTTATTGTACCTACAAATTACTGGAAGAATAACAAGTGATCTGAATAAAGGAGGAGGCACTTTCAGAAAGGTAACAGAATTGAAACATTTATACAGAATCAAGATCATCTACTGGGATGCATCTATAAATTGTTATTGAAATATGATAGAGACGAATTAAAAATTGCATGATAAAATGGATATAAAATTTCAAAGAAGTAATTATTGTGGAACAATGGGAAGAGCTATGGAAAAATCAATGCAATTCAAGCTACACTTTGAGGGAGAATTGGTACAAAATGTTTTATAGATGGTATATAATCCCATCAATGGTTAACAAGATGGACAAATCATAGAATAAAAAGAGCTGGAAATATCATGATGAAGAAGGAACATTCTACAACATGTGGTGGTTATGAGAAAAAAAACCCTCAAATGTATTGGAAGGAAATACCTTAAAACATTCAGAATTTTTTAAAAATAAAATTTCAATTGAAATTACAAATATTTTCATTAGGAATAAGTCCAGAGACAATAAATGAAAAGTATAATAAGCTACCAAAAAAAATGATGATAGTGGCAAGAATTAATTTGGCACAACATTGGAAAAGTAGAACTCTCCTATCAATTCAAGAATAGGAAAGCAAAATTTGAGAATACACAACAATGGCAAAACTGACTGTATATTCATCACAGAAGTTTAAATTCAAGCAGGAATGGCTCCCTTACATATGATATATCACACAACAAGGCAGGATTATACATCTGTAATATGGATTTTAAGAAAAAGTGTTAAAAGTTTAATTTTAAAAATCACATGAAATGTTTTAAATAAATATAAGCAACAATCTCCAATATTTAAAGGAAAGTACATTAGCGGCTAGGAACAAAGGAAGGGAAGGGACAATGAGTTATTGAAAGTTTCTCCTTGTGAGTTTTTTGTTTGTTTGTTTTACTTTTTTTACTTTGTTTCAATATCTCATTTTTTCTGTATACATACTTTCCTATCAGCTTGAGGAATGTATAGTGACTATATGTTTCTAATAAAGTTTCATATTAAATGGGGGGGGGGAGTCTTCCTAGTATCTCCCCAAGTAAATAAAAGCAGGCAGAAAAATGTGAACAGAAAGAGAAGAAGAAATGGAGAAAAATAGATGGAATCTCATGCACTCTGGTTAGGTAAAGGTAAAGGTTCCCCCCGCACATTTGTGCAGTCGTGTCCGACTCTAGGGGCCGGTGCTCATCTCCGTTTGTTAGCCGAAGAGCCAGCGTTGTCCAAAGACGCTTCCACGGTCATGTGGCTGGCATGACGCACTCGGAACACTGTTACCTTCCCACCGAAGTGGTACCTATTTATCTACTTGCATTTGCATGCTTTCGAATTGCTAGGTTGGCAAGAGCTGTGGTTACCCAGACATTAAAAAGGACATTGTAGTAGGTGCTGAAGGCAACATTATCAAAGGCCTAAATTCATTCCAAAAAGTTATAAAAGGTGTGGCTTTTTAGCTCAGGAAAACCAAAAGTGGGTATGAGGAGTTATGATGGAGATGTGGAAAATGATGTATGGTGTTGAAGACAGATAGAAATAATATCACAGACTCAGGGAGGAAAGTACCAGGAACTGCTCTGCCAAGATATGGTCCTTAAAAAGTAGCTGTGAATTCCAACAATGTAAGCACAAGCTCCAATTTTGAATGCTTGAAAAAATTATTAGACAGATTCATAAAGCATAAGGCTTTATTAGTGACTGCTTGTCATGATTGCTACATACTACTTTCAGGATCAGAACTAATATGTGGACTGGTAGGAAACATGAGTGGAAGGGAGTGCTGTCATGCTCATGTCATGTTATTTAATGGATATTTAACCACCCACGGAAGAAAATAAGACTTGATAGCCAGGAAACATGGTAATAATGTACTTGTTGGCCTGAAGTTTCAAGCTGTCAATTAGATATAGAAAAGTCTTGCTGAAAAAGTGGTGCAGCAAATACTGAAGTTATCATAGCAATACTGGCCCCTTTGAGACACCGGTGCCAAAATTTCACAGCAGTACATCCGGAAAATCTCAGCCCAAGGCACATGTTTTAAGCCCTGAAGTTGCTTAGATGTAAAATAAAAGCAATAACATTGAGCCATTCTGTCATCAATACCAGACATAACTTTTGCCATGAAAATATATAAAATCATTTGTACTTCATTATTTATCATCTTCAGTCAAGCGTGATTTTGTCCATAAGGAGAAGAAAGCAAGTCCCACAACTGTAGTAGCTCTCTAGAAATTACACGAGTTTTGAATTCCTGAAGGAAGCTTTTTAGTATCCAGTGTTTCTACAAAAAACTGTTTCTTATTAATTAATATTTCTATGAATAATGGGTGCCATCTGCTATCAAAAATGTCTTGTTTCACTGAGGCATGGTAGGGATTAGTTATGGTTTACCCATCACTTTGTAAATGTAAAGACCTTATGTATAAGAAGTGTTGCTTTTGCAGATCCAACAGAAAGTTGACCTTGAGAGGAGAAAGGATTTGTACATTTCCTAGAGGAACATGTCCAAATTAAGGAAGTCCATACAAGGAAGAACAACAACAACAGAATTAAAACAAATGTTGCCTAAGAACAGAAAATAACCCCAACCTTCTACTGCAAGTGATTCTACAGCACTATCAGTGTTGGAATAGCATTACCAGCAAGGAAGATGTGCCAGCAATTCATGAATCAAGATAGACAGTTTCTATTAAGGGTTGTAGTGAAATTTCATTAGATTCAAAGTTCAATAAGAGCATGAAACTCTAACAAAACAGAATGCTAATTAATTGTTTTCTACTGCACATACTTTCTTTGGGTTGATGGAGATGACTATTCTAATCTACTACACAACTAGATGTATGGCAAAGTTATCTGTTACACTTGGCAAGATGAAACTGAATGATCCTAGGGTAAGAACAGACAACTTAGGACAGTTTGTTCACTAGTGCAGGTGAAACAAGTCTCATGGCTGTTTAACATCCAAACATGCAATAGCATTTCAGCGACTTCTAGCATTAATGTGCACTTTTTGATAAAGTTTTGATAAAGTGTTTTTGATAAAGTGTGGGATACCCACTCAACTTTATCAAAAAGTACCTGACCACCCAACCCATTACAACACAACCAACAGAAGCTGTGAAAAGGATAACACTGCCATACATCAGAAACATCTCAGAAACTACCAATAAAACCACATGGAATCACCGTAGCACATAAACCAACCAAAACCCTTCAGAACATCTTAAGTAACCCAAAAGACCCAGTCACCCAAGAAGAAAAAACAGGAGTTATCTATAACATACAGTGTAAGGACTGTAGCAGCCACTTTGTAGGACAGACAGGAAGAAGACTAGCAGAGCACATCCACGAACACCAACTAGCAGTCAGAAGACACAATGAAAACTCTTTAATCTCACAACACATGGACAGACTTAACCATACCTTTAACTGGGAAACTGTGAGCATCCTAAACCAAGCCAAAATCAAAAATGCTAGAGAATTCCCGGAAGCTTGGCACTCAGACAAAGCAGCCATCAACAGACACATAGAGGTAAACAACATTTACATACCATTCATAAGAGACAATAGAAAAGCCAAAAGACCAGAACACCTCCTTTCCAGCAATCAACACCCAGATATTCAAAGATTAACACCAGGATTAACACTAGAGGAACAATCAAACAGCACAATATACCATAATCAAGGAACTATTAACTCAGTCAATCAACCAAGCAGCAAACAACAGCCCAATCAAGGAACTCCTAAGGAAAGAACAACACCTCCACCAACACAAGCAGGACAACCCATGGTATATAAACAGAGAGCAAGTCCCACTCCCTTTTTGCACTGAAGATGTTGCCTAGTCTGGCAATGAAATGTCTGCAAGAAAACAACAAGGCTCAGAGAGCACCAAGGACTCCACATTTTAAAATCTCATGCACTATTGCTTTCTTTAAAAAAAAAATCAAAAGTATTATTCAGTTCATAGCTGGGAGACAGGAGGATCTTTCTAACAGAAATTGCAAAGCAAGACCACAATAGTTGATTTTTTCTATTGACAACATTCTTGTAGACCAACTGAGAACAGTTGGAATTTGCTTAATATTTGTAAATATGGGGGAGGGGGGGAAGCCATGCAACAGAGAAAGAGAAGAGCAGCAGTGATGAAATAGCAAGAATTTTTTTTTATTGAAGATCCTGTGTGAAGTATGGAATCTTTACCTTAGATTTATTTGTAGAATGATATCATTAAAATATTTGAGAAGTTGCAATTTAAATATTAGGTACCAAAATCTTGTCAATTAACACTATTTGATATTTTGATATGGGTAGGTTTTCCTATGATATGGGTAGGTATCTATATGGGTAGATACCCTGGAGAAGATGCTGATGCTAGGGAAAGTGGAAGGCAAAAGGAAGAGGGGCTGACCAAGGGCAAGATGGATGGATGATATTCTGGAGGTGACGGACTCGACCGTTGGGGAGCTGGGGATGGTGACGGCCGACAGGAAGCTCTGGTGTGGGCTGGTCCATGAAGTCACAAAGAGTCGGAAGTGACTGAACGAATAAACAACAACAGGTATTCCTAAGTGTTTAAGAATCTTACCTAAACAATCTTTACAAAATGAAAGTGTAAAACAGATATTTAAACACTGTTGTGAGTATATATGAAATTATTTATTTAAGGACATATGTAGGAAGGGAATTAGGAATTGAAATGTCCAGTATATAAACATCAGTGTAAGACCATTTGGCTCACCAAAATGCATGAGTGATTCATAAGATGTGGCAAAGTGCTGTATTATTTTTCTTTTGGACTTGGTATTTACTGGTTAATTTTGTTTTGAAGACTCATTGGTGTTTGTAGGTCCTCATCTTCTTGTGAATTATATAGCAAAGGCTTGGAAAGTTTAAAAAAATGACTGCAGAAATGGATTTTTCATCCTTTTGTGATTAAAAACAATAGATACTACAAGACTTGAAGAATACTCATTCTCCATCAGTTATACAAGGACCTAAACTACTGACTATTCTTTTTATATGTGAACAAATATTTAAATATTTATTTCTCATGACAAATAAATATGGTAGGCAGATACCTGGGAGCATATACAAAATGTATGTGGCTGGTTCAAAAGATGCTTGATATACATGTGCAAGGAAAGTCACTTTATATTGCTGGAAAAAAATCCCCAAAATGAAAGCAAAGTTGTGGTGAGAGCACACAAACATCCCTGAGGCAATCAAGAACAGTCTATTAAGCAGCTTCATGGGCCTAGAAAAAGATACAGCTGCTTTAACAAGTCAGAAAGATATTTTGAAGGATTTGAACAGTCAATATTACCATCTTCAAGAAGGCTGCAGAATGGAAGGAAACCTTAAAGATGCAGAAGTCATGGTAGGCTTCTTTTAGAAATTGTGTGTTAACCGAAGAACATCTTTAAGCCATTTGACATGAACTGCTGATGGAAATCAAAGCATGACTTATAGAAAATATCTCATGGGAGAAAGTGACAGAGGGTTCAAAACTGAAGGACATCCAATCCTAAAAGCTAGAACAGCTAAAGGCAACAGCTGTAGAGAGGAGTAATGAATGCATTCAAAGGTTAGCCCTCTGGAGAATAAAGGTAAAGGTACCCCCCGCACATTTGTGCAGTCGTGTCCGACTCTAGGGGCCGGTGCTCATCTCCGTTTGTTAGCCGAAGAGCCAGCGTTGTCCGAAGACACTTCCACGGTCATGTGGCCGCATGACGCCGCGGAACGCTGTTACCTTCCCACCGAAGTGGTACCTATTAATCTACTTGCATTTACATGCTTTCGAATTGCTAGGTTGGCAAGAGCTGGAGCTAGTGCAGGAGCTCACTCTGCACGCAGGGCTAGGGATTCGAACCTCCGAACTTGCGATCTTCCAATCGACAAGCCTGGCGTCTTACCCGCTGAGAATAATCATTACTTATTGGCCATGTTTAATTAATCAAAATATCCCCAGGCAAATACAATTTCCTTAAGCTTCATAACTGCAAAGCCATATATATATTGGGGTTGTTTAGGAATAATAATAAAACATAGCAGAATTTCAAAAAACTGGTACAAAGATGCCAGTCTCTATGACCTTTTCATGGAAATGAATATGCCATTGTCATTAAAACACACACACACACACACACACACACACACACACACACACACACTACTATACTATTCCCAGTCATAATTCTCAAACTACATAAATGTATTTGTAGTAAAATTTGCTTAAACTATCATCTGCGATAATAGAAAAAAAGTAAATTTTCATTAATACAATATATTTTCTAGAATAATGGCGCCTAACATTGAAATATAAACAAGACATTTCTATTTGAATAGGGTTAATATCAGCAATGACATTTTATAATGCATTTTCTCAAGTCATGGAGGATCTGCCTATACACACACATACACATACACATACACAAACACACACACACACACACACACAAACCTGCTTCCATTTTTGTTTAATTCATATGGAGTTAGTTTGGTATCAGAATTATATTTGCATTGCATAAGAAACTAAGGTCTATTTTTCTAACATTAATACATGTTTAAGAAATTAATAGAATAAAAAAATGATGATTTTAGCCAGAAGCCTATAAGAAAATAAGTAATGCTGTTAGTTTATTAATAAACTTGTCTCCAATGTGGTGCCCTCTAAATGTCTGATAATATTTACCATTACCATTTCTGGATGCACTTGAATTGAAAAAATCAGTGATTTCTCCCCAAACACAACTTTAATATAATCCTGTAATCTGCTGCAGATTTTTATTACTGGTATACCAGTATATGTTACTAGCAAACAAAGAGAAACATATTATTAGCAAACAAAGAGAAACCAGCTGAAATTAAATCAGTATGTGTTTCTCTGACAGACTGTTCTAATTGAAATTTTATTAAATTGTTAATTATGTTAGCACAGCATAATACATTTCAGTGCTGTATGCCATATGTGTTGCTGGATTTTTGAAAATAAATAGCCTTAAATAGGTTATTATTTAAATTCAGGAATCACAAATCAACTTTGCTTAGAGAGTAGGACACTCTAGAGAAAAAGGGTGACCAAGAGTTGAAGGAAAAGACACTTGATATCTAAACATGCCTAAAGAAAAATAATTACAAACACCCAAAGTGACAGATGAAACATTAACTGAGGAGAATGGCAATCTATAGCTGGAATATTCAAGATAAACTAATCTAAAATTGCAGTTTAGGACTTCGAATTTGAGAAAGTTCAAGCATCTTTTCATTTAGTGACGATCTGAAATTTCATATTTATCACAATGGGCTTGGCCAAAAAGTTGATAACCCAAATCAGTTCCCTGAGCACACCATTTCACTCTGCCTCTGTCACTTGCATTTATGTACTCCGTGCTTATTGCATTTCTTTGTAGGAATGTAAGAGAAACTGCGAGAAAACAATAGCCAATGTACAAGCAAGCCCTATAATCCTGGTTAATCACATCTGATCTCAGTCCTTTGAGGTAGTCCAGACCAGGAAAAAAAAACAACCAAGAATACTGATATTACCTTTACTGTAGGGTGTTGTTTTGTTGTTTATTTATTCAGTTGCTTCCGACTCTTCGTGACTTAACGGACCAGGCCACGCCAGGGCTTCCTGTCGGCCGTCGCCATCCCCAGCTACCCCACAGTCAAGTCCATTACCTCCAGAATATCATCCATCCATCTTGCCCTTGGTCGGCCCCTCTTCCTTTCGCCTTCCACTTTCCCTAGCATCAGCATCTTCTCCAGGGTATCCTGTCTTCTCATTATGTGGCCAAAGTCCTTCAGTTTTGCTTTTAATATCATTCCCTCAAGTGAGCACTCTGGCTTTATTTCCTGGAGTATTGACTGGTTTGATCTTCTTGCAGTCCAAGGCACTCTCAGAATTTTCCCCCAACACCACAGTTCAAAAGCATCTATCTTACTTCACTCAGCCTTCCTTATGGTCCAGCTCTCACAGACATAGGTTACTACGGGGAATACCATTGCTTTAACTATGTGGACCTTTGTTGTCAGTGTGATGTCTCTGCTCTTAACCATTTTATCAAGATTTGCCATTGCTCTCCTCCCAAGGAGTAGACGTCTTCTGATTTCCTGGCTGCAGTCAGCGTTTGCAGTTCTTTCCACCTAGAAATACAAAGTCTGTCACTGTCTCCACGTTTTCTCCCTCTATTTGCCAGTTATCAATCAAGCTGGTTGACATAATCATGGTTTTTTTGAGGTTTAACTGCAACCCAGCTTTTGCAATTTCTTCTTTCACCTTCGTCATAAGGCTCCTCAGCTCCTCCTCACTTTCAGCCACCAAAGTGGTATCATCTGCATATCTGAGATTGTTAATGTTTCTTCCAGTGATTTTAACTTGGATTCATCAAGCCCAGCATGTTGCATGATGTGTTCTGCGTACAGGTTGAATAGGTAGGGTGAGAGTATGCAACCCTGCCGTACTCCTTTCCCAATATTAAACCACTCCATTGTTCCATGGTCTGTTCTTGCCACCTTTTCTTGATCTCTTCTGCTTCTGTTAGGTCCTTGCCATCTTTGTTTTTGATCATACCCATTTATGCCTGGAATTTACCTCCGATGTTTCTAGGTTTCTGGAAGAGGTCTCTTGTCCTTCCTATTCTATTGTCTTCTTCTACTTCCACGCATTGCTTGTTTAAAAATAATTCCCTATCTCTTCTGGCTAACCTCTGGAATTTTGCATTTAATTGGGCATATCTCCCCCTATCACTGTTGCCTTTTGCTTTCCTTCTTTCTTGGGCTACTTCCAGTGTCTCAGCAGACAGCCATCTTGCCTTCTTGGTTTTCTTTTCCTTTGGGATGTTTTTTGTTGCCGCCTCCTGAACAATGTTGCGAACGTCTGTCCAAAGTTCTTCCGGGACCCTATCTACTAAATCTAGTCCCTTAAATCTATTCTTCACCTCCACTGCATATTCATTAGGAATATTAGTGAACTCATATCTAACTGATCCGTGGGTCTTCCCTATTCTCTTTAGTCTGATTCTAAATTGTGCAATAAGAACTTTGTGATCTGAACTGCAGTCAGGTCCAGGTCTTGTTTTTACCAACTGTATAGATGTCCTCCACCTTTGGCTGCAAAGGATGTAGTCAATCTGATTTCGGTGTCGACCATCTGGTGAAGTCCATGTATAAAGTCATCTTTTAGGTTGTTGGAAGAGAGTGTTTGTTATGCACAGTGAGTTGTCTTGGCAAAATTCTATCAGCCTATGTCCTGCTTCATTTTGGTCTCCCAGACCATGCTTACCTGTAATTCCAGGTGTCATTTGACTACCCACCTTAGCATTCCAGTCTTTTGTAATGAAAATAACATCTCTTTTTGTTGTATTATCCAGTAGGTGCTGCAGATCCTCATAGAACTGATCTACTTCTGCTTCTTCAGCATCTGTGGTTGAGGCATGTATTTGGATCACTGTGATGTTAAATGGCTTCCCCTGAATTTGAATTGAGATCATTCTATCTTTTTTTTGGATTGTATCCAAGCATTGCTTAAGCCACTTTATTATTAATTATGAAGGCTACTCCATTTCTTCTGTGGTCCTCTTGTCCACAGTAGTAGATCTGGTGGTCATCTGATGTGAAGTGGCCCATTCCAGTCCATTTCAGTTCACTGACACCCAAAATGTCTATAAGTAATTGTAATAAATTGTAATTGTAAATATCTATAACTAATTGTATAAGAAATTGTAAGGTTACAGTAACAGAATCTTGCAAGTCTGAAAGGCTTTTCCCCTCCCCTGCCTTTAGGTTCCAGACAACTAGGGAGGGTCAATTCTGAGACACTTTCTCCACCCTCATTCCTGTTTGGACTCAGATCTCTCTTATCAGACCATTATCTCGGCAGTGGCTTTTCCTCCTGTCTCTCAAGGTTATTCTCACAGCCCATTACATCTGGGGACTGATATAGTCTACATGTATAAATAGAAAGCTGGAAAGTTTTCTGATCTAATGAATTATATAAACTGGTTATATTTATCCAATCAACATGAATAAAAGGGACACAGGTTTGCTCAGAGAGAAACTTCAATAAATTTATTGCTTAAATAATTATATATTTCACTTATATGGTCAAGCAGATGACAAAATAATGCTGTATCATTTGTCTCTTTCCATTTATATAAAATAAACACAAGACTTCTAGTCTTTGTATGAAATTATTTAACCTGAAATAATTTCATAAGGGAGAGGGAGGGAGAATGAGGGAGAGAGGGAGGAGGGAGGAGGGAGGGACACTCTTAGAGAGCCACTGTGCAATAACGGCAACTGTTTTTGACTGAATATTAATACAACTGGTTATTTGAATGAGTTGGCTTCATTAAGTTTATTGTAGCCAGCCCTTTTCCCTTATGGTGTTCTATAATATTCATTAAGTTGCTTTGTACACATAAAATATAATCTAAGGACAATCCCCTTTGTCTTCCTTTTCCAAGGACAATGAACCATAATAGACAGACATATATATATATATATATATATATATATATATATATATACACATACATACATACATACATACATACATACATACACACACATATACATATACATATACATATACATATACATATACATATACATATACATATACATACACACACACACACACACACACACACACACACACACACACACATAATCCAGAGGCAGAACAGAGTCAAGAAGCAGGATTAGATAGTCTGCAGATAGTTAACCAAAATTGGTTTCCTCCTTCTCCTCCTCCCTTTATTTTTAGACTGCTAGCAGGATGTCTCATTTACAGACAGTTTTTGTGATTCATATGCAACCTGAAACAACCTAACAGAAGCTATTTCTTTCATTTAAAATATGCAACACTATCACTGGCATTGTTATATCACCAGGAAGTTTAGCAGTGCTTCTGCAGCCCATGCATAATCTATTGTCTGGGGGAGAAAATTTTTGCAGTGCTCCTTGCTCCTACCTCCTGTTCAGGATCCATATTCATATGCAACCAGGACTTTACTATATCTGTATCCAGTCTTCTCTGGCCATCAATACTGAGATTTATATGATATTTCTGGAACTTCCAAAGTCATTTTTTTAAATAACTAATCTGCTGTCACTGGCTCTCTTAATATCCTACTGCCAAACAGGGCTTCTGTAGCGTGTTTTCAGAGTGATGTCATGGCATTTGCAACCACTTGAAAGGATTTCCGGAAATAGATGGCCATGGAGATGCTGCATGCAGGTGCACTGGTTTACTTTAGTTTTTAAAATACAAGCTATCTTCCATCAGTGCTACCTGTGCTCCCCCTCCCACCCATAGAAACAGCCCATCAGAATGTATATACAGTACATACATGCATACAGGTAATGTGTTTTTTCTTTTAATCCATTCAATCATGTCTGATTCTCAGAGACTGCCTGGACAAGTCCCTGCAGGTTTTTTGGCAAGGTTTTTCAGAACTGGTGCACCATTGCCTCCTTCCTAGGGCTGAGAGAAAGTGACTGGCCCAAGGTCACCCAGCTGGCTTTGTGCCTAAGGTAGAACTATAACTCACGGTCTCCTGGTTTCTAGCCTGATGCCTTAACCACTACACCAAACTGGCTCTTAATGTATTTTTACACTGGTGTTATTTCAATATATCCCATCTCTGTCCAACAAAACTGTGAGCCTATTTCAGAGTAACTTATTTTCTAATATTCATGTTAGAACTGTAGTCTTGGTGATTACCTAACCTTCTATCTTCACAGTATCCAATCTGTTCTCTAATTGTTGATTTATTTGATCAGGTGTACTATTTTATTGGGCAAATCATAAATGTAATAAATGTATAAATAAATTTAAAGGCAGAACACTATTAACGAAGGCTGATGGAAGACTGAACTGTTCACTGTTCCTTTCCTGATTCTTTACACCTCTGTTCAGGATAACCTGTCCAGTCATTTTATTTATGGATGAAAATGTTTATACACAAGGCTGGAACTAGAAAAAAAATGCATAATTGGAATCAAGATATGGAGCCACTATTAAAGCTTTATTTAAATTTGTTACAAAGTTACAATCAGATTATTTGCACTTTGGTATGTGCTTGTTCCTGTATAACCTCAAAAACCTTTCATAGTACACATGACTCATCAATTAGGAAGCATTTGGGCTTTACTTCTGAGCAGCTATCAAGTAATGTAACAAGTGTCCCTTTGAATTTATGCATTTATAGTTATCTTTATTATTGCTCATGGCTATTTAAAATGGGAATATTTCAAGGAAGGGTTTAGTATTTGCGTTCTCATTTTTTTTCCTTTTTCCTTTATCTTCTTCTCTTTTTCATTTGCATACCTGTCTTGCTTTCCAGATTAAATTTGCCCTTGTTACCTTTTAGGTCTCGTTATATTGATAACATTATTTTTCTTTACTGCTGTTTTGCAATATGATAACTTATAATTGTCTGCAAACACTCTTGATGGGCTGCTTACATGGCCTTTCAATTCATCAGTAAAGATGTTAAATGCAATTGAGCCTAACTTGAAGCTCTGCAGTAGCACAATGCATTTCTTTCAAGTATAAAAGTTTAGCATACAATAGAAGAAAAGAGAACTTCAAGTATCCTGAACAATTATGTACCCAATAAGAAATGCTGGTCAATGATATTTCACAAAAAGTATTTTTTAAGAGCTACTGGTCATGTTCTGCACATTAAACGTTATAATCGTTGTCATATTAAAAAGCAATAGAATCTTCAAGGACTATAAGATTTTTATTTTCCTATATGCTGAAAGCACCTGGTAGTGTAAGATTATTTCTACCATGCAAATCATCTAGTTGCCCCCTAGCATTAATATTCTGAGCTGCCACAGACTACTTTTTTCACCCCTCCAAAACAACCTTCCTGTTAATTATTAAGTATAGGCAAGATACTTATTCTTTAAGACAGCCCACAGATACACAGGAACTAATTTTCTATGTACCGAGGACCAAATGTCACACACTTGAGGGCACAGCCAGTTGCATGGATTTTCCCAGTGACATTATGGAAAAACCCTATACAATCTCTCTCTTCCAGATGGTATCATTCATTTGCAAGATCCATAGAGGCCTAGGGTCTAGGAATCCCCTTAGGAGAAAATACTGTGTTTGGAGAGATTGTGTTTATAGAAATGGGTAGAGAGTTTTTATTAAATTTATGTTTGAATAGGACTATGAGGTAATCTAACTAAGAGACTGAGGACAGAATTAATGAAATACTCTACACAGAGTGCATAGTTAAGCTTCAGAATACAATACAGAAGCTAGATCCTGAATTTTGCAGGCGGATTCCCAGCAAATCTTTCAGATCCATTGTAATTTATTTCAAACAAGCCTGCTACAAAATTTTCCTCCAGTGGTTATGTGCTTATGTGTATGGCTAAGGGGCTATTTCCTTCCCTTTTAGGGGATCCAGTAAAATATATATAAATATTAAATATCTAGGTTTGACAGTGCTTATATGAGCTGCATGGGGAGCAGTCGCTAATTACTGCTCCGGGGCGAGAGGATCCTGGTCTCCTGGAACCCCTGTTTTCCATCCTTTTCCATTCTTTTCCCCACCCCACTACATTGGTTTGGGGTCTGGGGAGAGAATTTTGTGGGTTCTTCGGCTTTTTTCGAGCTCGTAGCCGAGTTGGAGACGGCTGGACCCTCTGGAACGGCTGGACCCTTTAGAAGGAACGGCGAAGTAGCAGCAGATTAATGGAGTGCAGCAGCGGCTATTGAGCCTGGTGTGCCCTCCTGCGGACCCCCCCTTTGGTGAACCTTTATTACCTTGAAGTTGGCTGGCCTCCCTGGAGGAGTGGGAGAGTGTGAGCAGCGGCAGAGCGTCCTGAAGCTTTGGTGACAGAGTCCATCGGTAGCGAACTCCGCGTAGCAGACGACAGCAGCAGTCGGCAGCAGACTGTGTGTTTTTTGGGACTTTTGCTGTGGACCTGGGTGGACCCCAGGCAATTGGTGGTAACCCCCCGGTGAATTCCCTATTACTTCGGAGTCAGCTGATCCCCCCGGAAGAGTAGCGGAGGGGGAGTGTGGTCGGCGGCAGCGGAGTATAGTGGTGCCAAAGCTTTGGAGACGAGGGCGGAGTGCGAAGGGCCTGAGTAACAGCAAGGGACTCCGCGTTTTCTAGCTATGCTTTTCCAGCTTTTGCCTCCATACAGTGTCACAGGGAATAGCATGGTTCTCAGTTTTATAGGTAGAGACAGAAATCATGGCATTTGATAATCTTTTCCAAGGCCTTCATGCCTGCTCTACCAAGTGCTAGTCTGCAGCATATTTCTTGACCATTTGTTTCTTTACTGTTGATGGTTCATCCTATCAAAAATCAGGGCAGATGGTATGTACCGATAGTAGGTGCCTGGTAGGTGCCGAAGCTTTGGAGACAAGGGCAGAGTGCGAAGGGCCTGAGTAACAGCAAGGGACTCCGCGTTTTCTAGCTATGCTACGGACCCTGTTAGATCTTGGCAGACTCCAGCGGACCCCCTGTAGTCCTTGGTGAGCCCAATGGGTGTTAGCAAGCCTTGTGGACTCTGGCTTCCTCCTGGTGGTCATGATAAATCTTAACATCCCCTTAGGGGGAAGTTTACGACAAGCCTTGGAGTGGGCTATAGACTTTGTGGGACTACAGACTTTGGGGAGTCTATGGGTCCTTGCAGTAAGATCAACTCTGTGAGCGATGAGCTCAGATATTAGGGGGTGGAACTCTATGGTGAGGGGGCCCTCAAGGTTTTTAACATCTGTAAATCCTAGATTATAATCACCTTTTAATAGGATAATGAGGAAGGAGCTTAGGAATGGAGGACTAACCTCTTCCATTTTCTCCCATCCACTAGAGGTGGCAGAGATTTGGGGTTCCCTTGGTGTGAGAGTGGTATTCCTCCTGGGTGTGAGAGACCCTGGGGGAGACCAGAGTTGGGTGTTAGTATATAAGAGTGCCCGCCCCTGAGTGAGAGACAGGTGGTGGGCAGGAGTGGATGGATCTCCCTTCAACCAGTGAGAGAGGCTAAGGGGGCTTAGCGAGTGTGGAGTGAGTGTTTAGGGGTGGCTGGCTGCTACCAGTGCCGAGAGCAAAATGCTGGTGTGCTGGTGGTCCTACTGCCCCCTGAGTTTGATTGGATACTGGAAGATGTCTGCATGGGAGAGGGGACCCCTGTTTCAACCTAGGGTCTTTGGAGGTCCGGTGGTGGAGGCAACTGGGCCTGGAGTCTCTAGGGGCTATGGAGCGGGTTGTCCTATTGAGGTGGTGACGGGTTGGGGATGTTATGGCAAGAACCGGGGGCAGGCCATTGTTTGGGAAGATGCCCCCGGTGTTTGTTACCGGTGGTGTGTTCTGGCCCTCCGTGTTCAAACCTAGGCCCTGGTCAGCAGACCCTCGAGTGCCCTCGTTTCCGGCTGTTCATGCTTAACGCCAGGTCGGTTAATAACAAGGGCCCTCTCATAAGTGATTTGATCACGGAGGAGGGGGCCAACCTGGCATGTATTACCGAGACCTGGCTGGGCCCTGGAGGAGGGGTTGCCCTCTTGGAGATCTGCCCGGCCAGGTTTCAGGTATGGCACCAGCCGAGACATCGGGGTAGGGGAGGAGGGGTGGCAGTTGTCATCTGAGAGTCTATAGTGGCCTTCAGGGGCACGGCTCCACAAGTGGCCGGATGTGAGACCCTGTTTTTCAAGGTTGGTTCCCGAGAGCAGTTGGGAGTGTTGCTGCTGTACCAGCCTCCCTGCTGCGTAGTAACCTCCCTGCCTGAGCTGCTGGAGGCCGTCTCGGGGTTGGTGGTGGAATTCCCCAGACGTATGGTTCTGGGGGATTTCAATCTGCTGTCCCTGGGATGTGCCTTGGAGGTGGCTCGGGAGTTCATGGCTACCATGGCAGCCATGGGCCTGGTCCAGATTATTCGGGACCTGACTCGAGACAGTGGCCTCACTCCGGATTTGGTTTTCTTGTCGGAGCAGTGGCAAGGTGATCTGGGGGGAGAGTTACATCTTTCCCCATTGTCATGGTCAGATCATGCCCTGGTGGCCCTAAGATTCTCATATGCTGTCCCACTCCGCAGGGAGGCTGGACCTATTTGATTGGTTCGCCGCCGGCGACTAATGGACCCGATAGGGTTTCAGAGGGAGCTGGGGTTTATACCCGAGGGTCTACTGCATGGTCCAGCGGAGGTCCTGGCCACAGCCTGGAACAATGAAGCGGTCGGGGCCTTGGACAAGATCGCGCCTATGCGTCCTCTCTTGTCCCATCCGACCCGATATTCCCCGTGGTTCACGGAGGGATTGAGGGTTCTGAAGAGGGTTAAGAGATGCCTAGAGCGCCGCTGAGAAAGACAAAGACCGAATCCGACCAAACACAAGCTAGAGCCATGGTTAAGGCCTAACTTGTGGTGGTAAGAGTGGCGAAACATCAATATTTCTCTGCTCTTATTGCATCCGCAGAATGCCGCCCGACGACCCTGTTTAGGATTACTTGATCTCTCCTACGTAAGGTGGGGCCAGTGACCCACCTTCAGGGCCGTGCGGAGGAATTTTCAGAGCATCTGATGGATAAAATTGTTCGGATTCGTTCTAAGCTGGACTCCAAGCGTGATGCATGGTCTGGGGAGATGCCAAGGGAACGTCTGTGCCCGGTTATCTGGGAACGGTTTGATCCTGTTGGGCCTAAGGAAGTGGACAGGATCCTCCAGACTGTAAGGGCCACTACGTGTCATCTTGACCCATGCCCCTCCTGGCTGGTGAAAGCAGCCAGGGAGGTGACATGTGGTTGGGTCCATGCGATGGTTGCGGCATCTTTGAGTGAGGGAGTGTTCCCGGCTGCTTTTAAGGAGGCGCTGGTGCACCCCCTCCTCAAGAAGCCATCGCTGGACCCTACAGTGTTGGACAACTTTCGTCCTGTCTCCCACCTCCCCTTTTTGGGGAAGGTGGTTGAGAAAGTGGTGGCATTGCAGCTCCAGAGGATTCTGGATGATACGGATTATCTAGACCCCTTTCAGTCAGGGTTCAGGCCGGGATATGGGGTGGAAACTGCATTGGTCACACTTACAGATGATCTCTGGTGGGAGCAGGATGGAGGCAGTGCATCCATCCTGGCTCTTCTTGACCTCTCAGCGGCTTTCGATACCATCGACCATGGTATCCTTTTGGGGTGGCTCAGGGAGTTGGGGGTGGGTGGCGTAGTTTTGCGCTGGTTCACCTCCTTCCTCAGAGACCGATCCTAATCGGTGGTAATAGGAGATGAGAGGTCCGACCCTCGGCCCCTACTTTGTGGGGTGCCGCAGGGTTCGGTTCTCTCCCCTCTCCTATTTAATATCTACATGAAACCACTGGGTGAGATCATCCGCCAACACGGGATGAGGTATCATCAATATGCTGATGATACTCAATTATATATCTCCATCCCGGGTGAGTTAAGTGATGCAGTGGCTACCCTTTCTCAGTGTCTGAAGGCTGTAGGGGCCTGGTTGGGGAACAACAGGCTTCAGCTGAACCCTGGTAAGATGGAGTGGCTGTGGATTGATGGCACCTCGAGATCCAGGGAGTTGTCATCTTTAGATCTGGATGGGGTGGCACTACCCTGTTCAGACACAGTGCAGAACCTGGGGGTCCTTCTGGACTCATGACTCCTGCTTGAAGAGCAGGTGGCAGTCATGGCCAGAAGGGCATTTGTGCAACTTTGAGTTGTACGCCAGCTAAGCCCTTTCCTGGACCGAGATGCCCTCCGTACAGGCACTCATGCTCTGGTCATCTCCCATATAGACTATTGCAACGCACTCTACATGGGGCTACCCTTGAAGAGTATCCGGAAGCTTCAACTGGTCCAAAACATGGCTGCGCGTGCAGTTATGGATGCCCCAAGATCGGCACATGTGACAACTCTGCTGCGCAAGCTGCATTGGTTACCAGTTTGCTTCCGGGTCCAATTTAAGGTGTTGGTTGTCACCTTTAAAGCCCTACATGGCATGGGACCAGGTTACCTAAGGGACCGCCTCATCCCCAGAGCATCGACCCGCCCCACCCGGTTATGCAGAGAGGGCTTGCTATGGACCCCGTCTGTAAGAGAATTCCATCTGACGGGATCCAGGAGGCGGGCCTTCTCTGAAGTGGCACCCGCCCTCTGGAACATTCTGCCCCTGGAGGTGAGGCAAGCCCCCACACTCCTGACCTTCCAAAAACAACTGAAGACCTGGCTCTGCCACCTCGCTTGGGATGGGAAGAATAATAGCTCTTCGTGGGGATGGCTTGCGCCATAGAGTTCTTTTAATACATAACATCACAGCCTCTTGGATTTTATATATTTATATATTTATATTTAATTTTTAAATTGATATATTGTGTTGTATATTTTATATGTTTTAATCACTAACTTTATTGTAAACTGCCCAGAGTGCCCTCTACGGGGGGAGATGGGCGGTGATATAAGTTGGATAGATAAATAAATAAATAAATAAATAAATAAATAAATAAATAAACTTATACAGTGTATTTCACAAACAATATATAGACAAATGAACACAGATATAGGGATAACTTTAAGCAACACTAGCATTTTGAAACAATACCATGAATCTCTCATGTTCTGCAACTTAATTGCTTGCTCAGAACTAGCACATTGTACATAACAGATTAAACAGAGTTTTTAATAGTGCAATATGTTTCAAAAGCATGGTATATGCTTAAACAAACCTGTTCTCCCCCTTCCCTTGGCAACCTGCTTGCAGCCCAGCTGCCTCTACATAGTTGCATGTAGCAGCTTTTCCCTTACTCTCTTCTAGCTGCTTGATTACTCCTTCATGTGTCAGATTCCCAATCTACTTTTCATCCTTTATGAACTTCTAGACATGATCCTCTCTGCAGCTGATTCACTGGGAAATTTCTTCACATATCAAGCCACCATCCCCTCTTTCTCTTTGTTGGTTTTGATACCAACTAACTCTTCTGATTTTTGCCCAAGCTGACCCTCTCTCCTTGTTAGTAGGGAAGAAGAATCACAGCTGGTCAAAATCCTGCTTACTTACAAGTGGTCTTTCTGACTTTTGTAATCCTTTGTCTTTCAAAATTTTATCCTTAGGCTACCTCTTTCTACATCAACCTTTTCTTTTTGTTTTTCTTTTGCTTAACCATTACTTCCCAGGTTAGACTTCATCTGCTGCTCTCTTTTTCAACCCCTCTCCCCCAGTACATTTGCATCAGTAAATCAGTTAAAGGTGGCATATCCTTTGCCCAAGATTATACTTTTATACCATTCCCTATAAGCTTTCTCTAGTTCATGCAGTTCAGGTCTTGATACTCCTTTTTTACCCTCCCACATGGGTGTTAATGAATCCATTATTGAAAGGATTCCTACTACCAAAATCTTGTAGCTACCTAAGAGTAGAAGGATTGAGGGGTCACATTTGTACTCTGTGCTGTTGAGAAGTAAAAGCCTAACAATTTAGTTGAGTGTTCATAGCCTTAACTTTGGGACTGCCTTTATTTTTACAAATGAAAGTATATCACATTGACAATAAAGATACATATTGTCAGAGCTATGATTTTTCCAACAGCAACATTCATGAAATCTGGATCATCTGAAAACAGAACAAAGAAACATTGATGAATTGAATTATGATGTTGGAAAAATGGTTGAGAATACTTTAAATCACAAGAAAAATAAATCATGCAGTACTAAATGAAGTAAACCCAGACTGCTCTCTGGAAGTGCTTATCATGAAGCTAAAGCTTAAATGTTGTGGACCCAAAATGTGAAAGCAAGAGTCATTGAAGACCCTGATGCTTGGAAAAATCAAAGGCCATCTAAAACAGTCTAATAGAAGGTAAGATGGCTAGATTCTAGTATGGAACAACAATATGCATACAAATAAGTGTGTGCATGTATGCATGTGTACATGCATACATGCCACCTCAATTTACTATCCAGTACTGCCTGCAGTAGGCTAAATATTTCCCCAGTTTTGCTTTCCAGTATAGTGTACTTTGGATTCTTTTCCTTTTTACAAGATTTACAATGACTCCATTAATGCAAGGAGTATAGCAAACAATCCATTTTTCCTCATTAATAAGAGAAAAGGTATGCTCAGAAGACATGTGTATTGGCAGAATGATATGGTCCCACAAGTCTAGAAGCTTTGCTCCTGAGCAAATTTGTATTCTCTGTTGTTGGGAAGTAAAAGTCCATCTATTTACTTGAGTATTCATACCTTTAACTTAAATATTGTTCTTTTCCAAAAAGATGAAAACAAACAGAAGGCTAGGCACTAAGCTAAGTGGGTGGAAAATAAAGAAATATGGGGCACATGCTTTTTATTCCATAGCTGGTCCCAGTGCATTTTGAGGGCATACATCATCAGGGGGATGGTGCTGTAAATACCATACTGAAAGCACATTCCGAATGCTGAGGTCACTTACCTTAGAAGCTTTGTTACTGGACAAAGGTGTATGCTGTGCTGCTGGGAGATAAAGCCCATAAATTTACTTGAGTATTCATATCCTTTACTATGGGATTGTCCCTCTTCTCTAAAGGTATGGGGGTATCTTTTCTGCATCATGGCATTTTTCATAGAAATAATTTCACATCACAGGGAATATTCAAAGGTAGTGGTGTTCACCCAGATCAACCTTCAGTCCGTTTCAAATCATAATCACCAAGACCAAGGGATGGTCTTACTCAAAATATCTAGGGAAACAGAGTCAATAAACCACAACAGTGAGTCAAGGAAACCTTTTAATCTCTGCTATGAAAATTCTGAACTGATTATTGATAGGATCATGAACTCACATGAGCTTCTGTGTAAGTGGAGTTCACTTAATATATTCAGCTGAGATGAACTGAAGGAAGACAAGCAAATAAATGCTTTGTTCCAAGGCTATGTAACAACATTGACAGAATCTTCCAGCCTTTCTCCCATGGGGAAGCTTTTTTGTGAAAAGGAACCCAGTGTGGTCATCTTTACATTTAATTTAACCACAATAATAAAAGGATAATTGCCAATCTGACCACAAGGAAACATGCACAATAATGAGTCTCTTGAGACAAATAACAGGGAAAAAGCAAGTTAATTATCATTTTGTGGCAATTTCAGCTAAACCGTGCTCCCAAGTGAAGAGTGTTTTTATAGGTTTAATCATGCAATCATAAATAATCAGTCATATCTTTTGTTGTTATATATATATATATATATATATATATATATATATATATATATATATATCTACTTAAAACTTCCCTCCCTCTTAAAAAACAATCCATTTAATTGTTTTTCTTCCTACTACTTTTCTATATACTTCTGTCTACACAATAAGCATCAAATTGTAAAAAGAAATAAATTGTCTGCCTTTGTAATAAACAACCTTAACTCTATTAGACCTAAAAAACAATATAAAATATTATTATGTCTTAACAATATCCTTTAAGTCTTACAAATCTATAATCCTACAAATCCTAATCCAAACCATAAGAAAGAAAGAAAATCATATTAGCTTCATTATCAATCTAATTAAATATTCTTAATTTTTATAAATTGTCTGCCTTTATAATTAACAATTTTAACCCTATTATGCCTAAAAACAGTATAAAATATTATAAGTTGTCAATACCTTTTAAGTCTTACAAATCAAAAATCCTGTAATTTATGTTAACCTCATTATCAGTCCAATTAAATATTCTTAATTTTTTACCCCTCCTCAAAATATACCAGGGCATTTAAAATATTTCACCATTACCAAAACCATTTTTTTACAAAGATCCAACAACCCAACTAACCCCCAAAGATACAAACTTTCCAGCAAAAGAGAAAAAAAACTTCCACATAACATACTCTTCTTTCCCATAACATTGATTCAGATAGTCATAATATTTCCCCAGCATGGCAGTTCCTTGTGCAATCTTAAAGTTAAACAATCGCTTTAACCCCCTGAACACCAATCCAGCGTCTTCAGCTGGGAATACTTCAATCTCCCTCACAGCAGTAAAATTGCCATCTTTTCCAGCTTCTTCTTCCATCACAATATTTTCATATAGTTGACCCATTTTAGCCAGAATCTCATCTCGAATATCCCAAACAATCTGCAAAATAACTTGACAACCCTTTGAAAAAAATCTCTTTTTGCTGACAACGAAATTCTATGAGGTCTTCTTTAAAATCTTCTTTAAAATCTTCCATAGTTCAAACAGTAAATTATGGCACCCCCTAAAGAGTTAACTCACAGAAATAGAGGTTAGTGAATTAATCCAAAATTAACAAAGGAAAATATACTAGCAGACAACCCAAAGAAAGTAAACAGAAAACCAAAAGTTTAAAATAAAAAATCAAAAGCAACGTGTAGGAAAACAGTCCATCCTTCAAATTCAGCACTAAAGATAGCAACGGAAAGGCAACCTTACAGTTTCAGCCCTCAATGCAATCCAGACAACAACAACAACGAAAGCCAGAACTATTTTTTATAGTTAAAAATCTCCAAAAATAACTATATTCACCAAGAGATTCCACTTTTTCTTACTATTAGAAGCTTCTCTTAAAGTACAAAACTTTTAAAAAAAACAAATTGGGTGCTTAAGAAATGGGAAGGTGGGACTTACTTCCCCTTTAAGGGTTTGCATACATGGCTCAGAAAGAGATGAAATCCCAGCCTCCTGGTGAAGTCTTACCGCTTGGTCGCAGATGCTGTCCACGATCTCCTGGCTGCAACTCACTGTCTGGAGGACAAATGGGTCAATTCTCAGCGTTTTTATTAATCCGTAAAAACTCTTGGGGCTACAGAAAAACCTGCCTGTGCCCAGAAAAAACTGCCACGCTGCCAACTCTGCCTACAGAGCTCGCAGGCAAGGATGTTCAGTCCGCCATTTCCCACCGGAAGTCTAAGCTTGGCTGATCTTGAAAAATTAAGCAGGTTAATATATTGATGGCAGATGACCCAAAAATCCCATTGTTATAGAAAGTAGAGGGAAAAAATAATTCTGGAATAAGATAGTGGCAAACTATCTTATTTCTGTCCTGCTGCAAAGAAAACTGCACAGGTGTCTCCGTGTAGTCACCAGAAGTATTTTGCTACCGCACACCTACCCTGTCATTCTCTGTTTAGGCTACTGCCATGTGCTGCATATGGCCCTGCCTTTGAAGACCACTCAGAGGCTGAAGTTGCTTGAGAGTCCAGTGGGCTGTATTTTTTCCATTGGAGGAACTTTTGCTACCTTCCGGCTCCTGAGCTTTAGGCCCTGTAAGAGAAAGCTTAGTGGCTTTCACAACTCCCTCTCAGGAACTTGAAAAACCAAAAATAAAAACCAAGCAACTGTGAATTGACAAAAGTTTCCTTCTTTGCTGTGAGAAAGTATCAGGCTACTGGGCTTTCTTTTCATTTCCAGTAGGAGATAAAGGGATTTTGTTGCTGCATGATCTACAGCAACATGAGGAGACACCATGTTTTTGCTTCTTGTAGTCAGTGATTCAGTCATCTGGGGTTTGCAAGTTACAGGTAGTCCTCGTTTAGTGACTGCCTCGTTTAGCAACTGCTTGCAGTTACGGCGGTGATAAAAAAGTAACTTTGTGACCAATCCTCACATTTATGACCTTCGCAGGCCTGTAAAGCAAAGAAAAGCTGAAGTAAGATCATAAGCACAGTTGCAGTTTCACTTAGTGACTGCTTCACTTAACAATTAAATTGCCAGGCCCAATTGTGCTTGCTAAATGAGGACTACCTGTATACCTATGCATTCAGAAGTAAGAAGCATTAGCACTGGACTAAAGAAACAATGAGTCTTTAAGCTGGTAAATCAGCAGTTAAATCACCTAGGCAGATAATTCAGATAAATACCTTACTAACAAAAGCCTACATTTTGTGGTTTATTTCTGATAATTAGGCTCCAGTAAATATAGTGAAAAATATGTTAATTATTTAGCTTACATAATGTTCATGCATACATATGTCTGATCCAAAAATAAAAGCCTGTCAAAAACTGTGGAAAGAAGCATGCATAAAAGTGACAAAAAGAAAAGAAAAAGTAAACAGATGCAGTATGCTGGTTGACCTTACATAAAGCATGACAATACAATCCTACACATTTCTACTCAGAAAGTAAATTGAACCTATTCCCACGTAAGTATTACAGGACTGTAGCCTTAGTTAAATAGTTTTATAAATAAATTTAAGACACTTTTAGTCTCCTTTTTAATGAAGTATTGGGATTTCTGGTGAGATGGTGACGCAGGAGGCTGCACATATGTGAGCACCATCTGATAATTTTAAATTTTATACCATAAACATTGGGTAGGAATTTTAATTGAAGTATACAGCATCAATGTCAGCCATGGTTTGACTGCAACAAGCTAAGATATTGCAGAAATGTGGTACTGAAATATTGAAAGTGAGTAATAAAAATAATTAAGAACCAGTTTGGTGTAGCAGTTAAGACACCAGGCTAGGAACCTGAAGACCGTGAGTTCTAGTCCCACCTTAGGCACAAAGCCAGCTGGGGGACCTTGGGCCAGTCACTTTCTCTCAGCCCTAGGAAGGAGCCAATGGCAAACCATTTATGAAATCTTACCAAGAAAAACTGAAGGGACTTGTCCAAGCAGAGTCAACACATTTATTATTATTATTATTATTATTATTATTATTATTATTAATCAAGAAATGTATTTAAAACCTAAAATATACAATATATACATTATATTACATATGCATTATATATATTATGAAATGCATTATCAACAAAACCAGCAAACATCATACAGAAAAGTCAGATACATTTGGCTCCCAAACTGAGAGAATTCAAATGAGACATTTCTACAAAATGGGAACCATCAAATAAAAGTCTCATTTCTATGTGTGTACAAGTTTTGCTTTGGAGGAAGTGCTGAGAGATGCAGAGATAACCTTGTCTCTAACAACATTTAAGGTACTTTGGTTCAAAGTTATTTAGAAGCTTTGAGAAGAGGTAATAACCAGCATTTGTATAACATTTAGTCAGGAACGTGGGTGTGGTAAGACATGAAATGGGGCAGTAATAAGGCTTTTGTGTTTACTTCACTTGGCACAATCTCAATATCCATATTATATGTAGACCAACTGTTCTACAATAACAGTTCTCAATTCAGTGATGTATTCGTGTATTAAAATTCATAGAACAATAAGACAGCTTTCTTCTGTGACTTGGTAGTCCTTAGGATCCAAGAACTATATTCTAAAGAAGAGTCATATTATTCTCTTCTTGTTGCAAAAAGGATACAATGTTTTATGGTAACTTTAACATTTATGAACATATAGAACATAAAAAATCTGATTAAATAAGTACTCAAGCCATTCTACAGGTAACAATGATAAATAGGCATAGTGAGATCAAAAGAAGAGGAGGTGGAGGTGGTGATGGTAATGGCGATATCGATGGCAGTGGTGGTGGTGCTGGTGGTGAAGGAGGAGAAGAAGAAATTCCAATGTATTTGGAGAATCCCAAATTGGGGGAGGCTGTTCTAAGACCTATACATGCCCTCCCAATTTTTGTCCAGAGTTTAGGTTTTACTTTGAATAAAATCAAAAGAAAAAAAGCTTTTACAGAAAAGCAATAGTAGATTAAGTTGTAGAATATCCAGGAACTTACTCAACTTTGAGATTACCCAGGAGCTCTCTTATATGATCAGCCCTCTGATACAGACGGTGGCTCTTTTTTCAGCATTGATATTTTCCCCCAGAACAAACAGCAGCACTGCTTCTGTGGTGAATGCACTCCTCCATGTGAATCATGAAGGTATGACTGATGTACCTTGCCCGTTAGCCTTATTTTTTTTAAAAAAGCAGTTCTGTGTATGTGCAATAGACACTTTGGCTAGTTGAGGTGAAGCATCATGACCACTCTGCTCTATTTCCTAGTGCATTTCACTTCAAAGCTTTGCTTCAAATACTTCTTCAAAGCTTCATCAAATTGAAATATCACTTTGAAGCTCCATAACTCCTACCCTTTACCATCATATGTCTTTTCTTACACTTGAGAAGGTGGGATTAGTTTGCTAATAAAGGCTGAAAAATCAGATGGCAAGGGCAAAGCCAAAGTTATTGTAGCTGGTAGGAAAAACTTAAGCAAAAGGATTACAGGGAAAAATTGAATGAAAGGAATCACAAGATGGTGGCTTCTAATGCAATCATAGATCAACGGAGTCATTTAAATGCCGACATTGATCTGCCAGCCATTCACGGTGAAGTCAACAAAGCACATGATCCCATATTTGTGCATCAGTTTAGGGGTTCTACTTCACAATCAAAGTGAGGCAATCAAATCATCATTCTTTATAGTTATATCTCTTTCTGTACTTAAATCAATTATTGATACAGAATAAAAGTCCCTGTGCCTATCTTTCTACAATTTGACTGGACATTATCCCATTGCTTATTGTTTTTAATGAATAGCACACCTTTAAAAAATATCCTAAAACTTCCTTTGAACAAAATCACTGCACCTACAGTATCTATGAAATCTGAAAGATTTATCATCACAGAAGGGGCTAGTCATTTAATTCAATTGAGGAGAACATTGTCTTTCTTTTAAATTAAAACTCAAAATATCTCTACAATTTGAAAACTGTCAGGTTTCTAATCTGTAGCAGGATAAACTTTAACTGTAAAAATGTACTGTATCCTATTTGGAAGGAAGGAAGGAAGGAAGGAAGGAAGGAAGGAAGGAAGGAAGGAAGGAAGGAAGGAAGGAAGGAAGGAAGGAAGGAAGGAAGGATCTTACAGTCTTTAAATGGTATTTTAAACTCATCTCAGATATAATCAGGTTTCTTCACAACTAGCCTTTATTTAAAAACAGCAACTTTTTTTTAACAATTTAGACTGAACCTCATTGGGCATTGGTTTAAGGAATAGAAAACTTTTCTACCTTACTAGTAAAGATAATGTTCTTTTTAATTCATTAAGTCCATTATGTAACATATTGATAAATCATAGTGATAAAAAAACACTTCTTTCTAAACATCCTTAACTCCTCCAAATAAGTATGGTTCTTTCATGAACATATAAATGAAAATTAAAATGGATGATATACATACTCTTTATAATCAGAAAATGTAGAAGGAAACCCACCTAATAATATTTTTATCTTATCATACAATTGCTTTAAAATACAAAAATGTGAATTCATAGTGAATTCCCAGCTGCTTAAGAGAGAAGATGAGGGAGGGGGAGGAGTTTGGTGGGCAGAGGCTTTGTGATTTAGAGAGAGGGAGGGAGGGATACTGTAGATGGATGGATGGATGAATCTCAAAGTCTCTGTCCACCAATCCCACATCCATTCCTGTATGTTACTGAGCTCCTGATAGAAATTATTCCAGTGATAAACTAAGAAATTCATCAATATATTTTGAAGGACAAATTTTGTAATTTTGAGCTGGAAATACTGTTTCAAAATATTTCAAAATATACTATTTGAACAGTTCAATAAAGATACTGAATATGTTTTTTTTTTTTAAATCTTTCCTCATCAGGAATATGAACTGGCTACTTGGGTAAATGACTGAAACTAAGATTCTGAATTTCCTTATGTTCACTGTGAGAAACACCAATAACATATGTTCATTTGTTTTGTTAAAACATCTGTTCAAGTTATGTAATTATTTTAACCTGCTGAATTGGGCCTCTGACTTACTAGTGCAATTACTGAAAATCTCTGCTTGGATGCTTGATTCCAGCCCAAAAGAATGTTGTGCTAAAGATTAAGACTCCCTCAAGTCAAGCTTGATTCTATGTAGCTGTTTTGGGAACAATATGGAACCTACCTAGTCAACATTAATAAATCCGATAGGGTTATGAGGAAGCTAAGGGAATGGAAATCAACTCAAAGGTCCTATCAAGATGTAGAAGAATGAAAATTTAACTCAAAGTTCAAGCGAACCTTCTGTAATGAGAGATTCATTCTTCTACATCTTGATAAGACCTTCACTGAAAATGAAAGAGACAGTCTTCTCTTTAATAAATGAGCCACAAATCAATTAAATATCAAAAACACTCACAAATTTAACAAAGTTTTACATCATTTAATTGCTCATGCTGCTTCTTTGTAATCACTTTGTAGCACAGTTTCTCTTCTTTCAAATGTCGGAGCCTTTTACATTCTCCTGGGAAATCTAAAACCAAATTAATGTTTCAATTATATATACAAACATCTGTGTCAGTAATATTTAAATTACATAGCTATGAAAGACTGAGTATATATTGTTCTTGGCTGGTTTCTTTTCAGAAGTGAACTCTGATATTCTTACTTCCAATTCAGGTATCTTTGCATATGACACATAAAAACATACTTTGCATATTAAAATCCATGTTAATAAGTTAAAATGGATAAAATGAGATGTTGTAATGCTACCACATGCTGACAATCTTATTACTATCTAACTAGCATCTTCTAGTATCCCTCATTTTGAAAGAAAAATGTATTGATCCTCAAAGAAGTTATTAATACTTTAGCCCTGTCATATATTGCTTTTCCAACATTAACTCTTTGCATAAAAAGGGCACAATGAATGTGTCATTAACCCCACCCATATTATAGCCCTTTAATGCATAGAGACAATGTTCTTAAATGGGTCACCTGTGGAAGGCTTAATTAATGAATGAATGAAAGATTTATAACTACTCCAATAGTTAAGAATTCTGGACAGTGTATAAAATATAAAACATCATAATTCTGATATTGTTTTACTATTATTGCTATTATTATTAATTAACACTATAATATTAAAGAAGTAAAAAACAAATATTCTGGCATCATAGTCTGTATACAATTAACCTCTGAAGGCTTTCAGGAAGGAAGGAAGGAAGGAAGGAAGGAAGGAAGGAAGGAAGGAAGGAAGGAAGGAAGGAAGGAAGGAAGGAAGGAAGGAAGGAAGGAAGGAGGGAGGTTGGTTGGTTTTTTTTGAAGGCCCACTCTCACGTTGTGGGGCACAGTTGTCCAAAGAAGGAAAGCCCCATATGAACACCCACTCAAATGCCCCCTTCTGTCACATCTAATAATAGCAGAGGATCTTCAGCATATGTTTTCCAGACATCTGGGATCTCTGGACAGAATCTATGTGGGGAATGCAGTCTATTCAATACTCAGATACTGAGCCATATACTGTGGGGATTTACATGCAGTGCCTTTGCATTGCACTTGAAAACACAAAAGTAGCTAATGCATTTCCCATAGCAACTTGACAGTACCAGGGCTGCCTAAGAAGCATGCGAGTTTCTGTACTTTGTACTGATGGATGGTCTTCAAGGGCAGCCTCATGTAGAGTGAATTACAGCAATCCGGTTGTGAGATAACAAAGGTATGACTGACCATCCTCAATGCCTGCTGTTCAAGGTAAGGCCACAACCAGTACATAAATCAGAGCTGAGCAAAGGAACTCCTGGCCATGGCTTTCATCTGCTCTTCCAGCAGGAGCTCTGAGTCCAGGAGGAATCCCAAACAGTGAGTCTGCTCTCTCCAATGGAGCACAGTCCTCTCAAATATGAAGGTAGGGATTGTCTTGGAATCAAGGGACTTTCGAATTAACAGCCACTCCATCTTGCTTGGGTTGAGAATGAGACACTTCCCTTCCATCCAAGTGACAACAGCCCTCAGACACCAGATCAGGTTTTCTATCACATTTGGACTAGGGTGAAAATGTTTAACTGGATATTTCCCAGCTGTATTACAAAACCTCACCTCAAACTGGCATGTAATCTCTCCCAGTGGCCTCATGAAGATGTTAAACAGGATCTGAGATAGGGCCAAGCCCTGTGGCAGCCTATAACAGAGTGCCCAAGCTTCACACTCTTCTCACCAACTACTGGACTTATCCACTGAGGTAAGAGCAGAATCTTAGTGTAAACTTAGCATCATATTCAATAGTAAAGGTAAAGGTTCCCCCCGCACATTTGTGCAGTCGTGTCCGACTCTAGGGGCTGGTGCACATCTCCATTTATTAGCCGAAGGGTTAGCATTGTCCGAAGATGCTTCTGCGGTCATGTGGCCGGCATGATGCACGCGGAACACTGTTACCTACCCACCGCAGTGGTACCTATTCATCTACTTGCATTTGCATGCTTTCGAATTGCTAGGTTGGCATATTCATATTCAATAGTTACTTGCTAATATAATGCTTATGTTCCATTAGTTCTATGTTTTATAATGTATCTCAATATATATTTTCTTTTGGTTCTCTTCTTCAAAAATCAAAACTGTTTTCTAATCTTTAGTTGGAATGTAATGAAACACCACTCATTCTCATTCCTCAGAACCTACCTAAATATTATGCATCTTCTACACAATTAGTCTACACATCTGATGAAAAATATGGGAATCTCCCTCTTATCAGACATATATTTGGTAAACCCATTTATTACCTTGGGAAATGGAAAACATAGATAACTTATTGAACCTCTCAGGATCATTGTCCCCAGGGTGCACAATCACTATAGAAAGCAATAGTACACAGTACAATAATTGTATAGATTTATTGGATCAAAGCTTGAATACAATTGTCCCTTTAATACATTTCTCAATTTCAGCACATGGCTGATCAAAAAATTTTTCCCAATTAATGTAAGCAAAGATATTATCTAAATTACTAATCAGTTACTAAAAGCTCAGTTCTAGTTCCTTGATTTCAGAAAGATTTCCTGCTGTGGAAAATATAGCTAGAGAAGTAGCAAGCGAAAAGTAACAAATAAAAGTTACAGAATGGAGAAGTTGTTATACCTCTTTACATAACTGTATATCCTTGATGTTTAAAGTCGGAAGTCATTTCTTTCTGTAATCTATTCAAAAAAATTTCTTATATTTTCACACCTTTTTAAAGTTTTTTGTAGTTTTTTGTAGTTTTTTGTTTTCCTGTATCTTTTATCTTTTATCTTTTTCTGAAATTTAATAAAGTTCTTTAAAAAAAAGCATATTCCCACAATTTAATCATTCTTCCATGGAGGGAATGGAATTGCAACTTTAAAAAATTGTTGACTTTAAAAAATTGTGTAATAAATTATTTTCCAATATTGTTGGGCTTTAAAACATTGCCACCACATATGGAAGAACGATCCAATCTGTTCCTTGCATTTCCAGCATTGGAGTTGCTTATTTTGCCAATCATAACCTGAGTAATGTACTAACTGTAAATTCATTGGCGATCACTCGTAGCCGAGTAAGATTGTCTTCCAAAGGTAAAATTTTAACAGTGGATCCGTAAGTGGCTATAAAGGCCAATTCTCGATCCGCACAACCTCCCACAATGAGGGCATAGGTTTCCGGGTGGGAGACGGTCATGATGAGGGTTTGCCTGACATGCCTTCCTTTTAGCTCTTTTCTCCCTTTCGCCCTGTACTCGTGCTTCTTCAAAGTCCATAGTGCCATTAATAAAGGCTGACCTCCAATTGAAACGCTCATGTGTTAGGGCTTCCCAGTTCTCAATGCTGATATTACATTTTTTTAAATTAGCTTTGAGAGTATCTTTGAATCTCTTTTTCTGTCCACCAATATTCCGTTTTCCATTCTTAAGTTGGGAGTAAAGTAGTTGTTTTGGAAGACGATGGTCAGGCATTCGAACAACATGACCGGTCCAGCGAAGTTGATGTTGGATGATCATTGTTTCAATGCTGGTGGTTTTCGCTTCTTCTAATATGCTAACATTAGTCCGCCTATCTTCCCAAGTAATTTGCAGAATTTTTCGGAGGCAGCGTTGATGGAATCTTTCAAGAAGTTGGAGGTGGCGTTTGTAGAGGGTCCATGTTTCACAGGCGTACAGAAGGGTTGGTAGTACAATGGCTTTGTAAACAAGCATTTTGGTCTCCCTGCGAATGTCCCGATCCTCAAACTATGCTTCATTCGGGAGAAAGCTACACTCGCAGAGCTCAGGCGATGCAGAATTTCAGCGTCGATGTCGGCTTTTGTAGATAGATGGCTGCCGAGATAAGAAAAGTGATCGACATTTTCTAGTGACACACCTTTAAGCTGGATTGATGGCGCTGCAGAGGGATTGGTTCGAACTTGCTGGTAAAGCACTTCGGTTTTTTTAATGTTAAACGAGAGGCTGAGTTTTTCATACGCTTCTGCAAAGATGTTTAGGATAGTTTGAAGATCTTCCTCGGAGTGTGCACAGACTACGTTATCATCAGCGTATTGAAGTTCTATAACAGAAGTTGTAATTACCTTATTTTTTGCTTTCAGCCTACTAAGATTAAAAAGCTTTCCATCTGTTCAATATATAATTTCTACACCAGTAGGAAGTTTCTCTTCAACAAGGTGTATAATCATAGCGATGAAGATAGCGAATAAGGTTGGAGCAATAACACATCCCTGTTTAACGCCGGATTCCACTTTAAATGGATCGCTTTGAGAGCCATTGTTATTCAGGATTGTTGCCATCATGTCGTCATGGAGTAACCGCAAGATGTTCACAAATTTATCAGGGCATCCGATTTTCAGAAGGATGGTCCAGAGAGCAGTACGATTTACAGTATCAAAAGCTTTAGTCAGATCAATAAACGCCATGTACAGAGGGCGGTTTTGCTCCTTGCATTTTTCTTGAAGCTGTCATGCAGTGAAGATCATATCCACTGTTCCCCTGGTAGGGCGGAAGCCATTTTGCGTTTCAGGGAGGATGTCTTCTGATACAGATAGGAGACGGTTTGCAATGATCTTTGCCAGGATTTTGCCTGCTGTGGCTAGAAGGGAGATGCCTCGATAGTTTCCACAGTCTGTTTTATCACCCTTTTTAAAGAGAGTGATAATTATGGCATCCCTAAAGTCTGCTGGAATCTCCTCCCTCATCCAGATTTTTTCGATGAGCTTATGAAGTTGTTGTGTAAGTTCAGGCCCGCCTTCTTTAAAGACTTCAGCAGGAATCCCATCAGGTCCACTAGCTTTGTTATTTTTCATTTGTTTAGTGGCTTTACTGACTTCCTCCAAACTAGGGGGTACTGCAAGCTCATTTCTTATTTGTTTTTGCGGGATTTGCAAGAAGACTTCATCAGCCACAGTAGAGTGACGATTAAGGAGATTGTAGTAATGCTCTTTCCAGCGCAGTGCAATAGACTCTTTGTCCTTTAGAAGTTTAGCACCATCTACTGAGCGTAAGGGATTTGTACCATGGTTTGTTGGTCCATAGATGGCCTTTATGGCATTAAAAAAGGCCCGTGCATCATGAGCATCTGCAAAATGTTGGGTTTCTTGGGCTTTTTTTATCCACCATATGTTCTTAAGTTCTCTAGTTCTTCTTTGGACTTCTGCCTTTGCACTGGCGTAGATTTTTTTCTTAACGGCACAGTTAAAATACTGTAAAACATGTATGTTATACTAGTTCTAATATTCAAAGTAAATTTAATATTCTTTTTTCATTGGAATCCCCAGTGTTCCATGTGTATAACTATATTTAAATTTTGCCTTACAATCTTTGACTTGTTCAGGTTCTGAATCGTATATCAATATTAGATTATAAAATGTGCCTAACAAATGTTCAGTATTATGAATTGTACAATTTTCAAATTTTGTCAATTTTCTCAATATTCCCCCTTGTTTCTTTAATGTTTTTGTTGTTGGGCTTAATATTTTTGTTGCTTTTCCTTACTCTTTTTACATTATATATCTAAGGTACATACATGCTACTTTATGGGTACATTCTAGCATGTTCTTCTTTTCTGCCTACATGCTCTTGGTCTTGTGCTGAGTCATCTGCCTTCTCTAAACAAAATCCATGAATGGTGTAGGCTTTCATGGCAGGTATCTGGTGGGCAGTGTTGGGCTTCAGGGTTTAGGGATCATGATCTAGGCAACAGATTTCCTGATGTTTCCCCAGAAACGTAGCAGACACTGAAGTTACCAGCCACAGTTGCCAGTGAAACATCAGGAAATCTGTTGTCTAGACCACAGTCCCTAAACATGCCCCAGGACATGGTGCTGGATGATATCACATAGTTAACATGGAGTGGAGTGGATGAACGACCCAGCCTGCCAAGTCCACCGATTCCAGCCTTGGAGAAGGAGGAACACTGGGAGAAAAATCTGGAATAGCTATGAAACCCAATACATATAACCCTTGTAACAGGAAGGTGTGAGATTCAGACAATTTATCATGTGGGTATAGGCCCTCACACCTGTTGGTGTACAGAGGACAGAGGACAATTGTGACAAAGGTATATAGCTTATTCATGTGATCCCACAATTTTCCACAAGCATTTTTCAATATTTGGGCTGAAAGCATCTGAAATTTTCTTATGCAGTAGCAGGCTCAATTATTTATTTTAATTCACTATTGTTTTCACAAAAGCGCAAGTCCTTCCTTTTTTAATTTGAAATCATGAACATCCCCATGATATTGAATGTACCCCCAGCCATTTGAATAAGAGAATGCTTTCCTAAAGAAAACACATAAGAATTACTATACAAAATGTAAAACTAATAGCATAAGAGAACCAGTTAGTGCTATTTTAATTTTATATTCATTAGCAGTTAATTCCCAGATCTTAGTAAAACACAACATCTACTCACCAGATTGTTAGTCTTGGATCTCCACTGTCTAGTTTATATGTGGTTTTACTCAGAGAAGCCAGACCTCTATTCTTCTCTAATTAAATGGAAACTGTATTTTATTATTTCTTCTTAAATTGGTTTATACGTGATAATCTCCTACATATTGTCCTTTACCTTTTGAGAAATTATTTTTTCACAGTGTGAAATAAAAAATAATAATGTGTTAGTAATTAAGAAGATTGTCACCTTTCAGGTGGAAAATGTATATTTTTATTTTTATTTTGACAGCTGTTTGACAGCTCAGTGATCTGAAAACATATTATACAGTAATTGATTTTAACTGTTTTTACTAATTTTATCAATTCTTTGCCTGACTTGGTTTTAAAGTTGGGTTTCCTTTGTATTTTACTGAAACATCATAGTTTGCAGCCTTTTTTAACTAGGTTGGCAAGAGCTGGGGCGAGTGTGGGAGCTCCGTCACGTGGGACTAGGGATTCGAACCTCCAAACTTGCAATCTTCCGATCGACAAGCCTGGTGTCTTACCCGCTGAACCACCACGCCCCTTCACTTAGCTTCTAAGATGCAGTAATTAATTGATTCCATCAGGTGTAGGGAAGGAGGGAATGACAACACACTTTCCATCTTTATATCTCATGTAATGGTGATAATAGCACATGGAAATGCTATAATTCAAAGGTGATATATGTGTGGTTTTGACTGTGTTCTGAATTTACCTATTCTGAAATTCTGAATAGAAAATTGTTTTTCACAGTCCTACACAGCAAAAGACATACCTCCAGAATTTGAAGGTTCAGCATGAATACATTTAATATGTGCTTTCTAAACAATGGGCTGTTGAAATGTGCCTGCCTGAGAATGTTTCCAGCTTAGTAACTAAAATCTGAAACAACTGTGTGATTGAACTCACCTCTATGAGGATGTTGTTCCCATATACCTCAGCAAAATGTGATGTACTGTAGAGAAGGAATTCTCACACCATAAAATAAAATGTTGAGACAGATAATAGGAATAAACAATGACAATTTGTTGAGTGTCAACAGTAAAACACATCATCAACACCTTGGAATATTAATATTTATTTGTTTGTTTGTCATATTTGTCTACAACCATCTTGCATGCAATGACTCTGGGCGGCTTACAGATAATAAAATGACAAAACACTAAAAACACTACAATATAAATATAAGTATAAATACATAAAAATACAGATAAAAATATAAAAATACAAAATATAAAATATAAAATATAAAATTCAAGATGACAATAAGATCTTATCCTTGGTACCATCATGGTGCCAACCACCCCCATGAATGGCTGTCCCCCCTCCCACTCCAAGCAAGGTGGCATAACCATGTCTTAAGCCTTCTGGAAGGCCGGGAGAGTGGGGGCCTGTCTTACCTCAGGGGGGAAATTGTTCCAAAGGGCGGGTGCCACAGCAGAGAAGGCCCGCCTCCTGGACCCTGCCAATCAGCAATTCCTAATGGACAGGGCCCATAACATGCCCTCTCTGCCTGACTGGGTGGGACGGGTCGATATAACAGGGGTCAGGCGGTTCCTTAGGTAACCTGGACCCATGCCATGTAGGGCTTTAAAGGTAATAACCAACACCTTGAATTGGACCCGGAAGCAAACTGGCACCCAATGCAGCTCGCGTAGCAATGGTGTTATATATGCCCTCCTTGGGGCTCCCAAAACTGCTCACGCGGCCACGTTCGTCACCAGCTGTAGCTTCCGGATACTCTTCAAGTGTAGCCCCATGTAGAGTGCATTGCAGTAGTCTATGAGGGAGATGACCAGGGCATGAGTGACTGTTCGGAAAGACTCCCGATCCAGGAAGGGGCGTAGCTGGTGCATAACACGAAGCTGTGCAAAGGCTCCCCTAGCCATGACTGCCACCTGCTCTTTGAACAGGAGTTGTGAGTCCAGGAGAACCCCCAGGTTTCACACCAGTGCAACCCCATCCAGAACCAAAGATGATAAATTACTGGATACCCGGGAGCCCCTAACCCACAGCCACTCTGTCCTACCAGGGTTCAGCTGAAGCCTGTTGTTCCCCATCCAGACCCCTACAGCCTCCAGGCACCGAGAAAGGGTGGTGACAGCATCACTTATGTCACCCGGGATGGAGATGAATAGTTGAGTATCATCAGCATATTGATGATACCTTACCCCGTGCCAGTGGATGATTTCACCCAGCAGTTTCATGTAGATGTTAAAAAGGAGCAGAGAGAGTACCAAACCCTGCGGAACCCCACAAAGGACGGGCCGCGGGCTGGATCTCTCATTCCCTATCAACACTAATTGGGACCGGCCCTGGAGGAAGGAGGTGAACCAGCACAGAACCACACCACCAACGCTGTTTCCATCCCATACCCGGGTCTGAAACCTGACTGAAAAGAGTCCAGATAATCCGTTTCATCCAGGATCCTCCAGAGCTGCAATGCCACCACTTTCTCAACCACCTTCCCTAAAAAGGGGAGGTGGGAGACTGGATAAAATTGTCCAGTGATGGTTTCTTGAGGAGGGGGGGGCACCAGCACCTCTTTAAAGGCCACTGGAAACACCCCCTCCCCTAAGGATGAAATATATAACTAATATAGCTAACTGACACACTGTACTTATAAAAATAAAAAAAATGTAGATGGCTTCTGTTGGAAATTCAAGTAGATAAACATTACTTTATTTGGTTTGATGTGGATATTCTTATCTTCTTATGAATATAGTTACTTAATGATTATCTAAATGTAGGATAATATTATGAAATATATTTTGAGAAAGTAAAATGGAAAAGGATAGAAACTTATTTCTAAAGAATTTATCCAGAGCAAAGAAATGGATATTAAATAATGGGAAATGTGCCTCTATGAAGTGATTTTGGAAGATTGTACTGGATAGCTCAGTAAAAATGGGGGGTGGGGGGGAGAGAAGGATCCTTTTTAGAGAATGACAAAATAAGGTAGAGTTGTTTTCATCAAAAGTGCCACAAATGCTTTCCACCCTTTTAATCATAGAAAAGTTCAGTGGTGAATAAACCATAAAGAACAGTTTGTTATCCTTTTATGATACAAAAATGATCAAATAATTGGAACAATTCTTTGACGGGAAAAAGTTACAGTGATTGGGTCTGAGCAGTGAAATTTGCTTTCATGTTGATATTGGTCAGCAATTTGGATGGCTTAACAAGAACATTGAACACATTCATGGGGAAAACTAACAGTGGCCATAGTCGAAGTATACAGATATCATGCTGTACATTATAACAAGTTCCATTATGCTCCTGAAATGTTTGCGAGACTCCCAGGGGCAACTGATTAGTGTCTGTGGGAACAGAATATTGGATTAGATTGGCCAGATCAAATACTTCTATTCTTCAGAGAATTAACACAGTCTTCATTTCAATTTTACAAGCAATGCTTACTGCCTGAGCACATCAGAATTATTTGATGTATTTAACTATAGGCTAAGAGTATTAATTTGCATATGTTTTAATGTGAATATGACATGGATCCCACTTTTCTCATTTGAAATAATTCACATAATGAGAGTTTTATTTTGCTCATCTTTTATGAAATGATTAGATGAGAAGTAAAAAAGATTGAAAGTCATGTTACCTTCAATTAGTTCTGTAAAACTAAGTCATGCTTTTCTGCACAGAATGTAATAATTCAGAGAGGGGAAAAATAAACTTATAACTTACCTAGACATGGAGGAGGGGGAGGAGGGGGAGGGGGAGGATGGGGAGGAGGAGGAGGAGGAGGAGGAGGAGGATCAACAGTGAAAACTGTACACTTGCAACTGTGGGTACACATTGAAGTCACAGGTTTCTGAACAGTTTTACATAAGTGACAAAGGAAAAAATAATATTTTTTTAATGATTTAGCCAGGGAAGAAGTTCATATCAATTCTGCTTGGTGCTTTGAACTGGGAGTGAGGGGCAGTTACATGAGGATATGAACTCGCATACAGATTTACAAAGTTCACACCCTGCAGCACAGAAGCCAAGCCTTGGATAATAGCTGTATTGGAATGTGCTCTTTGGTCTGCCCAAAATATTAAAGCAAAGGCAAGCATACATGGTCTAGCTTTGGGACTGCAGGAGACTTTCTTGAGGCAAATATGGTGACATTCCTGAGAGTTCTCAGTGGCTTTCCACATATTCTCTTTCTCCCCTTCTCTCGTAGGCTAACATGCGCCTTTTCAATATGCATAGGAAGTGACAAATAAGAATACATACATTGTGATGTTTTGATGCAAACTCCACCCATACAGTATATAGGTTTTTCAGCAATCTATTGTACATATGATGAAGAATACACCGTTGTTCATATGAATGGTTAAATCAAGAAGACTAGGCAAAAGATTATAAGGGCTGAACATTGGTAAATGAGGAATGTATTTAGCAATCCTGCAGACAATATTAAACAGAAATAAAAAGATACTGACAATATTTTACGGGCTTTCTTTGTTTCTCTGCAATGCTGGATATTATAATGGGAAACACTTCAGTGCTATATAATGTATGCTTTTTTTCTTAGCTCCAGAATTGGTCAATGAAACTTTTTGACTAATCCATTTAATCTACTTGCTAACTTTTGAATACTTTCAACACTGAATGTTTAAAATATTTCCTGAAGTGGGCCTCAGTGCTGATATACATCCCAGAGTGTGATACTATACTGAAAAAACATTCCTCATTTATGACTTTAGGGTGAAATTCACTTTATTTGCAAAAGCCTTGACTAATTAGGTTACATAAGGGAAATATGTGAATGGGCAATGAGTTGAGAAGTTTAATGTATTAATTTTCAATTTCTTTCTATATACAGGCTTATAACATCAAATTTAGTTTAGATATGACCTCAGAACATATTGTCAAGGATCATGAAAGGAACTGTGCTCCAATCTGGTCTGAGTCGGTGTTTGCTAATATAGACTAGAATACAGAGGAAGACATAAGTATATTTGTCTTTACAGGCAAACACAAGTATGTTTGTCTACAACAGGTGCTCTCCACACAGATGTTTCTAAACTTTGAACTAATTATGAGATGCTTGCCTATTGCATATAGGGACTACATTCAGAAATAAGGAATCAAAGCCCTGTAGCATACTTAGAATTTCCTTTGGGGTCTATGGATCACTGACATCATACTTGTTTGGTGGAAGTTATGTGTGTGTGTTTCCCCTTCAAAATGTTAAATTACAATTGAAACAAAATTGAAAATTTTTCATTACCTAGTAAATAAAGGGATTGTTTAGATTGTATTCCATTAAAAAAGAAATATGAATGGCATTAATAAAGTGACAAGGAGATAGTGCACTAACTTATTCAAAATTTTGGTGAATTTCAGTTATGTCTCTAATGGTGATATCAGGCAGACTGAACTGGGGATGTCAATTTTCTTTATAAGCTTTCACATTTACACTATTATGAATAGAATTTATACAAGGTACTTCTACAGCTTCTGTGCTAGGATTATGTTGACAGTAAGGAAGATGACCTTGATGAAAATATGCAAGAACCGTTACCTAGGGGAAAAGGGGATGAAATATTTTTTAAGTTCAGAGAAATGGGATAACATTTGGAAGTGTCTCAGGCAGAAACATCCACAGTTCACAGGAGTATAAGAAGGAAGAGGGGGTACAACACAATCAGACTTTCAAGACTCCATCATTATAGCCAATCTCAATAAAAATAGTTTTAGCCTTCCTGTGGAATTGATTTCCTGTTCTGATCTACCTAGTGGGGCTGACACATAGCAAGCAGAAAGAATGGGCATTAGTGGAATTATTGTATAAAAGTGTAGCATAGGAATTAAGTCTGAAACTTTTGGCCCATAAACCCATATTGCACCATTAGGAAATTCTAGTCTGACAAAACTCAGCATCTGCATTAAAGTGTCCATTTAGGTCCCAGCCTAAATTTCTGAAAGTGCTTAGATTACTTTAAATCCATTGGAAAAGTCTCACATAACTGAATTATGGGTTATGGTCATAACTATTAACAGAATTACAGTGCATGAAATAAGAGAGTACTGTGACTAATTATATATTGCTGTATTTATCTACTTCAAGCATCTTTGGTGAAATCTTGTTCTGATAAGTAAAATGACAAATGTTTCAGAAGCCAGATTAACATATTTCTATTATAATTTCTATTTGGCAATTTATTCTATTCATTTTCCCACTGATATTGGGGGAAAATTACAAGCTTACGAAAGCATGGAGAAAGCGGCATAAGTTATTGCTTGAGAAATTAAATTATAGCTATTAAGGAAAGCTAGTGTGATAAGATATTGAATTAGATTGATCCTGGAAAGTTTTTGACTTTGATTTTGTATGCAAAATGTTGGATTAATAATATGACAGATGGTGTGTTACTGTGGAGAATTGGCATGTTGTCAGGAATAGCTGGATGAGGACCCTAGAGAGGAAGATTCATGGAGAATTAATTCAAAGGAGAAGCTAGCCAGGTTGAAGAAACAGTACTGTAGTCAGGTGTCATATTTTCAACAAAAGCATATTATAATGTGTATAACTGCAATGAAAATATAATGAATATTATATTTAGTAAAATTATTACTAGTTATGATAGTAATATTATTATATATTTATCAAGCATATATTATGTCTATAAACTGTACCCAGAATGAGCATAGTTCCTGTTCAGAACTGCTTCTGATTATCTAGTAGTTCCTGCATATTCAAATAATTTATTTGTGAGTGGTATAATATTAATAGCATATGCTTAGTCACCAAAAAAGTACAAGATGCAATGTATCTAATTATGGAAGAAGAATTGGCCCAAGCCATCTTGTTACAGTAAATATGAGATGGTGTTCAACCATTCTATGTACACATATCACCATATTTGAGTGCAAGCAGGCTTTTGTGGTGTTCTGTGCTCTGTTCGCTTCCATAACCTGCACCATCTGCCACCTGAGGCATCTCTTGCATTCTTCCTAATTATAGGCCAGCTCTGGCTCTGACCTCTGATCAGAAGCAAAACCCTGTTGCTTAGCTAAATGCAGGCAGGTAACTTGTGAAATAGGTACTGGACTGGCTAGCTGATTATATCAACTATATAGACCACACAAGGGGAACAAAAAAGGTTGGGTGAACAAAAACTAAAAATAAGAAAGAGCATCTAATAGATAAACATATCTAATTACAAATATAAATATCCCCCCCCCCCGGGGGGAACAATCTTAAGTCATGTAGCATTGAAACATGGGAAGGTATTTCACATTGGGTATCACTAAAAAATGAGGAAGAACTGAAAGACAGTAGAGCAAGAAAACCAGCAAATAAGATGTGCGTTAGTAGTTTTACAATGCGAAGTGATATACGTGTATTTTAATAAATAATCAAAACTTTAGGAAAGTATATTAAGAAATAAGAGAGTTAATCTAGAAGTTCTAGTTAATCTAGAAGTTCTGAATTTAAAAAATGAAATAAATCTGAACAAATGTATAAATTGTAAGAATATTTATATTATTAATTTTAAGAATAAGGTTTGAGAAACTAGTAAATATAAACAGGACACAAAAACTATTGAGGATAAGTTGTGATTTTTGCATATATATAACATTAAAAGTTTACAAGGAAGAGAGGAATTCCTCTTACTTTTAAATTGTTACATAGGTCCTGTGTGAGTTATGAGCCGAAGTGACCTCCATCTGTTTTCTACTATTTTCTACTATTGCAAGATCAGTTTTTACACATTAGCTTGCTTAGAAATCATACCAGTTGAAGGCAAGCTAAGTTGTTCCCTTTGTTTCTCTGAATTCAATATGATACAAGTTATGTTATACCCATGTAGGGCTAAAGTATAGTCAACTAATTAAGTAACTAATTAGGTATCCTGCCATGTGTGAATATGGAAAATGAAATACAGGAATTTTACACTTCAGGGAAGGATTGTTAAATATTTGCACCTGTGCTCCCAGGAGTGTTCACAAGATATGGTAAAAAAGTCAACATAGTGGCTGTGAATATGCGACTGAAGCTCTGCCTGTTTTTTGTGTGGACGCAAATACATTTTGTCCAAGTTCAACATAAAACTAAAATCATGCAAGAGCCATTTTCAGAATGTAATGAAGAGCTAGCTCTTCATGAGTTTTAACTACCTTTCAGGCTTCCATATAGACAAATTCTTCTTTTATTTATATCAGCGGTTCTCAAAGTGTGGTCTGGGGACCCCTGAGACCCTTTATGGGGGTCTGTGAAGTCAAATAAATATTGTAAAATGTCTGTTTTAATTTCTAATACAGTAAATATCAATAGATGTAACCTACATACGTAAACCAAAACTCTTTGGGGTCCTCAATCATTTTTAAGAATGCAAAGGGGTCTGAAACCAAAATGTTTGAGAACCACTGATTTATATCTTACATAGCCCAACTGTCCTGTTCGGACTAAGACTGACACGGAAGCGTTACTGAAACCACTTTATTTACACAGATACACAAGCTGCCCAGTTTACACAGTCCTCTTCTTCTTCTACAGGCTGGATAGCAACGAGTCCATTGGATACCCCTGGCCAGCCTGGAAGGACCAGAGAGGGTGCAGGTACTGTGGAAGGTGCTGCAGCTGGCGGCGATCCAGAGGTGACAGGCAAGGTGACCGCGGGCATGGAGTTAGCTTGGCTGTTGGGGCTGGAAGTAGCCCGGGGACCGACAAAAGCAGCCCACTGGTGACCGGTGTCGGTTGGGCTTTGGCTGCTGTTCTGAGCTGGTGGCCGTCTGGGTAGACCGGGGCCCGACAAAGGCAGCCCACTGGTGACCGGTGTCGACTGGGTCCGGAGCGGAGGGCAACGGGGCAGCAGTGACTCGGGCAGTCGGGAGAGGAGCAGGCAATGCGGCAGCACTTACCCCGGTTCTGGCTTCTTCCACAGGAAACAAGGAGGGCTCCGAAGGACGTCCGGGAACTGGAATCTCGCAGGACGGAGGCGCGGCAACAGGAGGAGGTTCGGGCACGAGGCTTGGCATGGCAGCAAGGTAAGGCTTGGTTCCAAGGCTTGGCGTAGCAGCGAGGCAAGGCGGGAAGTCAGGGTCTGGCGCAGCAGCAGGGCTGGGCTCGTCAATGAGGTCTGGAACGGTGGCAAGGCAGGGCTCTAGATCGAGGTATGGGGCGGCAGCAAGGCAGGGCTCTAGCTTGAGGTCCAGGGCGGCAGCAAGGCAGGGCTCGGGAACAGGGTCCGGCGCGGAGTCTGGAGGCTTCGGTGTGGAGCAGGTAGAACGGTTGTCTCCAGCAATGGAGGTAAGTCGCGCCAGTCTTTTATTTCGTTTTTCGTGCCTTTGGGAAGCAGGGGCCAATCGGGCTTCGCATTGTTCAGCCCACCTCTCTGCTCTCCTTTGGCATGTGCTGATTTGTGGAGGCGTCCTTCCTTCTGAGCCTCTGCCAATCAGCGTCTCTGTTTCTTCCACAGGGTTCGCGCCAAGCCTGCTGTTTCCGGGGGCTGGCTCCTCTTCCGGATCGCACTCTTCCGGATAGGACGGCAGACAGGTAAGTGGCCCGCCTCATGGCCAAACTCTCACACCAACTGAACAACAACAACAACAATTTATTTATTTATTTATTTATTTATTTATTTATTTATTTATATTTCAAATTTCATCACTGCCCATCTCCCTCAAAAGAGGGACTAATGCTGTTGCAGGGTTGCTTCTGATGTTGCAGCCTTCTACATATTTATATACCACCAAGAGTCCCCCTTTCTGGGGGAGATGGGTGGTGATAGAAATTGGAAAAATAAATAAATAAAAAAATAAGTTTCCCAGAATCCAGCTGGAATTACTCCTGAATAAGAGGATGAAAATTACTTTCCCTCCCAAAAGGTATACCAAAATAAAATCAACAAGCTAGAGAAAAGGGGAAAACAATACCAAGGCATTTCTCTTTATACCACCCAGTTTTGTAATCCAAGGTTTTCCAAATCATCTATAGCTCTCTGTCCCTTTCTCTCTCACACACAGGCACACAGATATACTCACAAAAATCCACTCAGAAATTCTGTTCTGAGAATTCCTCCTGTTTCCCCAGGAGCACAAAGCACAAGATGGCATTTACAGTTACAAACATTGACTACCAAATGCTTAAATCATTGTTTCTCAACCTCAGCAACTTTAAGATGTGTGGACTTTAACTCCCAAAATTCCCCAGCCAGCAGGCTTAAATCAAGCACAGCAAATGGGCTCATTCAATATAATAGACTAGTCCAAAATGACTTTGAATAGTTGGGCTTCAGTGAATTGTGAAAATTCAACCATGGTTCTAAGTACTTTGTTTGAATTAAGCTATTTTATTAGAGCATAATATGATGTATACCGTTGAGCAATATCAGAGTTATCGGATAATACTGATTCTGTTTTCTTAATCACCATTTCATCTTTGGTACATTGCAGGAACCAAGACAGAATGCTCTCCAGGGCTAAATCTTAACGTCTTTTGTATCTCTTTTCTGCTATCTGGGTTTTTGCAGTCCCAATCTGGTAGTCCTAATGATATCAAAAACAATTCTATTTTAAGAAACACCTGGAATACTAAGACAGGGACACAGAGCAAAGCAGGATTTAGTAGGGATGCTGCATTTTGAAATAAGAAGAAGGCTGAGGGACAATTTAAGTACCATGCGATGGCACAGTAAATTAGAAAATGAAGAAAGGGCAGTGTTTTCATGATTGTTTCATGATGACTGCCATATCTGGGAAGAAAAATCATGACCTCTAGATGGGAGTAAGGAGACCAGAAACATCTACAGTACCTTAAGCCTTCCCTCTAGGGACTGTATAAGTTTTTGCAGCGTAAGGATGGTAGGCCTAATGATAACATATACTGTATATCACATGCACATCCTGTGTACAGTATATGGTTTTTGTAGGTGAGGTGAAAGCTATACTCTAAATATATCAGGCAAAGGGAATTTGGATACTCTAGGATAAAGGTTATGAATTTCATACTTCAAGACACTTGGGTGTGATGGGAATTGTAATCCAACACATTATAGGAGAATAATTTGGGGCAGTGGCTGTGAGGTGAGAAGGGGAAAGGTTTCCACTGCTTATCTATTATTCTTACCTTGAAACATAAGGAATTGTATACTTACACATTTGTCTCTTTTAACAATATATAGCCTAGCTGAATTGCTCTGTACTTTGGAGAGAAACTGATTAAGGTAGCCAGGGCTTCCACATACCTCTTTTAAAATAAAACCCTAAAGCCTTATCTAATCCAGAATAGACATGTGCTAGAAATCAGATCTTTCTCAAATGCCCTTCTGCTATAAAATAGGGTTCATTAAATCTATCAGAAGAGCCTAAATAGAGCTCATACCATATTTCTTGGAAGAAGTATAAATGGTCAAAAGAGTAATACATTTTTGTTCTCACTTTCAAATAAGGATTAATTCCCAGTGAAGAGTGGGAGCTTTCAAACTGCCCAATGTTGACCAAATATAAAACTATTCTCAGAAAATTAATCCACTGCTACACATGCACCAAGTCTCATGAACCTGGGATTTACTCTTATTGGGAAGTAAGCAAGAGAATCTATAATGAATAGAACTGTCAGATCCTGGGTATGGAAGATCACTCAAACTCATATAATAACAGTTAAATAGCTAAGAATTTTTCTGTCATTTTACGTCGTTAAAATTCTGCTGAGATAGCTCCCTCTCTCTGGCTATTGGTAGGGTTGGTCCTGTTCTTAAAGTAGCAGAAAGGAGATGAAATAATAGCTTTTACAAGATCTATCATCAAACTCCTAGACCAGGTGGACACAGCAACAGGATCATATGTACTGACATATTTTTGTATGGGTTAGCAATGTGTGAGGAGAGGAGGAACTGTACAGGATTAATCAGATCGAGTATTTTAAACATTCTACTAAACCACCAGGACAACACATCCTAATTTTAAAAGAGACTATATCCTCATATAGCAAGAGATATTCCAGACATTCTTAAGAATTCTTAGGTATTCCAAGGCATTCAGAAACACAAATCTTATTTTGAAATACAAGTGAGACTTGTGAGTTTTAGTTAATAGTACTGATAGCATGGAAAGGTAAAGATTCCCCCCACACATTTGTGCAGTCGTGTCCGACTCTAGGGGCTGGTACTCATTTCTGTTTGTTAGCCGAAGAGCCAGTGTTGTCCGAAGATGCTTCGGCGGTCATGTGGCCAGCATGACGTGCGCGGAACGCTGTTACCTACCCACCGAAGTGGTACCTATTCATCTACTTGCATTTGCATGCTTTTGAATTGCTAGGTTGGCAAGAGCTGGGGCTAGTGCGGGAGCTCACTCCATCATGCGGGGCTAGGGATTCGAACCTCCAAACTTGTGATCTTCCGATCGACAAGCCAAGCGTCTTACCCGCTGAGCCACCACGCCCCTTACTGATAGCATGTAGATCTCACTTTTAGTATGTCAGATCATTTGATCTCTTACTCATAAGGGTTGTTGTGGCAAGAGTCTTAGGCAAATTACTCAATTTTTTTCTCCTTCTCTCTCCTTTCCCCCCCTCTCTCTTTCTTCTATTCAGAAAACATTATAATGGGCCTATTTAAATAAACATTAATCTTCCATTCACACATAGTATCTTTTTAAGCAAATGAAATGTTGCATGTGTTTGAAATTATGTAAACCAATTATACTAATGGGATCAAAAGAGGAGATTTTAAAGATAAAGCAAGACATAAGCTGACAGTTTCAGCTTCATTAAATTATCTGTAGCTGAAGATTTTCTCCAGATTCCATACATAAATTGTATTTAAAAAAAGAAGATATTTACCCCAATCTGACTGCAGTGAAAGAGGATGTTGTCTATATAAAGACCCTAGGCTAGGGTGGGGTATGGTGCTGATTCCAACATATTTCTTCAGCTAATTTGCGATGCCAGACAAATGTGCATTTCATTAGGAGAAATAGTTATAGTAGCTGAAATTGTAACTGGCAGGATATCTAAATGACACTGGCCATATATCCTATGAATAGCCAGTATCACAAAATTCTTAAGGCTTGATCTGATGCTTAAGGTTTATACAACGTGCCCAATTCAAGTCACTATGGAGGATTTAGCAATTTTACAAACTCTATGCATTTACTTTTGAATCTATCTGTATTGGTCATGGTTAGTGTTGAGCCAAGGCTCAACACGGTTGAAATTGGCACCGGGAAAAATAATAAAATTAACAACAAACAACAACAACAGCAGCAGCAGCAACAACAGATGTGAATGAAGAACAATAATAAAAGCCAAAAATTAGAATCAAAGGGCAATTGTGAATCAAAGCCTGGAGTAAGTACAAAGACAGGACTAGAAGACAACCACACCAAATATCAGAGCTGAGAAACCAAGGATACTGGAACACTGCAGGGTTCAGAAATGAACTATGAATAATTTTAATCAAGGCAATTTGATTAGGCAAATTAACCAAAATAAAATGGATAGTAGATATATAGCCCAAATCCCACAAAAATAATCTGTTTCAGTTTAGGTTTATGATTGTTACATTTTGGAAGCTGTACAAACTATACTTAGGCTCTTGGCATTCCAGAAAAGACTGATTTGCTTGACTGATTGTATCCAGCTTTATTTTCCTCTCTCTTTAAGTAATAGGCTGGTCAAATTCCTATGACTGAATCCTTTTGTTTCATTTTCCAGAGGCTATGAAAATGCTTCTATGATACAGCCCTTGGAATGGCACTCTGTGTGGGACATTAAACCAATCATCTGTCCCATTTAAGATAATTCAAACTACCATCATTCAGAGAACAGTAGGGTTATTAACAGCATGATGACATAATTGGGTCTTGGTTCAATATCTCTCCAAGAATAGAGAAACTGTTACCCATTCAAGCATACTGCTGCTGTATTTCAAAATCTGACTAATAAACTCTCATCTATTTAAGAACTATTTCTTGACAGGAGAAAATGTAAAGTTGTCGCTCCTCTCCTATATTTATAGAACTGGCATTCTGCAAAGATCTCTATTTATATCTTTAACCTTGCTTCCAGTAGCATAAGTATGCAGAGTTGGCTGCCAAGGAGTATTCCCCCTCCCATATTCTGTCAGTATTTTTAAAATGCAGTTTCTGAAGTGAATCAGTGGCATTATAAATTGGGACTGTGTTTTCACACACATGCACATGCACATGCACATGCACACACATTACACATACTTCTAAATAATTCCCACTGGAACATCAGAATTAGTTAGAATAACCAAGCATGAAATTGTTGTACATAGCTCAGTTCTTTAGGGTCTTTCTGAATAGGCATTAAGAATATTTCTGTTCTCAGGAAATGGATAGCTTTGGCTGCTTGAAAAAAAATTACAACTTCTGATTTGTTATCGCAACATCTAGAATTATGACTTTAGATCAGGGTTCCTCAACCTCAGCCATTTTAAGATGTATGGACTTCAACTCCCAGAATACTCCAGCCAGCATTGCTGGCTGGAGTATTCTGGGAGTTGAAGTCCACACATCTTAAAATGGCTGAGGTTGAGGAACCCTGCTTTAGATTATTCCCAAGCTAAGTGGCAATCAACAGGGGTGTGGTGGCTCAGCGGGTAAGACGCCAGGCTTGTCGATTGGAAGATTGCAAGTTCGGAGGTTTAAATCCCTAGTCCCGCATGACGAAGTGAGCTCCCGCACTAGCCCAAGTTCTTCCCAACCTAGCAATTCGAAAGCATGCAAATGCAAGTAGATGAATAGGTACCACTTCGGTGGGTAGGTAACAGCGTTCCGTGAGCGTCATGCCAGCCACATGACCGTGGAAGCATCTTCGGACAACGCTGGCTCTTCGGCTAACAAACGGAGATAAGCACTGGCCTCTAGAGTTGGACACGACTGCACAGATGTGCGGGGGGAACCTTTACCTTTTTTTAAAGTGGCAATCTCATTATCAGTTGACTGCTTTATTGCCTAAAAGGTGAACATTAAAAGAATCTGTCTAACATATTCCTTGGTGGTATCTCTCACTCTATTATAGAACCAAAATTAGAGGGCAAAGAAAACAAAAGTTTCTCCCCCTCTTTGAGGGAGAGTTGCTTGCCGAGCTAGAATTAGGCCAATGGATAGTGATCACTGAATTTAGTCGGCATCGAAAATAGAATTTAAAAGCAAACTGAGCTGCTCACTGCTTTAAAAGGTCCCTGCCCCCAACATATAAACTTTTAGAATTTGTACAAATAAAAATGTTACTGAAAATTTGAAACACAAGGATTTGAATTAGAGTTTTAATGCTTTACATTAAAAACAAAAACAAAGAACAGCAGAGCTGAAGACACTGGTCATTGGAATAAGGTGACTGATTCACATCAAACAAGATTTATTTATTTATTTCAATAACTTGTATGGCTACTTTATATAGCAGTGCTTTTGGGAGGGGCTTTTTTCTTTTGTTTATATTTTTCTAATTCTTATTTGGTTTTTTTTTTTAGTTTTTCAATAATTTTGTCAGCCATTTTTTTCTTAAAGTTTTTAATATTTTTTTATCCAATATGGACAATATCACTTGGGATTTTTATGTGTATAAGCAGTTTTATAATGATCCTAGGTGGCTCACAGCAACCAATAAAACAACAACAGAAAAACACATTGCATCCTTCCCGCCAAGAAGCCAGAACGACCCATACTACTGCCCCTGACTCAAACTCATCCTAGCTGAATGTTTGGGGGTAGATCCAGGTCTTCACAGCCTTCCAGAGGCTAAATGGAGAGGGGGCATATCTCAGTTGGGAGGCTTTTCCAAAGGGCAGCTACAGAGGAGGTATGCAACATTTGAGTAAAGGGACCTAGAGTATACCTACCTATCTAACCATATCTAGACCAGTTTGGTCTAGTGGTTAAGGCAATGGGCTAGAAACCAGGAGACTGAGAGTTCTAGTCCCGCTTTAAGCATGAAAGCCGGCTGGGTGACCTTGGACTAGTCACTCTCTCTCAGCCCAGCTCACCTCACAGGGTTGTTCTTGTGGAGAAAATAGGAGGAGGAAGGAATATTAGGTACTGTATGTTCGCTGCCTTGAGTTATTTATAAAAAATAATAAAGGTGGGATAGAAAATAAATAAATAAAAAATAACCTAGAGGGACAAGAAGATACCCTCAGGCAAAGGCAGTTATCCAAAACCATGGACCCAAAAATGGCCTCTTAAGGAGGGTTATACCACTTCCTCTTTCAAAGCAGGCAGGACCACTCCCTCTGACAATGAGCCATTAGCCATTGGACCCAAACACATGCCAACTCCTAGAGGCCTTATTCAGCCAGAAGGGACAAGGATCCAGAGTACAGGTGACAGACCTTATAGCAATAAGAATCCTGTCCATTTTCTTAGGATTGACTGTCTCAAAATCCTCCCAGATAACCAAGCTAGGACATGCCTAGGCTACTTCCACAGAATCTGCCCAGTGGAGTCTAACTCCAAACAAAGAAAAGAAGGTAACAAAGCTATTTAGTAACGCTCATCTGGCAACCCCCTTCCCCACTCCCTGTAAAAAAGTACAAATTCTTTTTTAATTTGTCTAGTGATTTTGTGAATTTTGGCTTGAAAAGGTTCTGATGAGCTACTGTCAAGACATTTCCTGCGGCACAATCATCTGCATTAAAGGAATGCTTTAACAGCCAAGCACTGCGGTGAGTGGAACATGACAGCAAGCCCCCCAGAGCAAAGAGCTGAGTGGCCTGGTGAGCCCCCAAAGTGGAGAGCTAGCACCATGGCAGATGTGAGCGGCTTGGCAGTTGGTAGCTGGTGAGCCCCCCATGACAGCAAGAGCCGGGCAGGACCCCTGGAGCAGGCAAGCGGTGTGGTACAATAGCCAAGGGGCGCAGAGCCCCTGGAGCAGCCGAGTGGCCTAGCAGCCCCGTGGTGACCTCCTTGGGACAATGAGCCCCTGGAACGATTTGGTGACAAGTGGTGTGGTGGCTTCCCAGAGTGACCAATCTGGGCAGCGCAGCAGCCAAGGTGTGCAGTGAGCCCCTGGAGAGGCCCAAGAAGTGGCCTGCACTGCGACGAGCAGCACAGCAAGGACTGGGCTTTGTGGTGCAGTGCAGCAGACTGCACAGGCGGTGGAGAGGCCTGAGTTCCGAGGACCTGATTGAACCCCCAGCCTGGCTAGAGAGGGCAGAGGTGTGCTTGGGTCCCTCCAGTGTGGTGAGTGGGGTACACCCTCCCTGGTGTGAGAGATGGGGCAGGGAGTCCAAGGGTGGATGTTTGTATGTAAGGACACTCACCCCTTGACAGACAGGGTGAGGAGTAGCAGATGCAGTGCCCCCTGCCAATTAGTGAGAGAGGCTGGGGAAGAGGACACAGTGGATGTGGGGGTGACAGTTGGGTTCCAACAGTGATGAGAGCATGAGCTGAAGTGATGGGAAGCCTGCCACCACCCCATGGTTGAATGGGTGTGTCTGTGGATGGAGGGACCCCTAACCAGGGACTCTGGAGGTCTGGGATTGGGGGGAAATGGAATTAGAGGCTCTGGGGATTTAGGATGGGCTATGCTATTCAGGTGGTGATGGGGTGGTGATGTCATGATGGGAGTCATAGGGCGGGCCATCTTCGGGGAAGATGCCTCCAGTGTTTGATACCGGTGGCATGTTCCAGTCCTCTCTACTCAGACCCAGGTCCTGGATGGCAGATTCATGGGGGCCCTGGCTTCCAGCTGTTGCTTCTTAATGCTAGGTCAGTTAACAACAAGGCCCCCCTCATATGTGATCTGATCACTAAAGAGGGGGCAGACCTGGGGTGTATTACCAAGACCTAGCTGGGGGGGTGCCCCTTTCGGAAATGTGCCCAGCCGGGTTTACAGTATGGCAACAGCCGAGAAATCAGTTGGGTCTAGGGCCCTTACATGGTGAACAATTCAGCATATAATGGATTAGATCTCCAATCTGAAACTTTCCACAAATACAGACATTTTAGAACCAGTATCCCTCTGCATTTCCCAGACATTGATTGAGTATAGAGGCTTGTCTCAGGGATGACGTTGTCAGAGCCTGCAAATATGCTAACATTCTTTCATACAGCTCAACCACACAAAACTATTCTGAGCAAATGGCTCACAAACAACCCAACCTTTAAATTAACCTTGAAGATTGGGTACACCTGTTTCACTAAAAGGGAATCACTTTCAAAATACTGTAAACAATCCCAAACCTCACCATTATCTTTAATTTCTCTCTCCATTATTTAACTAGGCATGATGCAGGCATATTAAGCAACCTTTTATCAAAGAGGAGAATCTTCTAGATTATTCTAATAATAATAATAGAAAGAAAACACACTTCCATTCTCAACAACAGAATGGGAGAGCCAAACTGATTTTTATAAATTGATTTTGAACATTACTTCTGCTGGTAACATGTCTTTTCCTAGTACTTTGGCCCCTGCCAACTGTTGTACCTCAATCCTTTTAGCTTCTCTTGCAACTGGGGCTACTGTTCTGCTGGTTTTAGCATTTCCTCCAATCTCCCATGTTCCTGAATATTCTCCATCTGCTCTGCAAAGATTTGCTGAAAGTGCAAAATCCATCTAGTGAGAATAATCTGTGCTTCAATTAGGATTCTAGCTTCTCTAATCCATGGGAAACTAAATCCACAATCTGTTTTCAGTATGATGATCAAATTCTGTCTCCATTTCCTGGCAGACATGAACTGTCTACTCCCACTTTCTTTCCCTATAATTAGTGGGTTTTTTTTTTTAACCTTGACAATTTATCTACTATATCTGGAATCAATGATGCCTTTTGGGGTACTTTTGCTTTCCTTTAAAAATTAGCCAGGTGTTTCCTGGCATCTTTTCACTCTTGGTTAAACCAAGTGGGCCTCTCTGGATTGGTGTTTGGAATTTCAGCTGGTTTACACAAATGGAGCTTTAAGTTGTTGAATACCGTTTCAGTCTTTTCTGACTGATTCTTATTCCTTCTGTTGTTCTCCCAAACAAATATTCTCCCAAATTCCAATGAAACTTTCTGAATGGTAGGATTAGGGGTAAGGGTTAGGGAATAAAATGAAGGGATATAACTATATAATTTACTATTCCCACTATTTCCCCTCCCATAGTTCAGGAAGGTGAAGAACCCCCTGAGCTATTGTTCTAATTGCTGGCCTTACTGGAACAATTTAATAAAGATGATAATTTGCTGGTCTCTGAATTACACTTGTAATTATATATTATTTCTTCCAACTGTGGCTTGAGACCTTCTAGCAGAAAGCCCAACTAAGACTAATGCCCTTCTCTGGTATCTTTCCTTTAATTCCATATGGTCTTCTGAAGGTGCCACCAGCATAATTCCTTATCCAATTAGCTGCAGAATAATATTTACTTTAGCAGCTAATATTTAGAGAGCTGCGGCAATATCCTCTAGTTTATGGAAATGTTATTCCCTTGGCTAATCAGAATACACTGGTTTCTTGAATAGCTCAGAATGGGACAGTATCAGAATTTCAGAATTGCTTTCCATGGTTTACACTGATAGCATTTATCAAGTAGCTCGCTCAAAGTTGAAACTAAATCACTGATGTTCAGATCTGGGTCTGGAAACCAGTTAGCAGCTGAATCTATTGACTCTGGCATTGCCTAGATGGGAACCCATCTGATTGTTCTTGTCCTCTTTCACCAATTGTTATTTTTGTCTAGGGGGGCCTGAGTTACTTAAAAGTTTCCTGTGGGATTGTGAGTGTTATGCTTTCTTCTCCCTGATTCCTGAATTTAATTTGTGAAAAATCCAAAATGAAATTTGGGTGAATGAGAAGCAAGTGGCCATGCTTCTTTCCTTCTTAGGGTACCATTAGTTATAAGGGTCACCATAATATGAACCTGAATAAGCCACTCATCTTTGACCTAAGCAGTGCAAAGTTTAACAATTTGTATCCTGCCCAGTACACATTTATCAGGATTTGCTTTCCAATTCTGTGAATAAGCAAGCACATTATCTCTCCCAGAACTTAAGCCCCACAAATTTGAATTATGAGTTTCCTCCCTGATGGAAGGTCTTATTTCTTTTTATTACAAATTAATCCATTCTCCATATTAAGCATCTTCTCCTCCTCTTCTGATCAAATCTAGTGCTGAATACTCCTCTGTCAGCTGAAACTATCCATAGAATTACTGCTATAAAGTACTTCTCTCCCTTCATGCTCTATAATTATGATATGTCTTGTTTGTCTGTCAAAATGGCAGAAGACCAAAATTAAACACTCTAAAATGAAGCCAGAATAAAACTAAGAAAACAGTAAAACAATATGCCACCCTGAGAACATCCAAGCTGTTGTCCAGTGTTACTCCTGGAGGTAGTCCACTTAACTTTAAACACATTCTACACTTCATTATACGTTTTCCTTTCCTTTAAGATGTTTATTTTTCTGTCCTTTCCTTAATCACCAAATCAATTTTGTAGAATTCCACTTGCCTCCTTTAACTTAGTAATAAAGATAAACTTTACAGAGACACTGGGTGAATCTGCAACCTTTGTGAAGATCACAGAACTAGTTGAGCAAAATAACAGCAATGGGAGCAATCCAAGCTGAACACACATTGCCACATTAAAATTAAAAAATATGAAGATGCTTTTATATTACAGAGGTCAAAGAATCAGGCAGGCAGTCTGCCCAGTAACAAATAGAAAATGAGCTTGATTTCATTCTTTGGGGTTTTGTAAAAGTAGTACTTACTTTTAATACTTTTAATACTAATATAATTAATATTAGGTTACAAATTGGCATTCTGGTTGTACATTCATAAAAAATGAAATTAGCATTCAGAAATGGCATTGGTTCTGAATTAGATTCAGAAATGGCATTGGTTTTGTAGTGGAGAGATAGAGATAGAGATAGAGATAGAGATAGAGATAGAGATAGAGATAGAGATAGAGATAGAGATAGAGATAGAGATAGATAGATAGATAGATAGAGAGAGAGAGAGAGAGAGAGAATGTGTGTTATGTTTTGTTATTTTTTCCCTTTTCTGTTCATTAGATAAATATAGTACTTGACTCCCTTCTGCTAAGGTTATTACAAATGGAGATAGCTCTTCATCTGTGAATATATCTTTTGGCACTCTTAAATAGTGTCCTTTATTTCATCTTACTTTTAAATTGATATCAGAACCATTGGCCTACCTTACTTGGGAAAGAATGTTCCTAATTGATAATTATGCATTTTCTATAAGAAAATGTATTGATATTGAGAAATACTTTGATAACTCATTAGGTTATTCAGTTAAAAGGTGTGCATTTCATTATGAACTCTAGTGTCTATAAAATTTGTTAAAATTGTTGTTTCATTTGTTTCTTAAATACTTTTAAATATCTAGGAATAATTATTCCAAGAAAATAATTTGTAGATGTAAAGGTATCAAATTACTGTATCTCAGATCCAAACGTATTTTATTTGTTTATTTTTAAATGATAATGATATATTGTTGATTTAGTTTTAATAAGGGCTTTCTCCAACAAATGTAATGCTTCTGATGTTTCAGAGGTCACAAAGGCATCAGGTAAGCAGTTCAGATAATAAGTGTTTTAACTTTATGTATTGCAATTCAGACTTTCTAGGTAAATTATATTCCTTTTCTAGAACCTCAAAAGTTTTTAAAGTATCATTATATAATAGTTGATTGGGTGCAACGATTCAATTATGAGCCCATGTCCTCCAAAATAAATGTATTATGAGACATTTTAAAATAACAGTGACTTCAAAGTGTTAATTTTTCATAACAATAAATAAATAAAATTTAAATTTTCTACCCAATAAGGCCCAGCTATGGCTAAGGACTTTCAGTACTGGGGGAAAAAAATAACCCCACATTCCTACTATAATTAGTGACAAGAATTTGCCAAGATTGCAAGCTAAGCCCACAATGGTATGTATTTAATATTGTTTCCATTTCAATGCATGATTGAGGCTAAAAAATAAGCCCAACAATATTGCTTAAAATCTGGAAAACTAAAACTACCATCATCAGAAGAAAGATATAACTTACTAAGGAGATTGAAACAATGTAAATGCAGCCCAGATTTTTTTTAAAAAAACATGGTCAGTTGTATTGGGATCATACTTTTCCTTCCCCATGATCTTCATCAGAAGATTATTGTGATTTCGCAGGCTGAGACTTGGACTGGAAAAGAATTCAAAGAGCACTTCTTTTGAACACATGCAGAATACAACTGAATCTCTGAATCAGAAAGAAACAGAGAGAGCAAGATTCTTAAACTTGTGTCCAAAAATAGCCCAACAAACAGATCCCAGGCAAGAAAGGATGACATGAAGTGGAAAGGATCTGATCCAATGCATCAGAGACCCTCCCTCCCACTTCATTCTCCATACATTTTCTGTGCCTGTAACTACCTAGTGATGCATATACAGATACATCAGCAATATGTAACCGCCCAGAGTCTGCCACGGTAGAGATGGGCGGGGATAAATCCAAATAATAAATATGTAGAATTCCAAAGCAGGCATCAGGAATTAAAAATTAAAAATTCATTTCTTTAGAACTTGTACTGGGACATCTCCAACAGGAAGTTTTCCAGAGGACTAGACTGCTGTCTTGCATACCTCTGGGCCATTCTAAATATGGAAGCTTCCTATATTTGGTGAACTATAGTCTACCAGATTTTATGCTGTGATAACTGTTAACAAGTAACATGCCACAAAGCTCCTTGCTGTTCTTGTTGCTGCTCAGTAAAGCAGGAGAAACACTCAGCTTCTGTGGGCATCCCCACCACACACACACACACACACACACACACACACACCTGATATTGCCTGGGCCAAGCCTCTCCCTACCTCACCCCAGACAGACACAGAGAATGAGAATGATCAAGAGAGAAAATGAGAGAAAGGAACAATTGCCTGGTCTGGTACCAGTTTTTGCAAATGGCTAAACTCATATCTGTAGTGTAATGGTATGTGGGAAATACATAGCCCGCAGCTGCATAGTGGATGAAGCAATAGGCTCAGAAGGGACCCTCCCTAATTTCTCAGGCTGTAAATGAGACAGTGGGAGATTTGTACTTTCAGACTTGCAAGATTCTGTTAATGTAACATTACAATAAAGTAGAATTAGCTCATCTGGTCATGTTTCCTGTCTGGTCTACCTGGGAAGGCTGACATTAGTCATCTGTCAAAATTTGCTTCCTTCCCTAGCCCTACCCTATGTTAAGGAAAGCAACTGGTGAATTCCCTCCCCCCCCCCCCCACCAACAGGCAGCACTTTTTTCTACTCACCAGAAGACTTGGAGTTGCTTAAATGTGTAAGGGCAGCACTTCTCACCAGCTTCCGGCTGAGGTAGAAGACAGATGAGCTGTTGGGGAAGAACAACTTATGCTTCCATAGTTTTTTCCCAATTCAAGGACTGAGGAAAGCACATTACTTCACCCATGAGAAAGAGCCTTGAGACAGAAAATTGCATGTATGCAGAGAATGAGTGACTGCAATACTTGTTATATTTGATCGTTGTGACTGAAACCTGCTTTCTTATTTCTGTATCCAGCTTCTTCTTTCATATGAAAAAGGAAAAGGAATTTGCAGCTCTTGAAATTACCTTGTACCTCTGTTTCCTACAAATGTTGCATTCAGAGTTATCTGGGTGCTCAAGTTTTTTTTTTAATGTAGACTTCCATGGTATTATATTATAAAGAGAAATTGACATACTATAGCATTGGGAGACTTGAAAGAACAGGTTAGGGATAGATTGCCTTGGAGAAAATATATCTATGTGGTTGCTAGGAGTCAAAAATGACTTGGCGGAACATAATCAATCAATCAATCAATCAATCAGTAGCAGTTGCATTTACATATATACTTTGTTTTGTAGTGTTCATGTAAGAATGAAAAGGGCATACAAGAGAAGAGAGCAAGTATCACCTTACTCCTGATGACGTTAAACTGATGGTTCCAGTTCATAAGGAGAAAAATCTGTCCAGATGCCCTACAAACCTTTGAGTTCTAAAAAAAGTCAACATCAACCTTCTTTCTCACTATATGGGACATGTGCCAAAAGAAGATATGCTGATGAATGTTGTTGTTCAGTCGTTTAGTCGTGTCCGACTCTTCGTGACCTCATGGACCATAGCACGCCAGGCCTTCCTGTCCTCCACTGTCTCTCGGAGTTTACTCAAATTCATGTTCATTACATCGGTGATGCTATCTAACCATATCATCCTCTGCTGTCCCCTTCTCCTTTTGCCTTCAGTCTTTCCCAGCATCAGGGTCTTTTCCAGTGAGTCCTCTCTTCGCATTAGGTGGCCAAAGTATTTGAGCTTCAGCTTCAGCATCTGTCCTTCCAATGAGCAGTCAGGGTTGATTTCCTTTAGGATTGACTGGTTTGACCTCCTTGCAGTCCAAGGGACTCTCAAGAGTCTTCTCCAGCACCACAGCTCGAAAGCATCAATTCTTCGGCGCTCAGCCTTCCTTATGGTCCAACTCTCACAGCCATACATTACTACTGGAAAAACCATAGCTTTAACTATACGGACCTTTGTCGGCAAGGTGATGTCTCTGCTTTTTAATATGCTGTCTAGGTTTGCCATAGCTTTCCTCCCAAGGAGCAAGCGTCTTTTAATTTCATGGCTGCAGTCACCGTCTGCGGTGATCTTGGAGCCCAAGAAAATAAAATCTGTCACTGCTTCCATTTCTTCCCCTTCTATTTTCCAGGAAGTGATGGGACCAGATGCCATGGTCTGGGTTTTTTTAATGTTGAGTTTCAAGCCAGCTTTTGCACTCTCCTCTTTCACCCTCATCAAGAGGTTCTTTAGTTCCTCTTCACTTTCTGCCATTAGGGTGGTATTGTCTGCATATCTGAGGTTGTTGATATTTCTCCCGGCAATCTTAACTCTGATGAATAGGCCCCGGATTTTTCCAATTCAGTGACATCTATACCTGTGACAAAGACCACACCCTTTGAAATCTATATCAGGCTTACAAGGGGTGGCAACCCATTTTCAAAAACATGCTTATATTTTGCCCTCCAAAAGAGTATGAGACTTTCCACTATCAGACCTCTCCAAGAAGAAAATTGCTCTGTGTATTCTGATAAGAGCATAGTTTGTTAATTATGAAAGTGTGTGTGTGTGTGTGTGTGTGTGTGGACAAGTGCATCTGTGTAGGAAATTAATTATTCTTCTCCTTCTATACCATTTTGCTGCTGAAAATTTAAGTCTCTGAAGTTGCTAATTGTTCCAAAATTTGCTATATTCTGTAAAGAGCAGGAAGACTGTTTTTAACCAGAAAATGTTATGTGGGGGAAAAAAATACCCCCACCCCCACTTTGCAGTCTGAAAATAAGGGCATGAGTGCAGCTTATAAAGACATTGGGAGGAATTTTAAGCATAGGTTTTGACTTTTTTTGTTTAGATTTTTTTTTATCCCACCTTTATTATTTTTATAAATAACTCAAGGCAGCGAACATACTTAATACTCCTTCCTCCTCCTGTTTTCCCCACAACAACAACCCTGTGAGGTCAGTTGGGCTGAAAGAGAGTGACTGGCCCAAAGTCACCCAGCCGGCTTTCATGCCTACAGCAGGACAAGAACTCATAATCTCCTGGTTTCTAGCCTGGTGCCTTCACCACTAGACCAAACTCTTTGATGTAACAATGAACTTTGACCCTAAGAAAAGTGTTGAACTTATAAACAACAACACTTGTTCATAAATTAATTATATTTTGCATATATAATGATAATCATATTTGAAGGACAAATAGCAGCTGTCCTTTTTAAACTGACAGTAGCAATATAAAAACAATTGAAAATGTTGCTTTCTTGAAAAACAGCTATTACTTTGATTATTTAATGTGCCTATTAAAAGGCACTCTTATGAATTTCCTAAGAACCAATGTGTGAGATATTGACCCAACACTGGTGTGATATCTGAATTTAAGAAATTGTCATTCCAGGTCCATTTCCTTGTAAATGGATAGCAGTTGCCTGCAGGTTGCTCAATAACTAATTTAAGCCCTAACATAATATCTTGAATGATGTATCAATCACTTTCCATTTAACTTCTGTTTGGCTGAATGAATAGTCCTCCTTTTATCACAGGAAGGTCTGCAATAACTACATCATTAGTACTTTGGTTCCTAAGCCACAATATTAATGAGTAATAGTATTGTAGAAATATTATCTGGTTATTGAGGCATGCAATACACTGTGGGTTTTTTTTGTATATTTGTATATGTATGTGTATACATATAATTAATATAATACAATATAATAATATAAAAATAATTAAAAATAATAAAGGCAAAACTGAAGTACTTTGGCCACATAATGAGAAGACAGGATACCCTGGAGAAGATGCTGATGCTAGGGAAGGTGGAAGGCAAAAGGAAGAGGGGCCGACCAAGGGCAAGATGGATGGATGATATTCTGGAGGTGACGGACTCGACCTTGGGGAAGCTGGGGGTGGTGACGGCCGACAGGAAGCTCTGGCGTGGGCTGGTCCATGAAGTCACGAAGAGCCGGAAGCGACTGAACAAATAAACAACAAAAGTAAGTATGTGTGTGTGTATATGCATATGTATATTTCTATTTGAGAACCAGGGAGACATATAGGTAAGTTTTTTTTCTTTTTTTAAAATATATATTTTTATTGAAGATTTTTACATGAATAAAAGACAAATATTAAAACATATATGAAGGAAAGTTAAGAAACAGGAAAAGAAAAAAGAAAAAGTGTGAAAGAAAATACAGATAAAAAACAAAGAAAAAAGAAAATTAAAGAAGCAGCTTTCAATCTTCATCGCAGCAGTTACAAACTTATTATCCGTTCTCCCTCTCTGAGATTACATTGCATAGTTCCCCTCAATCCCGTATTCAACCCTTTTTAATCTACAAATCCAAAAGTCACCAACTCATTTTTTTTTCCATTTTCAGCAAAAAGTCCATAAAGGGTTTCCAGTCGTTTATAAAAGTACTTCGTTTTATGTGGAGTCCTTGGTGCTCTCTGAGCCTTGTTGTTTTCTTGCAGATGTTTCATTGCCAGGCTAGGCAACATCTTCAGAGCGAAAAGGGAGTGGGACTTGCTCTCTGTTTATATACCATGGCTTGTCCTGCCTGTGTTGGTGGGTGTGTTGTTCTCTCTTTGGTAGTTCCTTGATTGGGCTGTTATTTGCTGCTTGGTTGATTGACTGAGTTAATAGTTCCTTGATTAGGGTCTATTGTGCTGTTTGATTGTTCCTCTGGTGCTAATCCTGGTGTTAATCTTTGCATATCTGGGTAATGATTGCTGGCAAGGAGGTGTTCTGGTCTTCTGGCTTTTCTATTGTCTCTTATGAATGGTATGTAAATGTTGTTTACCTCTATGTGTCTGTTGATGGCTGCCTTGTCTGAATGCCAAGCTTCCAGGAATTCTCTAGCATTTTTGGATGTGGCTTGGTTTAAGATACTCAGTTTACCAGTTGAAAGTATGGTTGAGTCTGTCCATGTGTTGTGAGATTAAGGAGTTTTCATCGTGACTTCTGACTGCTAGTTGGTCTTCATGGATGCGCTCTGCTAGTCTTCTGCTGGTCTGTCCTACATAGTGGCTACTACATAATGGAAGAGATAATAATACAGACATTAGCAAACTTAATTAATTGGGAAAAGGAAAGGATGGCAGAGGAAATAGAAAAGATGTTTTGTATAAATTCCAAATATGCACATATTCATCAGAAACCTAGAGATGTTCTAATTGAATTTTCCAGAAGAAAAACAAAAGATATGATCTTACAGGCCCACTTTGAAAGTAGGATTATTATTAAGGGAAGAGGTATCTTTCCAATGACATGGCTACCTATCTCAGGTTCATGACTCTGGGTAGTTAAAAGTGTTAAAAAGCATTAAAAACAGAAAAACAAAAAACACAAACAAAAAACAGCAGCTGGGGTAAAAACAGACTCAGCAGTCACAAATTAACATAACTAATGCATGGGCTCATCCCAGCCTCCTGACTGTCAGGCCTGGTGACAGAACCAAGTTTTTAAGGCCTTATGGTTTAAGGTCATCAGGGTCAGGGCCAATTTGATCTATGGGGGATGAAGTTCCAAAGGCAAGCAGCATGACTGAAAGACTCCCCTTTGCATCCAAGAATCAGAAATGTAAAAATAGCAGTTCGTCCTTTACTAATTTGCTTTCATTCTTGCTTAAATAATGGGCTCTCTGGGCCACAGTTAAAACAAGAACAGTCTTTACCCTTAATAATTCTATTCCACTTCAATCTTGCTTGCTCAGTTTGGTTTTAAAAAACAAAATTGGCTAATTTTCCACTTGAAAAATCCCTGTATTACTGATCCCAATACGCAATCATTTCAAATTGGAGAGAGTCACTAACTATAGAAATCTAATTATTCACAGTAATATTTCCAATTGTTTATTCAACTTCTTGATAGGTAGATATTGCTTCTTGTACTTTTGGTTTCATCAATATCTGTTTAGCCAGTAATACATCTGGAGACAGAAGATGACAATAGCTCATAATTAATAATCTTTATTTATTCTGGTAGTAACGATAGCACAATATTCTGTTTCATACATGCTACAGTAAGAAAGATTATGTTAAACTAGCTATTCCTACTTTCAGTCTCCTGGCTTTATTGATATTATGGTTTATTCTTAGAGAAGGGCTATATAATTAAAATAAAGTAAAAACTTAGTGACAACAACAACAACAATTCAAGGGAGACCTACCCAAGATGGTTTGCTGAGTGAGGCAGAGCAGCACTTGGAAGTTTTACATTTCCTTTCTCTAAATACAAGCACAGAGCCAGTTTGGTGTAGTGGTTAAGGCATAAGGCTAGAAACCAGGAGACCATGAGTTCTAGTCCTGCCCTAGGCAAAAAACCAGCTGGGTGACCCTGGGCCAGTCACTCTGTCTCTGCCCTAGGAAGGAAGCAATGGCAAACCACTTCTGAAAAACCATGCCAAGAAAACTGCAGGGACTTGTCCAGGCTGTCACCAGGAGTCAAGAAACTGACTCACACACACACACACAAACACACACACACAAACTTGCACACGGGTAAAGCGGCAGACAGGCACACACACATACACACACAGAGGTAGCAATCATTCTGATCAGGACTTATTGGACTGTTTCTAATGGATCCCCACCTTTAAGGATATTCTTCTCTATCATTCTCCTCCCTTGCTGATACCTTCTTGGTGCATGACTACATAACAGGAGTACACAGTAAACTGAGTTGACTGTTAATATTACTGCTACATTCAGCTGTTTGCTCTGCTTTAAATTTGTGCCATAAATGAAAGATGATGGATTCAAGAAGAGTAAATGAAAAGGAGGAGGACCAAGCTCTATTCAGTATTCAGGTGAAGGGGAAATCTTTGTATCTTGGTGTCAATAGCTTTAGTTTTCTCCCTTCCTTTAAATAATACTTTGCATGTACTTATAGCAGCACAAAAGTACCCTTCCATTTTTTTCCCTTGATCATGGTTGAATAATCATTCAACTATTCAACATCACAATTTTTCCTGCTTGGGTGATCAAAGATCAAGAAGGAGAATCCTTTCAAAGGGTAAAAACTGCAAATGAGATAGGAAATATCAAGAATATGCAGGTTTCATGCTCCAACTGACTTCTGTTTTTTGTTTGCTTGCTTGCTTGGTGATATTATGAATTAAGGACCCCCTACCTACAGCAACTTGGAACCTTGAATCTAATCTACTAACTTCAGGTATGACCATTGGCCAAAAAATTGATACCCCCCAATTTTGATTCTCAAACACCTAGAATGACTGACTTCGGAACATTCACATTGAACCAGAGGTATCTGCAGGGTATATATGTGCATCATGACACCATATGCATGAATGAAAGGAGAAGAGTTTGCTACACAATAGTGCAACAGTTGTTTTGTCATTTTGATTAAAGAATCAGATCTTGTGGACACCGCTGTATGGAACAGTAGATTATCAAGATCTCATTTCTTTCTGGTCTGCCACTGAACATATGGGACAAGATGACTAATTTACAGGTTAAAAAGAAGCAAATTTCATAAGCATCTTATGAAAAATATACAGTTGTAATCGAAAATATAAATATTCAACCCCCATCGCAAATCAGGTTTATTGTCAAAATTTACAGACTTTCAGCTGTTTGCAATGAACAAATCAAACAAAAGCAATTGAAATAGCTCAACACAACTAATGCTTCAAGTGGTGACCCCAAATTCAACTGAAAATGCAACTTATAATGACTTCTCCAGTCTCACAATTATTCAACCCCCTGAATATCAGATTTCTCATATGATATTGGTAAATTGGGTTTCTCTACAAAGCAAAAGTGTCTTGGCAAATTGCATTCCTGTACAAAGCACAGCGTTCTCATGATGACGTGAATGCCAGGTGGCTGGATAACAGAGAAGCCTTGGCTTTGTTTACATCCTCATGAGATAGGGAGCGAGAAGGTACCATGTTATGGTTAGCAATGGAAATCTTCCCATGAGAGCAAATCCTCCTGATTTCCTTCTGTGGGAAGCCTTGCCCAGGCCCCCTGAGCAAGGAGGGGGGGAACTCAGTGCATAGATGCAGCACTGCCACCCAATCCTGTGTGCTTTAGGCCTAGTGTGTGTGTCACAGCTAACATCCAGCCAATCAGAATGCTAGAAGAACTGAATATACAACCATGCAAAATGGTGTTCTATGCTTCTTGATTTCTAGTGTCTTTTAGCCATGTAGTTCTTCACGTGTTCACTTCCCGTGGACTGGGCAGAGTGAGCTATGCCTGGCTTTGGGTATAGGCCATGGCAGGAACTCTGGCCCTGGGATCATTACACGGAACTCTGCTTATAAGTTTGTTTTGTTTTTCCTTTTACAATGATGTATCTTGTATATTCATCTTTTTCATTTTTGCGATAATGTACTGTATCTGCATTATTGCCTTATGCTACCAGTAAACACTGTTAGCCCTAACAAGCTGCATTCTTGTCTGTTTATTCTCAAGCCTCGGTTTTTCCCCTTTAAGCCAGCGTATATCCCATCACTGAATAGAATCCATCAGAACAGCACACATACAGTATGCAAAACAGGTGTTGTCTCAAGCACACCTGATGCAACTAATCAAGGGCTTCATTAGTTGCACCAGGTGTGCTTGAACTGGAACACATGAAATACCTGAACTGGCTAGGGGTTTGTTGAGTGTCACGTTTGACTGCATGTTAGAAATATGGCTAAGTCAAAAGAATGGTCCAAAATGGTAAGAGAAGAGATCATCACCCTTCATAAACAAGGAACAGGATACAAAAAGATAGCAAAGGCACTGAATGTACCTAGAGACATCGTTGGAAGCATAGTTCACAAGTTCAAAGTTAAAGGAACAGTGGTTACATTACCTGGATGGGGCAGAAAAAGGAAGCTGTCAATGGCTGCAACCAGATTTCTGAGAAGGCAGGTTGAGAGAAACCCTCGAGTAACTGCAAAGGACCTGCAGCAAGACTTGGTGGCAACAGGCACTGAGGTTTCAATGAGCACAGTAAGGCGCATACTAAACACAGAAGGTTGCCATGCCAGAACTCAAAGATGTACACCACTACTGACCCAAAAGCACAAGAAAAGTCGGCTCCAATATGCTCACAATCATATAAATAAGCCACAGAAGTTTGGGGATTCCGTTCTGTGGAGCGATGAAACATAAATGGAACTTTTTGACCCAATGGATCAGCGGTATGTCAGGAGGAAGAAGAATGAAGCATATGCTGAAAAGAACACTCTGCCTACAGTTAAGTATAGTGGTGGATCGGTGATGCTCTGGGGCTGCTTTGCATCCTCTGGCACTGGAAACTGCAGTGTGTGGAAGGCAAGATGGATTCATTGAAGTATCAGGAAATCCTAGGAGAAAACGTCATGCCGTCTGTAAGGAAGCTGAAGCTTGGGCGTCACTGGACCTTCCAGCAGGACAATGATCCCAGGCATACCTCAAATTCCACTAAGGCTTGGATGCAGAAGAAGTCCTGGAAGATTCTACAGTGGCCATCACAGTCACCTGACTTGACCCCAAAGGAAATCTCTGGTGGGATTTGAAGAAGGTGGCTGCAGCACGCAAACCCAATAATATTACTGAACTGGAGGCCATTGCTCATGAGGAATGGGCTAAGATTCCTCAGGAACGCTGCCAGAAGCTGGTGTCTGGCTATGCATTTCGTTTGCAGCAGGTCATAACAGCAAAAGGCTACTCTACTAAGTACTGAAGATGCTTGCCATAAAGGGGTTGAATATTTTTGAGACTGGAGAAGTCATTATAAGTTGCATTTTCAGTTGAATTTGGGGAAACCACTTGAAAAATTCAAGCACTCTGCACATTCCAGGGAATGGTGCCCACCCACTGGTTCAGGTATGTGGATGACACCTGGTTAAAATCAAGGCCCAGGAGGTACAGGTTTTCACAGACCATATAAGATGCAAACATCAGGTTCACCAGGGAAGACACCAAGGACATCAGGCTGGCATTCCTAGACTGTGAAGTCCTTATCAACCAAAAGAAAGAAATCCAGTTACCATGACTCAACCTACAGACAATTTCACCTGGATGACTGAGAATCTTCATCGACACTTGAAGCATTTGTTGTGTTGAGCTATTTCAATTGCTTTTGTTTGATTTGTTCATTGCAAACAGCTGAAAGTCTGTAAGTTTTGACAATAAACCTGATTTGCAATGGGGGTTGAATAATTTCAATTACAATTGTATATTCATTTTAAAAATAAATTTACTTCTGTACTATTAAAAAAAAAACTGCAACTATCTTCCAGAATACAAATGGAAAGCCTGAATATTAACTAACTGAAGGTCTTTGTTTAAATAAAATGCTGTCAGTTAATGGCTTAATGGTCCACTTTAAATGAACTTGTGTTTCGAAACTGTTGGTATTGTGCCTTCTTGAAAAATACAGAGGAAACTGTAATATAAAGTTTATTAGTTTAAAAAATGTTTAACAGTGGTTAAAATAGAAAACATGAAATATGATTGTTGTAGTACACACTATTACTGTTTTTAAAATAAACAGATCCAGGATCTGCCAGTATTGCAGATGATCCAGATTTCAAAATGAGTACTGTCTGATTCAGCTGTCAATTGTTGATATTGCTAAAATGAAAAATGTTCAGATTCTCAGTGACATAAAAAATACATATGCTAACTTCAACTATAAAAGAGAAGCAAATGTTATCTAAAAGCTTCTTTATTTAAGGACATGAAAATGAAAATCAAGACATGGGTGAATGACATGCATAGCAGTAGGTCCTTAATGAAAAGTGCAACATCCCAAAGATTTTGCTTCTTGTCACTCTCCATCAATTAATCTGGGACAACATAGATTGTGCTCATTTCAGGGGGATATCTGGAAGATGAGGAGAGTTTCAGTTTGGTGATAAAAAAATGTCACATACTCCAATCCTAATATACAACTAGCATCCTCCATTTTTTGGCTTTAAACTATGATAAATGAAGTCATGATGACAAAGTTTTCCATTATCTATCAAGAACCAGTAGTGAATTCTAGCAGGATGTGTGCCATAGTTCATGGAGTACAATACTTATAGACTCATGGCCTATAAGTCACTCAGATTCTCTTGGAGTTGGAAACCATGTGTACAGATCCTGTGGAGTTGCCTGAGGCATGGTCTTGCCCATTTATATGGAAAGAGTTTGCACCTGTTGCCCCTTGGAGCTGTCAGCTTGGCCATTTGGATCACTTTTAGATCACTGTCCCTCCTGGTTGATTAAGGTATCCTAGGAGCTGGCAGGTGGTTGAGTCTAAGCAATGGTGAATGCTTTTCTGTGGGAAGAGATGGTTCTGTCCACCTTGAATGAGGTGGTTGTCCACCCTTTCCTTAAGAGACCATCACTGGACCCAATGGATTTGGACAATTTTTTCCAGTCCCCAACCTTCCCTTTTTAGGAAGATTGTTGAGAAGGTACTTGGCTTATAGATCCAGTGGGCCATCAAAGAAGTGGATTATCAGGACCCTTTTCAATCAGGACTCAGGCCTGGTTATAGTACTTAGACAGCAGTGAGCACACTAGTCAATGACTTCTGGTGGGCTGAGGATACAATAGTGTACCCATTCTGGTCCTCCTTGATCTCTCAGAGACTTTTGATACCATGAAACATGCTATCCTTCTGGACCAGCTCAGAGAGTTAGGAGTGGAAGGCACCATGTTACAGTGGTTCTTCTTCTTTATTTGGGACCAGTTTCAGTTGGTGTGAGTAGCATACTGTATACTTAGCAAAGTCTAAGGTCCCTGCTTTGTGGGGGGGCTTGGGCTTCCACCTTCTCCACACTCCTATTTAGTATCTACATGAAGCCATTGGGCAACGTCATCTGCCAGCATGGGGAATGGTATCATCAGTATACTGATAATATCCAGTTGTGTATCTCCATAGGCTGACCAAGCAATGCTGTCAAGCTCCTTTTCGGGTGCCTGGAGGGACTGGATAGAGGAAAACAGCCTTTGGGTCAACCAAGACTGAGTGGCTGTGGGTTGTAAGGCCCCCTAGTTCTGGGTATTTTCTATCTTTAATTCTCCATGGAGGTACACTTCCCCAGTCAGAGTTGGTATGCAATTTTGGGGTCCTCCTGGTCTCTTATCTCCTGCTCAAAGAGCAGGTGGCAACTGCAGCTGAGGGGGCTTTTGCACAAGTATGTCTTGTGCACCAGTTGGCCCATTCCTGGACTCGGAAGCCTTGGTCATTGTGACTCATGCCTTAGTCATCCCCCATTTGGATCACGGTAACATACTCTACATGGAGCTGTCCTTGAAGAGACTGCATGCTGCAGCTGGTCCAGAATTCCAATTTTTTTTTGGCAGTCCTCATTACACACATATAACACCAGTGTTCCACAAGCTGCACTGTCTGTAACTAGGCTTACAGGAGCAATTCAAGATGCTGGTTATGGTTAAGCCCTCTTGAAATTTTTCTGCTCACCCCACCAGATCTAGTAGAGAGGCCATGCTCCCTTCTTATAAAACAATGTCATCTTGGTGGACCCTAAAGTTGTGCCTTCTCAGTGGCAGGGCCTGCACTATGGCCCCAACCCAATTAGCCTTTTGTAAGGCACTGAAGACCTGGCTGTTTCCCCAGCTGTTTAGGTCAGGAGGTTAGATGAGCTCTACAGTTGTTGATCTCTCCTCCTCCTCCTCCTCTTGGTTATCTTGTGCACCATGCCATGTTGGGTAGAGGTGGTTATAGTTTTAATCATTACACCATCCAGAGTCACTTGTGTCACATGGGCAGCGAAATAAATAAATAAATAAAGTCTTCCTTGAGATCACAGGGTTAAGCATATTTATTTATGTGTAGGCAAAGGCAGAGCAATACTCTGTATACAATGTACCAGTATGGGATGAGCCATTTGTTAATAGACCTCTGCTTACAGAGAGTTGAATACATAATTCAACACTGCTTGATTGAACTGAAGAAGCATACATTCAAAACTGTTTTCAGTAGTGGGAAACCAAATGTTTCTGGGACATTCAGTAGCAGACAAATGGACCATGAAACTGTCCTATTGTTTATTCCCCAGAAACATGTTATACAGAAGTGCTTGGTCTCCAGAGACAGAGATTCTAGTTAGATATCATGAATAAAAACCACTGATAAAAAATTCACTAGTTTATCAACAGCTTATAATTTATGATCAGTTCTTTTTGTATCTCATGAGTCAATGCTGATAAAAATTGCTATGAATTAACTGTAAAATACTTTAGTTAAAAGATATAAAATATATGCTGTGTTCAGTACCCATGGCTGTGGAATATATGTCTTAATGTTCTAGTTATTATCTATGTCAGATCTATATAACTTAGGGCAAATAAGTCATATACATCGGCAATTCTTTAAAATTACAAACATGCACAAGATATGCACACATTCACCATAGTCTTTAGTTTATTTTGTTAGAAAATGGCTTGTACTAATTTAGAGGGATGAATGTTACTTTACATTCATTCAAAATCTTTTAATGTTTTCTCTTTATAAGCAAATATATTGATGAAGATTCTCAGTCATCCAGTTGGAATTGTCTGTAGGTTGAGTCATGGCAACTGGATTTCTTTCTTTTGGTTGAAATGTTTCGCTGCTTGTCCAAGTAGCTTCTTCAGTCTGGGCAAAAGTTGGTGAGGGGACCCCATATAAGTCTTCCAGGGTGGCTGTATTGACCTTACACCTGATTGGCTTGTTAATTGGGCAATTGAGGTGTAGATAGTCTTTAGGATGTCTTACTCCTAAAACCTTTATTCATCCCCAAGTGGATCGTTAAATGTGGCCTTGCTGGTGAACTTGTGGTCTTAATCTTCCTGGGGACTAATGAAAGAGCAGCATGATAAATGGGGGACAAGTTGTGCCTGAGGCCTCCGCTTCTATTGAGGGAAGGATTTTCCACTTTAGCATAAATGGATTCTTTAACCCCTCTCTCAAACCACCTATTCTCCCTGTCCAAAATGTGAACATTAATGAATTGAAGGATTGAACTCTATTAAACCCCCCCATGGAATGTGTGAGTGCTCAGCAGAATGTATGAACTGCAGGTATCACAGAAAATCTTAAATGAAACAAATAATTTAATCTCTTCACAGGAAGGAAATCTTGATTGCATCCACCCTTGTTTATCTCACAGAATCCCTGTGAGATAACCACCTAACACCAGACCCCTCTCCTTCTCTTATCAAAATTCTGGGATGTTCATAACTAACTTGTGATATCTGTAACCATCTAATTAAATTTTGACTTAAACCTCTGTTAATCATAAAACCTATATCCGGTGTCTTATATGTGTTAGAGATCTGAAATGTATAAAAACAGATGCTTCTTTTGTCTGGGGCACTCCTTTTCAGAGGAAGCCACCCCCTACTACTTGAGCTCAATTAAAAGGGTTGTTCTATTTCTCGTCTTGGTGTGAATTTATTTTGAGTTCTTCGTACCAAGTTAAACGTGCTTGGACACGGGACCAACTTTCGGTCCAACAGTCTTCAAATGAGTGTTCTTTTTCTTTTAGATGAAGGTAAACTGCTGATTCTGGTCCTATGGTGTTGCTCCTCCTGTGTTGGGCCATCCTTTTGTGTATAGGCTGTTTGGTTTCTCCAATGTAGAGCTCAGAACACTCCTCACTGCACTGGATTGCATATACTACGTTGCTCCTCTTATGTTTTGGTGTTGGTTCTTTAGGGTGTACAAGCCTCTGTCTCGGTGTGTTGGTGGGATTGAAATATACAGGTATGTTGTGTTTTCCAAATATCCATTTTATCTTTTCCGACACACCGGCCATGTAAGGAATGACCAGGTTCTTCCGTTGATTCTGAGTCTCAGCTCTCTCTGCCATTGGTTTGTGTCTGGGGGTAGACATAGATTTAATGAAGGCCCAATTTGGATATCCACAGGTCTTCAGAGCTCTCCTCAAGTGCTGATTTTCTTTCTTTTTGGCACCCATAGAGGTGGGGATGGTTTCTGCCCTGTGGGACAATGTCCTGATGACTCCTAGTTTGTGCTGCAGTGGATGGTGGGAGTCAAACATCAGGTATTGGTCTGTGTATGTGGGTTTCCTGTAGATCTCTATTTCTAGCTTGCCACAGGTCCCAATCAGCAGTTTACCTTCATCAAAAAGAAAAAGGACACTCATTTGAGAACATTAATGTTCACATTTTGGACAGGGAAGATACAGTAGGTGGTTTGAGAGAGGGGTTAAAGAATCCATTCATGCCAAAGTGGAAAATCCTTCCCTCAATAGAGGTGGAGGCCTCAGGCACAACTTGTCCTTCATTTATCATGCTGCTCTTTCCTTAGTCCCCAGGAAGATTAAGACCACAAGTTCACCAGCAAGGCCACATTTAACGATCCACTTGGGGATGAATAAAGGTTTTAGGAGTAAGACATCCTAAAGACTATCTACACCTCAATTGCCCAATTAACAAGCCAATCAGGTGTAAGGTCAACACAGCCACCCTGGAAGACTTATATGGGGTCCCCTCACCAACTTTTGCCCAGACTGAAGAAGCTACTTGGACAAGCAGCGAAACATTTCAACCAAAAGAAAGAAATCCAGTTGCCATGACTCAACCTACAGACTTTATAAGTGAAGCAATGAAGTCTAATACTTATCTTTAATAATTACAGAAATGCATTTTAATTGCCATAATCTGGATGCTTGAGCTGAAAATATATAATTTTACCTCTAGGGTTGCTTATTCCAAAAATGCATATTTTATAATAAAAATAATGTGAATGCCGTAGAACATATGGCTGACTTAGGAAATCTAACCCTTTGGGTAATACAACTTTCATTAGAATTCACAAGCAAAACTTACTTACAATGTGAGATAAAAGGAAAGACTAAATACCAGAAAAGAGCAGAATATATTTAATCCAAATGAAATTTCATTGGGTTCTTTGCACCTTAATATAATTATGATTCTTACTATATGTTGAACAAATATATCCAGAAATACTCTATTGTTACAGAAAAAAGCAGAACCTTTATTATGCCATTCTGAACACTGAATTGTATTTTGTAAGCTACTTGTTCAATGAAGAAATAAACTGCTTTGTACTCTAAATGCTTAGTAGTGACCTTGACAAAGTATATAGAGGTGTGTGTGTCTTTTTTTAATGAGATCATGGGAGAGCTCTTTGACCTTGAAAAAAAAAAGATTCCATGAATGATGTCTAAAATAAGAAAAACCCAGTAGTTTTAATATTTCTGAATGCATTAATGAATTCTACAATTCTTTAATTCTATTAATGATGCTTGAAATCAATGACAGCAGGTTGGCCCCTGTTTTTGACTGAAATTACAGGTATCATTTCTCAGTATTTCAGTAGAATATACCCATTTAAATTATGTTATTAAGGAAAAAGACATGATTATGTTTTCCCTTAAGGAAAGTACTTTAATCTGTAATTCTTATTCATTGGCAAATTTATGCTGTTGCCCCTATGCAAATCCAGTGTCTTTCAAATGCCTAGAAAAATGTTGCTAAATGTCAATAAAGAATCATAGAGCTGAAAGGGGCAGTTAAGCTGGCAAGCAAGTTCAATGAATGGAATGCAATACATGAAAGAAATACAACTTGACAGGAATTATAACCCACAAGCAAAATGCTTGGGGAGAAAGGTTGTACAGTTTCTGTGGTAAACAATCAATTTGATTTTCTGTTGTATTCAGAATGTAGAGTTCATATTTATTACTTACTTCTGGGGTTATACAGGTAAATTCTGAAGTACAGGAAGGCATCATAACCCTATCTATACAACAATCACAACAGAAAACAGCAGCCCACACATAACATCAAATTTAATGTAATCACCAGCATGGATGCAAAGCAATACATATTTACCCGGGAGCAGAATCTTTTAGAACCTCATTGTTTTAAACTGTGAAACAATTTTCGTTTTAACAAAAGATTTTCAGATGGTGAAAACGAATTCTTTAGCTTAATTAGAAATGTAGCTAATCATTTTTAAGTGTTATATTTAATCTGCCAGAATGAGTAGGAAGTACCATCAAAGAAAGACATTTCCACTTTCTGCTTATGTATTTATTTTCTGACATATTGCGAGTTTGTTGCAAACAATAGCAAAATATTCAACCATCATTATCATTGAGGGCATTCACTGACAAGAATAAGGGAGATCTGCCACTTAACTGGTGCCTGGTAAAAGTTTTATAAATCCATTTGTCAAAATGTGTGCTTAAATACAAACTAAAAAACAAAATCTAACCAAAAACAGACCAAAGTCTAATAGGCTATAAAATATCAGTTCAGCTTAGTTGCTGTGTTCAATGAATTTAAGCAAGTTCTTAATTTTCTTTAACTTCCACAGAATAGGTAATCCCTATAGTAATCCCCATATCATTTTTCCAGCCCCTCATTCAAGCTACCTCTCATAGCATCATCAGATGTCAGTGGTGTGCTTTTAACAATGATTTCTATCTATTTTCTGCCATTTTTATGCTAGAAACTTATGAAAACTGTAGATAAACCCTGAAATATACTTAACATGATGTTATATTAATATAGCTTTATAGTAATATAGTTATATATCAAAAGTGGATCCAGCCATGAAGTGATCTAGTTATGCTCCACCTTGCCTTACCCACTGTAGGTCTCCAGTACAGAAAGATTTGCTATATCCAGCCATCCATCGTTTGTATGCACAGGCTTATGGCGTATTCTGACAATGGCTTAAGACATCTAAGAACCACACAGTACATAGTTAAATATTTATGTTATATTGTTAATTGTAACATCTCCTCCATTATGTAATCAGTTGTAGATAATTTCTCTAATTCTTTTATCTACTTCTCAAAATTGCTTGTAAATATAGTAAATAAAAGGATAATAGTACTATACCTACCTGTACAGTTACTGGCTACAGTAAATTATTTCACCATAGAATTCTGTTCCAAGATCTTTTTCACCAGTACTATTATGGAGTCAGATATATAGCTTGTATCTGTAGATTTGATTTCTGCTTCATAAGTGCATAACTTTGCATTTATCCCTGTTAATATTCATTCTGTTATTTTCAGCTCATTTCTCTCACTTAGCAAGATCATTTTGAATTTAATTTCTGTCTTCTAGGTATTATTTATTAGGCTTGGAAAGCCATTTGAAAATGTTGTTTCACAACATGTGTTAACATAAAAAAAAAAGTAGGTCTATTTGAATAGTTCATGCAGCCGTGTCTTTTGCACTGCTCACCCAGCTGCTTCTAAAGCTTTTCCTACCTGTCTCTACATATTGTACATATAAAGCACTTTGCTATGCCGCCAGACCCAGTGGAAAAATTATTTTAATGAATGAAAGTGGCTTTGAAGACTCAAAGTGAGGAGCTTGAAAAGAACTTGTTTCGAAGATAGATCAGATCAGATCAGATCAGATCAGATCAGATCAGATCAGATCAGATCAGATCAGATCTTCACAATTCATTGTCCTAACCCATTTGTGTTATCGGAAAATTTGACAAGCATTCCCTGCATCTCTTCCTACAAATAATTAATAACAATGTTGAAGTGAAGTGACTTCCCACCTTCATCAGAAGTATAAACAATTTTAGTAACTTTTAATTCCAAAATTTTATTTCAAATTTATCTGGATCCTTAATCCATTTATAACTTTCTAAAATCAAAGTCTTAATTAGATTTTTGCTTTTTATTTAAAAAAAGTTCTTAAGCTTGTAGTTAGTTTTTTCTTTCATTAAGGATTGAAGTGTTTTCAGACTTGTCAATCTAAAGGTTTCTAATAGCTGAAAAATAGTTAATAAGCAATTTATGAATGTGATTAGAAAAGAAAGTATGAAAACTTAGGGTCTTTTTAAAGGCGCCGACTATGGTTTGAGCAAGATGGCTATTCTCTCATCTCCCAGTGCTCAAAATCTGCCAGAGACCTCTGTCTTGCGGTCTCCTCATGAGGAGCAACTGCCCGGAGCACTTGTGGGTGATCTCCCATCCTCTCTTTGTGTGGAGAGGTTTGAAGTGCCAATCTACTCACTGGCTCTTCGTTCTTCACCATGGTCATCGACTCCACTTTTTGCGGAACCATCTTCAGTCTGCCGTTTCTTCCTCCAGAAGTCATTCTTTATATATTCCTTTCCTTTTGCTTTACTATATTCGTACTTTTCTTTCTTTTCTATCTTTCTTTTTATCACCTACTGTTTTATTTTCCTTTTCCTTTTCCTTTGCACTTTTTACTCTTTTTTGCTCCTCTTCTTTCTTTCTTTTAGTTTGTATTAGTTTTTACTAATGCAATTATAATCTTTAATAAAATTATTTTTTTAAAAAAAGTCATTAATAATAATATTGAAGAATACAAAACCCAATCTAGCTCTCATGGCATACAGCTTATGTTTCCAAACTATGCTTCAGTATCCCTTGAAGGCAGATTCTACAATGTGCCTGTCAAACACTATTCTTGCCCTTGAGGTGGTTGACATCAAATATTATGTCCTACGTCTATGAAGGTTCTCAGTCATCCAGGTGGAATTGTCTGTAGCTTGAATCATGTCAACTGGATTTCTATTTTCTCAGTGGAAACGTTTCGCTCCTTATCCAAGGAGCTTCTTCAGTCTGAGCAAAGTTGGTAAGGGAATCCTAAATATGTTTCTAGGTAGCTACCTAGAAACATATTTAGGATTCCCTTACCAACTTTGCTCAGACTGAAGAAGCTCCTTGGATAAGGAGCGAAACGTTTCCACTGAGAAAATAGAAATCCAGTTGACATGATTATGTCCTACATTACTCTTTTATGATGTGATTAGGAAAAAATGCTGATAGAAGTTATTGATAATTTTGTGGAAAGAAATGTGTAATGGTTTGCTGGTAGCTGTGTTCCATTACATTAGTTTCCAAGTATCTTTTAACATTAAAATGAATCTGTACCTGTAAGACCTCTGGCCATATTGTAGTTCTACCTTTCATTTATTCAAATTACATTTCTAACTCTGCATAGCCATCTAAGAGTGTTATAATTTTATTTATATTTAATCATTTTTTCTTTGCTTTATGTTTCATGTATTATTTATTATGCTTGTTATCATGAACATCTTGTGGAAACTGCTCAATACCTTATGCCAATTTGATGTGGCGCTGTTAAGGAGCATACCTAGAATATACTTTTTGGGCTGTTTAATATGCCAAGATTTGCTCTTGATAAATCCAAAATAAGTTTGATTTTTTAAAATGGGAAATGTTATACATGTGTAATAAATAAATAAATAAATAAATAAATATTGCATTCTTTTCAAGATGATTATAGCCTGATTTCTTAATTATCTGTTCTACAATCTTCTCAGGTGTCAATCTCAGACACACTGTTCTATATAGTTTTCTGGATGATGATGATGATGATGATGATCATCATCATCATCATCATCATCACCATCATCTTTTTTTTTAAATAGAGTAGTTGTTGTTTATTTGTTCAGTCGCTAACGACTCTTCATGACTTTAAGGACCAGCCCACGCCAGAGCTTCCTGTTGGCCGTCGCCATCCCCAGCTCCCTCACGGTCAAGTCCGTCACTTCCGGAATATCATCCATCCATCTTGCCCTTGGTCGGCCCCTCTTCCTTTTACCTTCCACTTTCCCTAGCATCAGCTTCTTCTCCAGGGTATCCTATCTTCTCATTATGTGGCCAAAGTACTTCAGTTTTGCTTTTAATATCATTCCCTCAAGTGAGCAGTCTGGCTTTATTTCCTGGAGTATGGACTGGTTTGATCTTCTTGCAGTCCAAGGCACTCTTAGAATTTTCCTCCAACACCACAGCCCAAAAGCATCTATCTTCCTTCGCTCAGCCTTCCTTATGGGGATATAAATTGATTTTTTCCAATCTGATAGCCATTCTTGTGTTTTCCAAATTTGCATGCATCACCTCAACAGCATCATCTTGCAAGATTTTAAACAGTTCAGCTGGGATACTGTAGTCTCCTGCTGCCTTGTTATTAGCAATGCTTCCTAAGGCCCATTGAACCTCACTCTTCAGGGTGTCTGGCTCTAACTCACTGACCACACCGTCAAAGCTATCCCCAATATTATTATCCTTCCTATACAGATCTTCCGTATATTTTAGCCACCTTTTCTTGATCTCTTCTGCTTCTGTTAGGTCCTTGCCATCTTTGTTTTTGATCATACCCATTTTTGCCTGGAATTTACCTCTGATGTTTCTAATTTTCTGGAAGAGGTCTCTTGTCCTTCCTATTCTATTGACTTCTTCCACTTCCATGCATTGCTTATTTAAAAATCCCTATCTCTTCTGGCTAACCTCTGGAATTTTGCATTTAATTGGGCATATCTCCCCCTATCTTTGTTGCCTTTTGCTTTCCTTCTTTCTTGGGCTACTTCCAGTGTCTCAGCATACAGCCATCTTGCCTTCTTGGTTTTCTTTTTCTTTAGGACGTTTTTTGTTGCCACCTCCTGAACACTGTTGTGAATTTCTGTCCATAGTTCTTCTGGGACTCTATCTACTAAATCTAGTCCCTTAAATCTATTCTTCACCTCCACTGCATATTCATTAGGAATATTAGTGAGCTCATATCTAACTGATCTGTGGGTCTTCCCTATTCTCTTTAGTCTGATTCTAAATTGTGCAATAAGAAGTTCATGATCTGAACTACAGTCAGCTCCAGGTCTTGTTTTTACTGACTGTATAGATGTCCACCACCTTTGGCTGCAAAGGATATAGTTAATCTGATTTCGGTGTCAACCATCTGGTGACGTCCAGGTATAAAGTCGTCTTTTAGGTTGTTGGAAGAGAGTGTTTGTTATGCACAGTGAGTTGTCTTGGCAAAATTCTATCAGCCTATGTCCCACTTCATTTTGTTCTCCCAGACCATGCTTACGTGTAATTCCAGGTGTCATTTGACTACCCACCTTAGCATTCCAGTCTCCTGTAATGAAAATAACATCTCTTTTTGGCATATTATCCAGTAGGTGCTGCAGATCCTCATAGAACTGATCTACTTCTGCTTCTTCAGCATCTGTGGTTGAGGCGTGTATTTGGATCACTGTGATGTTAAATGGCTTACCCTGAATTCAAATTGAGATCATTCTATTGTTTTTTGGATTGTATCCAAGCACTGCTTTAGCCACTTTATTAATAATTATTAAGACTACTCCATTTCTTCTGTGGTCCTCTTCTCCACAGTAGTAGATCTGGTGGTCATCTGATGTGAAGTGGCCCATTCCAGTCCATTTCAGTTCACTGACACCGAAAATGTCTATATTTAATCTTGACATCTCACCAATTACCACATCCAATTTGCCCTGGCTCATAGATCCTACATTCCAGGTTCCTATGGTCTGTTGATCTTTAGAACATTGGATTCATCGTTCACCACCAGCACCATCAGCCGCTAGCCGTCCTTTCGGCTTTGAGCTATCTGCATCATCACTTCTGGGGCTAGTTTAACGCATCTTCTGTTCCTCCCCAGTAGCATTTTGACCATCTTCCAACCTGGGAGTCCCATCTTCCGATGGTATACCAACATATCTCTGGTTGTACTGATCCATTTAGTTTTCACGGCAGGAATCCTGGGGTGGGTTGTCGTTACCTTCCCCAGGGATCATATTTAGTCTGACCTCTCTGCCATGACCTTCCCGTCTTGGGTTTCCCTTCACAGTTTAGCTCATGGCATCATTGAAGTGCTCAAGCTCCAGCACCATGACAAGGTAACGATCTCCTTTGCTGGAGAAATAGTGTAGAGTCCCAGAAATGAACATGCAGAGAAACTATACAGAGATTATTAAAGGAAACTGTAATCTAACATGTTTTAATCCCAAAAAATAAGCACAACATTAGGAAGAAATTCAAACTGGCTCCTGGGGGAGGGAAGAGAGGTGGGGGGAAGGAAAAACAGGCTTTCAAGAATCTGTTACTGTAACCTATATCAATAAATATAGGTGCAGGCAAACTTGTGAGTTATTTTTCTGGTCTGGCCTGCCTTGTAGTACCTTGTAAAGAAAACATTTGCCCTCCTCCAATTATCTGTTACTTCAACTTGTCACCAGGATTTCTCAAAGATCGCAGAAAAAAGATTTCACCAGACCATTATAAATTCCTTCAGTATTCTAACACACATTTTAGAGGTCTGAACTCATTCAAAGTCGTTAATAGATGGTAGCAATTTTCTTACCATATCACTGTTCACTGTCCACTCAGACCTTTGCCCAGTCCTTTTATCCTCTTCCCCCACTATTGCATGGATGAACACATACTCTTGTCTTGGATTAGACTGAGTCAAAATTCAAGTTGATCAGATGCATCTTTTATTTTCTACCTTTTACATATTTCCAAAAAGTCAAAATACGGTGTATATTCAGTCAAGTAACACTCTATGGAAGTGAATATTGGACTTGGAATAAGCAAGATAAAAAGAATATTGACACTTTGGTTTTGGAGAAGACTCCTGAGAGTATAATGGATAGCCAAGAAAACAAACAAATGGATCATCATACAAATCAGTCCAGAGTTCTAACTTGAAGCATAAATGACCAGACTCAGTCATATATCAGATTATACAAAGACCTACAGTAGCTCTCTGGAGAAGTCTGTAACAACAAGAAAAATGGAAGAAAAGAGAATAAAAGGATGACCAGCAGCAAGGGGGATTGACTCATTTACAGTGGCATTGGGTGCACCATTAGAAGCACCAGGTTTTCTCCAGATCCTCCTGGAGAAAATGTATTTATATGGTTGCTAAAAGTTGACACTGACTTGATGGCACATAATCAATCAATCAATAGCAATCAATAGCAAAGCCTGAATATTTTATCACAGCAGTTTTTCCACCTATGGAGCTACGTATGTGGTTTCTGCACATCAACCAGAAATAAGCTAAGGGAGCAGGCATAATATTCTGTTACCCCAGATAATCCAATTAGTTTGATAGATCACTATGCAACACTTACACTTTCCCCTTTCATTGCTATGCCTTCCTCTCAGTGGGAAGGAATATAGAATAATATTACTAGATTAATGTATCACTTTGGAATAAATTTAGGTCATTACTGTACATGTCATAGTAACTAGGTCTTACCTGTTGTTTTATTAGCAGTGACATCCATAGCTATTGTTTGTTTGTTTGTTTGTTTGTTTGTTTGTTTAATAGAGATCAAATTCACTACTCAGCATTTCCTCTGGCAAGGACTGCAATTATAGAATAGCTATGAATTTCTTAATTGGGTTATTACTAAAAATACAAGCTAGCAGGTACATCTATCAAATAATTGCAGAGGAGCTTAAATAGGTCTGTACATTAACTCAACAAGAACCAACTCTTAACATAAAAGAATGCCCACTACCAATTTTACTTCAAAGATTTCAAAATTTAAAGATTAAATTATGATAAAATCCTTGTTCTGAAGAGTTTTAACATTAAAATTGTTTACTGACAGAATCTCAATACTTATACAAATTATATCACTGTATGATAGAAACTTTAATTCCAGTTGTATAATAATATCAGTAGTATAAAGCAAGCTACCATTTCTCTGCTCAATGCAAAACGGAATATGCACTGTGTTACTTTGTTAAATAAGTTCCCTTTTCATTAATAACTCATTTATATTACAATAAGAGATTTCCATATTCTAAAATAATAAAGTTTCTTGAGAATTTACTTGCACATCTTTATTCTGGATTTTGTTTTTGTGTCTATATTCTTTTCATTTTTTATATCCTATCTTGAAACGTTCTTTTCCCTTAAAAGCACACAGAGGGAAAATTGGAAAAAAAGGGGGGAGATGTAAATGGAGGTCCCACCTGATTTCTTTCTAAATGGAATAAGAGAATATAATATGGTCATAGATAGCATAGTTTTGTATTCTACAATTAATCTTCCAGGAAGGCCCCTTAAGACATTTTGAAGGTGTATGTTCTAAATTTGCTATAAATTCAGTTTCTTGAATACTATCACACAGTTGATGCCATTTTTCTCATATAAATGGAAAAAAATATTCTGGAACATTTACTTGCTTGTATTGAAAAAAGAGTTACCACTGTTCACTGTCAGAAAAGGAACAAGTTCCAAACCTGAATTATCTGATTGTTGCAACTATGGCTGGAGAGAATCCTCAGTCTATATAATCTGTGTTGTATACATGGAACCCTGCAGGGTATATAGCTAGCAGTGATATTACCGGAGGAATGGAGCTGAGAAAGTTTTTTAAAAAAAAAACAGTTTTATATTCTATGACTTTCCCCAAATGATGTTCAAGTCAATTAGCAGTAATACAAATACAATTAATAGTAATACATATATACAACTATTTTGCTTCTGTTAAGGAATACAAGGCTAACCAAAAATATACATATACATATACATCATATACATATACATATACATATACATATACATATACATATACATATACATATACATCATATACATATACATATACATATACATCATATACATATACATATACATCATATACATATACATATACATATACATATACATATACATCATATACATATACATATACATATACATATACATATACATATACATATACATATACATATACATATACATCATATACATATACATCATATACATATACATATACATATACATATACATATACATATACATATACATCATATACATATACATCATATACATATACATATACATATACATATACATATACATATACATATACATATACATATACATATACATCATATACATATACATATACATATACATCATATACATATACATATACATCATATACATATACATATACATATACATATACATATACATATACATCATATACATATACATATACATATACATATACATATACATATACATATACATATACATATACATATACATATACATATACATATACATGGAAAATGCATAGATGTGTTGTGTGACATAAACTACATGCCCAAATGAAGGCAGATTAATAGTGGGAGGCTCCAAGTACCCTGGACATTTGAATAAAACTAACTCAGCCAAGACTGCAGGATACCCAATATTGTTTAGTAGTCTTGCTGAATGCTTTATTATCCAGAAAGCAGAAGAGACAAGGAGATCAGTCCTAGAACTGATCCTAACCAAAGACTCTATAGAGGTCTGGCTCTGCTTATCTCTATGGCAATCCAAGCTAAAGTCACCGCCCTTCTATCGTGTAAGCTTTATGCAATAGCCTGTAGCTATTAGCCTGGATGACTGAGAACCTTCATAGACTTTATGCAATAGCCTTAATAGTCAAGATTGGTGAAATGTATTAGTTGACTGAAACCCATACAGAAAAGCTGTTGAAGAAAGTAAAAGCAGTGGAAACCTTGGGGAAAAACAACTGCATTATCTTGGGGTTCAAAATACTACTAAGAGAAATGGGAGAATAGTCATACATTCACACCAGGTTTCAAGAGACCCTATTTTAACATTAGAGAAGCAACAGGCAAGATTTTTATCGATGGTAACCATTTGGTGAAAGGGAGTGCAGAAGAGTTGAAAAGTTCTGAAAAATAAAATACAACCATACACAATTCCAATCCGGGGAATAGTGGGGAGCAGAGCTTTCCAAACTGTGTGTGGCGACACAAAAGTGTGTCGCCACACACAGTCTGGTGTGTCGCCACACAACCCGGAAGCGCTGATCATCAGCGCTTCCGGGTTTTTCCGCGGCGACACACCAACGGCGGCGCGCAAAAACTGAAAGCAGCAACAGAGCTTCCGGGTTTTTGCGCGCTGCCGCAACGGCCGCAGTTCTGGGTTTTCCCGCAGTGACACACCAACGGCGGTTGGTGTGTCGCCGCGGGAAAACTTTGGAAAGCCCCGGTGGTGAGGATCTTGAAAAACTACTGTGATATATAGGAAACTTTCCACTGAATTTAGAATTAAAAAGGACATCCAAGATACCTGAAGTTGGGTTTAATCATCAAGAAGACATACTAGGAAATAGCTAATATCTGCAGAATGTCAAAAAGCCTAGAGCACAGAATTAACTTAGGCTTACAAGGCCTAAGGCTTTTTGTTGTTGTTGTTGTTGTTGTTGTTGTTGTTGTTGTTATATTAGTAGAAAAACAAAGAAAAAGAAAAGTAATGTGGATGCTTAACCCCTACTTTATTAACCTTTCTCCACAAAGGACAAATTCTTTAAAGTACCTAAGTAGAATACTTGACACAAGAAGGGAGTAGCAACTCAAGGTAAGTAAAAAAGATTAGGAAGCACCTGAGTATCTCCAAACCATACAGGAGCCTGTGGATATATCTCAGAACCCCTTTCTATAATATTCAAGAACACATTGAGGACAGGCATAGTACCAAAGGACTGGAAGATGGCAAATGTTCTTGTCTTCAGAAAAGGTGGAAAAGAGGACCAAGGAAGTACTGGACAGTCAGCATGACAGTGACACCAGGCCAAACTCTGAAACAGATTATTAAGCAATCAGTTTGTGGGCCTTTGCTCTAGAAAAGAATGTGTTGCTTAGCAAGAGCCAATGTGGGTTTATTAAGAATAAGCCACACACCAAATCAAGCTGACCTTTTTTTTTTCATAGAGTATCATAGAGATACTTGGTAACAGGAATGCAATGAATATAGTGTATCTTGACTTCAGCAAAGCATTCAATCTGGTTTCCTATGATATTGTAGTAGAGAAGATGTAAACTGTAATATGCTACCATTAGATCCATAATGAGCTGGTTAAACAATCATACCCATTGAGTATACATCAAGATTTCATGTCAGGCTGGAAGAAGTGTAAAGTGGCATACTGTAGGGCACAATTCTAGGCCCTGTGCTCTTCAACATACTTATAAATTACTTGGATAATGGACTATAAAATATAATTATTAAATTTTAAGGCAAAAGAAAAATAGGCAGCACAGCAAATAACTTAGAGGATAGTACCAAGATTCTGAAGGATACTAATAAACTGATGGACAGAAACTAGCAAGACTAATTTCAACATGGGGCAAATGTAGAGCCTTATACTATTTTAGGGTAGAAAAAAATAAAATATAGGAGGAGAGGAGGAGAGGATCATACTGTGCAGCAATACAAGTGAAAAGGTTTTTTGTATCTTGGTGGATTGCATGTTGGATATGAGCTACAGTGTGATGCTGTTGCAAAAGAAGCAAATGTAGTACTGGGTTACATCAACAGAAGTATAGGGTCAAGACTAAGAAAAGTAATTGTTCTTCTCTATTCTGTTTTGGACAGACCACAATACAACATTGCCTCCAGTTCTGGGTAACACAAGATAGGAAGGGCATTGAGAAATCAAATGTATCCAAAAGAGAGCTACCAAGATGTTAAGGGGGTTGGAAGGAAAACCTTATGAGGAATAATTGGAGGAACTGAGTATGTTTGTCAATTGGCAAAAGGAAAACATGGGCAACAGGTCCATAGATTCAGTTGTTTAGAGATGTTCCAGAAGACTAGAAAATAAGCAGTAGGTTTCAGAAGCTCATCACGAAAACATTTCCTACCTATAATAGCTGTTCAACAATGGAACAAACTGTCTGAGAAGTTGGTGGGTTCTTCTCTGATAGAAATGTGAAACAGAGCATCTGTCAGAGAAGTTGTAGTAGTAGGTTCCTGCACTGGTGGGGGATTAGAAAGATGTTTTCCAGTTCTTATGTCTATGATTCTATGATCCTATTAAATGTGAGTCATATTCTAAACTGCAGCTTTGCCCCTTGTCCTGGAAAAGTCCCTGCATGTGCCCATAGGTATAGGTTTTTTTTCTATATAAAAATAAGTAATAGTAATCTCTCCCACAAGGGCTCACTCAGAATGACTGTTTTAGATAAAATGCTTAAAAGATCCATTCTTTTCGCTGGCAAGTATGGAAAAGTGCCTGGAACATTAAGAGATGAGGATCAGTTCACTCCAGCCTTTTCTTAGTCCAGCAATAGGGGTCATTCAGGCAAGTTTAGCTTTTTTGTAAACCCTTTTGATTTGGGTTTTGAGGCACAGTGCTTCAGTGTTTTTCTTTTCCAAAGCTGCCTGCTAGGGGGAAAAAATGACATTTCCTGGGAAGTTCCCTTTTCTCTTTCATCTGACATTTGTCTCTGTTCTCGGGTTTAACATTTGTTCAGAGCTCACATTCTTGTTATAGCATTTCATGTAGCGGGCATTCAAAAGCAGAACATGTTAGTCTGTACCACTTACAAATGTCTGATCTGATTAGTATATTATGACAGGAACTGACTGTCCGTTATGCTAATGAGTCTACATTAAAACTTTTGTTGGGGGTTGACACTTTTAATTGCAAATAGCGGAGAAACAGATGTGTTTCCTTTATGCAACTCTCAGTGAATTCCTCTATGAATTTTTTCCAATGTGGTAAACATTGTCACAGAATAACTGTTCTTGCAAATAATTAAAATAAAGTTCAGCATCTCACAGCTATTTGACATATTCAATTTAAGTTTTTATACATCATATTGGAATGTATTTAGTTATTTATTTTACAACACTTCAAATATTTTTAGCATGAGGTTCTTCCAGATGGGCTACATTGGATGAGCTAAATCTACTCCACTCTTACTAATCAAATATGTTATTCTGAACCTTCATGCTAATAAGTTTGTTGTTGCCATCATCAGATACTTTCACATCTGATGATGGCAGAAATGAAGTTTCCCAGAATATCTATGTGCCAATCACTAACTGTCTGCTGATCAGGAACTCTAATTCAGCATTTTAGCATTTTGTGTTCCCGTGAGCAACCTGAGGCCAGAAACTAAGCATTGCTTGTCTGACCATCCTCTATGATCAGCTACTGGGCCAAAAGGGTAATTGGTGTTTACCTGTTGATTTTTTGTGAGCAATATAGACTGATAAATATGACCCCAAATGCCTGCACATTTCAAAACAGCCTGGATTGATCAGCCTGCATTTTAATGTGTAATTAGAAGAGTTAGCTAGAAAGATGGTCATCTAGAAGAAGCCATAGAATCTTCTAACAAGACTAGTGTTCTCTTCAAATATGTGTGTCTTCTCCGGGTTTAAAAGAAGGGAGAAGGATTGCCAAGAATGCTATCCCAATTATTTCCTAAAGCAAATTCTTGCATTTATTTCCCTAAATAAATGTTTCCCCTCAAAACTACCATGGAAAGAAAAGGCCTGAACTTGCATCAGATTACAAATGCTGAACCAAAAAACATTTTTTAAAAAATGTCAGATGTCCATGTGTCTTGTCAAAGGACAGTCTTCATTTCAAAGGTACCTTCTATTTGAATGGTTGCCAAGAAGGGATATACATGAAGCACCCAAAGAAACAAGCAAACAAAATCTGATGGAATGTTTTGAGTGGGCTGTGTTTCAAAGAAAGAAAATTTGAAACCATATTGGTGTTCTTCAATAGGGAACAATTAGAACTCAAAACAAACTCCTTAAAAGTAGTTGGAGTGGCTGTCAGTGCTGAATGCTTCCTGTGTGCAACCTACAGAAAAAGTGCCCAGTGAGGATTTTTTTAAATTGATTTTAAAAAAAGCATTTACAAAAAGTCTATTGAAAATAATGGAAACAATACTTAAACAATGTCTAAACAGCAATGGACTCACATCAACCCAGCCGATGTACAACATAATAGGAAAAATATGTTTCTCTGACTATTGTATTGAGATGCTTTTCTAATGCACATGTACACCTTTTGCATTTGGGAATCTGCTTGTAAAGTTTAATAAAACAACATAGGTTTTACACTGGACCACCAGCATGAACAACCCTGTCTGTAATGTATATGTCCATTGCATACAATACTTTCACATTGGCAAAATGTTTGAAAAAGAGAGTACAAGACCCAGAGACTACATCAAGACAACAATATTACATAATTACTATGAAATCTAACTTCTACATGATAAAATAATTTAAAACAGCTGAAAATTTGCTTACTGGATAGGCAATAGTTTCTTTTTTTTTATGTCCAAAATGATAGCCTCTAAACACATATTATTTACTTGACTCAACCCATATCCCTCCCATTAACTAGTTCCTTATAAAGGCAGCAGAGGTAAAACTGATGCCTACTGTTTTATTGACTATAGAACTTCCTAGCAAATGGAAGGATGCCACGACATTCAGAACAACAAGGTCCCGTTATCCCGAGGTCAGGACAAAACTCCAGAATGCAGCGGCTTTGTTCTATACCCCCAAAACGAAATGACCCTCTCAAACTTGAAATGTTTTCCATACCTCTACTGCTAGCCCTCATTTTGAAAGGATCCCAGGTCAATTAAGTCAAATACTATCAGTTCCAAAATGAGTGAGATACACCCACCCAGCCACATGCAGTCATTTACATTAAATGAAAAGCAAACAATTAAATAAACATAGTTCTTATCACTAACTTTCCACACAGAATGTAGTGGATGAAAACAGTACTTTTTAAATAGATCAGTGTTAATGTGAAATATATAATTATTCTTTCCTCTAATCCTTTTCTTTTAATAAACATATTAAAAATTCATAATTCTAAATCCAAGATTTAATTATTGAATCTTGCTCAACAATTACAAAGGATTTTTTTTTAGAAATGATATTATCACATATGTCTTCATCACCCTATGATCTTTAATATAACGTTTTGCTTAATATTATGTATTATAATGATGCTACACAGAATAAAATTAAGAAGTAAAAAATGTCCCTTAAATACATGTGAGTAACCTTTATCACAGATGCGGTTCTGCATCTCAACTCAAATTAAGTCTTTGTGAGACTAAAGAATTAATCACAGAGTTCACAAAGCACTGTATGAACATGGTGGAAGCTAGGATGAATGAATAAAGTTATAGAGATGTGGAGAATATAATGAAGCATCAGTATTAGTGTGAACTAGATTTAGCTACATTTCTTTTATTATGTCATACCTTTGATTCATTTGGCTTACTATTCCTTATTCCCTTTCTGTACTTTATATAACACTGCTCATCCATAAATAGAGTTGATAATAATATACTGTATACATATTTCCACAAAAATATCTCAGTGCTGTGGTGCATAATATAAACAAGTTGAAGTTTACAGTGGAAGACTTTTATCCTACTAATATCATATTCATTAACAATTAAATAAAGTTTCCTGCTATCTCCCTTAGCTCATTGACTATGTCACCACTTCAGGATACCACATTTTCTTGTTTCCAGGATTAGAAGTAGTACTTTGGATCCTGAATCAAATATAATTTAATGTTTTGTGCAATATATTTATTCTTGGAATGTTAATACACATCACAATAGATTCATCAAGATTATGTTCTGGTTATTCTATTCTATAATTCTTTGTGATTCAGAAGTTTTAGCCAGAACTATTGATTATTTAAAATCAATGTGTAGTCATTTGAACAACTAAGAATGCAACCTATATGTGTAACATCTTTAGAAACATTTACAACTATATAAATTGGAAATTAAGTCCTGATGGTGATCATAAGTTATCTACTCATGAAGTCCCTTACCTGAACTAAACTGGATGTGAGATAAGAATCTCATTAGACTATATTCAAATTCTATTTTTGTTTATTGTTTAGCTTTCCACAGATAATAATATTTTTCTTCCTACGTCACCTTTAATGGACAGACAGTAAACTATTTCTTGATTAAAGTGGCAAAGCTCATTTCCCAATTTCAATCCAATTTCCTCATTTACCCCCCTTTATAATCCATTCAGATATATTCCTATGCATTTTTGTCTCTGTATCCCACTCTTGGGGATACCACACTCTAAACTGTGATATTATATTGATTTTAGCCTGACAAAAGGAGACTGAGTATTGAAGAAAGACAGCCAGAAAACCCTATCCAGATGAATGATGCCCTTCTCCATACTGTGCTCAGTGTCCATGTGTTAGATATGGATATTTCCCCATTGGAAAGGTTGCATATGATATGGGCTGACCAGGAAGCATGACTGAGGTGATTCCAGCTCCCATAACAATCTGCTCATTTATCTGAAATGTCTACACTGAATGCATGGGTATCAGAAATGAAAAGTCACATGACATAAGATATTGAATATAGGTTCGTGTTCCTTTCAACCCATCTATTCCTGTCATGTGTCAAGCATTAATGAGTTATGAGTCAAGTTACTGAGCTATATGGTGATGTGATAAATAAGCTCACATTCTTCATGTGAACAGCTTGTTCTGAGCATATGAATATGCCTAATATATTAAACAACTTGAACTATATAAATACCATTAACTTTGCCATTTTATCCAGTGTATGATATTCCTAGACCCATCTGATATATCATTTCATCACTTTGGACAGAGATTGGTGAGAAAATAGTCATTGGACACAGAAAACCAAGAGAAACAGTAACAGTAAATCTATTTCTTAATTAGGCAAAAGGCCCACCAGAATGACATAGTTCTTTGCTAATGTTGCAGCCTTATCAGAATCTTCTATTCGGGTCTCCTGTACCACAGAGTTCTAGAATCTATCTGCAGCCAAAAATCCATTGTCCTCTTCTTTATTCTTATTTATTTGAATTAGTGGGCAGATTCAGTGAATTTTTAATAGAACAATAGAGGGAGTGTAAAGATCTTGGCAAGCTCTGTTTACCATTGTGTATCCACAGGGCAATTGCAGTGCTAAGTATGAGCTATAAAGCTCAGGGCAGATTTTCATTTAAAGTTCAAAATACTTAATTTATATTTCACATATTCCAATCTCATCAGTAGCTTTATTACTCCTCTTCCCACTTTCTCATATGGTGAATTCTCAATAGTTTGCTTCTCAGCAGGTTCTACCTACCAATCAAATAACAAAGCTACATGTTAACATATTTCATCAAGGTATGACTGTTTTAAGGGGCGTGGTGGCTCAGCGGGTAAGACGCCAGGCTTGTTGATCAGAAGATCGCAAGTTCGGAGGTTCGAATCCCTAGCCCTGCGTGCGGAGTGAGCTCCCGCACTAGCTCCAGCTCTTGCCAGCCTAGCAATTCGAAAGCATGCAAATGCAAGTAGATTAATAGGTACCACTGCGGTGGGTAGGTAACAGTGTTCCGTGTGCGTCATGCGGCCACATGACCGTGGAAGCGTCTTCGGACAACACTGGCTCTTCGGCTAACAAACGGAGATGAGCACCGGCCCCTAGAGTCGGACACGACTGCACAAATGTGCGGGGGGAACCTTTACCTTTACCTATGATTGTTTTGCCTTCCTGATCTGTCTAATATAAAGGAACTTTTTGAATGCTTGACAATAATGGGTTTAAAGCTTTTATAACTGACCCCAAAAAAATAATGAACAATGATCTCTTTCAATGGAAAAAACTTGCACAGGATTTTCTTTTTCTTGTACAACTGAAGGTGTACAAAAACAAACAGAACAAATCCTAGCATGACAATCAAAAGCAGATGGTTTCTTCCTACAGTATAGGAAGAACTGTATTAATACCAGCACATTAAATTCTCTGCTAAAATGCTTCACAATTTTCCTTTAGGGAACTGACAATATTAATATAGAAACAGAATTAGTCTGCAGCAATCCCCAACATGTCAGATCTTTCTGCAACACCTTGCACTTACTGAACAATCATTTCTTAGATCTCTTGAAGAAATCAAATTCCTACTTTTGTTGCCTATACTTTTAAGTAAGTGGAGATGGAATTATGTCCCTACAGAATTTCTGTTTAAAATCTCTAAACTTTGCAGAAAGTAGAAAATTGCTTTTAAGGAAGTCAGGGAGTAGGAAGATGATATATTACATCCATGGGAGATCTTCATTGGATTTTGATTTTTCCATTTCTCATAGCCACCCATTATACTCCCATACTCTGTCAGTCCTTCTAACAAGCAGCCTTTCAGGCAGGGACATGTTTTTGTGAATGAATTATTTGCAATCTTCCAATGTTTTTGCTGAAATACAGAAATTGTTACTTATATCCAGAAGCAAAACCAGAGATGACAATAATCACATAGGAGCATGAGAAAAACCCCAATGGATCAAACCATGTAGCACAGCATCCTATTCCTTATAGAGGGAATTGCATAAGTAGAGCAGGCAATTTCCACATATCTAGAATTTTGGCTAGTGGCCTTTTCAACCCTTATCATTCAGTTAATTTTGGCACATAAGTGAATATGCCACACAGCACATATATTTTAGTGCAGGGGTCCCCAACCCCCAGGCCGCAGACCGGTACTGGTCCATGGCCTGTTAGGAACCAGGCCACCATGCCGGTCTCTGAAACCCACCCCCTGGTCCGCGTGATTGGCTCCTGCCTGCAAACCCCGCCCCTGGTCCACACGATTGGCTCCCACCTGCAAACCCCGCCCCCCAGTCTGCGAGATTGGCTCCCGCCTGCAAACCCCACCCCCACGGTCCATGGAAAAATTGTCTTCCATGAAACCAGTCCCTTGTGCCAGAAAGGTTGGTTACCCCTGTTTTAGTGTATTCTAGTTAAAATATAATTGTTTTTTTTAAGATAAGCTCAATGTATCTCAAGGCCCTGGGACAAATAGGGTTCATGTGGCCCGTAAGTTGTTTCCTTTCACCTAGGTATAGTATATCTGGGTAGCAGATATCTGGATGGACACTAGATGACAGCAAGAAGGCTCATTAGTGGTCATCTGTGCAACTGAGATATGGTATGCCTAGGTCATCCCGCCTATTCCTCCAACATATCCAGGAACTAAACTGGTCTGCTATTGACCTAGCACCTGAATTAAGTTAAAAGCTTGCCCTTTCCTGCTGCAATAAGCCAATACATTTTAGGAACATTGCTGCAGTTAAGTGAACTTTTTAATCTTAGATTGGGAAGGGGATTACTGCTGGAAATAAAAACATTAAGCCATCCTTTACATAAACTTCCTTAGATATAGCTGATATAGATATAAACTAGGTTCTGTTGGAGGCAATAAATGGAATGGCAGGAAACCATCTTGACTTGAACTCATACCTTCAGCCCTCACTGTCCCTGGTTGGTGGAGCAGAAATATGTCTAAACTAGATTGATGGCTTAAAGTCCTATGCCAAATCTCTTCTGTGGAACCCCGCCTTTAGGACAGCAGGCACAAAAATATCAACTGTAGGCAGCAGAATAAATTGATGTCTCAAGTAAGTGTAGTGAAATAATGCACAGTATAAAGTTTGTGTGTGTGTGTGTGTGTGTGTGTGTGTGTGTGAATGTATAATGTATAAAAGTTAATCAACCTCATATACAGTATTTATTTGGCTGTAAATGATGCTACACAGAAATAGTAAACCATCTTCAAACTTGAATATAAAAATCCTTTTTATTTGGCTGGTTTTCAAGTTCACTAATGATTACTAAATCCTAGGCAACTAATGGGGTGAAACAATTTAAGTGCTAATCAGACAACAGAAAGATGAGAAGCACACCAAGGAATTGCAGTGCTTCTATCTAATCTTTGCTCACTTCAGCTCACTCAAACTGCTTTTGAGGCATTTCAGGCTTGTGAATGTAAAACGGGTTGTCACTGGCATGAAATCTTAAAGCAAAAGCTGACTCTTCATTTTTCAGGATTGTTTCATGACAATAGAAATCCACTTCACCCTTGCTTCGGAAAAACCTGCTAATCTATTAGTTATTCCAATAGTCCTCAGATACTTTGTGTAAAATTTGATTCACAAATTCATTTTCAGTTAAACATAACCACAAGTCTATTAGAAAACTTTAATTTATTCATTTTATTTATTTATTCATCAAATTTATATGGCTGCCCATCTCATGAAAAAGTGACTCTGGGTGGCGTACAATAAAACTATAAAATGTAATATATATAAGAAAAAATTATTATCCAGAAAATTTAAAAAATCGTGATTAAAGGCTAAGAGAGGGAAGCAGATGTCAACAACAATGGAGCCGCCTCAGTACCTTGCTGGTCCCCTGGGGCCCCCAGGCCTGATGGCATAACCAGGTTTTGAGGGAGTCCCAGAAAGTCTGCAAAAAAGAAAAAAGCCTATAATCACATTTAGAAACCCTTTGCCATCATGACTCTGAAATAACTCTAGCACAAAATAAATTTCTAGAGCCTTCGGGATTGGGTGGCATAATCAAAGAAATAAAGAAATAGTTATTTTACTGAAGTTAAAATTTGCCATTATTATTAGAATACGGTCACCATTTGTTCTTATACAAAATGCAAACATGTTGTATAAGAGCACAGGGGAAACAGAACATAAAACACCAGCTAATGTTAAGCCACTTTAAGAAATATAGATCTGTTTTAATATTTTGCTTATTTGACTGTGGTATGTAATAGTTGACAGTAAACATAAAATCATTTTAAAACTAAAAGGTATAGGGCTTAAAACACACACACACACACATACAGAATAATATATCACCCTTAAATTCTTTTGCCTGGAAAGATCCAAGGTATTTGGGTAAGCAGAGCACAAAAGCACATCTATACTAAAGGTGTATAGGGAGGCCCTTTGAACACTCACTCATGCCCTTGTTATCTCTCATATAGATTATCGCAACACACTCTACATGGGGCTACCCTTGAAGAGTATCTGGAAGCTACAGCTGGTCCAGAATGTGGCTGCACGAGCTATTGTTGGTGCCCCTAGATTGGCATACATAACACCCTTGTTGCGCGAGCAGCATTGGGTACCAGTTTGCTTCTGGGTCCAATTCAAGGTGTCGGTTATCACCTTTAAAGCCCTACATGGCATGGGGCCAGGTTACCTGAGGGACCACCTCATCCCCAGTACATCAACCTGTCCCACCCCATCATGCAGAGAGGGCATGTTGCGGACCCCGTCTGTAAGAGAATTTCATTTGACGGGGTCCAGGAGGCAGGGCTTCTCTGCAGTAGCCACCACCCTTTGGAACATCCTGCCCCCGGAGGTGAGGTTAGCCCCATCACTCCTGACCTTCCGGAGGAACCTGAAAACTTGGCTCTGCCAACTTGCTTGGGGCCGGGAAGGGAATAGTTACTCCTGGGGATGGCTAGTACCTTAGAATTTATTTATTTATTTATTTATTTATTTTTCAATTTCTATTACCGCCTCATCTCCCCCAAAGGGGACTCTGGGCGGTTTACAAGATATAATAGTTAAAATAAATATAAAACCATACAAATATACAATAATCATAAAATACAATTAAATATAAAATCCAGGAGGAAATAAGATGGTATTTTAAAAGGGCTCTATGGCACCAGCCATCCCCAGGAGGAGCTGTTCCCATTCCCATCCCAGGTGAGGTGGCAGAACCAGGTCTTTAAGTTCTTCTGGAAGGCCAGAAGCAATGGAGCCTGCCTCATCTCTGGGGGCGGAATGTTCCAAAGGGCGGGTTCCACTGCCGAGAAGGCCCGCCTTCTGGACCCCGCCAAGTGAAATTCCCTTAACGACAGGGTCCACAGCATGCCTGCTCTGCATGATTGAGTGGGACGGTTTGAAGTTATGGGGATGAGACGGTCCCTCAGGTAACCTGGTCCCATGCCATGTAGGGCTTTAAAGGTCATAACCAATACCTTGAATTGGACCCAGAAGCATACTGGCACCCAGTGCAGCTGGCGCAGCAGAGGTGTCACATGTGCTGATATAGGGGTACCACCAGGGCGTGATCTGACCATGACAATGGGGACAGATCTAACTCTCCCCTCAGATCCCATTGCCACTGCTCTGACAAGAAGACTAAGTCCAGAGTGAGGCCACTGTCTTGAGTCGGGTCTCAAATAATCTGAGACAGGCCCATGGCTCCCATGGTAGCCATGAACTCCTGAGCCGCCTCTGAGGCACGTCCCAGGGAAGGCAGATTGAAGTCCTCCAGGCTTATGGTCCTGGGGGACTCCACTGCCAACCCTGAGACAGCCTCCAGCAGCTCGGGCAGGGAGGTTGCTACGCAGCAGGGAGGCTGGTACAGAAGCAACACTCCCAACTGCTCTCGAGAACCTAACTTGAAAAACAGGGTCTCACACCCGGCCACTTGTGGAGCAGCACCCTGAAGGCCACCAGAGACTCCCGAATGACAACTGCCACCCCTCCTCCCCTGCCCCAGGGTCTCAGCTGATGCCACACCTAAAACCCAGCCGGGCACATTTCTGAGAGGGCTACTCCCCCCTCTGTGCCCAGCCAGGTCTCAGTGATACACGCCAGGTCTGCCCCCTTCCTCCGAGATCAAGTCACATATGAGGGGGGCCTTGTTGTTAACAGACCTGGCGTTAAGTAGCAGCAGTCAAAAGTCAGGGTGCTCCTCACACACATGGACTGTATTAGATCTTTCTGCCACTTGGATTTTACTCTTATTTTATAACTATTTAATAGCTGTATTTATATTTTATATACTATTCTTGTATTTTATGGTTATTGTTTTATTATTATATTTATTTATTGTTTTAAGAAACAATAACTCCCTCGGGGGAGATGGGCAGTGATAAATCTGATAAATAAATAAAAAAATAAAAATAAAAAAAATCATTTTATTGTAAACCGCCCAGAGTCCCTCCTGAGGAGGGAGATGGGGGGTGGTAAAAATTTAATAAATAAATAAATAAATAAATAAATAAATAAATAAATAAATAAATAAATAAAGGTGTACTTCAGGACCATTGTGGCACTGGAGCGTGTGTATTTATTTATTTACTCACATACTCACATACTAGGTTTATACAGCACTTCCATCATAACTGACTCTGACTGGCTTTCCTACCTACTACCAATAGTAAGATTAAAACAATATACAAGAATCAGATGGCAACAATAAATAATAAAATACCTGACATCAAGGACTAACCTCTACGTACAAACTTTTGCCCATCAGGAAGACAAATACAATCCCTCAGAGCCCCAAGGTTGTCTGAAAAAGCCAGGCCTTAGCAGATTTGCAGAAGGCTAGGAAAATCTGAGCCTGTCTGAGGTCGAAGGAATGCTGTTCCAGAGAAGGGAGGCAGTGATGAAGGAGGCCTCACTGGGTTGCTGTCTGTGTCTGTGCCCATAGAAGCAGGAGGATCTTTGTTCTTGATTGATTACCACCATCACCATCAAGGTGTCAATGATCATTCTTACGGCAATACTTGTCTCAGAAACATGGTCCCTCACACACAAAGTTGGTTGTACCAAGATCTGATTAATTAAGTTTTCATTGGATACATAGAATTCTGCCAGAAATTATAACAAAACATTAGCACATGACAGCAAGCATTATATGGCAGCCATGTAGGATCCCTGTCACAATGATAGTTATCACACACTGGGTGTTTTCACAAATCATGCTAAACCATATGTTTTGGCTTAGCATGACATGTGAAGGCACATACTGTGGTTTTTAAACCACATTTCATGTTTGGTGACGGGTCGGGGATGTTACGGCGGGAGCCGGAGGGCAGGCCATCGTTGGGGAAGACGCCCCCGGTGTTTATTACCGGTGGTGTGTTCTGGCCCTCCACGCTCAAACCTAGGCCCTGGTCAACAGATCCTCGAGGGCCCTGGATTCTGGCTGTTGTTGCTTAATGCCAGGTCGGTTAATAACAAGGGCCCCCTCATATGTGATTTGATCACGGAGGAGGGGGCCGACCTGGCGTGTATTACCGAAACCTGGCTGGGCATAGGAGGAGGGGTTGCCCTCTCGGAGATCTGCCCGGCCGGGTTTCAAGTATGGCACCAGCCGAGACTTCGGGGTAGGGGAGGAGGGATGGCAGTTGTTATCAGAGAGTCGATGGTAGCCTTCAGGGGCGCTGCTCCACAAGTAACCGGATGTGAGACCCTGTTTTTCAAGTTGGGTTCCCGAGAGCAGTTGGGAGTGTTGCTGCTGTACCAGCCTCCCTGCTGCGTAGCAACCTCCCTGCCTGAGCTGCTGGAGGCCGTCTCGGGGTTGGCGGTGGAGTTCCCCAGGCTTATGGTTCTGGGGGACTTCAATCTGCCATCTCTGGGACGGGCTTCGGAGGCGGCTCGGGAGTTCATGGCCACCATGGCAGCCATGGGCCTGACTCAGATTATTCGGGACCCGACTCGAGACAGTGGCCTCACTCCGGACTTGGTGTTCTTGTCGGAGCAATGGCAAGGTGATCTGGGGGGTGAGTTACATCTTTCCCCATTGTCATGGTCAGATCATGCCCTGGTGGCCCTGAGATTCTCATATGCTGCCCCACTCCGCAGGGAGGCTGGACCTATTTGATTGGTCCGCCCCCGGCGACTAATGGACCCGATAGGGTTTCAGAGGGAGCTGGGGGTTATACCCGAGGATCTTTTGCACGGTCCAGCGGAGGTTCTGGCCGCAGCCTGGAATAAGGAAGCGGCCGGGGCTTTGGACAGGATCGCGCCTGTGCGGCCTCTCTTGCCCCATTCGACCCGATATTCCCCGTGGTTCACGGAGGGATTGAGGGTTTTGAAAAGGGTTAAGAGACGTCTAGAGCGCCGCTGGAAGAAGACAAAGACCGAATCTGACCGAACACTAGCTAGAGCCGCGGTTAAGGCCTACCTGGTGGCGGTAAGAGTGGCGAAACGGCAATATTTCTCCACTCTTATTGCATCTGCAGAATGCCGCCCGTCGGCCCTGTTTAGGATTACTCGATCTCTCCTGGGTAAGGTGGGCCCAATGACCCACCTTCAGGGCCGTGCGGAGGAATTTTCGGAGCATCTGGCGGATAAAATCGCTCGGATTCGTTCTAAGCTGGACTCCAAGCATGGTGCATGGTCTGGGGAGATGCCAAGGGAACGTCTATGCCCGGTTATCTGGGAACAGTTTGATCCTGTTGAGCCCAAGGAAGTGGACAGGATCCTCCGGACTGTAAGGGCCACTACGTGTCATCTTGACCCATGCCCTTCCTGGCTAGTGAAAGCAGCCAGTGAAGTGACATGTGGCTGGGTCCATGCGATGGTTGCTACATCCTTGGGAGAGGGAGTGTTTCCGGCTGCTTTTAAAGAGGCGCTGGTGCACCCCCTCCTCAAGAAGCCATCACTGGACCCTACAGTGTTAGACAATTTTCGTCCCGTCTCCCACCTTCCCTTTTTAGGGAAGGTGGTTGAGAAAGTCGTGGCATTACAGCTCCAGAGGATTCTGGATGATACGGATTATCTGGACCCCTTCCAGTCAGGATTCAGGCCGGGATATGGGGTAGAGACTGCATTGGTCGCACTTACAGATGATCTCTGGCGAGAGCGGGATGGAGGCAGTGCATCCATCCTGGCTCTTCTTGACCTCTCAGCGGCTTTCGATACCATCGACCATGGTATCCTTTTGGGGCGGCTCGGAGAGTTGGGGTTGGGCGGCGTAGTCTTGCGCTGGTTCGCCTCCTTCCTCCGAGACCGGTCCCAATCGGTGGTGATAGGAGATGAGAGGTCCGACCCTCGGCCCCTACTTTGTGGGGTGCCGCAGGGCTCGGTTCTCTCCCCTCTCCTATTTAATATCTACATGAAACCGCTGGGTGAGATCATCCACCAACACGGGATGAGGTATCATCAGTATGCTGATGATACTCAACTATATATCTCCATCCCGGGTGAGTTAAGTGATGCAGTTTCTGCCCTTTCTCAGTGCCTGGAGGCTGTGGGGGTCTGGATGGGGAACAACAGGCTTCAGCTGAACCCTGGCAAGACGGAGTGGCTGTGGATTGATGGCGCCTCGGGATCCAAGGAGTTGTCATCTTTAGATCTGGATGGGGTGGCACTACCCCGTTCAGACTCAGTGCGGAATCTGGGGGTCCTTCTGGACTCACGACTCCTGCTTGAAGAGCAGGTGGCAGTCGTGGCCAGAAGGGCTTTTGTGCAACTTCGAGTTGTACGCCAGCTTCGCCCTTTCCTGGACCGAGATGCCCTCCGTACAGTCACTCATGCCCTGGTCATCTCCCATATAGACTATTGCAATGCACTCTACATGGGGCTACCCTTGAAGAATATCCGGAAGCTTCAGCTGGTCCAGAATGCGGCTGCGCGCGCAGTTATGTGTGCCCCAAGATCGGCACACGTGACACCTCTGCTGCGTGAACTGCACTGGTTACCAGTTTGCTTCCGGGTCCAATTCAAGGTGTTGGTTGTTACCTTTAAAGCCCTACATGGCATGGGACCAGGTTACCTTAGAGACCGCCTCATCCCCAGAGTATCGACCCGCCCCACCCGGTCATGCAGAGAGGGCATGCTACGGATCCCATCAGTAAAAGAATTTCATCTAGCGGGATCCAGGAGGCGTGCCTTCTCTGCCGTAGCACCCGCCCTTTGGAACATCTTGCCCCTTGAGGTGAGGCTAGCCCCCACACTCCTGACCTTCAGGAAACAACTGAAAACCTGGCTCTGCCACCTCGCCTGGGACGGGATGAGTAATAGCTCTTCCTGGAGATGGCTCGCACCATAAAGTTCAGTCCGGTTCGTAAATATCAGATACAGCCTCTTGGATTTTATATTTTTATATTTTTATATTTTTAATTGATTGTATAAAGTATTTTATATGTTTTTAATCGCTGACTTTATTGTAAACCGCCCAGAGTCCCCTTGTGGGGGGAGATGGGCGGTGATATAAGTTAGAAATAATAATAATAATAATAATAATTTAATGTGTTGTGAAAATCCAGCCAATTATAGATTGTTTGATAAATTATGCCATTCATTTGTAAGATAAACCAACAGCCTCTGAAAGCACAGAATAGTGTTGATTTAGGAGACATCAGCTTTTGTTTAAAAAGTGCCCTTTTCCTTGTTATGTGATTCTAATCACATATAATTGATCTTTAAAGAAATATTATTGAAAAATAGCCATCTCTTGGTTAATTGGCTAAATAGCAGTTTTGTGGTATAAATAGTGTTTTTATTTCTGAACTCCTTTTACATTTATTGCTGTTTTTAATTTTGTAAAGCTGCCCAGAGTTATCTAGAATGGGGGGAGAGGGGCTAGAAATCCAAATCCTAATCTATTTATTTGCAAACAAACAATTAAATCAAGTTAGTTCCGCCTGAAATTAGTTAATTAATGGAAATTGTCAAGCTTGTGGGGCTTTGAATGAAATCTTTCAGCTCTCTGGGTAACCAGAACATTTTGCACAAAGACTTTCTATATTTATTACATAGCTGAGAGAAGGAATATGCCTGAAGAGTTGATATTCAGAGAAGGCATCCATGTCACCAGTCATTCTTCTTGTAAGGGATTGTTAATAAAATTAAGTATTGGGGGACATTCCAAGTGGATATTTAATGGCAAGTTATTCCAAAAAAATTACTTTGTTTCACTCCCTCTAACTAAAAATATACTGCCAGGAATGCTAAGAAGTGTGAAAGATGCAACTTCTCTTTATTACATTTCCTGTCTGATACTTGGGGGGAAAAGAGCTGTAACCGAATTTTAAGTTCAACACCATATTGCATATCACCACAGTCTACTTGCAGGCTGTCTTTCAGCAAAAGAGAATGACTCTAAAAGCTATTATACCATCAGCTGTAGCAGATGGCTGTAGGTATACTGCTGCTGTTGCCATATTTTGCAATGAAATTTCTGTACACTTTTAAAGTTGAATAAAAAAAATAGTTAAGCCAGAAAAAAAGACAGACAAATGCACACACAGATTTGCGGTGACACTTCTCTCCCAGGAAAAAGAACATAACATAGTAGATTTGCATATGTTAATGAAAACAGAAAAAAATGAAGAGCTTGAGATGCCTGTAGACAAACTGAAAATCTTTATTGGCCTAATAGGAGCCCAGTGCCCATTTCATGACCTTAAAGACTGTTCACACGAGCTTTCCTATCTGCCTCTGATGATGTGAACTGTAATTTATGTAACTTTCTGTTTTTTTGCCTGCAAAAGGCTAATATAGCTATCATTGGAAACTATTAACCAGAAATATATGTTTGCTGTGTTTCTTTCCTCAGGACATAATGGCAGGAAAGAACTTTCAGACGTTTGCTTCCACTTCATTGTACCACAAGGACATTTTGTAAACCAGTGAGATTTCTGCCTCATTCCCAGCCCAATATGAAGGTAGCTTAACGTCATTGTTAGCTGTTTCAGTGTTAGTTAGCTTTTCCTCTTGGGAACAATCTATAACACTTGGTAGCAATGCTGGCTATGATGTGGTCAAGGGCAGAGATTTGCCTAGCTCACATTTGCTTCTGCTGTCTGCTGTGTTCGTGGCCCCTCCCCATTCACTTTCTAGCACTGCCCTCAATCACCATTTTTGCTTGGCTGCAAGAGAGTCTGGATACTTGGCTTGTGCCAAGAATAGACTATCATTTGGGGGATGAGAGAGAGATATACTGTATATATACATAGATACATATTTACTGTGTAGGACTATTAATCAATGTAATTACATTATTTGTCTACATTTATGTCATTCGTGTGATGACATGATCGTGCAATTGACATAAATCACCACGGTGACATACTTTCTGATTGATAGGCGGTCAGGAATAATGGAGACTCCTCCCCAGTTCATCCATTAAACTGAGGCTTCCCTGTATTTAAAACTCCCACTGACTGAACTTGCTGAGCTATTTTTTAAGAAAACTATAATTGGGCTGTAAACAAGCATGGTTTCTTTTAACTCTAATTGGTTAAATAAGCCACAATGTCTATGTTTTGACATACACATTAAGCCATATGCCTTGTTTTCCAAACCTATTAGCTGCCTACACACCACATGTTCAGCCAAAGCAAACACATTATTGCACAATACAGTTGATATAGCCAGCCTGAAAATCGTGCTCTCCCGATATCACATGTTTATGAAATGTGTCCGTGTGTGTAGAGGAAGAAATCTGAACAATTCAGTTTACTTATCTGTCCAGAGCAATAAGAAAAAAGGATAGGGAGAGGAGGAGAGACCAGTAAGATCATACTTACAGGAGTACCTAAGCAACTCACAATGGATGTAGAGCTCATTAATGACAAAGTGAGTATTTTGGCTCACTGAAAATATAATAGAAAATGATGCCAGCCATCCTGTTCCTTTAAGAAGAGTACATCAAGAGATGTGGTTATTTATTTGTTTGTTCATTTATAAAAGACATAGATCTACCATTCAATAGATTCCTAGGGTAGCTGTGGATTCCATTAAAAACTAGCATTTCCAAAGATATCTATAGAAAGATATAAGCATTCACTTTAAGGATGACTTGTTCTTGCCCATAAAGAAAGAGACTACCAAAAATCACAGAAAACAGGATTAAATATTATGTTCAGTACTTAATGCTGATCAAGCATCAAAGGCACTAGTGAAACTAAAGCATCAGCTTTGGCAAACTTGCAGTTTTAACACTGGAGAATACCTTCAGGAATCTATGTTCAAATGAAGTCAGCTAATGCAATATTTTAACAGGTTCTTGATGAAGTTACATATGGGATTAACTCCACATAATCTCTCTCTGCAAAATTTCTTAGGCTATTTTCTCATCTTTCTTTCCAATTTTCTCTATTGCTTAAATAGTGCCACTTCAGCTGTCATTAATTCCTGGGAATATATGTTTGGTCCTGAATTTGCATCAGGCAGAGTCTCAAATATTCTTCTTAGAACAAGAGCCTAAAATAAAAGTCTCTTGACAAATCACACCAAATGCTAAATTAATCTTTGATTTTTTAAGAATCATTTGGGAAGATTAACCTACCACCAGCTGGCTCTCAAGGGAAAATTGCTTGTTATGTGCATCTGGTCAGAAAGGGGATGAAAGAGAGAGGCTATTGATTTTCTGCAGCCATTTAATGAGTAAACTTTATTAAGTAAGGAAATGATAGTTAGAGTTTACCTCTTTTACCATATTGGCCAATAGCTTTCCACCAGAAACATATTCTATGAGTGGATATAGATTTATGGGCTAGAATTATGCAATAAAAGAAAGGTCTCCTGGGTTCCATAAATAAAGGCTTGAATTGATTAAATAACTGCAATAAAAGTGATCCTCTTGGCTAAGAATTCATGGTACAATTGATAGGTCCAAGAATGAAATGTGAAATAATTTTAAAATATTTATGGAAAAGGCCTGTTTGAATCACCTTTGATTCAATTTGCTAGAGAATAAAGTTTTGTAAAAATATGATGATCAGATTTGTCATTGCAGTTTGAGCTCTTCCAAAAACCATTCTCATTTGAACATATTCAAGGTTCAGTTTGAAAGAATTTTCTTTCATAGGCTGTAGACCAGCAACCAAATTCAGTCTGGTGTCAAGAGGAGGTTATCAGCATTTGACCCCAAAGCACATACTGGTCTATTGAGCTTTGAGCATACTGTGTATCGACACTGCTATCTGTTGTGTTGGCAGGCCTAGCCAAAAATAACATTCCCTTAGCACTAGAAAGCGCAAAATTAAGGCTTATGTCAGGCTACATGAAAGAAACTGAGAGCTGAAAAAATGTACGAAATTCACTTCCGGGGAAGAAATGGCGAACTGAAGATGGCTCTGCTGAGATTGGAGGCAACGACTGTGGCGGAATGAAGAGCTGGTGAGTGGATCAGCTCTTTGCAATTACTCTCCGGACAAGGAGAGGACTTGGGATCGCCCACAAGTGCTCCAGACAGTTGCTCCTTGTGAAGAGACCTCAAGACAGTGGTCTCTGCTGGGTTTAGAGCTTTGGGAAACAAGTGAATGTCATCTTATCCCAAACTGTGGTAGGCACCTTTTCTAATCACTTTTGGAAATTACTTTTTAGCTGAATGAATGACAACCTTTAGAATGACAAGTTTTATGGCACTGGGTGAGTTTCCTTCCTTAGCAAAAGAAGTTTTAACTACAAGTTTAAGGACTTAAAAAAATTTTTTTTGGAATAAACATCAAAAGCATGATTAGAACATTGATTTTTGAAAGTTACAAATGGACTCAGGGTCCATTTGGATGGATTTGAATTAAGATTTTGGAATAAATTATAAGAATCTTTCCCATGGGAAAATGCTGTTGTTTTGAATTCTTAAAAAAAACATGGATGGGATTTTGAAGGTTGAACACTACAGGTAACCAGAAGGAACTAAAGATTACAATTAAAGGAGAAGAACACTTAAATTTGATTTACTAATACAGAATGGAGCAAACTATTTTAACATTGGATGTATTGAAGGATATTTGTAAACAGTGGACCCAGAAGTTAACTTTAATAGTGTCTGCCATTATAGATAGACTGTGTTTAAAAGATGTTATGGAAGAGGAACAAGTTTTACTGGACAAGACTGAGACTGATCTGAAAGTGGATTTAAAAATGACAGGCTACAAGAATGATGTGGAAAAAGACATACAAAAGAAATTGGTTGATGTCTTAATAATTAAAAGGGATATACAAATAACAAACCAAAAGAGTGATCTGGATAATTTTCCTATATATCATATTTACAAAAGAGGCTTGTTAAAGTTTTGAAGAATTTTGTGGGACAAAAAAATGAAAAGTTCTAGGACATTATTTGAGGGTATTAAAGATCAAGATTGTTAAAAGTAAAAGAAAGGAATATAAAATAGGTTTATTTGCTCAAGGTTAAAATAGGGATTTTGTTATCTCTGGAAACCCTTAATGAACTTTTGCTGATCAGGACTGAAATCACGAGGCTTTAAGGATTTGTTTATAGATAAGAGATGGGATATGGGAAGAAGAGATAATTTGTTGTATTTTAAGTGAACGTGATAAGTTACTAAAATTGTTTATACTTGTTGTGATGAAGGGGGAAGTCATTTCTTTATATATTTCTTTTCTTTTTCTTTACTATATTCTTATTTTTTCTTTCTTTTCTATTTTTCTATTTTTTTATTTTCTGCACTTTCTATTTTTTCTTTTTTTTCTTTTCTTTTTTAGTTTGTATTCATTTTTATCTTTTTAATTGCACTGTTTAATAAAATTACTTTTAAAAATGTATGAAACCCAAAGCAAGGCAGCTCTGATATATAGAGAGTTTAACAATATTATAAAGCTCCAGCTACACATATCAGTACTAAGGTATCCATCCCACCAGTCAACTCTTTCACAGGGGTTTCCATGATTGATTGATTGATTGATTGATTGATTGATTATGTGCCATCAAGTTATTTTTTACTTCTAGCAACCACATAGATAGATTTTTCTCCAAGATGATTTATCCCTGACCTGTTCGTTCATGTTTCCCCATGGTGCACTCATCCCCTCTGTAACTGAGTCCATCCGCCTTGTTGCTGGTTATCCTCTTCTTCTCTTTCCTTCTACTTTTTCCAACATTATAGCCTTTTCCAGAGATCTGGTTCTTCGCATAATGTGTCCGAAGTAGGATAATTTGAGCCTGGTCATTTGTGCCTCGAGTAAGAACTCTGGGTTGATTTGTTCCATTAGTTTGTTTTCAGCCTCTGTTTGAAAACTTCCAGTGAAGGGGAATAAACTACTCCATGTGGTAACCTTACTGATGGTCATACTTTTCTTCTCTTTCCTCCACCTTTCCCAGCATTAGAACCTTCTCCAGAAAGCTAGGTCTTCACATAGTGTCCAAAGTAGGATAATTTGAGCTTGGTCATTTGTGTCTTGAACAAGAATTCTGGGTTGATTTGTTCAATGATCAATTTGTTTGTTTTCTTGGCTGTCCATGGTATTTTCAGGAGTCTTCTCCAATACCAAGGTTCAAAAGTGTCAACATTCTTTCTATCCTACTTCTTCAAAATCCAACTTTTGCTTACATAGAGTATCACAGAAAAATACTGTTGCTTGCACTGTAGCTTGAATCATGTCAACTGGATTTCTATTTTCTCAGTGGAAACGTTTCGCTCCTTATCCAAGGAGCTTCTTCAGTCTGAGCAAAGTTAGTAAGGGAATCCTTAAATATGTTTCTAGGTGGCTGTGTGACCTTGCACCTGGGGCTAGGTCATGGTTACCAGAGAAGACACCAAGGACAACAGACTGGCATTCCTAGACTGTGAAGTCCTCATTGGGACCGGTGGCAAGCTAGAAATAGGGATCTACAGGAAACCCACACACACAGATCAATATCTGATGTTTGACTCCCACCATCCACTGCAGCACAAACTAGGAGTCATCAGGACATTGTCACACAGAGCAGAAACCATCCCCACCTCCATGGATTCCAAAAAGAATGAAAATCAGCACCTGAGAACAGCTCTGAAGGCCTGTGGATATCCAAATTGGGCCTTCACTAAATCTAAATCTACCAGACCTAAAACAGCAACAGATAGGGCTGAGACTCAGAGTAAACGGAAGAACCTGGTCATTCCTTACATGGCTGGCGTGTCTGAAAAGATAAAAAGGATATTTGGCAAACACCACATACCTGTATATTTCAAACCCACCAACACACTGAGACAGAGGCTTGTACACCCCAAAGATCAAACTCCAAAACACAAGAAAAGCAATGTAGTTTATGCAATCCAGTGCAGTGAGGAGTGCTCTGAACTCTACATTGGAGAAACCAAGCAACCTTTGTACAGGAGGATGGCCCAACACAGGAGAAGTAACACCACAGGACCAGAGTCAGCAGTTTATCTTCATCTAAAGGAAAAAGGACACTCATTTGAGGACATTAATGTTCACATTTTAGACAGAGAAGATAGGTGGTTTGAGAGAGGGGTCAAGGAATCCATTTATGCCAACTTGGAAAATCCTTCCTTGAATAGAGGTGGGGGCCTCAGGCACAACCTTTCCCCTATTTTCCTCCCTGCTTTGTCTTCTGTGCCTAGGAAGATTAAGACCATTTCGCAAGCTCAACAGCAGCATGGTAATCTTAATGATCCTCCTTTAGATGATAAAGGGACTTAGAAATAACATCTCAAAATAACCATGACCTAGCCCCAGGTGCAAGGTCACACAGCCACCTAGAAACATATTTAAGGATTCCCTTACTAACTTTGCTCAGACTGAAGAAGCTCCTTGGATAAGGAGCGAAACGTTTCCACTGAGAAAATAGAAATCCAGTTGACATGATTCAAGCTACAGACAATTCCACCTGGATGACTGAGAACCTTCATAGACTATTGCTTGCACTATTCTGATCTTTGCAGGAATAGATATATAATGGCATCTCAATGTCTTTTCCAAGGCCTTCATGGCTGCTCTACCGAATGCTAGTCTGTGGCATATTTCTTGACTGCTTGTTCCTTTATTGTTGATAATTGATCCTAAAAGGCAGAAGATATCCACCACTTCATTGTCAATTCTAAGGCTGGTTGTTCTAGGTTGTTTGGCCTTCTTTATATTTAATTTTAGTCCCATATTTTCACTGTGCTCTTTGACTTTTAGTACTAGGGTTTGCAGATCTTTTGCATTTTCAGCTATCAGGGTAGTGTCATCAGCATAGCACAGGTTATTTATGTTTTTTCCTCCAATTTTAAAACTATGCCCATCTTCTTCCAATCTGGCTTCCCTCAATATATATTTCGCATATAGATTGAATAAATAAGGGGAGAGTATGCAGGCTTGTTGCACTCCTTTGTCAACCTGGAGCCAGTTTGTTTCTCCATGTTCTGTCCATACTGTGGCTTCCTGACTTGTATATAAGCTTCTCATGAGATATTCTGGGATTCCCATTTTTCTGAGCACATTCCACAGCTTGACACAATTGACACAATCAAAGGCTTTTCTATAATCGATGAAGCACGTACTGACTTCTTTTTTTGGTATTCTTGGCTTTTTCAATTATCCAGTGTGTATCTGCAATAATGTATCATGTTCTTCGGGCTTTTCTAAAGCCATCTTGAACATCTGGCATCTCTTTTTCCACACAGGGCTCTAATCTGCATTGGTTGATCCTAAGCATTATTTTGCTAGCATGTGAAATTAAGGATATTGTATGATAGTTTGCACACTCTGTTAAGTCTCCTCTTTTTTTGGAATGTAGATTGACAGATCTTCCAATCGGTTGGCCACTGTGTTGTTCTCCAGATTTGTTGGCATAACTTGGTTAGAACCTTGAATGATTCTTCTTCAGTTGCTTGCCATATTTCAGTGGGTACTCCATCAGTTCTTGTAGTCTTCCGAATGGAGTCCTGATCTAACTTCATGTTCTAGTACTAGGGGTTCTGGTAAGTAAGGAACATCTTCTAAGGTATCTTGGATGTTGAGATCTTTACTGTATAGTGTTTCAGTATACTGCTTCCATCTTCCTTTGATCTCCTTTGAATCAGATACTATCTGTCCATTGGCACCCTTTAGCATACCAATTCAAAGTTTTCCATATTTCCATATTTCCATAGATGAAGCTAAAGTGGCAACCTTGTATTAGGCCAGCCACTACATTTGCAGAATGCTTCCCTAAAGGCTACGAAGTGGTTCACAGCCAACCTCAATTGAAGCAGCCCTTTGCACAGCCTGGTGATACCACAACAGGAGATAAGATGCCATATATCTTGGGAAATAAAAGAGAAGTAAATATGTGAAATCATAATATAGGCAGATCACATTCAGATTGCTAACTGGGCATCAAATCATCAAGAAGAGTCTGGGAGAACAGAAGCATATAGTACCTGCTTCCAACAATGTCTGATAAAAAGAGGGACCATCTCATGCCCGTAATATCGACCCGCTCCACCCAGTCATGCAGAGAGGGCATGCTATGGTCCCCATCGGCAAAGGAATTCCATCTAGCGGGGTCCAGGAGGCGAGCCTTTTCTGCAGTGGTGCCCGCCCTTTCGAATATCTTGCCTCCCCAGCGGAGGCGGGCTTCCTCGCTCCCGGCCTTCCAGAAGAATTTGAAGACCTGGTTCTGCCACCTTGCTTGGGAGGGGGAAAGTAGCAGTTCCTCCTGGGGGTGGCTGGCAACGTAGTGCCCTCCCTATTATCTGAGATTTTGTCATCTCTTGGATTTTACACTTATTTATTCTATTTATATTGTAGAATGTATATCATTAATATGACTGTAATTTTTTGTTTATATGTTTTTAACTATTGATTTTATTGTAAACCGCCCCGAGTCCCCCGTTTGGGGGAGATGGGCGGTGATATAAATTTAAATAATAAATAAATAAATAAATAAATAAATAAATAAATAGGAAAAATGTAGTCTAATCTCATAGAAAGAAGGAGGAATGCCCATTATCTTTAAAATATGTGTAAGATAAGTCATTTTGGTAGGCTGTATTTGTATTTTCTCTTTTTTCAGTTATTTATCTCATTGACTTATATGCTGCAGCCAATGAAGCCATATCTTACTGGCGTACCATTATGAAAGTGTGTTAAAATGTATAGCATACATTACAATAAAATAGCAGAACCACAATTCATAAAAATACAGGGGGGAAAAAACATATAGAAACATACTGAGCTGGACTTAGAAAGGAAAAAAAAATATTTTCATCCAGCCACCTTAAATAAATTGACAAACTTCTTTAGCCACTAGTTTTTCACCTTTCACATAAGGATTCATTTTCTTTTCATTGTAAAACATAGCTCTAAAATGTTATATATATTTAAATTTTCCTTGTCAGGCATTGATACTCCCCCTCTTGCTTTTTCCTTGGTATTTTGACTCTGTTGTCAGATGTAAGATTTATGTTCTATCACAATCTTTTCCTGGAATGTAGAACATAAAGGTTCCCACTTTTTTTGGCACAGAAAAAAAAAACCTTCATCTAGCAGAAATCCATCCTTTCCACTCCCTCGAGTATTAGATGTAAAAGCCCTGTGCATCAAAATAAGCCACTCCTTAGACTTTAGGAAGAAAAAGTAAAAACTATAAATCATCATTTTTTAAAAAATATTTCTTTTTGCCATGGATCTTCTCAACAAAGATTTTTACATTTCTCCCCATTAAGATATTCAAGCACTTTTTGTGCAAGGATGGTTCATTAACTTCATTTACATTCCATGATAAATTTTAACATTGTCTTAAAGTTTTATATCATAACTCTTCAGTAAGGATAACTTCCTCGTTGCTTCACAAACTCTTTCCTTGTTGTGTATATAATTTTGAGTTATTCAATTAACTCATTCATGGCTCTTTCTCTTATGAAAAAGAAATCACACATTGACTGGATTATCATATTTTGCTTCACATGATTCATGTATCCAGCCATTGTGACTTAATAAACTATATCTAAGCAAGCCTTGGATTTAGTTGAATACTTTAAGTGAGACTTCATTTCTGCTATCACCCACAATCAATTATATATCAAGTGATTATTCTACAGTACTTTATTTATTTATTTAATTAATTAAATTTTTAATGGCTACCCATTCCAGAAGACTCTGGATGGTTTGCAAAATCCCCCAAACAGTAAAAACAATTAAAAATATAAAACAACACAGACAGCCCGGACTAAAACAACAAGAACCAGAACAGGAACAAGAAACTACAACAGGGGCCCCACCAACACATTAACCCAGGCCTGGGACCAGGGCTAGATCTTAAGGGCTTTCTAGAATCCAAGGAGGAGGGCGCTGTCTATATCTTTGGGGGGGGGTGTCCAGAGGATGGGAGACTCAACACGGAACACAGCTTACCTTGGTACAGCAAGATGACAGTGTTTAATAGAGGGACCTGGAGCATACCTTCCCTTCTTCGGGGGAAGATGGGCGGTAATATAAATTAAATAAATAAATAAATACCCCACCAGAATGTACAAGGCAGGCAGAAACAATTGGAAATAGGCAGTCCCTCAGATATCTAGGCCCTATGTCATGAAGGGCTTTATAGGTGACAACCAGCACCTTGAATTGCACCCAGAAGCTGACTAGCAATCAATACAGTTCACATAGCTGTGACACATGGGCACGCTGAAAAGCACCTGTTACTGCTTGTGCCATTGCATTTTCAAACAGCTATAGCTTTCAAGTGGACTTCAAGGACAACCCCATGTAGAGTGCATTGCAATAATCCAGTTGTGAGGTGAATAGCTGTCTGAAGGGCCTCCCAATTAAGGAAAAGAAACTGGCGCATAAGATGAACCTGCCAACCTGCTCTTCATACAGTAACTGTGAGTCCAGGAAGAACCCAAGTTGCTCACCAGTCTTGAATGGGAAAGTGCTACTTTATCCAAGACCAAGAATGAAAACACCCCAACCAGAGGAGCCCAACAGCCACATCCACTCAGTCTTTTCAGGATTGAGCTGAAGTCTGTTCTGCCCCATCCAGACCCAAACAGCATCCAGACAATGTATTGTCGAAGGCTTTCACGGCCGGAGTTCGATTGCTGTTGTGGGTCTTCCGGGCTGTGTGGCCGTGTTCTGAAAGTTGTGGTTCCTAACGTTTTGCCAGCATCTGTGGCCATCATCTTCAGAGGGCAGGAGCACAGACAGAAGCGAAATCTCTGTGCCCAGGTAGAGTGGCAATGTTTTGTTTGTTTTCTATTTATATAGCATCCAGACACCTTGTCAATACACTGACAGCTTTACCTGCAAGGTCACCTGTCATCTATAAAGGTCCCGCACATTTGTGCAGTCGTGTCTGACTCTAGGGGCCAGTGCTCATCTCCATTTGTTAGCCGAAGAGCCAGCGTTGTCTGAAGACACTTCCACAGTCATGTGGCCAGCATGACCATACAATGACATTAAAAAGGCATGCTAGTATTCATTCTAGCATTGTATAGGCATTTCTTTAAAAAGGAAACATGGATTTTTCCAGAGAAGTAAACTCTAGTCCTATCCCCTCTAGTCTACAACCTCTTTGCCCTGACAAGAAAGAATCTATATTTTTCGTGGAAAATATGTACACCTTACTAAAAAGAATTACAATCTACCACCAGATTAGGAAACCTGCACAATCAGAATTTGCAGAACCATAAATATATTTCTATTATTTTTTTCTGGGACAGATTCTCCAACCAAGTTTCCATTAGCAGGAAAAGCAAAATGGTGGCAAAGGAGACCACTTCAAAAAACATTGAAAAATAAATGTTATTTGGGTGAGATTCTAAACCAATTGTTATAGTTTTCACATTGCTTTAACGGTAATGTCTATTTTAATTGAGACTATTTTAAATGAAAAGGTCACTTTTTCCTGTGAGAGAAATGTTCTGGATGTATTTCTTGACATCTTGACAAACTGTGACAGCTGTTCAGATCAGCATGATGCTACCATATTGTAAAATGATGATTCAGATGGCGGTGTTGATTGATTACTCTTAAATGCTGCAATCCCTGTGCAACCATCTTTTTTCCTACTTATGGGCAAGTAGAAGAATAAATTAATGATGCTTTGTGGAAACCATTGTAACTTCAGCATTGACACCCTATTTATCCCCTGTTGAGAAAAAAGGAATTTCCCTGTATTTTGTGTATTGAAATGATGAATTATAACTGTTAAGCAAAAATGTAATGCATATGTTCCAGCTACCTAGCAGACAAATTACCATTATGCTATGTGAGTAATACTTTATAAACCCATTTGTCACACAGGATAGGTGTCATATACAATCTGATTCACTATGTTTAATGTATTAAGTAAAACTTACTCTTTTTTTCCCTTATCCCAGCAGATAGGGACTCACTGGAAAACATTTTCTGTCTACCAAAAGTAGTTAATCTCTCTGGATGTTTGTAGAAGAAAATGTGGGGCTATACTTCATTTTTAATTGGCATTAGGGAATCTAGGGCTTCTAGGTTTTGAAAATGCACTATTATTTTTAGCAAAACAAACATGGTTTTATATGCTTTAGAGAGATATAACACGCCAAATTTTTGACATGTCCATGAGTCACGTTCCAGGAGGTGCAGAGATGCCATATTTTGGGAGTCGTTGAGTTTCTGATATGGAAGCTTACAATATTCTATTTCATCAAGAAGAGTTCAGCTACTAACTTCTTTGCTCAACATTATCATTCTTGTTTGCTCATGAGACAAAAATTATTCTGTTTAGTGGTGAGATGATTATTCAACATGGAGCACACAGGCTTACTTGAATTGGAACAGCTTCATTCTAAGATGGAAAGAGACTTTTTGTCAAATATTAGAGCTCATCTTCCACCACTTGCATCTCCTTATCACTTCTGCTGCTACAAATCTATAAAGCCTTCTCTCAGAACATGAAGGTCTCATGTGCAAGATATTTTTCTGGGCATCATGGGGCTTTGTGTATCTTTTATTACCAGAGAAGAGGGCCCATAGCAGTTCTCATAGCTAGAGATGATACATGAGTTGCTATATTTGGCTATAGATCATTGGATTCATTGTCAAGCTTCATGATATCCAGTGGAAAATTATTGTTAGAACAGCCATGGCTTAGATACATATGAAGTTAATTTCTCGTCAGTGTCTTAAAATATATGTTTAAGAAATTCATTCAGGAGCTATTCTTATTAGTTGTTCTGCATCCATGTTACCTAGCAACCTGGTGGAGCCAAGAACACTTTTTTTAATCGCCTCCCCTTCCTCTGCCCCATGTATGATATACTGCTTTTTGGATACAAGTCTGTTTTGACCTTTTGCACTGCCACATTAATAGGACATTTAAAACATGCTATTTTAATTTTGAATTTATTGAGCCTGTTTTACTGATACCCAAGAAAACAGCCTAATATATTCACTGGATTGACAAGGAAGAGAAGAAACAAAAAGCATGGGCCATGCCTCACTTGTGAACTTGTGTGTTTGGTCATCCTGGTTTTATCTGAGGCCACTTCCCCACCAAACCATTTCCACCCTTTAGTTCCTTTTCTACCCATTTTAAAATGACTTCAGTTGTCTTCATTTCTGCCATTTTCCAACTGAGGGAACTGAAAGAAACATTTTGAGTGATCAGTGTTTTCCCTTCAACTTACAAATAAGAGAGTCCAAAAAAACTAACTTTATCAAAACCCTGCCCCAAAGACTGCAGTCAAAATGCCCCCTTTCTCCTCCCTTTCCATTAAAAAGAAATAGTATTTCTAAACCTTATTGTGTGCATCTGTCTGAGGTATCAGCAGTTATGGTAAAGTAGTGTACCTGCAAAGCTATCATGCCATCTTTTATTGGTTGCTTTTAAAAGCCTTTGACCAGCTAAGTGCAATTGTGCAACCAGGACCTTTTCCCAGTAGCTGCAAGCATAGCTGTGACTCACACAAATAATACCTTGTTTGTGCCAGGAAGGTTTTTTCTTGTTTTTTTTTTTTTAAAGCAGCAATCAATACAACCGATTATGTAAAACACTTATTCAATTGGAGGAATTGACATAGTCCTTTCTATATGCTAGGGATGCATCAGTCTGAGATCAGAGCTACCTTGCATATTCCTCTGGGACTTCCAGCCATCTTGGAAGCCAAGCCAATTAAATCTGTAACCAATTGTCTGAAATCCTACTGCGGAGGAAATGTGGATTTACATTTTAATATTTGCAATGACAATTTCTGAGCAAGTCCTCTGCACAGCATGATCCCACTGGTGAGATCTGCCTTGCCCCACTTTTGGGATTTCCCTGGTTTCAGAACCAAGGGATTTCCCCATCAAACAGAAGAATGGTGTTCCTACTCTCTGAATAGTGGCCAGCTTTTTGTTTTCTTTCTTTTTCTTGCTGCAAAAAACTAAAGATCAATTAGATGGAACACTGGATGATTTATCTTTGTTTTTTTCACTCCAATATTGGCTGGAGGCTGAACTGGCCATTGCAAGGAAGTTGCAGAAAGTTGAGGGCAGTTGCTAAACAGTGCGCAGCAGCACAAAAATGATCATTATAGTTTAGGGCAAAACTGGCAGAAGTAGGGAAGGAGTAAGACTATTTTCTAAATAGAATACTGGGCTGGATATCTCTCTGGCTGAGACAACAATGCTGTTTGTAGGTACTACAGCTTGCCCTGGAGGAGAGGCTAGCTTGGTTAGGGAAAGGAACCAACAATGAGACAACAAGGAGACAACAATGCTGTTTGTAGGTACTACAGCTTGCCCTGGAGGAGAGGCTAGCTTGGTTAGGAAAAGGAACATATTGGTCAGAAAATTATCTTCCTGTATATTCTGCTTTCATTTGTTCTCATTTTGTTTTGGGGATTACAGTTCCTCTGGAACTGTTTGATTTTTATGATGAGAACCTAAGAATATCCATGCTGATATTCTGGCCAAGGCCCATAGAGTGCCAGTTTGTTTCTCACAATGACCTACCAGATGCCCTGAGATGCTTCCAAGCAAGAGGTGGAAACATAGACCTCTCCCATAAATGTTGTGTGCAACTGGTCTTTCGAAGCATGCTTCACCTAATCTAAAGTTAATATTGTGTCTTCAAGGCAATATTCCTTGGTGGACCATCAGTTTAGCCAATCTCCTTTTAAAATGATCCATGTTCGTAGCCAACACCAAGTCTTGTAGTAATAAATTCCACAGGATAATTATGTACTATGTGAATCCTCTTGTTTCTTTTAAATCTCCTTCTCGTCAGCTTTGTTATATAACTAAATCTACACAAGAGCCTTTGATGGGAGACTTTGCCAAAGCTACTTAGCATTTAAATGTATGATGTTGACAGAATCATCTCCACACATGCCTGTTGATACTTTAAACAAATAAATAAATAAATAAATAAATAAATAAATAAATAAATAAACAAATAAACAAACAAACAAACAAATAAATAGTTGAAATAGGATTTAGGTTGTAAACCGCCCAGAGTCTACCATGGTAGAGATGGGCGGGGATAAATCCAAATAATAAATAAATAAATAAATAAATAAATAAATAAATAAATAAATAAATAAATAAATAAATTTACTTAGCAGAATCCATGTTGATTTTCCTTCAGCAAAGTTTTGTCCTCTACAGTATGTGCCTCCTCCTCTTCCTTGTATTTACCAATTTGTCTGGAATAGCAATTACATTGAGCAGACTATAATTTCCTGGATATCCCCTGGTTCCCTTTGAAAAAAAATAGTGTCACTTTGCTTATCTTCTGGTCTCTGGCACTGAGCCTGATTGGAGTGACAAGTGACATCGTTTTTCTAGAGGTCAGCAATTTCATGTTTCAGTTCTTTGAGAACTCTTGGATGGATGCCATAAGGACCAATGATTTGTTACAACAGAGTTTCTTATGATGCCTTCTCATTACCTCATTTTTCTTGGTTGTTATGATTTCCTCTCTGAAAAATCAGCGTAGGCTCAGGTGCCTGTCCTATCTGTTCTGCAGTAAAGCTAGGTGCAAAGAATTCATTCAGTTTCTCTAGAAGCATCCCTTTCACATCTTTCTTTTTTATTGCCCCAATCACTTCCCTGGCTATTTTATTTTATTTTATTTTATTTTATTTTATTTTATTTTATTTTATTTTATTTTATTTTATTTTATTTTATTTTATTTTATTTTATTTTATTTTATTTTATTTTATTTTATTTTATTTTATTTTATTTTATTTTATTTTATTTTATTTTATTTTAACCATGCTGGCCACTTCCTAGATTTCTTCATCCTTTCTTATACTGAAAGAAATATATTCTTTTCTAGTCAGCTGAATATGTCCAGAGAGACATCAGAATCCTTAGCTCCAATGACATCTGAAGACTTTCTGTCTGTTTAGTTTTATGGGACCTGTTTCATCCATAGAGACAAAATGATTTGAGGTATTCAGCTAACACATGCATTCTTAGTCCTTGCTCCTGATGGTTGGTGGGTGGGTGGGTGGGTGTGTGAGTGTGTGTGTGTGTGTGTGTGTATATATATATATATGTGTGTGTGTGTGTGTGTGTGTGTGTATATATATATATATATATATATATATATATATATATATATATATTCCAATATAGTGCAACTTTTATGGTTATTATTAATAACAACCAAATTAGCCCCTCAGCAACTGATTCTGCATGTCATAGAAAAAAGAGCTAACAGTGATGTACTGTTTAAACCAGCCTTTATCAACCTTTTGATCCTGGAGGAACCCATGAAATATTTTTCAGGCCTCGGGAAACCCCTGCACATGCAGGCTTAAATATAGGCCAGAAGTTACAAAATTATTATATTTGTTTCATGTGTAGGCCTGGATATATGCTTTAACAGCGTTCTTAAACTAAAAATAAAGAATGAAACTTACCTCTTTAATGTGAAATTGCCTGAATTTGAAATAATGTTTTTAATAAATTATGATCTCCCAGGAACCCCTAGTGACCTCTCACAGAACCCTAGGTTTCCACAGAACCCTGGTTGAGAAACACTGGTTCAAATTGTTTATATTGTTATATACTGTACAATATAAACAGTTAACAATATATTGTTATATACAATATAAACAGTTTAAACAGTTAAGCAGTTTTGCTGTGGAAGCCATGATATGTTCAGATCATAAATATATTTATTTCCATTGTTTTGTAATTCAAGCAGAGAGCAGCAATCAATCAATCAGTCAGTCAGTCAGTCAATCATGCTTTGCTTATTATATGTCAGCAAACAACCAGCCAGCATCTACATGCTCTATTTAGACCACTATTGGCAATTGTTAGTTATGTCCTGGTTCAGCCTCTACCCCAGGACTTCAGTGAGGAGTCAGAAGACGAGCTGCCCCTGGTGAACCCCCAGGGGACTGAACCAGATGAGGTCCCAGACACAGGCACGGCCCCAGACGAAGACCCAGCACCACAGGGCAGTGGGGAGTTGGCAATACCCGAGGCTACAGGGGAGCAAGCTGGGGATGGTGGTTTGTCCCCACCCTCTAGCCAGCAGCCAGCAACCGAGGCTACAGGGGAACAAGCCGGGGATGGTGGTTTGTCCCCACCCTCTAGCCAGCAGCCAGCTGGATCCCATCAGACTCCCAGCTCACCTGAATCACCCAAAGGGCAGAGACGAAGGTGTGTACGCCTCGCCTTAAAGGGCAGAAGGAGAAGTGCCCAGTTAGCTGCAAGAGATTTACGCAGAGAAGTGGAGTCTTTGCAGGACCCAGATGACAGCTCCTAAACTCCTAATAAATAACCAGCAGAGTGATGAGTGGGTTGTGGGAGCAATGTAGCATATTGGCTTTGTGACCACTCTGGCAACCTGGCTTGATTCCTGATTTCCTGACTCGGTTTGGACTACTGTTACTCTGTTTTCTGGACTCCTTGACTTGGCTTTGACTTCTCGCTGACCTACCTGTTACCACCCCTGACCTGGCTTTGGAATATCGGTTGTCTTCTGGATTAATTCTGACTTCGGCAAACGAACTCTGGACTTCTCTCTCAGCTTTTCCCTACAGCATAACGTCTGGCTGTTGGTGAGTGAATTCCTGCCTGCAGCTCACAAGCAGAGACTCTGTGTAACTTGATACTCGAGGCTAGCCAGCACAAGTTACACCAGAAAGCAAGCCAGTAGAGCTGACTGGACCATTTTTTGCTGGCAAGCAAGGAACAGAATGTGCTATTGTGATATCTGGGTGTGATGATATAGGCAGAGAAAGGTGGGGGGGGGGGTGCAATGACATCACTATGAAGCAGGGCTTCCATAGTTTGTCTCATATTGCTGTGGAAAATCTGCCTTTAGGGTAAAATGAAATAATGGAATCAATAATGTACCAAAATGGAATAGTGGACAGATCATGTAGTAGATTTTTGAATTCCCTGGAATGACTTGTTCATTTTCACTGTCACCAACTCCACTTGGTAATTTGCCTAGTTACTTGAATCCAATGCACGCCGAGTTTATTTATGAGTCGATGCTTTCAACTTAAATGTTAATTTGGCCACAACTAGGAATGAGGGGAGAGAAAAAGGACAAAGCATTCTGAAGAAGTTTCTTTCAGATTAAAGGGTGGGGGTGGGGGGAGGTATGTCCTAAGTCTCTCTTTTTTGAAAAGCAGAAGACTATCAGGGTAACTGCAAGAAGCTTCAGCCAACACTCCATTCCATTTTGGACTTTTTTTCTGCAAAAAGCACTAAGGGAAAAGTAGAGTCGCTACCGTCACAGCAAAAATCTTTTCCAGCAAAAATCTTTTCCTGATTTTTTTTCTTAGATTATCTATATGATTTCATGGTAGGGCTTTAACTTTATATTTTTTCTGAATACAAGTATATATTAGTAAAGGTAAAGGTTCCCCCCGCACATTTGTGCAGTCATGTCCAATTCTAGGGGCCGGTGCTCATCTCCGTTTCTTAGCCGAAGAGCCAGCGCTGTCCAAAGATGCTCCCGCGGTCATGTGGCCGGCATGACACACACGGAACACTGTTACCTACCCATCAAAGTGGTGCCTATTAATCTACTTGCATTTGTATGCTTTCAAATTGCTAGGTTGGCAAGAGCTGGGGCTAGTACGGGAGCTCACTCCGTCACACGGGACTAGGGGTTCGAACCTCCACACTTGCGATCTTCCGATCGACAAGCCTGGTGTCTTACCCGCTGAACCACCATGCCCCTTAGTATACAGTATATATAATGATATTTATTAAATATTTATTATGGGTAATGATATTGTGCTTTTTTAAAGAAATAAATTACATTTTTTCAATATTTATTCAGAATGTGTCTTTATGGAAGAGATGATGCATATGGCAACAATGGAAACATCTAGAGTGAAATGCTAAATAACCTATTGTGGACTTGAGTTTTAAACATTTTCTTGGTTCAAAAATGGTCTATAAAAAGTCATATAAACAAAAATAGAAAAAATTAAATCAAAATAAGTATGTCAGAGAAAAATGCCTTAAATATCCATATGTTAGGGAAAATTATTTATGGGGAAAATATGCCTTTGGGGCTTTCTTAAAGCCAATCGTTCACTCAACATTTGACAGAATGAGCCAGTATTGAATGTGTGTCACACTGAGACACAAACCAGATTTAGATTCATCCATATATCACGGCATATCCCATTTCAGCCAGGTTGGGTTCATTTTGATACATATGGTAGCTTGCTGCTTTGGGATCAAGCTTATACAATAAGTTCCCCTTTTGTTTTGCCTTTTCTGGCTCTTTTGACTTACTTGGAGAGTGTCATCCCACCATAATACAGGAGATATATAAGAGGTCAACTTATTCACCTTTGCCAGAGAGAAAGTATGGGTAATCAATTTACTGTTAAGGAAGATAATTACTAGTTTGGATATCCAGGCGAAACAAGTGTCTGTATTATCCACAGACAATTCTTTCCTACAGATCATTCATCACCTGTCTAAGTATACTGTACATATAATATGCAATAAATTACAAAAGTGTGGTCTGTGACCTAGACAATGCTAGTTACACTGAAACAGGAGTGCTGAAAAGGATGAGGTTACACTAATGCTGTAAATCTGAAAAGCACATTTGAATGATAAGTTGTTAGGGGGAAAAAGAGTGGATTCTTTTGTGAAGGATCTGAAATTTCCATATATTATTTTAAAATCCAGAATATAATACCTTGCACAATATTAATAATTTTAGTTGCTCTATGAAAAATTATCATAGATGCAATTGCCAGCAACTTTAAATTTTGAATTATTAACATCAGTATAAATGGGATGGTTTTTTTAATTCTTTCCAACCCAACAGAATCTTGGAAATCAATTATGTGAACAGCTCGGGACTCTGTCTGAATTGATGGCTCTGTCCACCACTCTGCATATAACTCTCTCATAGCTGAACAGAACTAGGCCAAATCTGACATGGGGGAAAAGTCAGCAAAAGAAAGAACATGTTTGAAAATTGGCCAAACCAGGCTGGGGGCTGTAGAGAGAGAAAGATTCAGAAAAATCCCTCCTGTAAATGAAAATGCCCCTTCCATTAATAGAAAAAAGGAGATCTTCTGTGTACAGAAGGGACAGAGCAGTTTTCGGCTACTCTTTGCCCTATAGCTCCCACTGCCACTCTCCCATTATATTCTGAAGGGTCTTTCAATCTATCCAGGAAGGTTGGTAATGGGAAGAAGAACTGCCCCAAATGGTTCTTCCCCATCCCCAGTCTTTATTGACAAACCCGAATCTAATTCAACTCTTTTATCCTTATGCATCTGTTTTGTTGGTCAAACTATTCTAATAGATAACAATTATTCAGTTCTAAGAAATGGAATTTGCTGAGAAGCCATAAAGCTAACATTATGGTACAGGTGTTTCTGCTTGTCAGAGGCAGTCGTTTATCTCATCCTCTGTTTCCTTGGCAAATTTATTTACTTACTGGACTTACAGTATACATTGCTCCAACCAGAGATGACTCTAAGTGTTATGCATATGAAATATGAATCAATTTTAAAAGATTTTAAAAACAACATTATAATAATAACATTAATAACAATTACAATTTAAAAAACCCAAAGCATGTATCCACAGACACATGCACAACACCCCCCTCCCCATACACTGGGAACATCAATTAAATGAAACAAGTACTCCAGTGCCAGAAGAAACGTTAAACCATCTCATATACTAAGGCCTGATGAAATAACCAGGTTTTAATGGCCTCCGTAAAAGCCAGTAGGATAAGAAACATTTGGATTTATTTCTTCCCAGAAGTTGGGGCAGCAACTGAGAAGACTCACTTCCATTCTTTAGAATGCTGTATAGAGTCCACCCTTCCTTAAGCTTTCAAAGCAGAGGGATATGGATGGTATTCGTTGGATGGGGAGGGGGCACAGGTGGAAATCATATAAAACCTCATACATAAGAACATGACATTTAAAGATATTTTAAACAAACAAACAGAATAATAGTTTCCACAAAGTTTTAAACAAGTGACCGTTTAAAGTATCTTTCCTGCCTGCACAAAATCAGCCATATTTAGCTTCTTTTCAAGTTTACATGCATTCCAGAATAAATCAGAATGTGAAAAATTGCATATTAAAATTTACTCATGATTTAAAAACATGCTGTGTTCATGATTGCAGCCTAATTCATTTCCTACCATGGTCCTATGTACTTAATGTTTAGTTAAAAATAAAAAAAACAATGAAAATATTTAAATATAGAATGTTTCATTAGCACTAAAGCAATCACAAAGGGTGGCAATGCTGGAAACCATAGATAGGACCAAGTTAGTAAGTGAAGCATAGTTTGTTATTAGAAGGAATTACAATTAAGGGGGGGGGAGGAAAACCTCTCCATCCATCCTGTCCATCAAAACCACAGGAACATTTAAATATAATTTATAATAATTATTAGGGCTGGAAATATTTGGCAATGAATTTTTCATTAGGAGAATAATTTACAGTACATTTAGAGGTAAAAACTTTCAAATAACTTACTGTGCAATTCTATATGTGTCTGCTCTGAAGCAAATCATATAAGTATATATAAGTAGTGTCATATAACTATATACAAAATTTTGCAGATTTGATAATTCACATGGAAATGAATTGTGAGGAGCCTTGTCCCTCCCTCTTGTGACACCACTTCTGAATGTCAATAGAAAGATGCTTTGGGGGCTCTGTTAATTTTTTTCCCATATATGCTGCAATATAGTTCTCTCCATGATAATATAGTGGGACAACTTTATATGCTATGTTTTGATCCTTTTCTTTCCGCAGTAACAACCCACAGCAACAAATCCCTCCTCCTCCTTTCCCAACTCCTCTTCTTCCTCCTTCTTGACAATCCAGTGAATAAAAAATTAGTCCTCCTCCTTCTCCTTCTTCTTCACTTTTATCCTGCCATGTCTATATATCTAGTTGTATATCTATATACTGTATCTAGATGTGTTTGTGTATGTACAGTATATGTATATGTGTGCATGCATGTATGTATGTGTGTATGTATGTATATATATGTATAGAACTATACAGTATATATGTATACAGACCATCGATTAATTCAATCCACAATGGCCATAAAGATTGTCCCTCATCGTAGGCTCCAAGGAAGAAAACCAAGGCATAAAACGAATACACTGGCCCTTCAAGATTCTACTAAACGAGCTTGCTTTCAATCAACTCCCAAGGAACATCTGCCTATGGAACCTCCTGAAAATGTTGAGGAACACTGGATTAAATTGAAGACTTCTATTAGTTCAGCCTGCGAACAAACTATCGGATACCAAACTAAGAGACATCAGGACTGGTTTGACGACAACGATAGTGAGATTGAACATATTATTGACAAGAAAAGGAAAGCCTTCCAGATATGGCAAAAAGATATTAACTGTGCCGTTAAGAAAAAAATCTATGCCAGTGCAAAGGCAGAAGTCCAAAGAAGAACTAGAGAACTTAAGAACATATGGTGGATAAAAAAAGTCCAAGAAATCCAACATTTTGCAGATGCTCATGATGCACAGGGCTTTTTTAATGCCTTAAAGGCCATCTATGGACCAACAAACTATGGTACAAATCCCTTACGCTCAATAGATGGTGCCAAACTTCTAAAGGACAAACAGTCTATTGCACTGCGCTGGAAAGAGCATTACTACAATCTCCTTAATCGTCACTCTACTGTGGCTGATGAAGTCTTCTTGCAAATCCCGCAAAAACAAATAAGAGATGAGCTTGCAGTACCCCCTAGTATGGAGGAAGTCAGTAAAGCCACTAATCAAATGAAAAATAACAAAGCTAGTGGACTTGATGGGATTCCTGCTGAAGTCTTTAAAGAAGGCGGGCCTGAACTTACACAACAACTTCATAAGCTCATTCATCGCTATGATTATACACCTTGTTGAAGAGAAACTTCCTACTGGTGTAGAAATTATATATCGAACAGATGGAAAGCTTTTTAATCTTAGTAGGCTGAAAGCAAAAAATAAGGTAAGTACAACTTCTGTTATAGAACTTCAATATGCTGATGATAATGTAGTCTGTGCACACTCCGAGGAAGATCTTCAAACTATCCTAAACATCTTTGCAGAAGCATATGAAAAGCTCGGCCTCTCGATTAACATTAAAAAAAACAAAAGTGCTTTACCAGCAAGTTTGAACCAATCCCTCTGCAGCACCATCAATCCAGCTTAAAGGTGTGTTATTAGAAAATGTCGACCACTTTTCTTATCTTGGCAGCCATCTATCTACAAAAGCCGACATCGACGCTGAAATTAAGCATCGCCTGAACTCTGCAAGTGTAGCTTTCTCCCGAATGAAGGGTAGAGTGTTTGAGGATCGGGACATTCGCAGGGAGACCAAAATGCTTGTTTACAAAGCCATTGTACTACCAACCCTTTTGTCTGCCTGTGAAACATGGACCCTCTACAAACGCCACCTCCAACTTCTTGAAAGATTCCATCAACGCTGCCTCCAAAAAATTCTGCAAATTACTTGGGAAGATAGGGGGACTAATGTTAGCCTATAAGAAGAAGCAAAAACCACCAGCATTGAAACAATGATCATCCAACATCAACTTCGCTGGACCGGCCATGTTGTTCGAATGCCTGACCATCGTCTTCCAAAGAAGCTACTTTACTCCCAACTTAAGAATGGAAAACGGAATATTGGTGGACAGCAAAAGAGATTCAAAGATACTCTCAAAGCTAATTTAAAAAATGTAATATCAGCATTGAGAACTGGGAAGCCCTAACTCATGAGCGTTTCAATTGGAGGTCAGCCTTTATTAAAGGCGCTACGGACTTTGAAGAAGCACGAGTACAGGGAGAAAGGGAGAAACGAGCTAAAAGGAAGGCACGTCAAGCAAACCCTCATCGTGACCGTCTTCCACCCAGAAACCTATGCCCTCATTGTGGGAGGTTGTGCAGATCCAGAATTGGCCTTTACAGTGACTTACAGATCCACTGTTAAGATTTTACCCTTGGAAGACAATCTTACTCAGCTACGAGTGATCGCCAAGACATATATACTGTATGTATATGTACAGTACATGTGTGTGTGTGTGTGTGTGTGTGTGTGTGTGTGTGTGTGTGTGTGTGTATGTGTATATATATATATATATATATATATATATATATATATATATATATATAAAAATTCCCTTTTCACTCCTATTGGTGATATGTGTCTTCCTCAATCTCGGGTCCTTTAACAGAGGCCTGGGAGTTTGAGGGTTCTGCACAGTATCTTAGCTGTTCCTAGCACTGCACACTTAGCTCTGATGTTCCTGGGATCTGTTCGAGCCACTCTCCCAGCTTAGGAGTCACAGCCCTGAGTGCTCTTACCAACACTGGGATGACTTTGGTCTTCACTTTCGACATGTACTGTTTTTAGTTTTATTTGACTGTTTTTAGCTTTGTTGTATGCCATCCAGAGTCACTTGCTTTGCAAGATGGGTGGCTGTATAAATTGGACAAATAAAATCAATCAATCAATCCTCTCTAGTTCCTCCTTCAGTCCCTGGTACTTCTCCAGCTTCACATACTCCTTCTTCCTTATGTTGCTGTTACTTGGCACCACTACACCTATCACCACTGCTGTCTTCCGGTCCTTGTCTACTACCACAATGTCTGGTTGATTGTGATGGGGTATATGCTGGCTTAAAGGGGAAAAACCGAGGCTTGAGAATAAACAGACAAGAATGCAGCTTGTTAGGGCCAACAGTGTTTACTGTTTAGCATAGGGCAATAATGCAGATACAATCACATTATCGCAATGATGAAAAAGATGAATATACAGAATACATAGTTGTAAAAGGAAAAACAAAACAAACTTATAAGCAGAGTTCCATGTATTGATCCCAGGGCCAGAGTTCCTGCCATGGCCTATACCCAAAGCCAGGCATAGCTCACTCTGCCCAGTCCACGGGAAGTGAACACGTGAAGAACTACATGGCTAAAACACACTAGAAATCAAGAAGACATAGAACATCATTTTGCATGGTTGTATATCCAGTTCTTCTAGCATTCTGATTGGCTGGATGTTAGCTGTTACACACACTAGGCCTCAAAGCACACAGCATGTGCTGCATCTACGCACTGAGTTGCCCCCCTCCTTGCTCAGGGGGGCCTGAGCACGGCTTCCCACAGAAGGAAATCAGGAGACCTTGTTCCCATGCAATCTAGTCAAAACAATGCACACAGTGATTGTTGCTATCTTGCACCTGCACTTCACGTCACCATGAGAAGGCTGTGCTTTGTACAGGAATAATTCGCCAGGTCAACACAAGAACTCTAACAGATTGGCCAGTACCTTCCTGTCCATCTGGATCTGGAAGTCCCACAGGATCTTAGCCCTGTTATTCTCCATGACCGTCTGTGGAATCTTCCATCTGGACTTGGGAGAGTCTAGCCATACACTGTGCAGATCTTCCTGTACACAATGCTAGATGGTTGTGCCATTCAGTGTATGCTGTGCCTGCCTGCATTTTACACCCTACCACTATGCATTGGACTGTCTCTGATGCCTCTCTGCACAGTCTGCACCTTGGGTCCTGTTTAGTGTGGTAGAATCCTGCTTCTATGGATCTGGTGCTTAGTGCCTGTTCTTGTGCTGCTATGATCAGTGCCTCAGTACTGTCTTTTAGTCCAGCCCTTTCTAGCCACTGGTAGGATTTCCCATTGTCAGCCACCTCAGCTATCTGTCTCTGGTATACCCCATGTAGGGTCTTGTCTTGCCATGGCATTTCCTCTGCTTGATCTTCCTCCCATGTCTGCTGCTGCCTCAAGCATTCTCTCAGCAGCTCATCTTTGGGTGCCATCTTACTGATGTACTCCTGGATGCTCTGGGTCTCATCCAGGACAATGGCTTTGACCCCACTTGCCCTCTTTCTGGCTGGTGTACAGTCTCTGGGTGTTAGACTTGGGGTGAAAGCCTCTGTACATTTTGAGGAGCTTCCGGGTCTTCACATCAGCAGCCTCCATGTCCTCCTTTGGCCAGCTCACTATACTGGCAGGGTATCTGATGACTGGCAGGGCATACATGTTAATGGCATGGATCTTGTTCTTCCCATTGAGCTGGCTCTTCAGGACCTGTCTTATCCTTTGGTGGTACTCGGATTTTGCTGTCTTCCTTGCCTCCTCTTCATGGTTCCCATGTGACTGTAGAATACTGAGGTACTTGTAGCTGGTCTGTATGTCTGCTATGTGGCCCACTGGTAGTTCCACCCCATCAGTCTTAACTGCCTTCCCTCTCTTCACTATGATCAGCCACACTTCTTCAATCCAAATGACATCCCAATGTCCTCAATGTAGGTCAGGTGGATCAGCGAATAGATGTCTCATTTATTCTTATAATTCAGCTTGATGTCATCCATGTAGAGAAGGTGGCCGATATCTATCTACTGTATCTATCTACCTACCTACCTACCTACCTACCTACCTACCTACCTATCATCTATCTCAAGGTGGCAAACATGTTTGTGTATTATTCCTTGAGGGTAAGTCACAGCAATATAACCTTATTAGGCAAACACCTGAAAACTTTAAAAGGTCAGGCAGCATGTGATCCAGGCTGAAGAGTATAAAAGAATCTGCCTGCCCCACCCTGCTTACTCTGTCTCTGTTTCTGTTTCTTTCTGTTTGTTTCTACTATCTGGTATGTGGAATTGTAATACTTCCAGGGATCTGGAAGAAGACTATAAATATCTGTTTATATGAGTAACAAATATAACTGTGACTACGCTAAAGCCTTTGATTGTGTGGATCACAACAAACTGTGGGAAAATCTTAAAGAGATGGGAGTACCAGACCACCTTACCTGTCTCCTGAGAAACCTGTATGTGGGTCAAGAAGCAGCAGTTAGAACCGGACATGGAACAACCGACTGGTTCAAAATTGGGAAAGGAGTACGACAAGGCTGTATATTATCACCCTGCTTATTTAACTTATATGCAGAGTACATCATGAGAAATGACGGGCTGGATGAATCACAAGCCGGAGTTAAGATTGCCGGGAGAAATATCAACAACCTCAGATATGCAGACGATACCACCCTAATGGCAGAAAGTGAAGAGGAACTAAAGAGCCTCTTGATGAGGGGAAAAGAGGAGAGTGCAAAAGCTGGCTTGAAACTCAACATTAAAAAAACCCAGATCATGGCATCTGGTCCCATCACTTCCTGGCAAATAGAAGGGGAAGCAGTGACAGATTTTATTTTCTTGGGCTCCAAGATCACCGCAGACGGTGACTGCAGCCATGAAATTAAAAGACGCTTGCTCCTTGGGAGGAAAGCTATGGCAAACCTAGACAGCATATTAAAAAGCAGAGACATCACCTTGCCGACAAAGGTCTGTATAGTTAAAGCTATGGTTTTTCCAGCAGTAATGTGTGGCTGTGAGAGTTGGACCATAAGGAAGGCTGAGCGCCGAAGAATTGATGCTTTCGAGCTGCGGTGCTGGAGAAGACTCTTGAGAGTCCCTTGGACTGCAAGGAGGTCAAACCAGTCAATCCTAAAGGAAATCAACCCTGACTGCTCATTGGAAGGACAGATGCTGAAGCTGAAGCTCAAATACTTTGGCCACCTAATGCGAAGAGAGGACTCACTGGAAAAGACCCTGATGCTGGTAAAGACTGAAGGCAAAAGGAGAAGGGGACGGCAGAGGATGAGATGGTTAGATAGCATCACCGATGTAATGAACATGAATTTGAGTAAACTCCGAGAGACAGTGGAGGACAGGAAGGCCTGGCGTGCTATGGTCCATGAGGTCACGAAGAGTCAGACACAACTAAACGACTGAACAACAACAAAAGTTACTACAATATCTGGCATTATTTATGGTCTCTGGTGCTGATCGTTTTCTGATACTCTGCATGTGCAAGAAAACACACTGTCCAACAAAACATACCTAATACTCCTGCCTCCTATTTTCTCCACAACAACAACCCTATTTGGTGGGTTGGGCTGAGAGTGAGTGACAGGCCCAAAGTCACCCAGCCGGCTTTCATGCCTAAGGGAAGCCTAGAACTCATAGTGCCCTGGTGGTTGTTCCTCCTCCTCCTCCTCCACCTTCTCCTCCCTGTACAAATAACCATAAGAGAGAACAAGTCCACTGCTAAGGAAAGGATGTTGACAGAAGCTTCTCACAGTCAGGAAAGAGACAGAGTACAGCTATTTGGGTTTTCTGGTCTCCCTTTCTGCATAGACATATCCATCTTTGGGTGACATTTCAAATAACTTTAAAAAATGTATATGTATATACATATACTGTACATATGCATAACAGTAAAAACTCATTTAATGGCCTATGGTTGGTTGTTTTTTCTAGCAGACAGAGGTATCCACGGGATTTGAGGCTTTCATCAAAACAACAAAAGCAACGTCCTACCATAGAATCGTAGAATCTTGGAGGTGGAAGGGAGCTAAGAGGTCACCAAGTCCAATCCCATTGCAGGATTCATTACATCATCCCCAATAGATGACTATCCAGCCTCTGTCTGAAAACCTCCAGGGAAGGGGAAGGAACCACTCCATGAGGTAACCTATTCCATTGACTGACAGCTTTTACTGTTAAGATGTTCTTCCTAATATCTAATCTGTATCTACAGCCTTGAAGTTTCATCCCATTAGTTCTAGTGCACCATACTAATGCAGGCTCTACCTCTTTCATAGGTGATGTCAAGACAGGAGTACAAAAAAGTCAGAGCTTGCATCAGGGTGGTACAATGCTCCTTTTTATATTTGCACCCCTTTGATCTTTCCTACATGCAGATGCCCATGCTGTAGATATCCTCTAGTCAAAGTTGATCAAGGAAAATTATTACCAATAATAGAAACTGGCAGAAATCCCCTAGTTTTTCTATTATTTGTCGATCAGTCAGAAACTGGTGCTGGTGGAATCTGCCTAACACCAGAGGAGAAAAATGAAAGACTTGTGCAGGGAAGCTGAAAAAAAGCAAATTCAGCACCGCTTTTAAACAAAATCAATAAACAAATCAATTAAATAAAATTGATAAGAAAAGGCAGAAAGGTTTACACTGTGCTTACTAAGCTAAACTCACTAGAAGAGCATTGATAAGTAACTATTGCATAAGAAGATGCTGTAAATAAACATAGAAACCAGTTTTACTTTGCCAAGTCTCTTATCCTGTTTTCCCACATTATTCTTGAATTTTTATATCCGCTGTATGTTTGGATACTATGAAAAGTGATGCTTTGGGTCAGTCATTTTGTTATATTAGTGTGCTGTGTATATTTTATGGTGAATCAAGGGAAACTGCTAACTAGGTATCTCTGGGATCCTATATATAATAGCAAAAACAACTGTTGTTCTCACAGTAAAATCCAGTTTATGTACCTGACAGCTTATTTATGGCTCATAGCATAATGCATTTAAACATGAAGTTATCATTTATTCTGTAAGCACAATTTTTCAGCTATTGTCGTAGAAAGGCACATATTAATCTCTTAAAAAATTCAAAATGGAGCATTTCTTTTCCTTTTGAAGAAAGGGCTCTTTTTTTTGGCTAAAACAAAATAAACCAAATCAAGCCTTTATTACGTTTTATTGACAAGCACTCCACTTAAAACTCTGGCAGAAGTTTTCCCAGTAGCCTCTCAAAATTTAATACTTTCATTTCACTTTACATAGTAATGTAATTCTTTTTCTTCCTTGCAAACTAGGATATGAAACCAGAATTGGGGGGGGGGGGGGGTCTATTGTTTAAAAATATCATGTGTCATGATAATTTTATTTTTAAAAGTGATATTTTCAAATTTTGTTTTATGTTGTTTTGGAGGGGGTTTATAAGACTAAAATATGCCTTTGATGATGATTTAGTTGTTCTTAAATGCTTTGAAAACAATGCAAGACAATGAGGTTGATTCAGTTATTATTATTACAGATTGAGAGAATCAAAAACTGAAGATCCTGCAACCACCAGAGTATTTTGGCATAAAATCTAGTCCTCCATGTCAAGTTTCCAAAGCCATGTGTTATTTTTACTCTAATGACCCTAATAGGATTGGAGGTCCTTTAATACTGCAGCACTGTCTTCTCTGTTACTCACATTTGGGATCTATAATTGTAGAGGTAGGATGCTCTTGAACCAGATCATTTCATAAGAGGCAAGTTTCACATGAGGGAGAAAGACAGTGAGTGAGAGATATCAAATGAAACATTGTTAATATTAGGCAGCTGCTTAAATTAAGATAACATAATACAATGTTTAACCATAATTTCTTTTCATCAGATCTTCAAAGATTGTCTACCCATGTATGGGCAAATATAATTCAACATTAAATTTTTAGTTCCCAGGGTTTGTTTAATTGTCCGTATAGTTAAAGACCCTGATGCTGGTAAAGACTGAAGGCAAAAGGAGAAGGGGACGGCAGAGGATGAGATGGTTAGATAGGATCACCGATGTAATGAACATGAATTTGAGTAAACTCCGAGAGACAGTGGAGGACAGGAAGGCCTGGCGTGCTATGGTCCATGAGGTCACGAAGAGTCGGACACGACTAAATGACTGAACAACAACATAATTTATTGCCAATTTCACTGAGGCTATGATTTTTTTAATAGATAAAATGCTTTAAATAAAATGATGTCCTACATTAAGGTAAAAACAAAGACAACAGTATAATAATAAGTCTGTAGAAAATTTTAAGTAGGAAGAAAATGTTATTCATTATATAAGAAAGACTATAAAATTATGCACTGAATATGTGAAATGAAGACAGAGTTATAAAATGCTTCGTGCAGATAGAAAGCCATGGATACTTAACAATAATTTTATTTAGTATTAGTTTGAATGTTAAACTTGTCCCATTAAAGGACATATTACGATATTTAAAAATCAACAGGCTCAGTGGTAAAAAAAATAGTTCTGGATAAGCTAAATGGGGTGACTTGGTGTTACATATTTTTATTTACTTCAGTTTCCCCCGAAAAAGATGATGGCTGCTTTCAACTTATAAAGCCTTATCTTTGCCGGTACACATTCATTCTTTCCCAGCATCCTCAGTACACCAGGAAGTCTCTAATTCAACACAGTTTCTCATTTCATCTCAACCAGGAAATTAGGATTTCTGATAAGGTTAAGGGTCAGTGTTTGCCAAGTGAGAACTGAAATTCATGACTTCAGGTTGATATGGTAGCTCAGTGACCTAAACCAAATTGGAACTCATAAGTGTAGTATTCAGTCCCTATGAAAGCTATAAAGAAATAATAAAATAAAATAAAATAAAATAAAATAAAATAAAATAAAATAAAATAAAATAAAATAAAATAAAATAAAATAAAATAAATGAAAAATAATAAAATAAAATAATAAAATAAAATAATAAAATAAATAAAATAAAATAAAATAAAATAAAATAAAATAAAATAAAATAAAATAAAATAAAATAACACAATAAAAATGCTGTACTCAGAGTTTGTTTCTCCACAAAGCACCAGGTTTGAGAGAGGCAGAACGTCACTTGAATCAATGTGATTACTTAGTTCTAAACACAAAAAATAGTTCAATTAGAGTTTTCAGAGAATCATGTGGGAATTCTTTGGCTAAAAGAGATGATCTCTAAGTCTGTCCATAAAGAAATATTTTGGCACTTCTATAACCTTAAGAAATCAGAATTTTTTTAAAAAAAATCTATATACCTATCTTATCACAATTTGGCAGAATCTCTACCAAATATGAATAATTCAGTAATTTAAAAAATGAATAATAAATGAGGTTAATGAATTAGTTTTTGGGGTTTTTAAAATCCATAAAGAATCCATTAATACCCACACAAATATTATCCTATCTTAATTATTGACAGGATTTATTCCAGAGGAAGAACTACCATGCCTAAAAAATGTTATCTATTTATTATTAATTTTATTTGAGTTCAGAGATTTAGAAGCTTGTATTGAGAGTTCAAAAAATAAACTAGTCTTTTGCAATAAAAATAAAGTTGCATTTATTCAAAAAACAAGAAACATATCTACAATCTGTTTACCTGCATAGAGGCACAGGCATCAAAACATCTTCATTTGAATAGTAAAAGAAACAAGAGAAGTGGGGGCAGGCTAACAAAAGATGTTACCTTTACACATTTAACGTTTTGCTCACTGGCAATAAATCACCATAACCAGTTAGCATGTGACTTCTCAGCACTCAGCCCAGTCAATCAAGAATACCATATATGGTAACAAAACACCTTGAGAGTACAAAGAGATTCCTTATTTGGTAACAGTAACCTGAATACCAGCAGATTTTGTGACTCCAGTGAGTGAGAAAAAAAATACCTTAGCATGTCTTTTTAAACAGAATATCTTGTGACCCAGATTCTTTTAGATCACAAAATAAAAAATACAACATTTATGTCATTAAATAATAAAGATGCAAAGACTTTCTTCTTTTTTTTTTTGGGGGGGGGGGGAGACCTTTTAAAATACACCAAACTCTAAAATTTAGTAACTATCCTCTCAGAAATGATGGCGGTACCTGAAAATGACATCTGATTCTGTTAAAAAAGCAACATTTTTTAAAAAATGCAGTCCATTTCTCAATCTAGCCAATGGAAGACATGAAGTTCATTTTAGAACTGGTGCAGCTGTAATTCGGCACAAGTTAAATCCGGCTAAAACTAGTATGTATTACAGCAAGGCTTTCCAAAGTGCCACCGCTAGCGTCACACTAGTGGTGGCGGCGGCGGCAGCGCGGCGGCGCGGGGGGCATGCGGTGGCACATGCGTGCATGGCGGTGGCGGCAGCAGCGGCAGCCTCCGCTAAAACGTGGAAGCACTGATCCCGCGCCTCTGCCGCTGCCGCCGTGCACGCGCGCGCCGCCGCTTCCGGGTGGTGTGGCGACACACCACGCTGTGTGTGGCGACACACTTTTGTGTCGCGACACACAGTTTGGAAAGCTCTGTATTACAGTCTAGTGTACTATAACTGATTGAATGTTACTAGTCCAGTATTGTGAGGGCCAGATCAGGAAAGATCTGAAACAAGGGTCTGAAACCAGACTGGCCCCTTAGAATAACAATGCACACGTTATCAACCACTTTTCCAACTGTGGAAGGAAAGCCTCGCAGTGGCCAGCATGACCTTTTCCTTCCCTTTGTTTTCTCCCCTGGGACTTTAAGGCAGCCTGAAGAGTGTTGCACCAAACCTGGTTTCCAATTATAAAAGAAAAGTGCTGACAACACCAGAGTGTGGTTGTATAGGTGTGTTTGGAAGGATATTGTGCTGGGTGGGAGAGCAGAAAGGTGGAATTTGCAGCTGAGGGAGGGGCTTAACAGACAACTGATGGTAAAGGGAGCAAGCTTGGACTTCAGCAAACAAGCTGAGAGGAATAGCAGAGCCCAGCAGCTTCATCGCTCTGACAGCTATGCTGAGAAGCTGCAGCCAGCAGTTGGTAAAGCACCTTCCTTTTCCCACCCCAGCACAGACCTGTCAAGGTAAAGCTGAAGCAGCTGATGGCAACAGAAGCTAACTTGAAGGTGGCTAAAGACTTTGGTGTATGTTCAAATAACAAAGAAGAACAGACTGTGTAGGAATAAGATATAGACATAGTTGAAGATTATTATTATTATTTATTTATTTATTTATTTAATTAATTAATTAATTAATTTATATGACCGCCCATCTCCCCCCAACGGGGAACTCTGGGCAGTTTACAACAAAAAAGATACCATAGGCTTAGCAATATGTAAGTTTGTGAAGTACCTAAGGTAGAAAATAAGTCTGTGTCTGTTTGTTGCTGGTCTGTACCAGCACATCTGCCCTCTCGCATCCACCAAAAACAAAAGGCCTTCAGCCTGCTATAATGCACAGGCATGAGAAAATTATTTATTTACATACAGTACATGCCTTGGGACTGCTATATATGTGGTTTGAGCCTTACAGTTTGCAGGTGCTGATCTTCATACTGAGCTTTCGTGTAACCAAACTAGCTATATTTAAGAATTGTGACCATGAATCTCTGCCTGTGAACCTTCTGGTTGCAGTATCAGCCTGTGTGAAGCCTGACAAGGACAGATAAATGTGTAGTTGAATGTCTCAAGCATTTGGGGTAGAATCTCTCTTCAAATGGTAGCATGTCTTCCACATTCTCTAATAGAAACACCTTTCTTCTTATTAGAGAAAAGTCAAGTAGTTGATCTTTACGGAATTGCCTATATTATGTTATAAAATTTGAATCAGGTTTTGACAAAGCCATATGTTTTCCCTGGTGTATGTTTCAGTTCAAACAAATGCTATTATCGAAATTCATTTATAACCTCTGAAAAGTAACTCCAACTGAGTTCAATAGAACATGCTCCCAATTAAGTGTGAATTGTATGACAGTCTAAGTGTCATCACCCTTTCAAGTGAACTATGGTTACCTATAGGGGTTTTTTAATAGATTTTTATATATAGTAATGCATTTCTCTGTATAATTTCCTTGCACTTTTTTTCCATAAAAATATAATTTCTTTCTATTTACTTATTCTAACTTCCTATATTATCATCATTCCATTTTTGGATTGAGCATCATTTCATTTTAAATAACTTATCTCTAAACAACATATTATAACCTCAACTAAATTAGAAATGAATTGTTTCACCAATTCAATTTTTCTGCACACCTGAAAATTTAATATCAAACTGAGAGTTCTAGTCCCGCCTTAGGCAGGAAAGCCAGCTGGGTGACCTTGGGCCAGTCACTCTTTCTCAGTCCAACTCACCTCACAGGGTGGTTGTGGTGGGGAAAATAGGAGGAGGAAGGAGTATTAGGCATGTTCGCTGCCTTGAGCTATTTATAAAAATAATAAAGGCAGGATAGAAAATAAATAAATAAATAAAATGTACATCCATATATAGGGATGCAATTTCTGAAGGTTTAATGAAAAGAAATTAAATTTAAATCTCTGTAGCAATGAAGTAATTTACTACAGAAAATTAATGGGGATATGAATTGTTATTTTTTTCAGGGATGTCTTGTGCAAGCAATGAAAAGAGAGAAACCCCATATTTGACATGCATCAGAGAGAGACAGACAGAAAGACAGTACAGACACAGACATACACACAGAGAGAGAAATAACAATTAGCTTTTTCTGAACTGAATCTCAAACTTCATTTTTCAGTGTTATGCTGGGGCAAACTCCAATACTGGAAGACTAGGAGGAAAACTAAGCTTGACTTAATTTAGCTTACACTTGAATTAAAGTTAAATTAATTAAATGCAATTAATATGGACATTTAATCACTTTTCCTTGTCACATTAAATATAATTTAGCTGTAACATTTGGATGAATATGAAAGCTGTACCCAAAGCTTAGGGGCAGGGATAATGCTATAAAAACTATATTTTAACTAAAACATTGTAGTGCCTTAATTTTTTATAGCAATTTATATAATCATTTCATATGTATAAATATACTTTTGATAGATCCTCCTTCACATAAGGGGCCTTGAACAATTGCCCCATTGTCTCCATGAAAATGTCCTGCTAAGATGGCATCTAGGAATTATCATAAATATAGTACTGTGGAACAATATAGAAAAAAACAATATGAAAAGAAAGATAATCTGTTCCACAGAGGTGTTATTGTATGATGGCATCTTTTCCACTTATAATACCTATTCCACATCAGAAAAGCCCATTAAATACTCTATATAAAGTGATGATGGTTGCACCATTGGAAGACCTGAAAGACCAGGTCAGGGACAGATTGTCATGGAAAAAATCTGGTGGTCACTAAGGGTCAACAACAACTTGATGGCACATAATCAGATAAGTAAAATCAGATACAATCAGTTTTGAGTTCTCTAGCTAGGGGCAATTCTGCACCATGGTCTAAGCTGCTTGACTCCAATTCTGGTCCTGGCTGTTTCTTGAGCCATCTTCAGAAATTCCAGCCCAGACTGCAGCAGGTTGCCAACAGGGCCAGTCTGGCGGTCAATCTAGGCTTCTTGGGCTTCCCACCCATGCAGGGAAGGCAAGCAAGGGCAGAAGTGAAAGGGTGCCCATTGGAAGATGTTAGGGTAGAATGTTAGGATCATGAGCTTCTAGAGTTGAGTAGAGTTAATTCTTTCAACTGGCCTTCAGTCAATCAATCTCAAGATTTTTAAAAAGAAGCAGCAACATCTGACCAGCAGCCCAGGGCAGCAACCAGTTGCTGAAGGGGAGGGACATGCCAGACACTATAGCCAGTCAGGTTGAGGCTGCTACTAGGTGCTGGAGGTGATGCACTCTGAAGGGCTTAAGACAGTCAACTCAAAAGACAGAACTTTTGAATTGAAGCTGGAAAACATGGGTATGGAGTAAATTCTCAGTGAGTTGGAAATGGAAAGAGGATAACATCCATTTCTATACTTAGGAAGTGGTGAGTGGTCCATACTTATAATGGCCAAGCAAAATATGTGTATCTGCCCTAAGGCCTACTTCCAGACTTAGCTAATTAGACCTGCTTGTCAAATGAAGATGATTGTGATTAATTCTCACCAGACCGTAAACTGTACTCACTACTGGGACACTATTTCCTATCTTACAAATAAAAATTTGGAATTAAAGAAATCTCTTGTGGGTCCCTGAGTAAAGTCTTCTGAATTACAGTGCAGCTAATTTTACTGATTTTGATTTTTTTAACCTGAGTACAGCTCAAGCAGTGTTGTCTTTTCTCGGTTGCTGAGCTTGCCTTCAAGAACCAATTACAGTTCTCCATAGTATTATAAGTTTTGTCACAAAGTGCAAATAGGTCTTCCCTATGAGATCTAATGGTATGATACATCTGTTGTATCACCAGTGGAGTCTTTGTGGTTTTGTTGTCTAACACATTTATGTGTAGACATCAGATCCAAGTATGCATCATCATCAAATGATAGCCATATTTTTATTTGCAATTTTAAGAAGTGAAAATTCTGCACATACCTGCAAATCTCTATTTTAGCACCAAGAAATTAGGAAGAGTAAAATATTTCTTGTACTGAACATTTGGATAAGTAAGATGGGAATATCTGGTCCTGAGGGGAATATAGTATATGCTGAAAGCTGATCAAATGGCAAATGGATTAACTCTCTCATTGTGGCAGTGATTTTTCATTTCTAAAGTACCCTTTTTTATTTGCATTTTTAATTGGAATATCATTTGTCAATGATTTTTGCTATTGTTTGCACATGCTTCAATAATTCGTGATGTTTCCCCCTTCCTTGACTTACTATAACTTCTTCATTAGGTCTTGATTATTGAAATGTTCCATATTGCTTTTTTCCATGCCATAATGAATACATTTGGCTTAGCATTTTGTCTGTGATGCTGTGACTAATTCAGACACATTGTTCCAATTAAGTCTTACTCCATACGCAAGATAAGTAGCCATGAAGTGGTCCATTATATCATCAGGAAGATACTAGGTGCCACGGTGGCACAGCAATGTGTCATCTAAGGCAAAAGTGGTTGAACAACGGGAAACATTTAAAGGGCTCAGGGTTTATAATCATCTAGCATACTTTCTTGCAAGTAAAAACATGATGAGATTTTCATAAGGATATTCTTTTTATCCCTTTTTCATAGGATATGTGGTTATATTTTAATGATTAAAAAATTTCAGCTGTACATATGAACATTTTTCTTACTTGCCTTGTTTTGAAGAAATGAGATATATATACTGTAACCTTAGACCAAGCTTAGAATTGCACAAGACCTTACCTGAAGGAAGAAATCTGGGCCTGATTAGCATATTTATAATGAACTAATAGATCACCTACAGATTTTACAATCAGCTCTAATGAAATGCAGGAACATCCCTTCTATTTCAAAACAAAGCTCTGGTTTTCCAAGGAATGCCAACACTCAAGGGGCAACCTTTATATGCACCCTTCATGAGGCAAATACTGTATGTGTGCTTAAAATAATTTGTAAGGCTCTAATTAAACAGCCAGTCTAATTCCTTTAGACATCTTGAAACTAATAGGACAACTTCAACATAGAAAAGATTCTTATCTGTTTCTCCCTGAACTATTGAAAACAAATATAGTTTGATGGATCCCAGTTTTGGCATCTTTGTTTGCTCACATTAATAATACCTTGCAGTTCTTAAGTAACCTGAAGAGTTCACATATATTAGAAGCAGGGTAGGTCTGACCCAGGCAATTATTTCTCAATATTTTGAGTATGACAAGCAAAATAAACAAACATTATTCTGGAAACTCCTGGATTGACTGAAGCAATAAAAATAATATGGCAGATGAACAAGCAGGATTTAGAGAAGGAATATCAATATTTAGTCTGTGTGCACTTTACAACACTTAGTCAAAAATATACCAACCCTACTGTTGCCCTAGAGTTTATATTGCTTTTCTTCATCCCAAATGAGCATTCCGCTCCATATCTGGAGGAAGAATCTGGTAAAAACTGCCACTCCTGAAGTTGTCACTGCTAATTAGGCTGAAAGGTCATCTCCACAAAATCCCAAGAGAGGAAAGTATAAAACACAATGGCATTTTGGCTTCTGTTTAGCATGTATTTGAATTCTATAGTTCCAGTTTTAACCAGAAACAAATTTAACCTCTGAAACCTGAGAATTTTCTTTTGGGATTAATGGACAGGGAATTCGAAAAAAGTTATGGAACTTTGTTTTTATATATGATAACTGCAGTGAGAGTATTATATGTTCAAAAGTGGAAAGGTTCGATACTACGCACAATGGAGGAATGGCTGGTGAAAATGATGGAACTTGCGGAGATGGCCAAATTGACTTCTTTAATTAGAGAAAAAACAACATGACTGACTGGAAACCCCTTATAGACTTCTTGCATGAAATCGAACAAAATGCACTTACGACTTGCGGGTTTGATGATTAGAAAAAAACTGGAAAATAGAAAAAAATAGCTTTTTTGTAAACATAGACTAAGAGTTAATTATGTAATTGTACTTATATTTGCTACAGAAGAAATCAGAAGCTTCTTTTTCTATTTTTATTCTCCCTCCCTCCCTCCCTCCCTCTTTCTTTCTTTCTTTCTTTCTTTCTTTCTTTCTTTCTTTCTTTCGTTAGTGTTTATGTTCTTTGTAAAACTTTTAACAAAAATAAATTTACCCTCCTAGATGATAAACAGTCAACCATGTTCATCTACCCTAAGGAGGCAAATGTCCTTTCTACTACAGAGATTAGACTTGAGGAACGGCATAGGAGTCTACTGTGATGAGGAAAGGGTAGTTTTTAGCTATCCCAAAACCAATGTCTTAATTTGTGCTTTAAACATCAATGGCAAATAAATGATTAAATATATTGGACTGACTTTCCATTCTTCCAGATTCTGGGGAAGTTATTGAAAAAATGAAGATGAGTACAAAAGCTATAAACAAGATTAGTCTATTCACAATGAGACTATCATATAAAAGCAGCCATTAAGGTCCTGGAAACAAAAACAATCTTCCACATTTTGTATGATTTTGTCTACAAAAAGTTAGATCTAACAGAAACCATCCAGTACATTATTTAAACAACTCAAATCATGTCCATTGGTGTATTTCTAGTATACCCATATGACTTGAATCTGGCTTGGCCTCCCTTGTAGCAAGGTCCTGTATGTGTCAACATGGTTATTGGCTCAAACTAAGTTTTATTAGGAACTCTTTAGCTTCTCTGATTCTTTTCAATAATTTCAACTCAACCCAAAAGATCCAGCTGCAGAAGGATATTTGTCCATGTGCTTTTCAAGACAATTTTTACTAGCACCAAGTCTGGACTTATTTAAAGTATGCATGTATGTATGTATGTAGAAAGACTGACAGGCATAGGCATAGACATCAAAAAAGGTGAGGAACTTCTATCAGACTTTGTGTTTGGGGATTTACTAAAAATTGTTTATCTTACCCAAGTATTGTTATGACCATATACACTTCAGCTGCCACAGAACTTTCTCCATAGTTTGCTTTAACATTCTACTCTCTGTAAAATAAAGTATAATAAAGAAAAAATATATAACAAAGTGTGACTTGCCAATTTTTGAGCAAATATTCGATTGGTCTGATGGACCCATTGAGGTTTCAAAAGGAGCTGGGGGTTATTCCCGAGGACTTGCTTCACGGTCCAGTGGAGGTCCTGGCCGCAGCCTGGAATAGGGCAGCGGCCGGAGCCCTGGACAAGATCGTGCCTATGCGACCTCTCCGGCCCTGCTCGGCCCGCCACTCTCCGTGGTTTACGGAAGAGTTAAGGGTTTGAAGAGGGTTAAGAGACGTCTAGAGCACCGCTGGAGGAAGACGAAGACTGAATCTGACTGAACACAATCTAGAGCCGCAGTTAAGGCCTACCTTATGGTGGTAAGAGCAGCGAAACATGAATATTTCTCCACTCTTATTGCGTCCGCAGAATGCCACCCGACAGCCCTTTTTAAGATTACAAGATCGCTCTTGGGTCGGGAGGAGGTGGTAACCCATTTACAGGGCCGGTCGGAAGAGTTTTCTGAGCATCTGCAGGACAAAATTGCTCAGATTCATTCCAAGTTGGACTCCAAGCATGAGACAAGATCTGGGGAGATGCCAGAGGACCGTACTTACCATGTTATCTGGGAACAGTTTGATCCTGTTGGACCTGATGAAGTAGACAGGATCCTTCGGATTGTAAATGCCACCACATGTCAGCTTGACCCGTGTCCCTCCTGGCTGGTGAAATCATCTAGAGAGGTGATATGCGGCTGGGTTCAGGCGATGATTAATTCTTCCTTGAGTGAGGGGGCATTCCCGGACGCCTTTAAGGAGGCGCTGGTGCACCCGCTCCTCAAGAAACCATCCCTGGACCCCACCATCTTGGGCAATTTTCGCCCAGTCTCCCACCTTCCCTTTTTGGGAAAGGTGGTTGAGAAGGTGGTGGCGTTGCAACTGCAGAGGATCCTGGAGGAAACGGATTATCTGGACCCCTTTCAGTCTGGTTTCAGGCTGGGATATGGGACGGAGACCGCATTGGTCATGCTTATGGATGATCTCTGGCGGGAGCGGGATGGAGGGAGTGCGTCCATCCTAGCTCTCTTAGATCTCTCAGCGGCTTTCGATACCATCGACCATGGTATACTTTTGGGGTGGCTCAGGGAGTTGGGGGTGGGTGGCATGGTTTTACGCTGGTTCACCTCCTTCCTCTAGGGCCATTCCCAGTTGGTGTTGATAGGGGAGGAGAGAGCTGACCCGCTACCCCTGACGTGGGGTGCCGCAGGGGTTGGTTCTCTCTCCTCTCCTATTCAACATCTACATGAAGCCACTGGGCGAAATCATCCGTCACCACGGGATGAGGTATCACCAATATGCTGATGATACCCAGTTATACATCTCCATCCTGGGTGAAGTAAGTGATGCGGTTGATGCCTTATCTCAGTGCCTGGAGGCTGTGGGGGTCTGGATGGGGAACAACAGGCTTCAACTGAACCCTGGTAAGACGGAGTGGCTGTGGATTGATGGCCCCCCTGTATCCGGGAAGTTATCATCTTTGGTTCTGGATGGGGTTGCACTACCCCACTCGGATCCAGTGCGGAATCTGGGGGTCCTCCTGGACTCACGACTCCTGCTCGAAGAGCAGGTGGAAGTTGTGGCCAGGAGGGCCTTTGCACAACTTCGCGTTGTGCGCCAGTTACGCCCTTTCCTGGATCAGGAGGCCCTCCAAACAGTCACTCATGCCCTTGTCATCTCCCACATAGATTATTGTAATGCGCTCTACATGGGGCTACCCTTGAAGAGTATCCAGAAGCTTCAGCTGGTGCAGAATGCAGCAGCGCGGGCAGTTATGGGTGCTACGAGATCAGCACATGTAACACCTCTGCTGCGCGAGCTGCATTGGGTTCCAGTTTGCTTCCGGGTCCAATTCAAGGTGTTGGTGATTACCTTTAAAGTCCTACATAGCATAGGGCCAGGGTATCTGAGGGACCATCTTATCCCGATAACATCGGCCCGCCCCACCCGTTCATGCAGAGACCCCTTCAACAACAGAATTCCATCTAACGGAGTCCAGGAGGCATGCCTTCTCTGCGATAGCACCCGCTTTATGGAACATCTTGCCCCCGGAGGTGAGGCTGGCTCCCTCACTCCTGACCTTTCAGAAGGTTCTTAAGACCTGGCTCTGCCACCTGGCCTGGGACGACGGAGGTGGTAGTGCCTCTTGGGGTTGGTTGGCCCCGTAGCATTATGATCTACACTACGGTTTTTAACCATCTTGGATTTTATTTATTTTTGTACTTGTTTTTTAGAAATTTTGTATAGATTTTAAATTTTTATGTGTTGTAACTCTACTTCTACATTACCCAGAGATCACTAGGAGAGTTATGAAATTTCAGTGTGTCATTGTATTGCATCAGAACTTGTTTAAAAGAAGCATAGTTTATTTTCTATAGATATATGTACTTTTTTCTTTCCTTGATTGTTTCAAATTTTACTTTTTATAATTTGATATTTTGGAATAATCTAATTTTAATCAAAATAAATTATTACCATACTGTACTATGCTGCACTATATTATACTGCACTGTATTATACTATACTTCCTAATGTCTTCTATCGTGATTCATTGATGAAGGAGGCACAGAAGATGACATTTCAGTATCTGCGTTGCTACAGTAGCAAAGTCAATATGATAATAGATGAGGTCTTCAGTGTCTTTTATATTACTATCTGATATTCTCAGCCAACATTATTCAGAAATTGATGGATATTAGCATAGCATATTATCAGAAAGTGAGATATTAGGAATAATGTCCAAACAAGATTTGGGCTCAGCCCATAATGTCAGAAACTCCAAGCAGAGAGAAATCATTTTCAAATCCCAAATTTCCCACCAACTCTAGTTATGACGGTAATCGCAGCACATGTTGGCATCTATATTATTTCGGAGATACTTTTTAAAGTAGCATTTTTCTATTTTTTTTTTCATAAGAAAAAGAGAAAGATTTTAATTATTGTCTATATTTGAAGGGCATGGTGGCTCAGCGGGTAAGACGCCAGGCTTGTTGATCGGAAGATCGCAAGTTCGGAGGTTCAAATCCCTAGCCCTGTGTGCGGAGTGAGCTCCCGCACTAGCCCCAGCTCTTGCCAACCTAGCAATTCAAAAGCATGCAAATGCAAGTAGATGAATAGGTACCACTTTGGTGGGTAGGTAACAGCGTTCCGCACGTGTCATGCGGCCACATGACCGTGGAAGTGTCTTCAGACAACGCTGGCTCTTCGGCTAACAAACGGAGATGAGCACCGGCCCCTAGAGTCAGACACGACTGCACAAATGTGCGGGGGGAACCTTTACCTTTACCTATATTTGAAAATCATCCTGTTCTTTAGACTAAATAGATTATCATGGCTTACTAACTCATAAATTTTATACAGACCATACACCCATGTAGAGATAATTTTATGTGGCATTTTGAAATTATATGTGATTACTATTCTTTCCAACCAATTAACTGTAGTTTTAGTTACATATGAAGGATTCAAAAATGGGAAAACTTCAAAAGAGCATCTAAATGATTTTTTTATAAATGAGATTTATTGTGCACCGCCCAGGGTCCCCGTTGGGGGAGATGGGCGGTAATACAAATCTAATAAAATAAATAAATAAATAAATAAATGTCAAATGTGGCTTTAAAGTTTTAAATAGTTAATTAAATCAAACTGTACACACTGATTTGGGAAGACCACCGCAAAAGCATATGTTGAATCAGGAGTTCCAAATGCATATGCTTATCAGACATCAATCCCTATAAATTCAGTTGGAACATTTTTTTGTACAAAATTACTTGCATTTTGCATGAAATTATAACCATTCAGAGATGTTAGAACTTGATTAACTATGGAGCTTCAGGATATTAAGCCTTAAGCCCTTTTCGGACAAATGAGTCAGTATAATGATATTAGAATCAGAATTTCCCAGTGACAGGCTTATTTTAATGAGGATATGATAGGCAACTGGTACAAGCCAAAATCATGCCATGTATACCATGATGTCATGCAAATTACATAATTTGTGTCATTTGTATGATAATATTGTGACACATGTGACATCATTTTCCCTCTGTTCCTGCCCTATGTATACCCATGGGGTATATCATTATACTGTATCTATTTGTTAACACATAATATTTATCAATTTTAGGCACCAGACTGCTCCATAGTATGCCTTATTTCCTCTTGAATATTAATATCTAATATATAAACTCCTAAGGAACCAAGTTCCCAAAATTGTAGCTTGAGGAAAGAACAACATGTTCTCTTTTGGATAGCATCATTATGAGTAGAAAATGTCATAAGACATTTGTTGTTCTGAAGGAAAGTTAAAAGTTATACCTACTGGCCCTGAAGAAATCAATGACTAGTGTTATATTACTTTCCTTGATTTCCTCATTATATCATTTTGCAGGCAATTCAGAGTTGCTTGACAAAACTCACAGCATTTGAAACATATGAGCAGTGAAGCAGCATTTGATATAAGGACCACCAGAATATCTGTAGAAGAAATGAATACTAAAAAGAGTCTACCATGGTAGAGATGGGCAGGGATAAATTCAAATAATAAAAAGAGGTATCTGAACAACTTTCAAAAACAACAAAGAAAGTTTTTAGGCATTCAGAAAAATTGTATATTCCTATATAATGCTACATAATCTTCATGGCAATAGTGAGACCACATTTTTGCATGAAATTGTGCCTAAGTAACTTTTTGGAATATAATTGCTTTATGTTATTTTATGATGAATAGAATAGAATAGAATAGAATAGAATAGAATAGAATAGAATAGAATAGAATAGAATAGAATAGAATAGAATCTTTATTGATTTAGTCATTTGACCATATCAAAGGTATAAAACCAATAGAAGTATACAGGTAAATACAAAGAAAACAATAGAACAAATTCATAATAAACTGGCAACCCTACAGTTAACCCCAATCTGATCTAAATAGTCTGTCCTCTTCGAAATGGCCTTTGATATAAAGAGTGCAGTCTTACTAGTGATATGCAGGTTTGTTCCCTACAAAAAGTAAGACAGTTTTTCCTGGATGCCCCAGTATTTTTTGGTTTTTAAAAAAGAATCTAAGTGAGCAGTCCTTTCTGCAGAATATAGTTTGCAATCAAATAGAATATGTGCAGTGTCTTCAACAGCTGGTGCCACAGATACACAGTCTTTCTTCAAATGGAACTCCATGAAACCTCCCGTATCTTACCATAGAATCTAGTTGTTTAAAACAAGCTCTAGAAAAAGCTCTTCTAAGTTGTTTAACTCTTCTAACTTTTCTAGCTGGGAGGCTGATTTGGGTAGAGCCAGCCACTTCGAGGACTTGACATGTTTAAGGGATGCATGACCCTTTGTTTGAAACTTTTCTTGGCCTTCAGATCTGATTGGACTGGGAATTGGATGGAGAATCCATATTGTGAGACGGTATTTGAGAGTTGGGCAGCCCAAGCACAAGGAGGCATATTATGCATCTGGTCTTCTAAACAAAGCTTGGATAATCTATCTGAGTCCATAGATAGGATCTTCAGCCAATAGTTGAATACTTTAATTACCAAATGGCATTGTATAGCGGGTATACCCAACTCTGCCCTTACTTCTGGAGTTGGTGTAGACTTGTCCACCCCCAAGATGCATTTCAAGAAAGTGGACTGTATCAGTTCTAATAAGGGGGCATTAATATATCACCACAGTTCTGCGCCCTATGTAATCATTGGGACAATTTTGCTGTTGTATACCTTTATCATTGGAATTAAAGAACCTGGATAGCTGTGGTTGGTAAGCTGCCTTATGGCATTGGCACAGGCTGTAGCCCTTAAATAACTCCTCTTGAAATGTGGGAGCCAGGAACCTGTTTCTGTACAAACAAGTCCTAGGTATAAGTAGGACTTAACCTGATCTATACGTTCCCTATCCAGGCTCCAGTTGTACCTAGTCTGCTTCTTCCTGAAAACAACTACCTTGGTCTTAGATTTATTGATGTTCAGGTAGTTAAGTGCACAGTACGTACTAAATCTGTGCAGCAGTCTTCTCATTCCTACCTGGGTGTATGACATCAATACCATGTCATCTGCATAAAGCAGAATATTTGCATGTTTATTTTTAACTTTAGGCATGTGTGAATCGGTTGAATGAAGGAACATTGGGATGTCAGTGATGTACAGATTAAACAAAATGGTAACCAGTATACATCCTTGTCTGACCCCTTTATTGGTATTAATTATCCCGGTTAGGGATAATTAATCCAGTTTGCTCTTCGGGTAGCAAGCCCTTTTCAATTACCCAGTCATCAATCTTGTGTAGAAGATGTTTGGCATACAATTTGGCTACAATATCAATTAAACTGATCGGTCTGTAATTTGAGGGATCTCCCTTATCACCCTTTTTGTAAATAGGGACCACAATAGATAGCTCCCAACCTGCTGGAATTTGGCAGGAATTATTTATATCAGTAAATAAACCTGCAAGTAGGGGAGCCCACCAGTTAATGTTCCATTTAAATAATTCAGGGGATAGAAGATCTTCCCCAGGAGCCTTACTGGTCTTCAGAGTCTGAATGAGTCCTCTAGTCTCCCATTCAGTCACTGGAGGCCAAGGTGGAGAGGAGCTGCAGGCCTTCTGTGGATCATTTTGTGAGTCCTCTAATCCACTGCAACTTGAGGCAGTGAATAATTGGCTGTAGTATTCCTCCCACATGGAGGCAGGTATAGGGATGTCCAGGGAGAACCTACGTTCCCGCAATATTCCTGCAACTGAATGCCAAAAGAAGACTGGGTTTGGGTTTTTGGCTGCTAACTCTAAATTTAACCAGAGATAGGACAAATGGTGAGACTTCTTACACTTGATAGTTATAAAAAAAGTTGATATACTTTTGTCTAAGTACTAGCATGGCAGCATGGTTATTATTTGATGGATGATTCTGTGCTAAACGCATGGCTAGCCTTAATATTTTTCTCAGGGAATAACACTCTGAGTCAAACCATTGAGGGCCTTTTATCAGAGACCTTCTGGGCAGGCCTTTTCAGTTAAGAATGTCCTTAGTCCTTCACTTAGGTTTTCATAGGCTAGAAGTATAGAATCGACATCAGTGCAAGGTGAAATAACTCTGTCTACCAGAGTCAGGACTTGATCAGAGTTCATATAATCAGTCAGAGCTGTCACATCCACTCTGGCCCATTTTATCCTTCTGTCCTGGCAGATTTCTAGATGCAGTGAAACCCATGTATCATTTGTGGTGTAAGTTTACAGCAACTGGTTGGTGGTCGCTATCCTCTCTTACGTAAACCTGGATGTCTGAAAAAAGGGACACATTACTATTTGAAACACATATATAATCTAAAGTGCTGCTTGATTTCTCTCAGTGGTAAGAAAAAGGGTAAACAAAACTTTGGTCCTTGCCCCCCAGAATTTGCAGGTTACACTTGCATAACAGGTTTAACAACTGTATACCAGCAGCATTTCTTTTCTGGTCCCTAAAAGACCATGAAGGTAATAGGGATGGAATTCTTTGGGGATGTTCATTTTACTAACATGATCCTGTATAGAAGTCCCTAGCCTTGCATTAAAGTCTCCCAAAACAATTATAACTGTTTTAGGAGTTTTTGAGGTTAACTCTATCAAGGTTTGTTCTAAGTGCACCCATGTATATCAGGGGAATAGTATGTAGACGTTTGTGGTGGTATATAAATGTTTAACATCACAATCACAGAGGCATTATATTGAAATTGAACAGCTAAGCAATAAGGTGAAGAGGCACCTATGATGATTTCTGTACCCTTCCATCCTAGCTCTTCCTTGATCAATATGGCCAAACCCCCTATCGCCTGGCCTTTCTCTTTTGCTTTCCATGCTGGGGTGACCCAGGATTTAAAGCCAGGTATTGAAATCTGTTCATCTCCAGCTCTTAACCAGGTCTTTTGTACTGCAATCAGTCCAAAATTGGACAGAAATTTAGGTATATCACGTAGTTTGTTCTTCCATCCTGCTAGATTCCAAGTTAATATATGAATGGCTGAATCATTAACTATACCTATAGGAGAGCAGGAGGAAAAGCTAATGGGGGAGATGGTGCAGTAATAGAAGTTAAAGTATAAATAAATAAATAAAAATAATTGGGGGTGGGTTGTAATGTAAGATCAAGGGAGCCTGATGTATTCAGGTATAAACACCAATTACTGACTTGATTTTTTCTTGAAGACTACACAGTGAAGGGGCTTGCCATGGTGACTTCCTTTTGCTGTAATATTTTGTCTGGTGTCCATGTGAGTCTGGCACACCAATGCACTGGTGTTAGGGTCGTCCATCTTAGGTTCTATGTTCCTAGGGGCCTGGGGGTCTCCAGTGTTTGAGTTTGCTGGGGTTGAGGTGTTGCTACTCTATTCATGGCAATGGGTTCATCCATAATATTGAGAGTTTTCTTCTGAGGGGACCCAATAGTCTGCAGACCATTTGGTGGAACTGTGGCTTGAGAGAGAAGGAAAGCATTGGTATGCCATGAACCAGGACTTACATCAGAGGAGATATGGTCATTGGTTGGGTGCTGCAGGTTCAATTCCACTTCATCTGTTAAAATTACCAGATCATCTTCCTTCTGGTTGCTCTTTTGTTGAAAATCCTCAGTTGGGACAAAATGTATTAAGAGTGTCTGTAGACTGTTATTATATTTATTTATTTATTTATTTATTTATTTATTTATTTATTTATTTATCAAATTTATCACTGCCCATCTCTACCGCAGTAGACTCTTATTAGTCATTGGAACCCTTTTGGGGAGATATTGCCATTAATTCAATCAGAGGTTCTGCTGCTATATGTGTTGTTAACAGTGTGTGTTGTAAATTATTTAGTTTTCTCAGTATTTCATCTTGCTCACTATTTGGAAGTGCTCCAAAGGAATGAATCAGCTGTGCTTCTATTTTTTTTAAAAGAAACTTTATTGTTTTCCAAAATATAGTTAAAATAAAAAATAGAAAAGATAGAAAAGATAGAGAATAGGACTAAAGAAAAAAAAAGAAACTATAAAAGTGTAAATGGACAGAAAATAGAAACGGAATGTGACTTCCGACTTTCTCCAATACAGATATAGATAAATTTACAAATATAATCTCTTACCATTAATTAAACCATAATAACATTATTTCTATTAAAACAAACCATTTAATCACTAAAGCCCAAAATTAAAACTTCATTTTTTTCCAACACAAGCAAGTACTCTAAAAGTGGTTGCCAAGTAGATATAAATCCAGAAACAGAATGTTAATGCTGATAACTTAGCCATTTGAGCCAAATCCATTAATTTAATAATCCAGTCTTCAACTGTAAGTATTTGTGAATCTTTCCATCATTGTGCATATAAAAGTCTTGCAGCTGTAATCATATATAAAAGCAAAGTTCTATATTGTTTCTCTAACTCCTCCATCAAACCCAAGAGAAACAGTTCTGGGGTTTTTTTTTTTGTATGTTCACTTTGAGAATCTTTTGGATCCCAAAACTTTTTAGCCTTCTCACAGGTCCACCAAAGGTGATAAAAGGTTCCTTCACCCTGTAAACATTTCCAACAAACATTTGTTACACCATTATACATTTTTGACAGCTTAATTGGAGTTAAATACCAACAATACATCGTTTTGTAAAAATTCTCTTTTAAGTTGTAATTCAAGGTGAATTTCAAACCTTTGTTCCACATATTTTCCCATTGCTCCAACATAATATTACATCCAAAGTTCATTTCAAACTGAGTTGTTTCATTAACAAATTTATAATTCTTTTTATCCACTTTAAAACATTCTGACAATTGCACATAAGTAAACCAATGACACGTAAAACCTTCCAACTCTAACATTTCCCTTGTTTTAAGTTTTGGTTCACCCTCTTCCAAATTTAACAAATCTTTATACTTTAACCAACTTATTCCTCCCACATTTTCTCTTCTAACAAATGCTTCTTGAGGTGACAACCATAATGGTATATTAGGAGACAATCTTACCTTATATTTGTTCCAAATCCTCAGTATGGCACTCCTGACAAAATGATTTTTAAAATCCTTATTAACTTTAACTTTATCATACCACAGGTAGGCATGCCACCCGAATCTTAATTCATGTCCTTCAAGCTGAAATAATTTCTTGTTCTCCATAGAACAAGAATCAGCTGTGCTTCTAGAGCTTCGTCAGTGTAATGACCCTGACTTCAATGTCCCAATAAACACTTCTCCATGCACTTCATTGAAATGCAGAATAAGCTTTATTACGGATACATGTAAATCAAAGCACTCCCAAAGATCCAAATGACGGTTTCTCAAACTTAGCTCTCCCCCTTTGCACCAGTTTCTTCGCACCCATGATGTCAATGTCCATTACTTTCCCACTCCGCACTCGCCCCCTCCAGACTCCTGCAGGTGGATGACCTTGATGATGCATTCCACAGTCTCTGGTGTTAGACACAGCTCTGCTCCTGAAACGTCTTCCCCCTCCCCACACAACACGTTCTAATTATACAAAGACAAATGGCAGGATTTCACTAGAACCCTGACAGTCAGATACCTTTCTGACACCACATGAGTTTGGTTGATTATCTGGGTTGCTTTTTGTCAAGGTCGAACTCTCAAGGCTATCTGCAGTGGGCAACTTATCATTCCTAGAGCCTAGCCGGAGATCTTCAGCTTGCATAGTTGGATAAAAAAGTGAGCAAATTTTATTATTCTGAAACACACGTAATGGGAATATTTGAAACGTACCAAGAAAGGGTTTCATTTTAAGCAGCATACCAGGAATTGTAGAGCATTTAAATGTCAGCAAAACTCTTTAACTTTCCCTTTTAGTGGGTAGCCATTCCGCTGCCTGTAAGTCTATCAGATGGAGTTGACAGCAGAGGAGTTGACTTAAGGATAGAACAATAGCTCTTTTTGTATCCCAATGACCCCTATTAACTCTATTAAGATAAATATGTAGGGTGACCTGGTTTGTTTGAAGGATTTGAGTATTCCCGATTCCCCTCTCCCCCTTCTCATCACACAATAATGGGGAGTTCACTTTCCTATTGGTGTTGTAGTTGGAGTTTGAGTGTTTTTTGCTATTAAGTGCAGGCTGCTTTCTCCTAATGTTAGTTTGTTCTTCCATAAGTACAGTCAGTTTGTCTGATTGTTTCTGGGTAAAAGCTTCAAAAGACTTTTTAAAGGAATCCTCATTGTTTATTGTTGTTAAATAGTCAAAGATAGAGAGTACAGTCTGTGCTGTTAAAAGGCATTGTCTAGATATAAAGTCGTTAGCACTCTCTTTTGTGTGATTCTTGACCTGTCCATCGCTTATGGAAGCTAAAGTTGCCAGAGGGACGGCAGAAGCCTCATGAGAAGAGTGTGTTGTAAAAGCATTTTTGTGATCTTCTTGAAGAGAGGTAGAGAGATCTAACAGTTGTTGCTCGATCTCTGTTTGCAAATCCCACTCCAAAACATCCTGTTGTTTCATATAAGTAACATTTCTGTCATCACTATTATTATTAAATTTACTTACTGGTAAGTCATTCTTCACAACTAGATAATCGGCAATTTTCGGTTGCTTTGGAGGCTTTGAAATGCTGGCTATTCCTGAGTTCATTCTATGTCACTGCTTTCTTTTTCCCATTCTCTTACTTGTTCCACAAAGTATTTAAATATGTTCACTATTAAAATGAACTGGTGCAGCCAGTCCCTTTGTCTTTAGTAAAAAAAAAAAAAAAGTAGTAAACAGGCTCATGGAAAATTTCCATGAAAATTTCCCTTATCTATATTTTTAAAAGAACTTTCTAAAAAGTTGTTTATTTATTATATTTGGACATTTTGTAAATGGCTGAGCAATAAGGAGTTTATTTCCCAATTGCAACATCCCTAGATAAGAGATAGAAGCTTGTTGAATTCAAAGTTCAGCAAAGATATGAAGTGTTCCCTCCTGAACTTCTTGTTTTATCCAGTCCACTCTGCCACCACCACCCCTTTCTTTAACTGTTGTATGGTTTCATGTACAATTACAACACTATAAAAATTATAACACAGTTTTTTAAAAATGCAATATGCTGTTCTCTGTCTTTCCTGGAACCACGCAAATATTATAAGAGTTGGTGTGGCCAAGCAAGCAAGTCTTTGCCTAGGAATATTAGGCCTCAAATTTCTGCACGTATCTGAACCTTGTATAAAATGCCAATAGAAACAATAGAAAGTTCAAAATCAGAAGCACCTAAAATATACTGTTTTTTATTTTATTACTGCATTTGTTTTATATAGTTGTTTTATTTTGATTTCTTATACATAGCTTTAGGCGCTTCTGCAGAAAACATTAAAAATCAATCAGTAGTGAACTGTTCAGAGACATTGTGCTATGGAGTGACAATATAAATAAATAAATAAATACATTTTTAAGGTATTTTAAAGTATAAATAAGGTATAAAGTATAAATTAAGGAACTAATACGTGTAATACTGATGGACGGTAGAGTGTGATTTTTGCAATAGATACATAGCTTTTTTCTTCTTTCCTCTGCAACAGAAAGACAGATCCTAGCAACAAGAGCAGTGGAATACTCCAAGAGTCCATCTGTTTCGCTAAAGCAAATCCAACATAGGAAAAGGGATTAGGTGAGAAATAAACACACATGGGACTGTTAGATCATCAGATGCAAGTCAGAGCAGTGATGTACCAAAGTAAGGAAACAGTTGAAGCCCAGCCAACCAGGTACCATCCTGGTATATTGACTTAAAACCCAGAAAGATTTTTATTCTTTCCAACCCACGGAATGTTGTGATACATAGATGATTGATTGATTGATTGATTGAGTTGAAGAGGTTTGAGAGACTGTCTATCCATCAGTGGAATAGCAATCTGAAAACAGAACAGAACCAAAGTTAATAACCAACCAAAGAAAGATTAATTTTGAAAATGGACCAAATCTGGTTGTGGTCTATAGAGAAAAAAAGGTTGGGGGGGGAATATCCCCAAAGCATTCCTGTGAGAGAGGCAGTTGGGCAGTGGCTTGGAATGCTGCCAAGTGCTCCTCCTAAGCCCTTTTCCTCCTCCATTCCATTCATGTGACATAGAATGGAGCTGCTATTAAGAAGTTGGAAAGAATTCCAGAAGCCATGCTTTGCATGCTTTCCCTTCCTTGTTACTTTTCCCAAACCAATGATATATGGGAAAGAAATTATGTAAAGGACATGGGATTCTGCTTATCCATCAGTTGCTCTGTTCATCAGCACAGTCACTCTTCGAAAACTGAAGAGAATAGTACCAATTTGGTGCCAGTGGGAGAAGGAGCCAGCAAAAGAAAGATTAAGTTTAATAAGGGCTGATCTTGCTGGTAACTGGCTTAGGGAAACTCCAAAGCCTATACTTGGATATAAAGCATCCAAATACATGTTAGGTTATAAGCTGTGTAGTTTGCATGTAAGACTTTTAACATTTCTCAGAGTATTATCCTGCTCCTACTTTTAACGCATATTTAGACTAAAGTATTTTGAAAGAAGCAAATCTTTTGAAATCGCAATAGAGATTTAGTTAGTATGAAGTAGAACCTGACTGATTGAAGCTGATGTGCTTACTAATTTATTCCTAGGAAATGTGCATGTGTTATAAGGAAGAAGCAATCTTTCACAGAACAAATAAAATATCTTCACTGAAGGGTAATGATTATTTCTCTGTCACTCCTAAAAAAAGACTTCAGTAAGTCATGAGCACCACAAAAGCTACATAATAATCACCCTTCACAGAAAAGATATCCTGTAGATATAAAATGTACAGTTGTCATGTCTCCGAATCATCAGGCACAATGTGGAGCTGACAAACAAAGGGAAGTCTAAGATTTTCCTTCCATGCAACCTAGTTCACTTCCTCACTTTTATTTGTATCTTTGGAAAAGGGCAAATCTATTTTCAGCAGCTCTCACAAATGGAGAAGATCTGAAAAGGCTGTTCAGTCAGCTGCATTTCTAAGGCTCAAGAGTTTTTTCAGATTCTCCCACTCTACCTATAAATCATCAAAGGAAATAAAGGTTTTATTCTTTTCTCCACCACACATGTTGAAAAAAGACTCTCAGACATTCAGAGCAACTCAGAAACTACTCTGAGCTCATGTGAATGTGCCAACATTTATTTCATGCTAAGCATAGACATCTGCAGCTCCTGGTCCAGTCAGTTACAAAATGTTGCTCTTTCTTCTCACTACATTGCTAGGAATGGGTAAGAAATTCAGAAAGTTTGGGGATATACTGTACATTAATCTTAAAAGGTAAAGGTTCCCCCCGCACAGTTGTGCAGTCGTGTCCGACTCTAGGGGCCGGTGCTCATCTCTGTTTGTTAGACAAAGAGCCAGCATTGTCTGAAGACACTTGCATGGTCATGTGGCCGGCATGACGCACGTGGAACGCTGTTACCTTCCCACCGAAGTGGTACCTATTAATCTACTTGCATTTGCATGCTTTTGGATTGCTAGGTTGGCAAGAGCTGGGGAGAGTGCGGGAGCTCACTCCATCACGCGGGGCTAGGGATTTGAACCTCCGAACTTGTGATCTTCCGATCAACAAGCCTGGCGTCTTACCCGCTGAGCCACCACATCCCCGTATATTAATCTTGTTGTTGTTTATTCATTCAGTCACTTCCGACACTTCGTGACTTCATGGACCAGCCCACGCCAGAGCTTCCTGTTGGCCATCGGCATCCCCAGCTCCCCCACGGTCGAGTCTGTCACCTCCAGAATATCATCCATCCATCTTGCCCTTGGTCGGCCCCTCTTCCTTTTGCCTTCCACTTTCCCTAGCATCAGCATCTTCTCCCGGGTATCCTGTCTTCTCATTATGTGGCCAAAGTACTTCAGTTTTGCCTTTAATATCATTCCCTCAAGTGAGCAGTCTGGCTTTATTTCCTGGAATATGGACTGGTTTGATCTTCTTGCAGTCCAAGGCACTCTCAGAATTTTCTTCCAACACCACAGTTCAAAAGCATCTATCTTCCTTCGCTCAGCCTTCCTTATGGTCCAGCTCTCACAGCCATAGGTTACTACAGGGAATACCATTGCTTTGACTATGCGGATCTTTTTTGTCAGTGTGATGTCTCTGCTCTTAACTATTCTATCGAGATTTGTCATTGCTCTCCTCCCGAGAAGTAGACGTCTTCTGATTTCCTGGCTGCAGTCAGCATCTGCAGTAATCTTTGCGCCTAGAAATACAAAGTCTGTCACTGCCTCCACTTTTTCTCCTTCCATTTGCCAGTCATCAATCAAGCTGGTTGCCATAATCTTGGTTTTTTTGAGGTTTAACTGCAACCCAGCTTTTGCACTTTCTTCTTTCACCTTCATCATAAGGCTCCTGAGTTCCTCCTCGCTTTCAGCTATCAAAGTGGTATCATCTGGATATCTAAGATTGTTAATGTTTCTTCCAGGGATTTTAACTCCAGCCTTGGATTCATCAAGTCCAGCACATTGCATGATGTGTTCTGCATACAGGTTGAATAGGTAGGGTGAGAGTATACAGCCCTGCCATACTCCTTTCCCAATCTTAAACCAGTCCGTTGTTCCGTGATCTGTTCTTACGGTTGCTACTTGGTCGTTATACAGATTCCTCAGGAGGCAGACAAGATGACTTGGTATTCCCATACCACCAAGAACTTGCCACAATTTGTTATGATCCACACAGTCAAAGGCTTTAGAAAAGTCAATAAAACAAAAATAGATGTTTTTCTGAAACTCCCTGGCTTTCTCCATTATCCAGTGGATATTGGCAATTTGGTCTCTAGTTCCTCTGCCTTTTCTAAACCCAGCTTGTACTTCTGGCAATTCTCGCTCCATGAATTGCTGGAGTCTACCTTGCAAGATCTTGAGCATTACCTTACTGGCATGTGAAATAAGTGCCACTGTTTGATAGTTTGAATATTCTTTAGTGTTTCCCTTTGGTATGGGAATATAAATTGATTTTTTCCAATCTGATGGCCATTCTTGTGTTTTCCAAATTTGCTGGCATATGGCATGCATCACCTTGACAGCATCATCTTGCAAGATTTTAAACAGTTCAGCTGGGATACCGTCATCTCCTGCTGCCTTGTTATTAGCAATGCTTCTTAAGGCCCATTCAACCTCACTCTTCAGGATGTCTGGCTCTAACTCACTGACCACACCATCAAAGCTATCCCCGATATTATTATCCTTCCTGTACAGATCTTCCGTATATTTTTGCCACCTTTTCTTGATCTCTTCTCCTTCTGTTAGGTCCTTGCCATCTTTGTTTTTGATCATACCCATTTTTGCCTGGAATTTACCTCCGATGTTTCTAATTTTCTGAAAGAGGTCTCTTGTCCTTCCTATTCTATTATCATCTTCCACTTCCGCAGATTGTTTGTTTAAAAATAATTCCTTATCTCTTCTGGCTTACCTCTGGAATTTTGCATTGAATTGGGCATATCTCCCCCTATCACTGTTGCCTTTTGCTTTCCTTCTTTCTTGGGCTACTTCCAGTGTCTCAGCAGACAGCCATCTTGCCCTCTTGGTTTTCTTTTTCTTTAGGACGTTTTTTGTTGCTGCCTCCTGAACAATGTTGCGAACTTCTGTCCATAGCTCTTCCGGGACCCTATCTACTAAATCTAGTCGCTTAAATCTATTCTTAACTTCCACTGCATATTCATTAGGAAAGTTAGTGAGCTCATATCAAACTGATCTGTGCGTCCTCCCTATTCTCTTTAGTCTGATTCTAAATTGTGCAATAAGAAGTTCGTGATCTGAACTACAGTCAGCTCCAGGTCTTGTTTTTACCGACTGTATAGATGTCTGCCACCTTTGGCTACAAAGGATGTAGTCAATCTGATTTCGGTGTCGACCATCTGGTGAAGTCCATGTATAAAGTCATCTTTTAGGTTGCTGGAAGAGAGTGTTTGTTATGCACAGTGAATTGTCTTGGCAAAATTCTATCAGCCTATGTCCCGCTTCATTTTGTTCTCCTAGACCATGCTTGCCTGTAATTCCAGGTGTCGTTTGACTATCCACCTTAGCATTCCAGTCTCCTGCAATGAAAATAACATCTCTTTTTGGCGTATTATCCAGTAGGTGCTGCAGATCCTCATAGAACTGATCTACTTCTGCTTCTTCAGCATCTGTGGTTGGGGCGTATATTTGGATCACTGTGATGTTAAATGGCTTACCCTGAATTTGAATTGAGATCATTCTATCGTTTTTTGGATTGTATCCAAGCACTGCTTTAGCCACTTTATTATTAATTATGAAGGCTACTCCATTTCTTCTGTGTTCTGTATTAATCATAGACTAGCCAAAAATAAAGGAGAATCCAAAACACAGTTGTGGACCAAAAATCAAACTTCTCAATATTGTGTGATACACTGTATTTTGCATGTAAAGTCACATAGAAACTTTTAGGCTGTCCATTCCATCGGATAAAGTAAAGCAGTGGACCTGGGCAGGTTAAGAATGGGGTCCAAAGCTCCATCTATTGCTCTCCCACGTTGCTACCGAAAGAAAGAGCTTAATTGTTACTAGGGAGGGTGGCTCTCCAGAACAGCTTGAAGCCCACTGGTCATCCCAGCACCATAGCGCTGAGAGTTACTTTGAAAGGTGGCCCCTTGCATTAACTCACAGTATGACTCCTCACTATAAGGACATTACAACCACTTCTTATAGCAGCCACCCTCTAGTGATGTTCCTAACTCGTGTGCTGTGTCTAAAAGAAGCTAATGTGAATAAATGTACACAGAAGTAAATATATCTTTAGAGTTAATTAATGGCACAGTTTTCACGAACATTTTCATGAAGTTAAGATGCAAATACTGTTGCTAAATAGGGATTATGAATACCTAACTGAGCAATCAGCTCTATACGTGGAACAATAATTTCAAGTGAAATATAATCTCTAAAGGTTGTTATTTTAGCGTTTTTCCAAATGGTTTATATTATAACATGTGTTGAAGAGTAGCTATTAATGGATTATGCTTTCTCTTATTTAATTAGCGTCTGCAGCTGAGTTTTAGGATTATGCCGGTCAACATTTGATAAATCCAATCCATCATCAACTTAATAGTTCATTTATTTAGATAGCTAAATACTATCATGGGTTTATAAAACAGATACAACTGCATATAAATGATATGCTGCTTGTCCTATGCACCAAAAATTTGATCCAATCCTAACACTAACCCCCAAATTCCTGTAAATTTAATGTCACTGGTATGGAAAACACCAGTGTTACAATCATCAGATGACTAGGCCTATTGCTAAAGTCACTAGAAAGCAAGCATGTTGATGTTTAACTGAAGCAGAGGCAGGATGTAGACTCAAACCTCATCCACAATGTTTCCATATATTAGTTCCCTAAGGCTCTTCCACAGCTCATTTCAAGTGTTCTTGTTTTAGATGTAAGCTAGCAGAAAACTAAACAACACAGATTTTGTGGTCCTTATTGGCAATCCAAAATGCTTGCAGGAGGACAGTCTCCTTACTTTCCATAAAGGGAAGACTGACCTTTCCTATACCTTCTCAATGTCACTAGTTGACAGGAAAACATCTATTAAATGCAGCACCACAGTGATTGGTGGGGATTCTGTCAGACGGCTAGATCTACAAGTCTAGCCCTCACTTCATTTGCCGCCTCTCTCCACTGCCGCAATAACTATAGGCCTGAATGGGTCTATTTTGCTCAAATAACAGCTGACATAAATGGGGATGGGGGATTGCTTTATCTGTCAGTGTCCTTCTTCGTTGCACTGCCCCATCTCCACCACTGATGATCAGCTGCTATATCAGCAGATCCAGATCTCTGAGTCAGGGATCAGCTCAGAGACCTGGCATGTACAGAGAAAAAAACCAAGTTTGAAATAATTGTATTCTCCTACTGTCTAAAGCAGAAAAGAATGCCCTGAAAGGGGGTGTGCGTATGCTGTCTCCAGTCTAAAATGACCAATGTGTGCTGGGCTGATTCTATCCCTTTGTGGTTACCTGACAGAACTACCAGCAAAATGATCAGTGAAGCTCATTAGCTTGTATCTACAGGAAAGCCGTCATGGTTTATTGGCTGCTTAAAGGAAAAACACTATCCTAACATCAGAACAGCTACGGATGACTTTAGGCTGTCTGGAGCATGAACAGGGTAAAAAATGAAGGTATGGAGACACAGCAGATAAAAGCAATTAACAAGGCATGTTCATAGAATGGTTAGTTGCAAATGGGGAAATCTTAGTTATCTTTAGGTTTTCAGAAAATATCTGAAAAAAGATTGTACGCACCTGATTGTCCATAACATTCTCAGAAAGTTGGCAACCCTTTATAAAAGTTAATTAATTAATGGCATTCAAAAACCCAAGCATGTTCAACTGAATGATGTTACCTAAAAATCCAAGGCTGAGAAACAGGTGGTGAAGAAGTCTAGGGCAAGAGAAAGAGATGCAAGGCTTAAACTCTGGAGCTAAATATAAATATGGCTAGATTCCTAGATTTTGCAGTAGCTGCAAAATCATTATAACAGCCTTTTTCACATCTGCAATAGAATCATCTACTGGGGCTTATCTTTCAACATCCAAGCCTGGGTGCTTGTTTGTGATCCTAAGAGACAGATGCATTGCCATGTCCAGGTTAAAGCTGTGATATCCCAGCAGCTATTTACCTGGAATATGTAATAACTGTTAGAATTCCACAGGATTCTGGATGGAACAAACACTAGCCAGACTGAATGAAGTGTCTGAGTCCCTTCCTCCCCAAACACCTATGGTGGAATTGGGGAGGAGGTTGACTTACATTGAAAACTGTACAAGGTGGTCCTCCTTTTCCCTATTCATTTAAGCACTGAAAATACATGGCATGCTTAGAGCAATGTGAGGTTTTAAAAGGACGTTTTTGCCTTCCTGAAACCATAATGTGATACCATATGTCACATGACAAATTAAAGTCAACTAAAGTGCCCCAACACAACAGATTCATTCTAAGAACCTCAATAATGACCCTTGACTACATCCCTATGCTATCAACTAAAAGAAAATTAGTTATTTTGCATGTTTTTCTAGAAAACAGGAGTATTGCTTTTGGCCATGTTTTTAAAATGCTTTGTTGTTGTTTATTCGTTCAGTCGTTTCCGACTCTTCGTGACCTCATGGACCAGTCCACGCCAGAGCTTTCTGTCGGCCGTCACCATCCCCAGCTCCCCAATGGTTGAGTCCGTCACCTCCAGAATACCATCCATCCATCTTGCCCTTGGTCGGCCCCTCTTCCTTTTGCCTTCCACTTTCCCTAGCATCAGCTTCTTCTCCAGGGTATCCTGTCTTCTCATTATGTGGCCAAAGTACTTCAGTTTTGCCTTTAATATCATTCCCTCAAGTGAGCAGTCTGGCCTGATTTCCTGGAGTATGGACTGGTTTGATCTTCTTGCAGTCCAAGGCACTCTCAGAATTTTCCTCCAACACCACAGTTCAAAAGCATCTATCTTCCTTCGCTCAGCCTTCCTTATGGTCCAGCTCTCGCAGCCATAGGTTACTACAGGGAATACCATTGCTTTAACTATGCGGACCTTTGTTGTCAATGTGATGTCTCTGCTCTTAACTATTTTATCAAGATTTGCCATTGCTCTCCTCCCAAGAAGTAGACGTCTTCTGATTTCCTGGCTGCAGTCAGCGTCTGCAGTAATCTTTGCGCCTAGAAATACAAAGTCTGTCACTGCCTCCACTTTTTCTCCCTCTATTTGCCAGTCATCAATCAAGCTCGTTGCCATAATCTTGGTTTTTTTGAGGTTTAACTGCAACCCAGCTTTTGCACTTTCTTCTTTCACCTTCGTCATAAGGCTCCTCAACTCCTCCTCGCTTTCAGCCATCAAAGTGGTATCATCTGCATATCTGAGATTGTTAATGTTTCTTCCAGCGATTTTAACTCCAGCCTTGGATTCCTCAAGCCCAGCATGTCGCATGATGTGTTCTGCGTACAGGTTGAATAGGTAGGGTGAGAGTATACAACCCTGCCGTACTCCTTTCCCAATCTTAAACCAGTCTGTTGTTCCGTGCTCTGTTCTTACCGTTGCTACTTGGTCGTTATACAGATTCCTCAGGAGGCAGACAAGATGACTTGGTATCCCCATACCACCAAGAACTTGCCACAATTTGTTATGATCCACACAGTCAAAGGCTTTAGAATAGTCAATAAAACAGAAATAGATGTTTTTCTGAAATTCCCTGGCTTTCTCCATTATCCAGCGGATATTGGCAATTTGGTCTCTAGTTCCTCTGCCTTTTCTAAACCCAGCTTGTACATCTGGCAATTCTCGCTCCATGAATTGCTGGAGTCTACCTTGCAAGATCTTGAGCATTATCTTACTGGCATGGGAAATAAGTGCCACTGTTCGATAGTTTGAACATTCTTTAGTGCTTCCCTTTTTTGGTATGGGGATATAAGTTGATTTTTTCCAATCTGATGGCCATTCTTGTGTTTTCCAAATTTGCTGGCATATGGCATGCATCACCTTGACAGCATCATCTTGCAAGATTTTAAACAGTTCAGCTGGGATACCGTCGTCTCCTGCTGCCTTGTTATTAGCAATGCTTCTTAAGGCCCATTCAACCTCACTCTTCAGGATGTCTGGCTCTAACTCACTGACCACACCGTCAAAGCTATCTCCAATATTATTATCCTTCCTATACAGATCTTCCGTATATTCTTGCCACCTTTTCTTGATCTCTTCTGCTTCTGTTAGGTCCTTACCATCTTTGTTTTTGATCATACCCATTTTTGCCTGGAATTTACCTCCGATGTTTCTAATTTTCTGGAAGAGGTCTCTTGTCCTTCCTATTCTATTGTCTTCTTCCACTTCTGCACATTGCTTGTTTAAAAATAATTCCTTATCTCTTCTGGCTAACCTCTGGAATTTTGCATTTAATTGGGCATATCTCCCCCTGTCACTGTTGCCTTTTGCTTTCCTTCTTTCTTGGGCTACTTCCAGTGTCTCAGCAGACAGCCATCTTGCCTTCTTGGTTTTCTTTTTCTTTGGGATGTTTTTTTGTTGCCGCCTCCTGAACAATGTCGCGAACTTCTGTCCATAGTTCTTCCGGGACCCTATCTACTAAATCTAGTCCCTTAAATCTATTCTTCACCTCCACTGCATATTCCTTAGGAATATTAGTGAGCTCATATCTAACTGATCTGTGGGTCTTCCCTATTCTCTTTAGTCTGATTCTAAATTTTGCAATAAGAAGTTCGTGATCTGAACTACAGTCAGCTCCAGGTCTTGTTTTTACCGACTGTATAGAGGTCCGCCACCTTTGGCTGCAAAGGATGTAGTCAATCTGATTTCGGTGTCGACCATCTGGTGAAGTCCATGTATAAAGTCGTCTTTTAGGTTGTTGGAAGAGAGTGTTTGTTATGCACAGTGAGTTGTCTTGGCAAAATTCTATCAGCCTATGTCCTGCTTCATTTTGTTCTCCCAGACCATGCTTGCCTGTAATTCCAGGTGTCGTCTGACTACCCACCTTAGCATTCCAGTCTCCTGTAATGAAAATAACATCTCTTTTTGGTGTATTATCCAGTAGGTGCTGCAGATCCTCATAGAACTGATCTACGTCTGCTTCTTCAGCATCTGTGGTTGGGGCGTATATTTGGATCACTGTGATGTTAAATGGCTTACCCTGAATTCGAATTGAGATCATTCTATCGTTTTTTGGATTGTATCCAAGCACTGCTTTAGCCACTTTATTATTAATTATGAAGGCTACTCCATTTCTTCTGTGGTCCTCTTGTCCACAGTAGTAGATCTGGTGGTCATCTGATGTGAAGTGGCCCATCCCAGTCCATTTCAGTTCACTGACACCTAAAATGTCTATATTTAATCTTGACATCTCACCAATAACCACATCCAATTTGCCCTGGCTCATAGATCTTACATTCCAGGTTCCTATGGTGTGTTGATCTTTAGAACATCGGATTCGTCGTTCACCACCAGCACCGTCGGCCGCTAGCCGTCCTTTCGGCTTTGAGCTAGCTGCGTCATCACATCTGGGGCTAGTTGAACGTATCCTCTGTTCCTCCCCAGTAGCATTTTGACCATCTTCCGACCTGGGAGTCCCATCTTCCGATGGTATACCGACATATCTTTGGTTGTACTGATCCATTTAGTTTTCATGGCAAGAATACTGGGGTGGGTTGCCATTACCTTCCCCAGGGATCGTATTTGGTCTGACCTCTCTGCCACGACCTTCCCGTCTTGGGTGTCCCTTCACGGTTTAGCTCATGGTTTCATTGAGGTGCTCAAGCTCCAGCACCACGACAAGGTAACGATCTCCTTTGCTGGAGTTTAAAATGCTAGAACATTTAAAAAAAAAAAAACACTTGAAATCTGTTGCAGACATTAACACTTTTAAAAACATGAAAGTTGTCTTGTTTTGCTGTAGTAAAATTAACAGGTAAACAATTGGATCTATTGTACACATGTGTAACAATTCAATTTGTGTTAAACATCTCCTTCACAGCTGTTCAGCATGGAATTGCATTGAACAAGCCTGACTTGAAATTTCAAGCTTCACAGTCTACTAGTTGAGGAAAGTATACTTAAGTTAAAATATCTATTTATGGGGGTGGGGAAAACCTTGAATAAATTGGTTGAATTTTTCAGCTGATTTGTAATTAGGCCACTAATCCAGGAAAGTGTTTGAATTGAGGATTAGGTGTAGATGTTTAACTGCCCTTTTAAGCTGGCTTCATCTCACCTTTTCTTATTTTTTGTTGTTGTACCCTGCTGTTAGCTTCCCACGTTCATGGACAGGATATGGTAGGGCAACCAGATCTGGGCTGCAAAAATGATAGCAAAGAAATAAATCTTTAAGAATTTTTGTTCCATCAAATGGTTGTCTGGAATTTTTCAGCCTAGATTTGGTATGTCCATATGATGCATACAATGGTCTAACCGTCTTTACTCCGTGTTCCTACATTAAGAGAAATGTTCTTAGCTGACCATAGTTACAGTTTTTCTTTTGAAATTCCCACTTGTCCCTTCATCCTATACTAGAGAAGAAATATAGGTAGAGACTTTTCAAAGGTATGTGACACTATAACAGAAAATGGTTTTGTTAACCAATACAAATAAGCATGCTTATGTGTATGTGTATGTGCGTATGTGTATGTGTATGTGTTTATCTATTCATATTTTCAAGGGGGGGGGGAAGGACAGTGTGCTTTAGTCATTAAAATTCAACCTTGGCATCATGACCTGCTAAAGTGTATATTTCTTTCTTCATTACCAAAATCAATATTAGTGTCTAGATTGGCTCGGAACAGCTTCTGTCAATAGCTGAACTTCCAGGAAATGAATCAATTAAGAGTGAGCCTTCTCTGTTCATTTGATGTGTTTATTAAGTACACCATTAATTTAACAAGAGAGAGATGTATGATTGTTACTGTAATTCTGGAGAATTGATGTCATATCAAGTATCCTTCAATGACAGTCTGGTATAAAGTCAGAAATCTAAAAAGCACTTCCCTCAGAATAGATGTGCCTTTTTTCTTTTGCTTTCTGACTAACATTGCAATTAACAAATCTACAAAGAGGCATGCTTGCATTGAAGGCCAGTTCAATCCAGTTGAAGACAGGTGAATTTATCCCAAAATCTCCTATTAAAATTCACTTGTCCTACTGATTTTAGTAGTCCTGAACAATGTTTAGACATGTGGCCTCTGATGTTATCTTTATACTTGCTATAGAAGCATATTAGTATTTAGAAGGAGAAAGACCATTACTGGTTCAAGATAGATAGATAGATAGATAGATAGATAGATAGATAGATAGATAGATAGATAGACAGACAGACAGACAGACAGACAGACAGACAGACAGACAGACAGATATTCAAATGTTTAAGACTACATTACAAGGCAGGGAATATCATTTGTGGAATTCTGTGTCTGATATTTATATTACTTTCTCAAACTCTGTTTCTTTTATTACTAAAATACAATAAACAATAAGTGTTTCCTTTGTTAAACACACACATCTTGCTACAGTTGTATCAATGCTATTGAAAAGAAATGCAAACAAAATTAACTCTCAAGTTTCTGACTTTACTTAATAGTAAAAAAAACTTGAGAGATTTATATATGCCTAATCATCTTACCCATAGGATACTATGACCATTTTCAGATAATCCATTTATACAACTTCTCCTCTACATACATTATAATATAATATGAATGTATCAATAGTGGGAAGACTAGGAGATGGTACCACTGAGTCACAAGCTTCTATACACCATGAATGTTTACATATTTTTTAAAGTAATGGTGGAGACAATGGGCACAGCACCTCAAAATACAGTTTGATTGCTTGAAGGTGGAATCTGGGGTTGCATCTGATTACTTCCAGGTGATCTTGAATCCTGATGATGGATAACTATAACTTTATCAGATTTAGTTTTATGCAACCACTGTGCAGTAAGGACAACCTGACCTGTGCTGCAAAGATATGGATGACCATTTGATGGCAGAACTTGAGTCTTTCATATCTCTTTGCTGCCATCTACTGACCATTTTTGTAGCCCAGATCTGGAGCCCAAGAATTGGGTGGAATTTAAAGTACTGGCTGGAAATGGGGTGGGGGATCATTAGGAAGCTGATTGGGCAGCTTTGATAAGGCACTCTTTTTTTTTCATTTGAAACCAATTTCCAAGTCTCCTGTGATTAAAAAATGGAAGTAGATGGAAGAGCTGCTATTAAAGCCTACCTCGTGGCAATTTGTGCGGTGAAGAGGCAATACTTCTCCGCACAAATTGCAGCTCTTTTTAAGGTGACCCATCTCCTTCTGGGTAAGGAGGATTCGGCGGTGTACCTGCAGGGGCGCTCTGAGGAATTGCAGATTTTCTGACAGATAAAATCACTCAGATTCATTCCCAGTTGGATGCCAGTGTGGATAATGGTCTGGTAGAGGTGCCTGGGGTAGGTTCTTGCCCAGTTATCTGGGAACACTTTGACCCTGTTGATCCTGAGGAACTGGACAGGTTCCTAGGGACTGTGAGCAAAGCCACTTGTGTGTTGGATCCATGTCCCTCCTGGCTAGTAAAAGCCTCCTGGGAAATGACATGTGGATGGGTACTGGTGGTGAGAGGCTGTGGTTCGCCCCCTCCTTAAGGAGCCATCACTGGATCCCACGCTGATGGATAGTTTTTGTCCTGGCTCCAACCTCCCCTTTTTGAGGAAGGTTGTTGAGAAGGTGGCCGTGCTGCAGCTCCAGAGGATCCTGGATGAAACAGATTATCTGGACCCCTTCCAGTCAGGATTCAGGCCTGGATATGGGATGGAAATGGCATTGGTCATGCTTTTCGATGATCTCTGGAGGGAGGAGGATGGAGGGTGTGCGACAATCATGGCTCTACTTGACCTCTCAGCGGCTTTCAATACCATCGACCATGGTATCCTTCTGGAACAGCTTCGGGGGTTGGAGGTGGGGAGCACTGTGTTGTTCTGGTTTACCTCCTTCCTGTGGGGCCATTTCCAGTCGGTGTTGATCGGGGGTGAGAGGTCTTGCCCTTGGCCCCTGCTTTGTGGGGTGCCGCAGGGGTCACTGCTCTCTCCACTCCTGTTTAACACCTACATGAAGCCACTGGGTGAGATCATCCATCACCATGGGGTGAGATATCATCAGTATGCTAAGGATACTCAGTTGTACATCTCTGCCCATGGTGAGTTAAGTGATGCCGCAACCGCCCTCTCCCAGTGCCTGGAGGCTGTTGAGGTCTGGATGGGGAGTAACAGGTTGAAGTTGAACCCTGGCAAGACAGAATGTCTGTGGGCTCGGGGCTCTTTGGTTTCCAGAGAATTACCATCTTTGGTCTTGGATGAGGTTGCACTGCCACAGACAGACCCTGTGCATAACCTGGGGGTTCTCCTGGACTCACAACTCCTACTTGAAGAGCAGGTGGCAATCATGACCAGGAAAGCCTTTGCACAACTGCATGTTGTATGCCAGCTATGCCCATTCCTGGACCAACAGGCCCTTCTCACAGTCACCCACATCCTAGTCACCTCCCGTTTGGATTTTTGTAATACGCTCTACATGGGGCTGCCCTTGAAAAGTATCCGGAAGCTTCAGTTGGTTCAGAATGCAGTGGCCTGCATAGTTTTGTGCAAGCCTAGACTTGCCCATGTGTCACCTCTTCTGCAGGAGCTGCATTGGTTGCCGATTTGCTTCTGGGTCCAATTCAAGGTGCTGGTTATCACCTTTAAAGCCCTACATGGCTTGGGGCCAGGTTATTTGCAGGACCGCCTTCCCCCAGTTACATCCACCCAGCCCACCAGAGCAGGGAGGCAGGGCATGTTGCGGGTCCCTTCAGTTAGGGAGATACATCTAGTGGGACCAAGGAAAAGGGCCTTCTTCATAGTGACCCCCTCCCTTTAAAACAATTTTCCCCCAGATTGGCCCCCACCTTGCTCCTGTTCCAGAAGGCCCTGAAGACGTGGTTCTGTCAGCGTGCCTGGGGACCCCAAGATGCTTTGGAGCCGATCAAGTGGCTTGTATGAATGTGTTTGCTGCCGCCAGGGGGTGTCTATTGTGTTTTTATTGTGTTTTTATGGTTTTTAATTCTGTAAGCCACCCGGAGTTGCCGTGTGTGAATTGAGCGACCTTACAAATCTGTGAAGGAAGGAAGGAAGGAAGGAAGGAAGGAAGGAAGGAAGGAAGGAAGGAAGGAAGGAAGGAAGGAAGGAAGGAAGGAAGGAAGGAAAACAATGAAACCCCCTCAGAAGAAGGCATAAGTTAATAGAATAACATCTATTGTACATATTTAACATTCCATTTTTTCTAATAGACATTCCTGCCGAAAGTACTTATTTTTGGTCACTCCTATCAGGAAAAAAAACAAAAAAAATCCAAAACCTTTACCTGACCTATTGTTCAAAGCACAAAGAATTGACAATTGTCTGAAGAAATGGCCAAATAGGTCAAGAAAAAGAAATGGCCCATTCTATATAATCTTTAAACAAAGGCTTCATAAATGGTGCCATTCTTCTGCCACATTTATTGTTTAAGGTCATCTCCATAATTTGACCATTCCATTCTCCTTCTTTCAGAAATGGTATCTTATCTTCCCGTCTGGCATCTGCCTGTACGTTCAATGTCAACAATCCTTGCCTTTGTTTTGCTAGCCGTCCTTGGCCTTAATCAGAGAGAAGCAGATTTTAAGCAAACTAGCCATCTGGCAATTTAGTTTGTCTTCAAACTTCTCATTAAGCAGATGCATGCTATGTTATTGGCAAATTATTGACAAATGAAACATAAAGAGGTCATCTTAGTCTAGCACTGAACACTCTCGCAAGACAGTTTAAGAGTGATAACACATGCCCAAAAAGTAGACACAAGGGAGTTTGAGCATACAGATAATCGTATAGCTCTGACATACATTTCCACAAGACTTATTGCACAATTTTTTACCTCAGAACAAAAAACCTCCGAAATAGAAACTAAAGACAGAGAGAAATGAGAGCAAGATTTCTTTCATTTATCCTACATGATTCCAAATTGCACTGCACTTTTTATCTTTTCAAAAGCACCCTTTTAAATTACTCATTGCAATTATACAGTTTCTAAAGAATTACTCACATGATCACTTGGAAGCCATAATTAGAAGAAATACTAAATCATATAACATGAACATTATATTTATTTGATATAAATGCAAAATGAAGCTTGGGATCTTAAGGTTTTGATCCTATGCATACTGAAATCAATTGGGCATGCTTATAAAAAAAATGGCAAGCTGGAAATAAATGGCAATGATTGAAAAGTCGCACCTTAATCAACTAAGAAAGTTAATTATTACATATATGCCTCTTGCATATGTACACAATCAATAATAACTAATAACTAATGTTATCAATTGATTTAAGTTATAGCATTCAAGTTAGTCCAAGATTCTATTACCCCCTCTCTGCCTTGTTCCATGTTCAAAAACTGGCCATACAGGCAGTCCATCTGCTACTCAGTCCGTCTGCTACTCAGACTAGGTTAGGGGCAGAGGACACTTGTCTTTCAACAACTTACCACTAGGTCTCTCCTTCAGCATCTGCAACCTGAGGAGACCTTGTCACTTGACCTAATTCGAGCCGCCTCAGTTTATGAAAAGAATTTTGAACATAGTTCATTAAGATTACACTTAAATAGTGTATAAAGGATAACACAGATACAGCCATAAACTGGTGGCAGATGTCATTACTCAGGACTGAAAATAGTCAGAAACACAATATGCTTTGAGCTTAGCCAAATGCTTTATGTTCACTCCTGAGTACCCATGGATCATTAGGACACTTCTTTTTACATTTTTTGAGCCACTAATCAATTCTGTGCTGATTCAGCATCAGTTTATGTTTAAAGAAACTCTTAAAGGAGTAAATGTATGAAAATGTAATGTATTATGTCTGATGTACAATTTTTGGAATTTCCCTTATATAACATTTTTTGCTGAATAGTTACAATTAGTCCCAACAACTGTGTTGATGTGCAAAGTTCCCAGATTTGAAAGCAGGTAGCTCCTATAGTTTTAAAGGATTCTCTCATTTTCTCAGAAACTCAGTGCCAGAAAAGGAAAAAAACTAATTTTCTTTTATGAGTCTTTTAAAAGATTTTTATGATAGCATATGTCTGAGAACTCATTTTTGTGAGATTTGTATCACAAGAGTTACATTTGAATGGGGAATAAAAACTGCTCTGTGACAAGGCATAAGGATGAGTATTTCCTTAGTGAATTTGAAGTAAAATATTCATTATACTATAGATGAATAGATGTCATAGGTAGCAGAAATCAAAGACACATATGAAAGAGACATACAGCAGGGGAAAATCAGTAAAATTAGTTGTGATGTAGTATACCCATTATTGAAGGTTTTTACTTGTAGCTCTTAAAACATACATTGTCCTTTTACTTGAGAAAGGTAAAGTAGCTGAGTTGATAAAATGTATAAACTTATGGAGTCTTTATGTGTATCCCTGTAGAATATCCATAACTATTCACCCCTGAGTTCAAAAGGCACACTTAAATCTACTATGGGTAATCTTATAAGATGAATAGAAAGGTGTTTGGCCATCCCCAGTCCATCTAGAAAATCAGTAATAATGCCTACCATCCAAGAAGTAAAGGAAGAAGAAATGACTGGTATTCAATAATTATTTATTTATAAATATGTTACATCCAATGCTATGACAAGTATATGCTTAACTTAAGGAGTTCTGACAACTGGGTGGAGTAAAAGGGAAAAAAGATAGTAATAGTAACCAATCTGGAATGTTGAATAGCTAGTATAACAATACCACTGTGCTATAATTATTCCTTTGTCACTTGGTAGGAAGGCTAACTAGAAACATGCACTGGATTAAATATAAAAATGATGAGGTACATACTATTATAACAAATGTAGAGAGAAAAATGTGACAAAACGTGGTCCACTGGAGGAGGAAATGGCAAACCACTCCAGTATCCTTGCCAAGAAAACCCATGGACAGTATCAAAAGGCTAAAAGATATGACGCCGGAAGATGAGCCCCTCAGGTCGGAAGGTGTCCAAAATGCTACTGGGGAAGAGCGGAGGGCAATTCCGAGTAGCTCCAGAAAGTGTGAAACGGCTGGGCCAAAGCCGAAAGGACGCTCAGTTGTGGATGTGTCTGGAAGTGGAAGGAAAGTCCGATGCTGTAAAGAACAATATTGCATAGGAACCTGGAATGTAAGAACTATGAATCAAGGTAAGCTGGATGTGGTCAAACATGAGATGACAAGATTGAACATCGACATATTGGGAATCAGCGAACTAAAATGGACAGGAATGGGCGAATTTAATTCAGGAGACCATTATATATACTACTGTGGGCAAGAATCCCTTAGAAGAAATGGAGTAGCTCTCATAGTCAATAAAAGAGTGGGAAAGGCAGTACTGGGGTACAACCTCAAAAACGACAGAATGCTTTCAGTTCGAATCCAAGGCAAACCATTCAACATCACAGTGATCCAAGTCTATGCCCCAACCACTGATGCCAAAGAAGCTGAAGTTGACCGGTTCTATGAAGACCTACAACACCTTCTAGAACTAACACCAAAAAAAGATGTCCTTTTCATCATAGGGGACTGGAATGCTAAGGTAGGAAGTCAAAAAATAACCGGAATAACAGGCAAGTTCGGCCTCGGAGTACAAAATGAAGCAGGGCAAAGGCTAATAGAGTTTTGTCAAGAGAACACGCTGGTCATAGCAAACACTCTTTTCCAACAACACAAGAGATGACTCTACACATGGACATCACCAGATGGTCAATACCGAAATCAGATTGATTATATACTTTGCAGCCAAAGATGGAGAAGCTCTATACAATCAGCAAAAACAAGACCTGGAGCTGACTGTGGCTCAGATCATGAGCTTCTTATTGCAAAATTTAGGCTTAAATTGAAGAATGTAGAGAAAACCACTAGACCAATCAGGTATGACCTAAATCATATCCCTTATGAATATACAGTGGAAGTGAGGAATAGATTTAAAGGATTAGATCTGGTAGACAGAGTGCCTGAAGAACTATGGATGGAGGTTCGTAACATTGTACAGGAGGCAGCAACTAAAACCATCCCAAAGAAAAAGAAATGCAAGAAAGCAAAGTGGCTGACTGATGAGGCTTTACAAATAGCTGAGGAAAGAAGGGAAGCAAAAGGCAAGGGAGAAAGGGAAAGATATAAACAACTGAATGCAGAATTCCAGAGAATAGCAAGGAGAGATAAGAAGGCCTTCTTAAATGAACAATGCAAAGAAATAGAGGAAAACAGTAGAATGGGGAAGACTAGAGATCTCTTCAAGAAAATTGGAGATATCAAGGGAACGTTTTGTGCAAAGATGGGCATGATAAAGGACAAAAAAGGCAGGGACCTAACAGAAGCAGAAGAGATTAAGAAGAGGTGGCAAGAATACACAGAAGAACTATACAAGAAAGATCTTAATATCCCTGATAAATACGATGGTGTGGTCACTGACCTTGAGCCGGACATCCTAGAGAGTGAAGTCAAGTGGGCCTTAGGAAGCATTACTAACAACAAAGCTAGCGGAGAAGACAGTATCCCAGCTGAGCTATTTAAAATCCTAAAAGATGATGCTGTTAAAGTGCTGCACTCAATATGCCAACAAATTTGGAAAACACAACAGTGGCCACAGGATTGGAAAAGGTCAGTTTACGTTCCAATTCTAAAGAAAGGCAATGCCAAAGAATGTTCAAACTACCGTACAATTGCGCTCATTTCACATGCCAGCAAGGTTATGCTCAAAATCCTACAAGCTAGGCTTCAGCAGCATGTGAACCGAGAACTACCAGAAGTGCAAGCTGGGTTTCGAAGAGGCAGAGGAACTAGAGATCAGATTGCCAACATTCGCTGGATCATGGAAAAAGCAAGAGAGTTCCAGAAAAACATCTACTTCTGCTTCATTGACTACGCTAAAGCCTTTGATTGTGTGGATCACAACAAACTGTGGCAAAGTCTTAAAGAGATGGGAGTACCAGACCACCTTACCTGTCTCCTGAGAAACCTGTATGTGGGTCAAGAAGCAACAGTTAGAACCGGACATGGAACAACCGACTGGTTCAAAATTGGGAAAGGAGTACGACAAGGCTGTATATTATCACCCTGCTTATTTAACTTATATGCAGAGTACATCATGAGAAATGCCGGGCTGGATGAATCACAAGCCGGAGTTAAGATTGCCGGGAAAAATATCAACAACCTCAGATATGCAGACGATACCACCCTAATGGCAGAAAGTGAAGAGGAACTAAAGAGCCTCTTGATGAGGGTGAAAGAGGAGAGTGCAAAAGCTGGCTTGAAACTCAACATTAAAAAAAACCAGATCATGGCATCTGGTCCCATCACTTCCTGGCAAATAGAAGGGGAAGAAATGGAAGCAGTGACAGATTTTATTTTCTTGGGCTCCAAGATCACCGCAGACGGTGACTGCAGCCATGAAATTAAAAGACGCTTGCTCCTTGGGAGGAAAGCTATGGCAAACCTAGACAGCATATTAAAAAGCAGAGACATCACCTTGCCGACAAAGGTCCGTATAGTTAAAGCTATGGTTTTTCCAGTAGCAATGTATGGCTGTGAGAGTTGGACCATAAGGAAGGCTGAGCGCCGAAGAATTGATGCTTTCGAGCTGTGGTGCTGGAGAAGACTCTTGAGAGTCCCTTGGACTGCAAGGAGGTCAAACCAGTCAATCCTAAAGGAAATCAACCCTGACTGCTCATTGGAAGGACAGATGCTGAAGCTGAACCTCAAATACTTTGGCCACCTAATGAGAAGAGAGGACTCACTGGAAAAGACCCTGATGCTGGGAAAGACTGAAGGCAAAAGGAGAAGGGGACGGCAGAGGATGAGATGGTTAGATAGCATCACCGATGTAATGAACATGAATTTGAGTAAACTCCGAGAGACAGTGGAGGACAGGAAGGCCTGGCGTGCTATGGTCCATGAGGTCACGAAGAGTCGGACACGACTGAACGACTGAACAACAACAACAACAAGAGAGAAAATACCACAATTTATATCCAGTATTTCAAGTCACTAATACCATACTGGTGCTTTTCTATGAGATCAGCCTGTCCATTTAGGGGCATCCTTGCTTATCATTTTTGGTAACTGGCTGTAAAAATAAAGTGAAGCAACTTAACTATTTACTTATTTCTCCTCACTAAGGATTAAAGAAAACTTCCAGCAACAGACAACTTTGAAGTGATTATATATTATGTGCCATATAGTATCAAATTATTCTCCATATGAATAGGAAAGAAGAGAAGACATAATCAGTATTTTAACATTTTTAATTGAGGATTAGAATTTGTTAAGATTATAAAGCTTGACTCTAAGAAGTAGTGCATTTCTTAAATTGTATGCACATTCATCTGTTGAGAAAATGGAATTAATATTGGAACAGCCTTGGTAGGTGTAAGTAAAGGTACAGTATATTGGAATATTTCTGACCTGTGTTGTATCATATCTATTTCCTGCAGCAGCTAAACTAGAATCAACTTTCATATTCCCCCAACCTTATGGAACCTTATTTCTAGAGTGAGAAGTTTCTGCTGCTGGAAAGAGATATCTCAGAAATTCTTGAGATGCAGTTCATTCACCAATTAATCTTATTTCCATAGTGAAGCTACAAGAGAACTACCTTAGAAATAGTGCTGGACAAAGAAATTATCTTGCGATTTTTCTACCTGTTATGGTTCTGTTAAAGATAGTTTGTTTTAGAAATTCTTTCTTCAGAAATTCTAATGGGCGGCCTAATGGTTCCTGTATATTAAGTTATAGGTCAAGGTGCATGTATGAATGCCCTATCTTTTCATTATCATATACCTGTCAACATGTTAGGGTTACTAATACAGACTAACATTTCAGAAGCAGATGAGTAGCAGGTAAAATCCCTGAATAAAAATGTCTTTGTAGAAAACAAAGGCCTTTGAAAGCAAGGATATTGCAGCATTTAAGATGTTGGATGGAATCACAGAGAAATCCAAGGAAACTCCCAAATTGCTTATCAGTTCTGTTACCCTAACCAGAACTAAAGATGGAAAGTTCCTGGATTCATGGGAACCTAACATCCATAGCCACCTCGTCTTGCTCGGTTGAGCAAGAACCTATTCTTTTCCATCCAGATCTCTTCAACCTCCAGATACTGGGAAATAACCTTGATGGCATCAATTGGCCAGCCAGCAGTAGAGATGTATAACTGAGCATCATCTGAATACTAATGATACTTAATCCCATGCTGAAACATAACTTCACCCAAAGGGTCATGTTGATATTAAATAGGAGCAAAGGGAGTAAAGAGTCTTGAGCAACCCCACAAAGTAGAGGTCTAGGGCTAGATATCACTCCTCCTCTCAACACTGACTGGAACTGACCACAAAAAGCAATGTAGTTTATGCAATCCAGTGCAGTGAGGAGTGCTCTGAACTCTACATTGGAGAAACCAAACAACTTTTGTACAGGAGGATGGCCCAACACAGGAGAAGTAACACCACAGGACCAGAGTCAGCAGTTTATCTTCATCTAAAGGAAAAAGGACACTCATTTGAGGACATTAATGTTCACATTTTAGACAGAGAAGATAGGTGTTTGAGAGAGGGGTCAAGGAATCCATTTATGCCAACTTGGAAAATCGTTCCTTGAATAGAGGTGGGGGCCTCAGGCACAACCTTTCCCCCATTTTCCTCCCTGCTTTGTCTTCTGTGCCTAGGAAGATTAAGACCATTTCACAAGCTCAACAGCAGCATGGTGATCTTAACGATCCTCCTTTAGATGATAAAAGGATTTAAAATAACATCTCAATATAACCATGACCTAGCCCCAGGTGTAAGGTCACACAGCTACCTAGAAACATATTTAGGATTCCCTTACTAACTTTGCTCAGACTGAAGAAGCTCCTTGGATAAGGAGCGAAATGTTTCCACTGAGAAAATAGAAATCCAGTTGACATGATTCAAGCTACAGACAAGCCATACCATTGTTAAACAACTCCAAAGGATCTGCACAGCCAGTCCTAATCAGATCAGATTTTATCAACTTTATCTGACAAATACGTAGAATATTCTTTATAGTGACCCTGCAGATGTTCCTCTAACCTCTATTTACCCAGGAGAGACCAGGTCATCTTAAACAGGACCATCAGTCAACAATTACTTTTGCCACTCTTATTGCCATGAGGCAAACGTTACTAAAGGATTTTATCCATGTTTGATTGAATAGTTCTTTGTTATCCTGTAACAGTGCTTTAGACATCGCTTCTGGCACTTCATCACCCTGTCTCCTTTGAAAACCAGAGGGATCTCCAATATTGATGTGCAGAGAGATTCTGAAAATGAACAATCTATGACCATCATCCCCCTCTCATTCAGACAGCGACTAAGGCCTTAAATGAACTCTTTATCAGAACCTCATAAATAAATTCTCTCTGAAATCCAATAGAGTCCATCAGCTACTTGGGGTAATCAATAGGTCTTTCCTCCCTGCACTGAAGAAAGCTCCAGAGAACTTCAAGACTAACAGAGACTGATCTAACCTTCAAAGGGACTATGGTTAACATCCCCAACTCCAGATCATATTGCCACTGTTTGGCAAAACAGATCTAAAAATGACCTCTGCTGAGAATTGGGTCCTCAATAATCTGGATCAGATCCAAGGTTGCAATGATGGGGATGAATGTTCTTTCTAATGTCTTCTTCCTTTCCCAGGCTTAATTCATGTTTTCCTAACTGTTACATTCCTTCTCCAAGGTCACCTCTGTGGTCTTCTATACTTCAGCAGATGTTTAGGAACAGCTGGTATCACCATTTTAATGTCAAAGATATAATGTTTTTAAGTGAACTTTGACACATATGATTTGAGCTGATACACATAGTAGTTTTAGACTATTATTGAACCAACTATTAATGTGATTTTACAAAACAAAATAAGGTTTAAAATGTCAGTGTAATGCTTATACACCAAAAACCTGGAATTTATTGGTTTATGGATGACTTTGGGGCAGGAACCACTGACCCCCTGTGGGTTGTTTTGTATTGCTTTGTTTAGTTTCTGTTCTCTTCTGGATGTCTATGAACTGTTTCTTAATTTGTATTGCTCTTAAAGTGTAAGCCACCCAGAGTCATGTGGCTTTGGGCAGCTTCCAAATTAAATAAATAGATAAATTTTAAAAAAACTAATTTTGGATCTACTGAGCTTGGCACCCAGCCTAAACTGTCTTTGCTTTGTTAAAAATAAACTATAAGTCTAGATTTAAAATCCTGAGTTTAATACAGTATATGAATTCACTTTCAGAATTTGAATTGGCTGTTGATAACAAAATGACAAAATGATAAGACTGATTAATATGATTCTGTGTGACAAAGTTTGATTTGTAGTTTAAAAACTGAGTTGGATATACATATACATATACATATACATATACATATACATATACATATACATATACATATACATATGCATATGCATATGCATATGCATATGCATATGCATATGCATATGTATATGTATATGTATATGTATATGTATATGTATATGTATATGTATATGTATACATATGTATACATATACATACTGTATACAACACACAAACACATACTGCAATATGCACATTTTATTGTGGGAACGTTCTGTATGTTTTTTTAAGGGGCGTGGTGGCTCAGCGGGTAAGACACCAGGCTTGTCCATCAGAAGATCACAAGTTCGGAGGTTCAAATCCCTAGCCCCGCGTGATGGACTGAGCTCCCGCATTAGCCTCAGCTCTTGCCAACCTAGCAATTTGAAAGCATGCAAATGCAAGTAGATTAATAGGTACCACTTCGGTGGGTAGGTAACAGCGTTCCACGTGCGTCATACCGGCCACATGACCGTGGAAGCATCTTTGGACAACGCTGGCTCTTTGGGTAACAAACGGAGATGAGCACCGGCCCCTAGAGTCAGACACGACTGCACAAATGTTCGGGGGGAACCTTTACCTTTTTACCTCTGTATGTTTATGTCTTTATTTATGGCAGGGGGGTTAGTTTCTATTCTGTATTTTAAATTTTTTTCAGTTTCAATATTTTTTTCATTTGTATATTTCAGTAATAATTTAAAAAGAAAAATAAAGAAATGAGCTTAATATCATAAGATGTTGTTTCAGAGAACGCTTACCCTTCAATTCACTCCTCTAAACTGTTATTGATATTGTAAGAGGAAAATCTTGTTATTTCTTTAAAATAAAATAGGCATGAGTGAATAATTTGTTTTCTTCAGTTAATACCAAGTCAACCCTGCTATTGTACATTGCCTTCTGACACTTTGTGGTCAGCATGTTCTCATATTCATTACATCATGGCCATCTCTACCTCCATCCCTACCATCTCATTTTATTAAACATCATTAACATACACATAAATCAATAATAATACAATACAACATACAACACATATTATACATCATACAATATATTATATAATTTCTAAATACATACATTAATATATTAAATACCTTTAAATATAATACAGCCCTTCCCTCTACCCTTTCTTCTTATTATCTCTTCTTTACACCTTCTTCAAACTCTATATTCTTTTCTTTCATCCATACTTCTGACTTCTTCAACAAAACCAAAACACTCTATTTAACTTTCCACTTTCTGAATGCATTTAAATATTTTTTAACCCTCAACCTTTAGCCCTTTTTATCCTACTCCTCTCTACATACTTGTACCTTCTAAGATCTCATCTTACCCTTCTTATACCTACTCTAACCTCTTCTTTCTGTAATCTCCTATTCCTCTTTTCTTTCTTTCTTGTAATTTAGCTATAACCAGACAACACAAAACAAAAACAACAAAACAACAAAATAATATGGACTTCCTACTTTCTCATCAAAAATTTCTATAATAAATTCTACATGTTGTATAATTAATTATATTTACTATTTATACAATTCTATATCTTATTTACATTGAATTTACTATTTGTATTTTTTGAGTTTTTTCTATGTATCTATAAAATGGGTCCCAGCATTTCAATTTATTTATTACAGTCATAGACCAGTACAAATAAAAATACGCCATATGTAGCCAATAAAAGTTCTCAGCTATAATAAAATAAATAAAATCCATATCTAAAATTAGTTTAGCAAAATACTTAACATTTGTATATAAAATCAAGAAGACAGCCTATTTTACATTATGTTGAGTTCCATATCTTGTGGCATCCTATGGTTATTAATTATTAACTATTAAAATTAAGTGTTAATATCAAAATTTTAAATGAATAGTTATAAAAGAAAGTAAAATATTTATGGTAAGTTTTTCACTAAGTTACGTCGGCTCTTTAGTGCTGCTGCGCAGAATCTTGCTACCTGCGCTGTGACTGTAATCCACTCATCTTTGAGCAAAATCTGAAGATACTCGGTTTCAGAACGGCCCGGATGCCTCATAATTATCGGGGAAATAAATTTTATTCGAATATCTCTGTAGAATGAACATCGTAGAAGGACATGTCCAGTAGTTTCTATCTCTCCAGAATTACAAGGACAGAGCCTTTTATCCAATGGAATTTTTTTATATTTGCCGTCCAAGACGGCTGAGGGGAGGACATGGCATCGTGCAAGTGAGAAGGCTTTCCGATGGTTCAATGTCTCTAGCTGCCTGAGATATCTCGCAGAGGGGTCCCAGCATAAGTTAAATTCTTCTTGATTCTTATCATTTAGTAAATCTGTTAATTTTGCCATCTGAACTAAATCCATTGTTTTTATACCCTCAATTGTGGGTATACAATCCTCTTTCCAGTGTCTAGCAAATATAGTTCTAGCCGCAATTATTAAATAAAATAGTAATTTCCCATATTTCTTATGTGTCTCAGGTTTTAAAAATCCTAATAAATACATGTCTGGTTCAATAATTAGATCTTCTTCCAATATTTCACATATTATTTGATGTATTTTTAACCAATATTTTTTTGTTTCCTTACAAGACCACCAAAGATGGAAAAAAGTGCCCACTTCTTTTTTACACTTCCAGCATCTGTTAGATAATCTATTGTTCATTTTTGACAGTGTTTGGCGTTAGATACCACCTATACATCATTTTGTAGAAATTTTCTTTCATATTATAGTTCAATGTGAATTTTAAGTCTTTTAGCCACATATTTTCCCAGATTTCAAATTGGATCTTGTGACCTAATTTTTTTTCCCAATTGGACATACATTTCTTTTTTTGTATATTTACCGAATTATTTGAAATTAATATCTTATACATTTTTGAAATTAAATGATCTTTATCTTTCCATAGGACAATGTCCCAATTGTTCGCACTTTCTTTAAATTTAAAGTTTTTATTATCCACTCTGAATTGTTCTTTAATTTGAGCATATGAAAACCAGTTACAATTTATTCCATCTTTTAATAAATTTTCTCTTGATTTTAAATTATAATTTGATCCCTCAAAAGTTAGTAAATCTTTATATGTTATCCAATTACCTATGTTTAAATTTCCGTACCATGTAAAAGCTTCATGTGGTGAAATCCAAAGAGGTATATTTGGAAAGATTGTATTTTAATATTTATTCCAAGTTCTTATAATTGATTTCCTAATGGGATGGTGATTGAATGCTACATTTGCTTTAATTTTGTTATACCATAGGTATCCATGCCAACCAAATTTTAAATCATGTCCTTCCAAATTAAGTAATTTTTTATCATCCAGTCTTATCCAATCTCGAAGCCACCAGAGAATACATGCATCATAATATAATTTTAAGTTAGGAAGATCAAAACCACCATTCTCTTTAGTGTCTTGTAAAAATTTATATTTTATTCTTGGCTTTTTACCTTGCCAGATGAATTTCGCCAACTCTTGTTGCCAATTTTGAAAGTCTATGAAGGTTCTCAGTCACCCAGGTGGAATTGTCTGTAGCTTGAATCATGTCAACTGGATTTCTATTTTCTCAGTGGAAACGTTTCGCTCCTTGGAGCGAAACGTTTCCACTGAGAAAATAGAAATCCAGTTGACATGATTCAAGCTACAGCCAATTTTGAAAGGTTTTTTGAGTTATAACAATTGGTTTAGTTTGAAATAATAAAATAATTTTTGGTAAAATATTCATTTTTATTGTTGAAATTCTACCCAAGAATGATAGGTGTAAATTTTTCCAAAGTTTTAAATCATTTTTATATTGGTCCATAATTTTGTGTAGTTATTTTTAAATAAATTTGAATTATTGGATGTTATGTCCACTCCCAGATATCTTAGTTTTTTAACATTAACAAATCCCGTTATCTGTTCCATATTATGAATAATACTTTTATTCATATTCAAATTTATCATCTTTGTTTTGTGATTGTTTATTTTGAGCCCCGCCAATTCACCAAAATCTTGAATTTTTTAAAATAAATGTTTAATCGAGGTTTCTGGGTTTTGTAAAGTTATAACCACATCATCAGCGAAAGCTCTTAATTTATAATTTTCTTGTTTTATTTTTATCCCTTCTATTAAATTATCTTTTCTTCTATTTTCTAATAAAACTTCTAATACCAAGATAAAAAGGAGTGGTGAAATTGGGCAACCTTGTCTAGTGCCCCGACCTATATAACAATCTTGGGTAGTATCTCCATTTACCACTATTTTGGCAATTTTCTGTGTATATATGGCTTGAATAGCTTTTATAAATTTGTCCCCATAGTCCAATCTTTCAAATATTTTAATCATATAGTCCCAATTTAAATTGTCGAAGGCTTTTTCGGCGTCTAAAAACAACAATAAAATTTGTTTTTCTTTGTGGACTTTAGTGTATTCAGTTAGATTTATAATAGTTCTAATGTTGTCTTTGATATGTCTTTTTGGTAAAAAACCCGATTGATCCATATTTATTGCATCTTGTAACACCTCTTTTAATCTATTTGCGAAAATACTGGTAAAAATTTTGTAATCTGTATTTAATAATGAGATTGGTCTAAAATTTTTACATAAGGTGTGGTCTTGATCTGGCTTAGGAATTAATATTATGTTGGCATTTGTCCAGGTTTCCGGTATTACATTTCCTGTCATTATTGAATTTAATAATAAATTAAATGGTATTAATAAATGATCTTGAAAGACTTTGTAATACATAGCGGTAAACCCGTCTGGACCTGGAGTTTTGCCTGATTTCTGTCTTTGAATGGCATTTGAGATCTCTTGAATAGTTATGGGTTCATTTAACCTGCCTTGATGTAATTTAGATATTTTTTGTAAATTGCTTTCTGATAAGTATCTATCCGCCTTTTCTACATCCAATTGTTGTTTTTGATATAATGTTGTAAAAAATTCATGGAATACTTTTTTAATGCTGGTATTATCACTTAATTCTAGCCCTTTATCTTTAATTTTATTTATAATTTTCCCCCCCCCTTCTTTTCTTAACTTAAATGCTAACCATTTGCCCACTTTATTGGCGTATTGAAAATTTCTCTGTTTGATATACCTCAGGTTTTTTTCCATTTCTTCAGTTGTTAATATTTCTATTTGCTTTTGTAAAATTATAATTTGATTTTTTATATCTTTATCTCCTGCTTTATTTTGCAACTCAATTTCTTTTATTTTAATTTGTTCACATAATTTCATAAATTTTTGTAATTTCATTTTTTGTGATATCTGCCTAAAGATATAAAGTGGCCTCTCATATAAGCTTTGCTTGCGTCCCAAATGGTGTTTATATTTGTGTTATCTTTCATATTTAATTTAAAAAACTCTGTTAATTTAATTTTACTCTCTTCTACATATACTTTATTTTTTAGAATGGATTCATTAAGTCTCCATCTATACTGCGTTGCAAATAATTTTAAATCTAGTTGTATTGCATTATGATCTGATATTGTTCTCGCCAATATTTTAACATCTTCAATTTTATTTAGTAAATTTTTTGAAGCCCAAATCATATCTATTCTGGAATAAGAGTGGAATCTATTAGAAAAAAAAAGTAAAATCTTTAGCATTGCCCATTTTATATCTCCAGGTATCCATCATTTCTAAGTTATTCATAAGTACAGAAAAAAACCTGAGGTAATTTTCCTTGATGTGCTTTAATATGTTTGTCAGATTTTCTGTCTAGAGATGGGTTAACAACACCATTCCAATCACCCATAATTATCCAATTTTTATTAGGCAGATCTGTTAAACAATTCATCAATGTCTTAAAAAATTTGTTCTGATTATCATTTGGAGCATAGACACCTACTAGTATTACTTTTGTATTTTGAATTTCAATTTCAATTAAAATAAATCTTCCTTTATCATCTACTTTTATTAATTGTGGTTTTAAATTTGGTTTAATATAACATACAATCCCATTTTTTTTATTTTCATTTATCGTTGCAAACATCCCTACCATCTCATGATGACCCTTATGTGTGCAAAGAAAATGCAGAGAGTGTTCTCTCTCTCTCTCTCTCTCTCTCTCTCTCTCTCTCTCTCTCACACACACACACACACACACACACACACACACACACACACACGAACTTTCATTATTACAGATATTCTAAAGGCATCCAGCATGCCCTCATATCGGCTTACTTCTGCAGAGATGTTCTCCATAAGTTTTCAGGGTTGACAGTTCTTGACAGCAGTTGGAATACATAATATATTATGTGATAAATCATCTTCAAAATAGGATGATGAGCATGTCTGTGCATGTCTATCTGCCCAAATTCCTTTTGTGATATTATGACGAAGGAATAGAAATTGGGGGGGGGGGGGACAGGAACAGAACCATCCCAACTCAACTTTTGTTTATGTTATTACAAATGAAGTCATTAATGCAGGAGGAGCATCAACAATAAAGGCAAAGAAAATAAAATAAAGTATACTTCCAGTAACCTGTAATTTAATGCTATACAATTAAAGTGCAAGTTCTTTCTGTTTAAAGTAAATTAATAATAGAGGATCTTGGGAAACTCTTTGACTGAGGATATAAAAATTCATTAGCTTCACAGTTCAAAGATAAAATTGCCACACAAAATCAGCAGGTCAGAACAGCACTCTTGGCCTTTCAATGAAAATTATATCAAAACAAAATAATACCAGTTTAACCAAGTGATTCAGGGCAGAGTCGAACACCAAAGATTTATGTAAGCTATTTATTGCTTCTGCGTTGAACTCAAATTCTGAATTTGCCTTGCCAGAGGTAGACATTGAGTCCTCAATAACTAAATTTATTACAACTGCTTTTTGTAAAAACAAAACAAGTAACAACAACAAAAAACCAAATGTTTATAAAATCAGAGGCAAATCTTGTTAAATGAAAAAAGGCATATTTTCTTCCCTTAATATTTCTTTTTTCACTCTTTTCCTTGACTCGTCCAAAGCCATAAAATTCAATATTTAAGCAAAAATGAAGAATTTTGTGTGTATGTGGAGAGAGAGGGAGAGAGAGAATAAGGCTTAACACACATGTTCCTCACTTGAACCTCAGTTTTAAACCACCATTTTTAATTTCCAATCACTGAAAAAACCACTTAGGAGAAACATTTTCATAACTTTGAGAAGGTGTTGCCAAGTGGACTCAAGAAAATTGTTTCCCATGAGTCTTTTAAAAACTATGTTAGATGAAACAAATATCCAGCAGGTAGAGATGGAGAAATTTGGTAACTTTTGTTTCATTCTGTTTAACGGAATCTTTTTTCCCCTTTGATTATATTAATTGGATATTGCTCATCTGTCTTTTTCCCACTATCACCATTCACTGGAGCATAACATGCCACTATCACTATCCTATGAATTCTTACTTTCATACCTTACCACAGTCTAGATAATATCAGTCCATACTTCCTGACATACATTTATCCTTTAATTCATAATTAAATCTACACTTTTACTTCCATACATTATTCATTACCTTTACTCCAGAAGCTCAGATCACTACCATTCAAATCTATTATATCCTTCCTCTTTCTCTTAGTTTCAGAAACTTATATCTATTTTTTCTTTTATTGTTGGGGTTTGATAAACCCAGGAATTTACTTCTAGATATAAATTATACAGAGAGGCTTGATTTCTAGGTAAAAGGTGAAATATTCTGCACAGTCACCCAATTAGCAGCCATTGTTGTAGGAATGATGTGTCATGTGTGACTCATAACAACAGGTGCTTAGAGTTAGGTTGGGTGTGGTAGTTAACGAGATTGACCTATAATGTGATTGGTCAGTTTGACTATAGAAGCAGAGATATTCTGTATTCCATTTTATTCCCATTTTACCTCGTGAAAGCTGTATCATTGATGGTGTATCATTTGTTACTTGTGGAAGTGATCTGTAAATACGTATGTATATAAAGTAAATAGGATATTTGATATAACTTCTGTTTGGAGTCTATTTACTGCATAGTACTTGGATCACTGGTGCCTAGGAGAGAGGCAGGCCGCTCCATCTCCGCGCGCTCCTTCTGACAGGGTTACGGGCCCAGAGGCGGCAGAGACGCCATAGACGACGGAAGGCTTTGCACTGGCTGTGGATCGGTGGATCGTGTGCAGTCTGTGAGCTGGAAGCTTTGGAAGCCTATCCAGGAGTCGTGTGGCTATTTGGAGTGATTTGGAGCTTTAACAGGTTCCTTGCCTGTTTTTTTTTTTCTCTCTCTCTCTCCTACGCTTGTTTTGCAACTGGAGGACATTCTGATAAGGTCTGTGTCTTTAATCATCGGTGTCTGCCCAGAAGGGGCTGAAGACAGATGAGCACAGGGAAGATGTTGCCGGCAGTCAGGGGAGGTTTTCCTCTGGAAAGACTGAATGACAATAATTATTCGTCATGGTCATATAAAATGGAAATGTATCTTCGGCGTGAGGGGCTTTGGAGTAGTGTACTTTGCCCTGAACCAGACCTGGAAGATGAAGAAGTTGCTCTAAAGGACGATAGAGCATTGGCAACCATAATTTTATGTCTGGAAGATAGCCAATTGTGTTATGTTAGAGACTGTCAGTTAGCCTATAAGTATTGGGAAGCTTTAAAGAATGTTTATCTAAGAAGCTCACCGTTATGTAAGGTTTTACTAACAAGGAAACAGTGTTCTAATGTAATTAGTGCTAAGCAGAACAGTGTTTCTGTTAAGGAATATTCTGAGAATGTTTTGTATGTACGAAAATGTTTTAACTGTGGGTCACAAAAGCATTTGTTGCGGGATTGTGATAAGAAACAGAAGCCGAAGGCCAAGCTGAAAATCTCCAAGCCGGGAGAAGCTGCACAGCTGTCTTTAATTAGTTCAAGTGTAGAACAAAATTTAAAGGGACCATTTTTACTTGACAGTGGGGCTTGTCAGCATATAGGAAATAACAGACAAATGTTTAAGAGTTTTAGGCAGGCTGATAGAGATCATGTTACTCTAGCTAATGGAAGCATTGCATCTGTCACTGGTAAGGGATTTGTATATGTACCAGGGTTAAATATTGAATTATCAATGTTGTGTGTACCTGAACTGGAGTACAATATAATTAGTGTGTCACAATTGGATAAACAGGGTTATACTGTACAGTTTGGTAATAATGAATGTATTGTTATGAAGGATAACAATGTTTGTGGCAAAGGTATTTTGCAAAACTGTCTTTATGAAATAGTTCAAACCAGGACAAGCAGCAACCAACATGTGGCTACGATTAATAAGCCAACACATGATTCATGTGCGCACCTGTGGCACAGAAGGCTTGGGCATCCGAGTTTCAAAGTGATTGAAAAGATGTCAGAAGCAAGTTCTGGAATGGAATTGAAAAAGTGCCAAGTGTATTTGGATTGCACAGCTTGTAAGGTTGCAAAGTCAAAGGTGTTTCCTGTGAGCAAATTCAGTGATAGGAAGTCACATAAATGTTTTGAATTAGTTCACGCTGACTTAATTGGTCCATTACCAGCTTCAATAGGGGGTGCTAAATATGTTTTAGTCATTGTAGATGATTACACTAGATTTGGGTTCTGTTACCTATTGAAAGCTAAAAGTCAAACATTTGAAAAGTTTAGAAACTGGGTGAAGTTTGTGGAACGTAGGTATAGCACAAAGGTGTGTAGTTTACGAACTGACCGGGGTACAGAGTTTCTTAGTGGGAGTTTTCAGCAATGACTCTGTAGAAGGGGCATTGTGCATAGGAGAACTAACCCACATAGTTCAGCTGAGAATGGTGTGGCTGAACGTAGGAATTTGGCATTGCAGACAGTAAAGGATTCACTCATTGCTGACTCAGGGTTATCAAGAGGATACTGGGGAGAGGCAATATTAACTGCTAATTATTTAATTAACAGGTTATGGAGTGTATCTGTAAACCAAACTCCATATTATATGTTATATGGCAAGAAGCCACCATTAGCTCATTTGAAGGTGTTTGGGTGCACTGCCTATGTTCACGTGCATAAGGAGGTACGTAGGAAAGGACAGGCAAAAGCACAGAAGATGACGTTTGTGGGGTATGAGCCAGGGACCAAAGGATATAGGTTCACTGATGGCAGGAAAGTTGTTATTTCTAGATCAGCAACTTTTTGTGAGCATAGCAATTGGCAGAGATTACACGGGAGTAGTGAGGTTTATCTTCCTAGTCAGAGAAGTTTTGAGTTTTCAGAGCGGAGAGAGGCCACTGATGTGATTAAGAAGGAAGAGGAATTAACTCCTAGTGTGCCAATGATGCAGGATGCTACAGTGTTGCGTAGATCTGAGAGAGTTAACAAGGGCATACCACCTCAGCGTTATACACCAGGTGATGTAAAAGTGTGTTTCATTGATTATGAACCTCGTAATTACAAGGACGTATTAAAGTTGCCACAACACGAGCAGAGTAGATGGAAAGCTGCTATGGATGTGGAAATGAAAGCCATTAATTCTCATAAGGTTTTCAAATCTACTAGGCTGCCTGAGGGGCATAGAGCAGTAGGCTGTAGATGGGTGTATAAGAAGAAAACCTTAGTGAATGGTGATATTCAGTATAAGGCTAGGTTGGTAGCACAAGGATTTTCCCAGATAAAGAATCAGACTTATGATGAAGTTTTTGCACCAACGCTAAGAGGGGAGACATTTAGGTTTGCCTTAGCAATGGCAGCAGCTGGGAATTGTGTAGTACAGCATTATGATATCAAAACAGCATATTTGCATGCTGATTTGAATGAAGAGATCTATATGATTGAAGCCCCAGGGTATGAATCAAAGATTGCAGGAAGGGTATACAAGTTGCAGAAAGCATTGTATGGACTCAAGCAGTCGGCACGTTGCTGGAATCTTAGGTTAGATAAGGAATTACAAAGAATGGGATTTAAGTGTAGTATAGCTGACCCATGTCTGTATGTAAAGCAATGTGAAAACGATGAACAGATTTTGCTTTTGATTTTTGTAGACGATTTGTGTCTTATAGCAAAAGATCAAAGCAGGGTAATTGAATTTACTGAAAATCTGAAACAGCACTTTGATGTCAAAGATCTGAGAGAAATTAAGAATTACCTAGGAATGGGTATTCAGAAGGTTGATGGGGGTTATGTTCTAGAGCAGCGGAAGAAAATTGAAGCACTGCTAAGAGAGAACAATATGGAACAGTGCAAGGAAGTTCCAACCCCGATGACAACAGATTTTGTCATGACAGAGACTGGAGATGATGACCAACCTTTGTGTGATCATGTGATCAGTCAATAATTGGAAGTTTATTGTATTGTATTGTATAGATTTGCAATATTGTCCATCTGAGTGTAATGTAGCAGATGTGATGACAAAGCCTCTAAGCATAGATAGACATAGGATGTGTATATCTCAAATGTGTATGTCTTCTATTCTGTACAATTAAATGTAATATCTATTGTAAATTGAAGGGGTGTTGGGGTTTGATAAACCCAGGAATTTACTTCTAGATATAAATTATACAGAGAGGCTTGATTTCTAGGTAAAAGGTGAAATATTCTGCACAGTCACCCAATTAGCAGCCATTGTTGTAGGAATGATGTGTCATGTGTGACTCATAACAACAGGTGCTTAGAGTTAGGTTGGGTGTGGTAGTTAACGAGATTGACCTATAATGTGATTGGTCAGTTTGACTATAAAAGCAGAGATATTCTGTATTCCATTTTATTCCCATTTTACCTCGTGAAAGCTGTATCGTTGATGGTGTATCATTTGTTACTTGTGGAAGTGATCTGTAAATACGTATGTATATAAAGTAAATAGGATATTTGATATAACTTCTGTTTGGAGTCTATTTACTGCATAGTACTTGGATCACTGGTGCCTAGGAGAGAGGCAGGCCGCTCCATCTCCGCGCGCTCCCTCTGACATTTATTTAATTCATTAATGTATGTTCTTTACCATAAACTCCTCTTACATTACAAACAATCTTCCCTATGCAGTGTACATCAACAAGATTTCTACTACTTCCTACTTCATTGACCTCTATGCCCATCATGGCATTGGTCAATTGAAGCTTTCACATGCTTTTTTTATTAAGAGATGAAAACAATAGACAAGGTTACCAGTCTTCTGAGTTTCTGCCACACTCCAAAAGTTTAGAATACATCTCTCCAAATTTAGTTATTCATTCATTCAATTTAGAATTCATTCTGCCAAACAAGAAACCTTTATGAACTTTTTCTGATTTATATCTTATGATTTCTTCTTTTTTTCCACATATTTTACTGTGAATAAGAGAAAAAAAATCCAGTGCAAATCAGGTAAAGGTAAAGGTAAAGGTAAAGGTAAAGGTAAAGGTAAAGGTAAAGGTAAAGGTAAAGGTAAAGGTAAAGGTAAAGGTTGTGTCCGACTCTAAGGGGTGGTGCTCATCTCCATTTCTTAGCCAAAGAGCCAGCATTGTCCGAAGATGCTTCCGAGGTCATGTGGCCGGCATGACACACACGGAACACTGTTACTTACCCACTGAAGTGGTACCTATTAATCTACTTGCATTTGCATGCTTTTGAATTGCTAGGTTGGAAAGAGCTGGGGCTAGTGCGGGAGCTCACTCTGCCACGTGGGGTTAGGGATTCAAACCTCCAAACTTGCAATCTTCCAATCCACAAGCCTGGCGTCTTACCCACTGAGCCACCATGCAAATCCTGTACTTCTCAATAAAAAAATAATTGTGGCAGGAAATGCGGGTAGATATCTGTCCCTCATCATGCTTTTGTAATTACCTCCTCAAGCTCAGTCTTCAATTCCTTATGAATTTATTTAGAAAACAGCCTGCTCATCAATAGTTTAATAACAACAACAACAACAACAACAACAACAAAAAGCATTATGTAAAATATCTCTAGGTGGAAAAATAGCTGCTTTGAGAAATTCTCATTAGGATGTTAGAAATTGTTCTGGGGACTTTGAAGTTTTTTGTTTTTTTTTCCTTTTTATACCTATCTAAGTTTTATATTTGATTTTGTTATTAAAAGGAACTGCAAATTAAAAAAAAAAACAGTAAGGGAATATAATGTTTATGTATCTTTGTAACTCAGGTCTTCAATAGGCCTGCAATTTCTGGGCTGCCAAAATCTGGAAAACTAGTAGCTGGCAACAAAGGTAGTTTTATTCCCCTCTTTGAAGCTATCTACAGGTCATTCCAATTTTGCAAGAGTATGAAAAAAATTATATATACATTATAGCAGAGCTGTGATCATCTGTTCTCACAAGGTCAGAGTAAAATGCCTAAAATCCTACAAGTGCATTCCCAAAACGACAATTTGACAGTCCTGCCCAAAAAAGTGTGGCTTCAAGCCAGTTATACCACAGAAGTGGAAGAAAGAGCAGAAGGATAGAAACCTTGGTTTCACTCTAAATAGGGCTTGCATTTTGGACCAAGCAGCCTTGGAATTCTTTTGTAATGGCTTCCTTAGCTTCTCTGCAGTACATCTACTTATCACAAGTGATTGAATTATTGAATGCCTATTTCCAGTTAGTTTGCTGAGAGAAAGCTTTCAACAACAATCCACTAGTATGAGATTTGTTCCTATCCATGGGGACCAGGGATTTGGACATCAGTTCTTATCCATCATTTTAATAACTAATCACTTTGTAAGGTAATGTCATTAATAGCTATGCAAACAGTACTTAGTATAGAAGAGTTTGTTCTTGTCTATGAAGAACTTGAAGAACATGAAGAATAAACCAACATTTCTGTGTTGGTTAAATGAGTATATTCCAATTTTGCTTATGAATAAGAATGTATAGAATGGCTTAATAGCTTACCAGCAAAGCATTTCAAAATATTAAAACATATTGGAGTTGCATCTTCTTTTGGAATAATCAGTGCACTACTTGATTTAGGCATTTAACAGACTTTTGCATTGTTACTATTGAGTCATTTCTAAACTGCATGGAAATGCTTGTAAAACATATTTATTTCTTGCTATTAAGATAATCAGGACAAGTGAACATTGCTAAATATGTGCAAGTTTTTTTAAAAAAAAATAATTTGGTTGCTCCCAAAAGGTATAGTTTTAATATGAATGTTAAATATTTTGTATTTCTCAAGGACCACATGAAAAATATATATGCATAAATTACATGCGTAATTTTTTTCCTCTACGATGGGGCAGAATTTTACTTGATTCATATTGGCTCATATTCCTTCCCAATGCCATCTTGCTGGACCTAGGAAATTTTTTCATGGCAGTGCCACCCTCTACAATAGTCTCCCTCCAAGATTTAATTTGCTAGCCTTTTGTAAGGAAATGAAAACCTGTTTCTTCCCCTAGTTACTTCGATGGGGACATTAGACGTGACTGTCTTGGGACATGATATGATGTCCTTTGATGGTAGTTGTTTGTTTTTATTTTTATTTTTGTTGATTATTTATTTATTTATTCAATTTATATAGTTGCCCATCTCAGACCAGTGACTCTGGGCAGCTAACAATAATAAAAACAATCAGACAATAAAAACGATACAAAAAATTAAATATAAATATAAATGTAGCTGAGAGATCTTAAAAACCATTGGTGTTAGCACAACCATGAAATGGGGCCCTTTGCACACTCGGGGCCCCAGGCCCGGGCACAAAGCCAGGTCTTCAAGGCCTTCCAAAAAGCCAAAACAGTCGGGGCCATCCTAATCTCAAGAGGAAGGATGTTCCAGAGGGCAGGCACCACAGCAGAACTTGGTCCCCACCAGCCAACATTCCTTCGCTGACGGGACCCGGAGCATGCCCATCCTGCCGGACCAGATTGGATGGGTAGAAACAACTGGGAAAAGATGGTCCCTAAGGTAACCCGGTCCCAAGCCATGAAGGGCTTTAAAGGTGACAACCAGCACCTTGAATTGCACCCGTAAACACACCGGCAACCAATGCAGCTCCCGAAGCAGTGGTATTACATGTGCCTAGTAGCCAACACTATTTGCAACCCGGACAGCTGCATTTTGTACCAGCTGAAGCTTCTGAATGCTCTTCAAGGGCAGCACCATGTAGAGCGCATTGTAATAGTCCAAATGGGAGGTCACGAGGGCATGAGTGACAGTGAATAGTGCCTCTTGGTCCAGGAATGGGCACAACTGGTGCACAACCCGAAGGTGTGCAAAGGCCCTCTTAGCCATGGCTGCCACCTGCTCTTCCAGAAGGAGCCGTGAGTCCAAGCCAGGTCAGCTTTCTCATCCATGATCACATCATGGATTTGGGTGGCCTTATTACAAACTGACCTGGCATTCAGTAGCAGCAGCTGACAGCCCAGGGCCTTGAAAGTCTGCCAACTGGGGCCTGGGAGTGAGCTGGAACGTGCCAGAGGAACAATATACCTCTGCCCCATTCCCGTGTGCGGCCTGCTCTTCGTATCCTGCCAATTTTCCCATACCTGTCACTACCGGGATGTTATAGCCTGTCCCCACTCCTCCAAGACCTTCCCCTTCCCCCTGGCTAAATTGATCCATGTCCAAGTCTGTATCCCCCCCCCACACACACACCATACATACACCTCCAATTACAGCCTCCTTCCAGGCCGTCAACCCAGGGTGCTTCTACTTCTACTAGCACTCAGCACCTCCAGAGAAACTGCCCACTCCACCCTATACCCTCATCCTCCCCCCACCAATCCACTCTCACTCGATTGGCAGGAGCTCACAACCCCAGTCCATCTGTCCACGGAGTCTGCGGATTTGCCAGTCCCTCCACTTGATTCTCCAACCCGCAGAGAAGGCAAAATGGCTGCACGGGGTAGGCGGGGGGAGGGGAGCCACAGCTGCAAGGATAGAGCTGTAAACAACATCTCAGCCCGACCTCGCGTCCACTGCAGCCCATTCCCTACCCGCCAAAATCCCTTGATCTTAGTTTCCAAATTACCTTTGTTGCCTCTGTTGTCACCACACCGGAGCTCGCACTTTCCACGCCAGCCAGCTAAAAGCCTCCTCTGTCGTCACTGGCATGCTTTCCTCCATTTCCGCGTGGTCGAACACTGCTCAGCGCACCATAGCTGATCCATGCGCTGCAGCTGCTCCACACAACCAGCAGTCCAGTTTTCCAACTGTTGGTCCTGGGGAAGCAGCACTCCAGCCAACAGTCTAGCCAGCAGCCACCCAACCAAGGTGTGAGCCCCTGGCGCCACATGTAATTCTGTCCCAAACCAATTATTGTTTCTAATGTCTTGTTTAATATCTTGTAAACCACCCAGAGTCACTCTGCCAAGGAGGTGGCCAAATTGATTGCAAAAATAAAAATAAAAATAAAAATGTGTGTAATAAAAGTGAATAAATTTGTTTGGGAACATATCTAATTGTCACTCCTGAATCTAAATGTCAACTGAAACAGTTCTTCCTTGATCATTACTTGCTGGATTTTGTAATGTGACTTGATTAGGGAAAACTATTCATGACAATGCATTTAGAAGTACACTTTTTTGTGTGTGTGGAACTTTTTTTAAAAAAAAATGCAGTCTGGTAGAGAATTTGACATTTGTATTTTCATTTTTTAAATCTACATTATAGATGTTTACCATTTGGTTCCATTTTCTTATTTTATACTATGCTCTCTGTAACTTTTAAAATCTTCTTACCTTCTGTTCCACCTCAGAATCCAAATTATTTCTTCAAATATATTTAGCTTATTCATTTTTAATCAACAAAAATGAATGTTTATTGGGATAAAGAGATTTGTTCTGCAGATACAATATATATGTTTGCCAGCTAATTTTTGCTTAAAGTTAAATAAAACTGCTATTATTGGCTATCACATATTATTGAGTTTCATCCAACTAAGCTTAGTAGCAGCTAATAGGTTTGATTAAAACTGGATGGGACCTAAGTTAGGTGGTATTGATTTCTTCCATTGTTTTCAGGGCCACTCATAGTACAATTACTCAGAAATAAGTCCCTCTGTGTTCAGTGGGTGCTCTTTCAAGTCAGTGATCAGAACTGACTCAGCTTCATTTTTTATTCTTATTTTGTCCATCACATTTAAAAGACTGAAGTAATACAAACATCAATGTCATATTTGTTTGCTTGCTCACTCATTATGCAATGGATAAATGTCCCTTTTTAACACCATAATTCTAAGAAAGGCTTTTAAAGATCGTTTCCTATTAAATCCAATGAGACTGGCTACTGAATTAATATGTTTGAGACCTGAATGACAAGAAGCTATACATATACATCAGAAATGAAATAGACAGATTTTTAGAGAAAGAAGTCTATAGATTTACAGTTTTCAATCATTATACTGTAGTAATTCAGTAGTACAACACATGAGTGGGGTGTAGCTATGCTGAATGGTCCACCTCTGATATCACATATAAAAATTAATACCTGCCTTTGACAAGGATGGATCTTGAACCCAGTGTGGGGTTGTAGATTAGAGTGCACAATGTTTGGGGATGACTAAAGGCCTAATCTGGTGTTTGAGTAGTGCACATTCCAAAAAGTAGGTGGTAAGGTCACAGAGAAGTGGGTTGGGCCAGGGCAAAAGCTAAAATTGATTTTATTCAATTTAAATGTAATTAAAATACCATTGAATTAATTATAGCTTTTATGACTAGTCCCTATATATTTAATAAGTTCCTTTTTGGTAATGATATTACAATTTTGTAGTAACAGTTGAAAAGCTCTGGGGAACAAATCTAAGGTTTTAAGGGGATGAAGGCCTAGGACCTTCTGATTGTGTGCGATCATTCACATCTACCTGTATATCAAAAGATCCCCTAATTCGCACATGTAAAGCATGGGCAGAACTATTTGATTCTGTGTTACGTCTAGCACTTTTAATAATGACTGATGAGCAACTACCACCTAGGATCAACTATGACTTTTTGAGCCATAATCCATAGAACCACCAAGATATAAGTTTCATATGTTCAGTAAGTAAACACAGGCCTATCATGTTCCCATAATTTTATACAAAGTGAATATAAATTTTTAAATGACTGTTTTTTACTCAGTTCTTCAGTTTACATTATAATTCTAAGGCAGAATTCAGTGCTGAACCTTAATGTTGCTGACGAGATACTAAGTAAGTAATGAGCCTTGTATTGTTTACTGGAAGCAAGTCCTTAATTTTTAACAGCAAAACTAACATTTCCAGTGGTTCTATTAACAGGACATGTTAATGGCAACATGAAGTTCTAAACAGTTACATGTGCTTTTTCATTTTAGCATTAATTTGTTAGAGGTCATGTAACACTTGTACTTGGTACCCATTTGTTTAATGAGACATATTCATATTAGTGGATGAAGTAGATTGTAGGCAGGATTTTGTTTTCCTTTTATTTCCTTCATTAAAAAGTCTATTATGGCTATGTATGAGGCCAGATGGAAACCATAACGTCTTTGTTTTAATGCTACCTTCTCTTTAATGAAGCCACAGGACAATATCAAATTCACAGGCATAGCAGAGTTGTAATATAATCATTGATTGCACTGCTCCCATTTTGCAATAATCGGCAATATGCAAATCATACTGTTTAGTGTGAATATACCTAGGAAAAGTAAAAATATTTCATGGAAATTTTAAATTTGCATGAACCCCTTTTTAATAATGAAGCACTTTATCATATTAAAATTTCTGCTAAATTTCCAGTTTGACTTGGGGGAAAAAACTTTAAAAAACACTGTCATTTATTTTAAATAGGTAGCATCAAGAGGGTTGTTTCCTTCCCCCTCTAGTGATAGCAAGCAACATTATAGTTTCTGTGCCAGAGTAAAAATTTTATTGATTTCTATGTTCAAACATAATATTATGATATAATTCCTATCAATATGGGTATGCTGTTGCCTCTTCAGTTATGCCATATGCCCAGTGTAAATGCACACAAAATCATGCACAACTGAATTTTTAAAAAATATTGAATAATTGAAAATATTAGGATATGTTTTTAAAAATTAAATAAAATTAAAAAACACACTTCTAGCTCCAGATAAGTACCCAATAGGGCTGCATAGTTCTTTAGAGAAAAAAATGGGAAAAAAGTGGTTGAAGAGTCATGTGCAACTTCCTAAGGCAGCTGTTCTTTTCCAGGGAACATGTGGCTGCCCTCTGCTTTAAAAAGATGTGGCTGCTTTAAAAGAGTTGCAAACAAGGGTTATTTTCACACTTCACACTTCACACATTCAAAGGCACATTTTTGGAAACCAAGGTATGCAAAAAATGCAGCCACACGGGCAGTCACGGGTGCTATAAGATCAGCACATGTAACACCTCTGCTCCACAAGCTGCATTGGGTACCAGTTTGCTTCCGGGTCCAATTCAAGGTGTTGGTTATCACCTTTAAAGCCCTACATGGCATGGGGCCAGGCTACCTGAGGGACTGTCTCATCCCAACCACATCTACCCGCCCCACCCGGTCATGCAGGGAGGGCATGCTGCGGACCCCAACTACAAGAGAGTTCCATCTAGCGGGGTCCAGGAGGCATGCCTTCTCTGCGATAGCACCCGCCCTGTGGAATAACTTGCCCCCAGAGGTGAGGTGAGGAGAGCACCCTCGCTCCTGGCCTTCCGGAGGTCTTTAAAGACCTGGTTTCTGCCGCCTTGCTTGGGACGAAGGAAGTAATAGTTCCTTCTGGGGGTGGTTAGCTCCATAATATCCTTCTTTTTAAGATCTCACCATCCTCTGGATTTTTTCTATTTATTATTATATTGTATTTTAAGATGTATAGGTTTTAATTTTAATATTATTATTGTAAACTGCCCAGAGTCTACTGCTGTAGAGATGGGCGGTGATAAATTTGAATAATAAATAAATACATCAATAAATAAAGCCCTCACAAGAAAGCTGGAGTTCCTCAAGAAACTTCTGTTCTATTTGAAATAGAACCCCAAGATGTTTTGTGTATTTTGTGGTAGAACAGGGAAGGGAAGGGATTAGATTAGATTTAGAATAAAAGTTTTGAAATATTGTGAGACTTTGTAATAAAAGTAGCCCTCATTTAGTGACCGCAATTGAGACTGATAACTCAATTGTTAAGCGAAGAAGTTGCTAAGTGAAACCACGACTGTGCTTACCATCTTCCTTCAGCTTTCCTTTGCTTTTCAGACCTGCGAAGCTCATAAATGTGAGAATTGGTCACAAAGTTACTTTTTCATCACTGTCATAACTGTGAATGGTTGCTAAATGAGTTAGTGACTAAACTAGGACTACCTGTAGTTGAAAGAATTGTAGTAATAGAAAATATGCAATAAAAACACATAGCTATTTGCAAGAGGCATCCATACCTGAGCAGAAAAAATCTGGATATCAGTAAATGGCAGCAGAGACATATAGATAACTTATCCAGATTTTTGCAGTTGGATATGGCCACCCTTTGCAAATAGCATGTATGCTCTTAGCTACTTTTCCGATAATTTCGCTTGGTTCCTGGGGAAAAAACCAAAACAAAAATCCTCCAAAAATTATTTGCTTATGAAACAAAGCAGACAACTGATAGACAGACACAGGCATTTTTCTCATTTTAAGGTAAAGGAAAAGTAGTTCTGCATTCTGCCTGCCCTTCACCTATGGCAGAGAAGGCACAACTGCCTTATCCGTAAGATCTTTCTGCATGGCAGGAAGTAATATCCATCTTTCCTCTTTATTAAGTCACAGGGCTAACTAAAAAGATTCCAAAGGCTTTTTGTTTCTGGCACTGAAGGCAGGTTCTAGGAAGACCATCAAGGGTTCATTTAAAATTCTGTGTGAGTCAGAAAATGCTCAGTATGTGTTTTGATCTCTGTAACCCACTCTCTGGTTTCTCTTATTTTCTGATCACTGTTGCTTGAAATATTTAGTCTTAATGCCATGGAAATATATAATTTTTGAAATTTCTTCATGTTTCAAAGGAAGATAGGCAGCTACTGTATAGCAAATTGGACTATTGATACATCTGAACTGCTGTGACCCAACAGACTTTCTGGAATGATATTTTAGGCGTCCTTAACTGTCAATTAAACCTGGGATCTTCTGGATGCAGAGCATGTGCTCGACCACTATAGTCCCTCTGATAACATAGAGTTTTTTGGGGGGTTTTCCTGGACATGATGATAATAAAAAACCAGCCATAAGCTATTTTTTCTTTCATACTTTGAAGGCTGTTCTTCTCGTGGGATTAGTTGGGACAGGATAAAAAAGTCTGTCAAGCAGGAATAACCTGGAGTAGTAGTAGAGGGATCTAGGCCTACAATCACAAATTCATGGGATAATCCAGTGAGATTGCATGTAATGGCATGCTGCCTTGGCTCTTTGGTGCAACCTCATCAAATGTGATATCTATCTGTATGGATAGTGAAAATGTTTTATTTTTTTAATCTTTATGTTTTATGGATTTTATTGTAATCTCATTGATTGTTATGAGCCCCCCTCCCCCAGAGTCATCGAGAGTTGGGCAGCATACAAGTTTAATAAATTATTATTATTATTATTATTATTATTATTATTATTATTCACACTTCTAGAAATGGTTATGGCTAAGTTGATGGTGATGGAAAACTACACTACACTGATTAGCAATAGACTCAATATTTCTTCAAAAGTACTGCTGCTTATTCTTCCTTATGTTTATCTTCCCTTTTAGAGCCCAGAGAGATTGTCTGAGGATTGTAAAGAAAAGCAAGCAAATGCCTTCCACATATCTGGGTATAGTTCTATAGTTCTCCTCATCCTACATCCATATCAGAGTAATAGCAGAAATGAAAGACAGTCATCAGTGCTAGTGAAATATGGTCATGAGAAGAAACTTCTCTTCCCAGCAACCCTAAAGAGTAAATTCAAGTCAATAGAGCTTGTCCTCTCTGGTTCATCCACAATAAAAGCGAACAGTTGGGCTCACTATGAGTTTGGATTTATCAAAGAGCAATGATGTGCACCACTCACAAGGCTGTACCAGACCTCATAAGTAATGCTATCACATAGCTGTCTTTAATTAGGATAAGAAACACACAGGAAATATCAGTGTAACATTAACCGAATTGATTAGGCTGGTCACTCAAAGGTTGGCCTCAGGCAGAAACAACATATCATTAACAGCAGCCCCAACCATTTGCTTCCTTAATAATGTAGAGCTTTCTCTGCAGTTCTTACCATTCACAAAGTTTTTCTCAGATTTCAAAGTCTCTGCTAACACTATGGGCGAAAGTAAGCAATCAGAAACCAGAAAATTTCTAATAATGTTAATGAAGACTTCACATGTGGTGCTGGTGGTGGTATTCTTTTCCAAAACAAAGCTCTATCGTCAATTATTGACTGAATTGTTGAATGTTAAAAGAAGAAGGAAAAGAGGAAGAGGAAGAATCCCATACTGACCCTGGCCAACTCTGTCAATTTTTTTCCATCAAATTTTTTCCTGATACAAAATGTACATTCTGTTTCGGGCAAATGAATCAATATTTGAACATAATTTTGTGCATACTATTCCTAATGGATGCACTTCATCCATTGGAGTTCATATTTTTCTCTGATTTATGATTTTTTTGTACATATATTTCTACTAGCAACAGGAAGGTCTTTGAATTTATGGACTACTCTTTTGGGAGTGGGGATCCAAGAGCTCTGGTGGGTGAAATTATGATAAAAATAAAATAGGTTTTCCCACATCTTTGGGAAGTCTGCATGCTTTAAAAAAAAATTCCCCTCTTTGGGGGAACAAAAAAATGTTTTTTTTTTCTCTTTTAAGAAATATATTAGGATGTACCAATCGAAGAGAATATTAGGATGTACAGTCAAGTTTTTCATGCATTTTCTGCCTCTATAGGGTAGAAAATATGTCACCAGTTTTCAGCAGTTGCAATGAGAGGATTCTTTGCAACTAGAATTTGGAGACCACTTATGGACTTGTGGTTAATTTTTCTTTATTTGAACTACTGAACTGCTGAAACATGCATTTTATTGTATATATTAATCAGATTCAAAATCAGGATATTCATCTCAAAAGTTTTAAGGACTGAATTGCTCATCCACTCCTATTTTGAAGTGGCTGAAGCTAAATGTATAATCAGAATCACATGTTAGCATGTATATATCATATGTCAGGTATTCAAAATACTTTATAAATTTTTATCTCATAAACAACACTTTTGAGTATTACAAACAGTATTATGTTGTTTGTTATATTTCAGCCACAAAGACATCAACCAATGCTTTTTAAAGACATGGTATGTCTCAGAATAATTTATTGACACAAATTTAATTCCACTCCAAATCATGTGGGGAATTTTCATGTGAAACAGAGATTATCTTGGTGAGATGGGCAGCTATAGAAATTAAGTAAGTAACTAAATAAATAGAATATTCTTTAGACCTCTAACCCAAGACATGAATGTTGGTACTGCCTGCCCATTCAGTGGCTAACTGAAAGCTTACTCTTACGTGATTATAATTATCTGAACTTTGAACAACCAGATTTGGTTGTTGTTCAGCTTACTGTACTGTACTGTATATGTACTGTAGGCATTTTCATTCAAGACAGGCCTGGATGTTATTTTTCTGCACCACCCTAATAATATATGTCAGTGAAGGTTCTCAGTCATCCAGGTGGAACAGTCTGTAGCTTGAATCATGTCAACTGGATTTCTGTTTTCTCAGTGGAAACGTTTCGCTCCTTATCCAAGGAGCTTCTTCAGTCTGAGCAAAGTTAGTAAGGGAATCCTTAAATATGTTTCTAAGGTGGCTGTGTGACCTTGCACCTGGGGCTAGGTCATGGTTATTTTGAGATGTTTATTTCTAAGTCCCTTTATCATCTAAAGGAGGATCGTTAAGATTACCATGCTGCTGTTGAACTTGCGAAATGGTCTTAATCTTCCTAGGCACAGAAGACAAAGCAGGAAGGAAGATAGGGGAAAGATTGTGCCTGAGGCCCCCACCTCTATTCAAGGAAGGATTTTCCAAGTTGGCATAAATGGATTCCTTGACCCCTCTCTCAAACCACCTATCTTCTCTGTCTAAAATGTGAACATTTATGTCCTCAAATGAGTGTCCTTTTTCCTTTAGATGAAGATAAACTGGTGATCCTCCAAAAGTGAGGTAATTTTATTGTGGTAGTCTACAGTGTTTAGAACCACTGTACATCTTCCTTTGTCAGCCTACAAAGGAAGATGTACAGTGGTTCTAAACACTGCAGACTACCACAATAAAATTACCTCACTTTTGGAGGATCACCATACATATGAAAAACTGAAAAGAGACCCCACCAGCAATTACAAGAAAAAGGTAATAGACAGTTTGAAACAATTGGAACATGATGGCTCCATCGATAGGATTACCTACCACCGTCTGTATCCTGGAGAAGCCATCCCTTGCATCTACGGACTTCCTAAGATCCACAAGGAAGGAACACCCTCCGACCCATAGTCAGCAGCATTAATTCGGTAACATACAACATTGCCAAACACCTCTCTACCATACTAGCACCTCTAGTTGGACACTCTGAACACCACATCCAAAATTCGGAAGAATTTGTTTCCAAAGCAAAGATCCTGAAACTGGATACAGATGAAACTATGGTCTCCTTCGATGTGTCCTCCCTTTTCACCAGCATCCCCACCACTCATGCTCTATCCGCTGTCAGGAAGAGACTAGAAGAGGACAGCACCCTTGAAAGGAGAAACCATCTCAACCCAAACCAGATCTGCCATCTTCTGGACCTGTGTCTTAACACCACTTATTTCTCATACAGAGGTGACTTTTACAGACAAAAACACGGCTGTGCCATGGGTTCTCCTGTGTCACCCATTGTGGCCAATTTATACATGGAAGAAGTGGAGAAGAAAGCACTCAACACATTCCAGGGAACAGTGCCCACCCACTGATTTAGGTATGTGGATGACACCTGGGTCAAAATCAAGGCCCAGGAAGTACAGGCCTTCATGGACCATATAAACACTATAGATGCCAACATTAGGTTCACCAGAGAAGACACCAAGGACAACAGACTGGCATTCCTAGACTGTGAAGTCCTCATTGGGACCGGTGGCAAGCTAGAAATAGGGATCTACAGGAAACACACACACAGAGATCAATATCTGATGTTTGACTCCCACCATCCACTGCAGCACAAACTAGGAGTCATCAGGACATTGTCACACAGAGCAGAAACCATCCCCACCTCCATGGATTCCAAAAAGAATGAAAATCAGCACCTGATAACAGCTCTGAAGGCCTGTGGATATCCAAATTGGGCCTTCACTAAATCTAAGTCTACCAGACATAAAACAGCGACAGATAGGGCTGAGACTCAGAGTAAACGGAAGAACCTGGTCATTCCTTACATGGCTGGCTTGTCTGAAAAGATAAAACGGATATTTGGCAAACACCACATACCTGTATATTTTAAACCCACCAACACACTGAGACAGAGGCTTGTACACCCCAAAGATCAAACTCCAAAACACAAGGAAAGCAATGTAGTGTATGCAATCCAGTGCAGTGAGGAGTGCTCTGAACTCTACATTGGAGAAACCAAACAACCTTTGTACAGGAGGATGGCCCAACACAGGAGAAGTAACACCACAGGACCAGAGTCAGCAGTTTATCTGCTGAGAGGAGGAGAGGAGAGGAGAGGAGATTAGTTGAACTATGGTGGAGGTTTGCAAGAGTAGGAAGATTTTTTGTTACCTTTGAGTCAAAGTCTCACAAACCTGACCTATACTTAACAGTGTGCAAGCAGAAAAATGGTCCTGAATTTTTAACAATAATATGGAGGTGCTTCTTTTTTTTCTGCTCAGTTTATATTGTATATTTGGTGATCAGTTGAATGCAGACCTCAATTTAATTCAAACTATTAATTTTTTTCTTGGTTTATACCAGTATGTGTTTAAACAATTCCATGTATATGTATATGTATATGTATATGTATATGTATATGTATATGTATATGTATATGTATATGTATACGTATATGTATTTGAAAGTTTTGAAAGTTTAAAAAAATATAAAAAGACTAATACAAACTAATATAGAATGAGGAAGAAAAAATAAAAATAAATAAATCAAAGAGAGAGCTAAAAGTGCAAGAAAGGGGGGAAAAGTTTAAAAAATAGAAAAGAAAGAAGAAAGATACAAAGAAGTGGCTTCCAATTTTATTTACAGCAGCTATAAGTACAATTATAAATTAACTCTTTCTCTAAAGGTACATCGTGACTCTCTTCTTTCTATAATGTATCTTATCTGATCATCAAAACCATAAATCATAAGTTCATTTTTCTGTTTTACGCAAAAATTCCGTAAGGGGTTTCCAGTCACCTCCCCACCCTTTATATTAAGAGAAATAGCATAGTATAACAAATCTTCCTTTCTTGTGGTCAGGTCACTTTGTCAACTGCATGCAGATCATAACTGTCTTGGACTTTTTCACTATCAATGGTCCATTCCAGGTTAATGAATTCCAGAGGCCACTTATGAATTTCCCTGATAATTTGATGCACAATTTGTTTTACACCTGGTTGATGTCTGGAATTCAGAGATAGCAAGAGTGCCAGATGTGATGGCTCTTGGCTATGAGGCTGCTTCCAGTGGCCAATCCTAACCAGCTCTTTGGTTTACTAAAGAGTTCATGGAAATTAAGTTCCCTATAATAACAAAGGCGGAAAACTAAAAGCAGATATGACCAAGTACAGGTAGGAGCTCGTGTTCAAGCCTACATTGAGCCTACAATGTGACAATAATAGCAGAAGTACCAATTCTTGTCTGCTCTTCTTACATACAAAGATACCTTTTCAAAGTAATCTGAGCCCATTTAGGGAAAGTTCTTCAGGATAAAGAAATGTAAGGCTCATTAGATTCATTTGTGGGTTTCTTTATGTACTCTTGGCTGGATACTACTGGGCAGAGACCACTGCAGTGAGCAAGATATTGATTCATGTTATCTGGGATTCCTTTATGCTTGTGGAACTGAGAGCCTGTGGGTTAGATCCATGCCTCCCCTGACTCCTTCATGTGGCTTTGCATCTCTGTGTATGTGGAGAGGGTGAATGGCTAAATCCAGGAGATAGTTATCACCTATTTGAGGAAGGGTGTAGTACCTTGAAGAAGGTGGTTGCTCTCTCTTGAAAATGCCTTCCCTGGATTCAGACATTTGCACAACTTTTGCCCAGTTCCCTACCTTCTCTTCTTAGGGGGAAGTGATGGGGATTCAATAGGTCCCAGAGAAAACAGATAATCTGGATCCCTTCCAGTCAGAGTTGGTCATGGGACAGAAAGGTATGAGTTTCAGATCTCTTGGAGGAGTTTGATTCCCATACCTAGTATGGTACCCTTCAGATTTCCTGCATCATTTTCGGTTGGTTACACTAATATCTGAGGGAATGATTCTAGTCATTAGTTATGGGGAGAAAGATTCAAGCCCCTAGATAATCCAATACAGAATTCCATAGGATTATTGTTTTTCCCTATACTAGTAAATGTCTATATGAAACTTCTGGGGGAGATCATAGCAATAAATATTTTTATACCGCTTGTTATGTATGCACTGTTTTTATTCAATTGTTGTAAGCTGCCCAGAGTTGCTATATAAATTTGAGAAATAAACAAACAAACAAAAGATCAATCAATCAATCAATCAATCAATCAATCAGTACAGACTATCTGGGTCTACCTTTGAAGATGACTTGGAACCTGAAACTAATACAGAATGTTGCAGCCATATTATTTGCAGGACAAGCTCACTAATGTATAATAACCCAGATTTCTGCAGTCAATGAACTGGTTGACATTAGGCTTCCAGCCCTAATTCAAAACGATGGTCATTACCTTTAAAGCCCTACATGCCATGGGACTGGGATGCATCAGGCATTGTGTGGCTAAACTTGAATATATCCTTCAAGTCCAAACATCTAGAAAAGTCCTGCTCTGAGTCTTCTCCCCTTCCATGAGGTGCATAGGACATGGGCTAAGTAGCAGATTTTCTCCATTGTGGTCCCTGTATAACGGAACACGCTTCCCCTGGAAATATACTTGGCACCATCTCCAGCATTTCACAAGGCTGCAAAATCTGTTTTTCTAGCATGCCTTTCACCTAAGTTGATTATAAGCACCATCATAGGTGTGCCTTTAATCTTAATTGGTTTGTGAATTTTTGTTTTCATACTGTTTCAATTGTCTTTATTTTTGTAATGATATGTGAGAAAGACTTTGAGAGATGGGGTGAACTGATGCTGCCTATGGAACAGTCAGATAAGAGGGGGCATAGCCCACAGCTGCGTAATGGGGGGAGAAAGAGGCTCAGAAGGGACGCTCCCTACCTTCTCAGGCTGCAAAGGAGATGGTGGGAGATTTGTACTTTCAGACTTGCAAGATTCTATTAATGTAACCTTACAATAAAGTAGAATTAGCTCATCTGGTCGTGTTTCCTGTCTGGTCTACCTGGGAAGGCTGACGATTTTGCTTTGTTGCAAACTGCCCAGTGTTCTTCAATATGTGGGTGGTATTCAAATATTGTAAGATAAATAAATAATAAGCAAACAGTTTTGAAAATACATGGCAATAATCTTCAATGAACTTCAGTTACCTAAGAAAAGAATAATAGTTGTAATGGACCAAGACAAGGCCCATCTTAGTCTAACATTTTGACTACCAAAACCAATAGTTTTTAATATACATGTCCTGTGTCCTCAATAAATTTATGCACTCCTTTTTAAAAACAATTGAAGTAAGCCATTGTTGCCCTGTCATGTGGTAATGAATTCCACAGATTAGTCTGATGAATCAGGAGCAGTGAGAACAGGGGCTAAACAACCATTGCTCCATTCCAAACTTCTATAGGTCATATAGCAACATAAATCCCTTCACCCCAACTACACACAAAATAGAAAGAACATACCTTAAAAAGCAACAGACTTCCCTCTTCATAGATGAGAGTGGAGACATGGATAACATCTTGCCAATTTTCCCTGGGTTCCTCAGGTAGAGATGTAAAGCTATTCCAACATTCCTTTTATATGGCCCACTATACTGACTGAAGCTTAAGAGGAAACCAAAATCCTCTCCAAGCTTCATAGATTCCAGATTTCTAGCTGAAATTCATTTCAGTGGTTCATCTTATACTTCAGCTTGGCTAGAACTAAATCTGCTTGACTGCTGAAGAGTCATGACACAATGGGATCACAGAAGCATGCAACCAAATAGGAAGTGGTACAAATGTTCCTTGTGGAAGTGCCATTATTAAAGTTTAGAAAAATGAGAAATGTAATGAAATCATACTGGATTAGTCCTTGCTCCCATTCAGACTATATGTGAGCCTTTCAATTAGAATGCCAGGAGATAAATAGGGATCTTCTGTAAGCAAAGAAGAAATGCAGTGACTGGGTCACAAATAAGACTAAGCATTGGAAAAAGTGCATCATCTATCTTTTAAAAAAATGGTGGAAGAGATCATGCTTTTCCCCTTTTTTCAAAGGGTAACTATCTTTCAAGATACTACTTATATGGATGGTGCATCTATAGTTTCCCTAATGGGGCAAAAAACTGGTGAAGGGACAAATCGGTACTGGAAGTTATCTGTCTTCACCAGTCCCATAGTTCCAAAGTAATTTCCCTCACATAGCTACATTTATATTTATTTATTTATTTGTTTGTTTGTTTGTTATTTAAATTTATATCACCACCCATCTCCCCCAACAGGGGGACTCTGGGCGGTTTATTATTTATTTATTTTTATTTATTTATCTTATTTATACCCCGCCTATCCCCTCCCTAATGGAGGGCTCTAGGCAGCTTACAATCATGTAAATTCAATGTATACAATCATATCATATATTACAGTACCCGCACGATTAGGGAGGGGGTGAGGGAACCGGCTCTTCTTTTTCCAGGCATCAGAACTACAAGCCCCAGAATTCCTCGCTTTCGGATCTGGCTGCTGACATCCCAGAAGTTGTAATTGGGATCCGTCGTCCTCTGCCGCCGTCCTCAGCCGCCATCCACGGGCTTCTCCAGATCTTCGTCTTCGTCTTCGGTTCCGAGGCGACTCCCCGACAGGATGCCAGCATATTGCCCCACGTTTACAATAAAATCAAAGTTAAAAATATACCAAGAAATTACAATAAATATCATAAATAGAATAAATAGATATAAAATCCAAGGGCTAATAGGTCTTAAATAATAGGGAGGGCACTACCTATTATTATACCTCTATCACTGTTTGAAATATCAAGTCTTGAGACTCAATTTAGTTTGGTCCACTGTTCTGCACATCTTATTCCCTTCCCCAAGCTCTCTTCACATTAACCACAATGATAGCTAATAAGAAAACATTCATTTTATGTCATACTTTTTTGGGGGGAAGTAATATATTTTTTATTAAGAATTTTAATTACAGTAGTTAAAACTAATACAAACTAAACTTAGAGAAAGAAAAGAGAGTAGAAAAAGAATTTAAAAATGCAGGAAAAAACAAAAAGAAAGAATAAAAAAAGGAAAAAGAAAAAAAATATAATAAAGAAAAAGAAAAGAAACAAAGAAGTGATTTCCAACCTTCATCACAACAAGTATAAACAAATTTAGTAACTCTTCACCCCCTGTAAGCTTACAGACAAATATCTCTTCATCCCATATCCATCCCCTTATCTATAAACAAATCCATAAAACATCAACTTTTCAATCTTGGTGTCAGCAAAAAATCCATAAAGGGTTGCCAAAACATTGCAAAAAAATCCCTCTGATTTTAACCTTGATCAAATAAACCAACTTAACATTCCTTCCTTTTACTTCTAATTTAATTCAATCAAATATTGTCATAGGATTTGATTTCTCTTCAATTCTTCTTTATCCCATCGCCCAGATTTCTCCAAGGCTTTAACAAGCATCTTTTGTAAATCTAATAAGAAAACATTTTCCAGGTCATTCTCTTGGTTTATCATTTGTATTTCCCTTTTAATTTTTAAAACTTCAGCCAGTTCCTTTTGTATATCCAGTAAAGCATCCTTTTCCAAATCATTCTCTTGCCCTGTCATTTATAGTTCCACATTCTGTACTTTCTCTGCCTTGTCAGATAAAATTGTTCCACATCTGTCATTTCTTCATTAACATCTTTTAGACATAGTCTGTCCATAGAAGCAGACATCATTACTAACAGTGTTGATATTGTAGTTACTAATTTCTGGTTCCATTCTTCAAAGATCCCCTTTAATATTTCTGATGTTATAACGTTTTGTGTCATTTTGTAATTCCCACTATTAACTGACATCAATTTATAAAATCATTACTTATCATTTGTTATGACTTGAAATAGCCAGGTTAGCCAAAATAAGTCTGTTTCCCATGAGACTTTGTTTATTTTTATAGTTAATTCCGATACCTTATAGTAAAAAATATTCCAAATTTATCTGGACCCTTAATCCATTTACAACTTTCTTAGATCAAAATCTTGTTTATTTATTTATTTCAAATCCTTTAAGTTCTTAAGTTTATACTTAATTTTTCTTGTTCAGAGTTGAAGCTAAACTCACCCAGTGATTTTTCAAACTTGTCGTTCCAAAGGTCTCTAATATAAAGAAATTTAATTTTTGGTTGAAAGCTTCTACTTAAATTAGAGTAATATCAATGTAACAGAACACTGCTTTAGTTTGTTTTTGTTTTCTTTTTGTGTGCTCATACTCATGTCCTTTGATACCTGCCCAAACTTTTCTTTCTAGAACTTTATCCCACCACACCAATATCCTTCTCAGGTATATATTGTAGTTACTATAAACAATCTGGTTATAAACTATATAACCTGTATAAACCTAGCACAATCAAAGCATATATAATTTTTCTACTCAAGCAGTTTCAGTCTCACTCTGAACTGTTTTTCTGGAATTAATATTTTACATATGGACTGCAGATAGCAAGTGACCTCTGGACTGAAACTGAAAGTTGGACAGCAGATACAGTCTACTGCACAAGGTGAAGTTAGGGTTAATGGAAGAGATCAGAAGTAGGACAGCAGTTCCAATACAAGGCAAAATCATGCAAGGGCCAGAGAGCAGGAAAACAATCAAAAGCTTAGAGATCCAGAATATAAACAAATAAGAAAAGCTCTGCTTGATCAAGCCAAAGCTCCCTGCATGGACTAACATTCTATATTGCACAATGACCAACTAGTTGCTTTTTTAGAAACTCATAAATACAGATGGGAGAATGATACCCTTCTCTATTATTGCTCCCTACTAGCTGGTATACAAGGCATGTCACCAGGAATTTTTGAGTAGCAAATTGCCATCAAGATGAGTAGCCACTGATAACCCAATTTTCCATTAATTTATCTAATATATTCTGAAACATATCAGTTAGTGGTCATAACAACATCAAATGCCAGTGAATTCCATATGAGGTGTATACAACTCAATGATGGCTAAAGAAGTAATTATTTTATTGGTCCTGAAACTCACCACACTTTGTTTTAATAAATGACCTGGAGAAGAGACATAGAATGATAGTGCTTAGATACCAAGTTATAGAAACAATGAGTACTTAAATAAAACATCTCTTATGCTAGCCTCAAGTTCTACCTATAGTGAGGCTGGCTGATTGTATATGTAAGATTTAGGAAATCTCATTCTGTGGGTCTAAGAAGGGAAATGTCCAGAGGATCTGTGATGTACAATTTCCTTAGAGTTTCTGCCACTTGGAGTGATCCTCACTGTCAAATTTTCTTCAGTTTGGGAGATCAGGACTAAGCTGATCTCTTTTAAAATCTCATTTACTATCCCCAAAGGCATATTAATCTTATACTACTTCTCACCAAAATCTACTATTCAGATGCTCCTTTTTATGTTTATTACGTTATCTAGAAACCAGCACAGATCACCCCAATTCAACAATCCACAAAGACAGACAATTTGGTGAGAACCTCTCAGACAAAAACTAATGTAGAATAAAAGCAGAGTGATATATGTTGCTATAACAAATGTCTACAATAGCAATATAACTCTGATAATCAAGAAAAAGGTAAATTGGTCTTAATCTTCAAAAGGAAATTCAGAAGATGACAATGTGGTCCTAAATAGGTAGTTATATCAAGCCATACATTTTTCTTTTGTGCTTTTAAACTAAGCCTCCAATAAACCCTGTTCTACATCTAGAGGACATTCTCAAGAAACTGAAATGAAATAGGAATAAAAGAGAATATTACTTTGGTGCAGACAATGATAATCCTGTTAACACAGAGAGAAATGTGTTTCTTGAATCAGGACAAAGAGCTATCAATAACTGATGATGGCAGGTCTTAGGTGGAAATGAAATTAGTTTCTTTCTCTCTAAGTTGTGACCCCACCCAGAAACAACATCCATCACATAAATATAGAGGGAGATTCTGTTGGCCTTTAACTTAGAGGGCTACACTGCAGTATTATCCTGAAGACATATTCATCAAAATCCCTCTCCCCAGAAAGAATGACTCCAGAGATGTTACTCGGGGAAATGTTTCACTAGCTTAGCTGCGTTGTGCAAAGTCTTTGACTTGGGCTCTGTAGCTTCACGTCAGTGCTGAGGTAATTTGTCTTTGGTTGGTTTGACTGTAGCCTTCATCTCTGAGGTCCTGAACCTGATATTCTGAACTAGTTAACAGAATGTGTTCCTGAAACAGATCCAGATTTCTGAACCTGGGCCTCAGACTTGCTTTAATCATCCTACCCTGCCTCTTCTTCCTGAGATCTCACTGACAAGAAGGCAGATATCATGTCAGAGGTTGTACTGGGCAGTGAGCACTGCTGCCTACACAAAAACCTGGACAGTGAATAACTGAGTTATCTCATGTTTCTTCTGTCATTGTGTGAAGCCTCCTCATAAAAGTATTGTGTCCCACATGCAACAGAACATAGAGTAAATGGCATTAGCTACAGAACCTTGTGAGAAAAGTGCTGCAGAAACTGATCAGGCAAGCCATTTGGCTTTACTCACTTCTCTCAGTTTAGCAAGTTTCTTAACAACAACAACAACAACAACAACAAAGAAAGCATGTCAAAATAATCCCTTTTCTCTTTCTTTTCATGAAGGTTATGAACACTCCCCTCTTCTTTTCAACAGAATAACCTTTTCTCTATAAAAACAAACAGCCTCTTGTTTTCAGCAATCTGAGCGGTTTCTGTGTCAAATCTGAGTATTCTGGCTGTGATTTTCTTAATTAATAACTGAGATGACCCTACTCTATGTTCATTTAACCTCAATGCTTATGAAATTGTGTCCTATTAATCATCAGCATATCCTAAAGCAGTATGTTACATGCACCACTTAACCCCCCTCCCCACATTCCCCTTTGTGTTCAACCTGCTTGGTGCTGTCCTAATTGGACACCTGCTGGCCCATTCATTTTATGCAAGGCTAATTCATGCACCTGTTCCTTACTCCGCACTTTACTAAGAGGGTTAGCAAAGCACCTGGAAGAAACTAAAAGGTTGTGCAGTTCAAGATGCTGAGAGGCAGGACCATCCATCCATCCATCCCCTAAAGAGCAACCTGCTCAGTCTCACTTAAAGTGACCCATAAGCAGAGAACAGGTATAATTAACAGTCAATACTGTCAACTAAGGTAATCAGCAACATCCAGACCAAACAAACAACATATACTGGGAATGGGGAAAGGAGATACTTCCTGAACTGGTAACTGGTTCAGAATGTCAGATTCATGACTACAGTCAACAATCTAACATTACAACATTACAAGCAAACAAGCCAAGTTATATCACTACTGACTACAGATTTTGTGCAAAAAATCTGCCACTTCTGATAAAACCAACCATTTCTGAGTTACTCCTTCTCTAGGAAGAGGAATTTTGATGAATGTGTAGAATGGCCTTCATGGTCTCCTGGATGAAACCTTACCTCACCCTCTGAGTTAAAAGGCAGAAGAATCTTCCTAGGATTTACAGAATGGGCTGTGGGTTCCTGAGTAAAGGACCTGCCTGATAGGGGAAAGGACTGCATTTTCTCCTAAAATCTACCAACTTCAGTTGCTGATAGTTCTTTCACCCAAATCAAGGAATACATTTCCTGTGCTAATAAAACGAAATGGTTGCATTTGGGGACCTTTTCTATGCAGCTGTTAGCCAGATCTGCCCAGTTTTTGAACTTTGTTTGTTTGTTTTATCCCTCCCCAAATTTGGTTCAGTTTTGTCCTGATGAGTTGTTCTGCTGGCAGACAGATGGATGGACAGACAGGTACAGTCCTAAACCCCTTTTTATATTTTCCTTCCAACTTTCTGTTGGGTTGGAAATAATAAAAATATCTGTCCAAGCTACAATTTTCTACAGAAAAGCAAAATATTGGTATATAAGCAGACTTGCCCTATATACTAAAGTAGAGTTAACCCTAGATATACATATATTTATAAGATTATATAATTATTAATAACTACAACAAAAACAGCAAAGCAAGCATCAAGAAGGATATTCAGCCCAAATTTCTAAGTAGTCCTTAAAATGGGACTCTTGGCAGCCAGGTGCTCTTTTCAAATATAGAAAGAGAGAGGAGTCCTCAGACCATTGCATAATTGACAGAGAATGACTGTCTTTCCAACCTCTCTTAACAGCCATGAACACATGTCATATCCATTTCCTTTGTCCACCAGTTAATTTTCAACTTGTCACTATATAATTCAAAAGACATACAAAACTGAATGTGTCCTCCAAAAGATAATATATAAAATAGCTTATGTGCAAAAGGGAGTATCTATAGCATATGACTACTTTATATAAATACATTGCTGTATTTGGAGCATCACATAAAGATGACCAATCAGTGCTTACAGCTAAACATGTCATTGGATACCGCTAAAAATAATGACATCAACACTTTTCAAGCATATAAAAATGCCAATAAAATGTGTGATTGGGGAATAAACACCCAGTTTCTCAGTTTTCATTATCTTCCCAATGCTGACCAAAGGAGAAGGAGGGGAGACACTACCCTCTGTGCAGATTATCTTTCAAGGTCAGAGTGGATATGTAGCTCCTCGGTGCAGTCATCCACATAAGAATGGTGAGAATAGGTATTGCTGGTAAAGGAAAAGCGGGAAAACTTTCGTTCTGTCCACAGCAAACTCTACAGAGCATGTTGTTGTATTTTATTACTAGCAGCAGCAAGGACATGGCTGTCTTGATCTGCATCATGTACCTTCTCCATATCACACTGGCTTCTATGGATGTGGATATGAGAACATGGATGAGAATGAGAATGTGTATATGTGCCTACCCTCATTCACCACCAAGCACAGCCCAAGGGTTTATATGCATCCATGTGGCCTCTCCCCCAACAAGAGTTGCCCACTCTTGAGGCATGTGAATTTACCCTGATTCACCCAGTTAGAAACTGCGTGGATTGCAAGCCCATACTATTAAAAATCCTTTCTCTTGTTCTGCAGTCCATTATGAAATTCCAGGTATTGTTGTGACAGAGGAATTTGGGGGTGGGGTGGATTGGTTAAGAAGATCTCATATTAAAGGAATTCATAATGAAAGAGAAACTTTTGTATCTATATACCAACTGGGGAGAGATTGCCTGATACACTTTTAAATGAAATTTCATTCAACGGGCTGGGAGGGACGGTGCATGGTTCCAAAATTGCTGTTCTCTCCAGAGGGCCAGTTTATAAAAGAGTCTTATATTGAGATCTAAATGAGGAAAGATTCCACATCTTGAAAGGCATATATGAGGAATAAATCCCCACAGTGGTGTCTGAGAAGGGAAGGGGGAAAAGTGCTTGAGTTCTTTTGCATGATAAAGGTGCTTCCAATAAAGTTGTCTCTTTAAAAGGCTGCTTGGGAGTGAAGAGGCGAAGCTTTTGGCACATTATAATGAGATGAGATGGTAATACGGGTGTGAACAGTGTTACTTCTGAGCATAGAGTGAATAAAAAACAGCCATATCTGAATGCTTAATAGAGGGTTAACATTCCTCTTTCCCACTACCCCAGCCTCCTTCACATTCAGCAGGGAGGTTCTCAAGAAGGATTCACCACATCACAAAAAAACACAGAAGAGAAAACAGCTTGACAGATAACCCTCTTTGTGCGCCTAAGAATAGCATAATCCCATTTTTTTTTCATACCAACCAATATTGCCCAAACATTGATGCTGAGATTTAAAAGGGAAGGGGTCATCTTTCTCTCCCTCTCATTTAAATCCAAGCCCCATGAAATTAGAGCTTGCTCGGTTCCTACTAAAAGGAAGCACCACCTGACACTTTAAAAAGAAAAAAAAAAGTGGGCACACATCTCACCTGCTCCAATCTTTTAATTCTAATAGAAAATATGCTTAGGGTAGCCAGAAGGAGCAGGATGTGATTTAGTTCAGTCTGATGATTCTGCCTTGGTAAATGTCAGAAGCAAAGAACAGAGTATTAATAATCATTTGCATCCAGGGTAATAAAAAGGCAGCTCTCCAATGAGAGAAAGAGAGAGAGAGAGAGAGCACAAAACCTAAAAGAAGATCCAGGCAGCTTTGCCCAAATAATGATACATGGGAGGAGTTGGAGAGAGATGGAGAGATACCAATCCATACACAGATAGAAATATAGATAGATAGGAACATAGCAGCAGTAGACGTCTCTTCCCAAGCGATGTGACAATTTTCAGGAATAATCATAATAATAATAATAACAACAACAACAACAACAACAACATCTGAGAAGATGTAAAGAGAAGGGCAGTCCACATGAGCACTGATTCTATGTTAATCACTTTGTATTTACTGCCACTGGAGAAAGGCACATTTGTTATGCAGACAGTGTTCATTGTCGTCGCTTGATCATTAATGCAGCGCTGCCAGCAACAAAATGAATTAGCACTCTGAATACTAAAGACCAGCTCCTGATCTTGAGTGTAGCACAATGACACTTGCAGGAGGAAACTGTTCCAGTGGGCTGGTCCAAGGGGACATTTGTGACCTCTGCTCATTATAATCTCTCTCTCTCTCTTGTTCCCTCTCTCTGTCTCTCCTTCCTTCCTTCTCTTTAAAGACTGAGGAATAGGAAATCTCCCCAGAACAGCTGAAAAGTGGATGAACACACAATTGAAATCATCTAATGTTTTGCCATGGTTTTCGCCCTCCCCTCTTCTTCTTCTTCTTCTTCTCCTATGTCTTTCGCCTATTTCCAAGAACCCAAGAAGGAGCATGATTATTTCCCACGCCTGTCCACTCTCCCCCACCCCCCACCATCTTTCTTTTCCTAATCAACAGTTTTTCATCTCCCCTTGGAAGCTAGATGCTTTGAATTTCTGCAATTCCGAGCATTCTGTAAATCGGTGGCACAGCGCTGTGGAAAGGGCATGAATACAAAAGACGGAGGAATCAAAGCCCTGCTGTGCCCATGAAGAGATGTCAGAGGCATGTGGAAAGGCAGGGTAACAAAGGGAATGCCACCTGTCACTCTCCCACTGCTTTGGATGTCAGTGTGTCATAGAAGAGTATTAGCTCTTCTCTTAGAAATGCTTGACGGCTACTGTTGACTTGAGCCTCCCACTGCACAAATCAGTGAACTTCAATTGAACTAAAAATAAAAAAAGGAGGGGGGTGAGATTAAGCCACGGCTGGATTTCTTCTCCTGTTTATGATCCTGCTATCTCCTCCCACTTCTACAGGGAGGGGTCAGTGTTTCTTTTTCACGTACCCACAAGAGGACTCAGGAGCTTACCTGAATAATGTTTTTTTGATCTTGCATCAAGCCAATATCATGCATATTGAACCAGAGCTGCCAAATGATTCTGGAGATTTATTCCTCCAGCAAGGGTGTTCTACTGAGATTACATGTGTGTTTCAAAATGTTGCCATGAAATCCGGGCTTCAGAGAAATGGAAAAATATAGCATGATGAAAAATAAGAGACCAGCACATTCTAATATGTTTGCTGTTCACACATAGATGTACTGTATGGACATCATCCTGTCTTTCCTTTGAAAATCAGACTAAGTTATAAGGAGTAATTCCCCTCAAGACTCCTTGCATTTCTAGGTGGTGACTTTGGGTCAGTCACAAGGTTGTCATTGTGGGGAAAAATGGGAGCACTATGTATGTTGCACTGAGCTCCTGAAGAAAAGACAGAATATAAATCTAACAAAAAGAAAAAGTAATGAATATTATTTGGTTTTTATTTTAAATGTATGAGTTATCCAGGAGCTGATGCATTCTGGATGGTGTACAGAAATACAGAATATTAACCGCCCAGAGTTCCCCGTTGGGGGGAGATGGGCGGTCATATAAATTAAATAAATAAAACAAATAATAAATAATATTAAATCAATAAAACCAGCTTAGTGATAACAAAAAATAAAAACCCAAAGAGCAATCACAAAAAAAATTATAGTAATAAAGTCTAAAATAGATAAACATATTTTAACAAAATTAACAACAGTTCTAAAAATAACATTAATAATAATAATAATAATAATAATAATAATAATACTTTATTAAATTTATATGACGCCTGACTACCAGTGACTCTGGGTGGTTTACAATTGTTAAAAACATTTAAGAACAGAAATCAATACAGAACACACACACAAACACATACACACAAAAACAGCACAAGACAAAACAATGCTGGTGAAGAAAACAAACCTGGAGGGGAACCAAAAAGAAGAAAGGGGTGTCAATCATCCTTGCCAAAGATCTGGGTGAAGAGCCAGGTTTTTAAGGCTCTTCAGAATAACAGTTGAATTTCATGGGGAATTTCATGGGGAACCTCATTCCAGAGGGCAGGTGCTGCTACAGAGAAGGCATGCTTCCAGGGTCCAACAGATGGTATTGTTTAGTTGATGGAACCCAGAGTACACCAACTCTGCTAGATTGAACCGTCAGGGCAGATACTATGGGAGACAGGCAGTCCCTCAAGTAACCAGGCCCTATGCCATGTATGGCTTTATAGGTGGCAACCAGCACCTTGAATTGCACTTAGAAACAAATTGGCAACCAGTGCAGCTCATGAAACAGAGCTGTTACATGGGCATACCAAGGTATGGCCATCACTGCCTATGCTGCTGCATTCTGAACCAGTCAAAGCTTCTGAGTGGTCTTCAAGGGCCTCCCCATGTAGACTGCATTGCAGTAGTCAAGCCATAAGGTAAGCAGGGCATGAGTGACCATCTGAATGGCTCCCCAATCTAGGAAAGTGTGCAACTGGCACACCAGATGAAGTTGGGCAAAAGCCTTCCTGGCCACAGCTGCCACCTGCTCATTGAGCAGGTACTGTGGGTCCAGGAGGAACCCCAAATTATGTACCATCCTTGAATGGAGAAGTGCCACCCCATCCAAGGTCAAAGTGGGAATATCCCCAGATCTGGGTGGTCCAAACACCCACAGACACTCAGTCTTGGTAGGATTGAGTTGGAGATGGTTCTTCCCCATCCAAACCACACAGCCTCCAGGCACAGACACAGAACCTCAACAGCTTCACTTGGCTGGCCCAGACTTGAAAGATATAATTGGGCATCATCAGCATACTGATGATACTGAACCCCAAACTGGCAGATGACCTCACCCAGGAGTTTCAAGTAGATGTTGAAAAGGAGAGAAGTGTGGTGGAGTTCAGTGGGGCTGCTCCTTCCCAAGAGGGAGGGGGTGCATTCCAGGCAGACAAAAGATTGCACAGTCCAGATTCCACTGGTGGGAAAGTAAAGAAGGTAACCCCGCCTTAGAGCCGAATATTTACCCATAGGTCTTATAGTGTACCTTTAGTCTGGCAAGATTCTGTTATATGGCAAGAGCAATAAAGAAACTAGAGTTAGAATAATGGCTCAGTGTGGTTCTTCATCTGTTTTCTGACAAGAAGAGAGAATAGAACCCTGCGGCACCCCACAAATGAGGTGCCTAGGGGATGATCTCTCCACACCAACCAACACCAACTGGAACTGGCCTTGTAGAAAAGAAGACTATCACCATAAAGCAGTGCCCCCAACCCCCTGAGCTGGCTTAGAACGATACTGTGGTCGAGAGTATCAAAAGCCACCAAGACATTAAGGTGCACAAGGATGGATGCAGAACTACCATTCCAGCTCCACCACAAGTCATCAACAAGCATGAGCAAAGCTGTCTCAGTACTAAATCCCAGCCTGAAACCTGACTGAAATGGGTGTAGATAATCTGTTTCCTCCAGGCTTCTCATCAGCTGCAGACCAACCACCTTCTCATCAACCTTCCCCAGAAAGGGAAGGTTGGAGACTGGTTGATAGTTATCAAAAACCATTGGGTCCAGGGATGGTGTCTGGAGGAGGGGGTGCACCACCGCCTCTTTCAAGGCTGGGGGCACCATCCCCTCTATGAAAGAGGCTGACACTACTGCATGGACCCAACCACGGGTCACCTTCCTCACCGCTTTCATGACCCAGGAGGGACCCAGTCCCAGTAAACAGATGGCCGAGCTGTCAGCACAGAGACCCTTGTCCACTTCCTCAGGACATTGTGGCAGTAGAAAGGATACCAAGTTAAAAAGCCAGTCAGTTGGCTAGAAAATGCTCCATGTTTAGATAGATCATGAGATAGATCCACAAGCACCCCTAAGTCTTAGGAATCTTTTCCTTGATGTTGTTCCTGCTATAAAGTAAAGCAGCTCTGTCAGGCTACTGGTTTCAACTGACATGAAAGGGAAGCAAGTGCATGATTTTTTAATGTTCTATTATTGTATTTTTGATACCAGAGGAAAACAGGCATTTGGGGATTTTCTGCCTAGGATTCCAAGGTAACTTGGCTAATCATAGCTTTTTCACCTGCAAACGTTCATATTTGGTACTTCACTTCAGACAGTAAAATGAGCCAGTCCTTGGCCTGTTGAGATGGTTTGATCCTGGTGGGACTCTGCAAAGCAATCAGTTGGGCACCTCCACAAAGCTTGCTAGCATGAACAAATCATCCATCCTAGAAGAGTTGAGAAGATGGATCCTCTGGAATTGCTTCAAATGCTTTCCCAGGTTCTTTTGGCAGGTGTGTGCATGCACATCACTTTGATTCACTGGCTGTCCAGTGTAGACATTCTAGAAAGAGGTCCATGTTAGCCTATAGTAGCTCCAAATCAGGAATCTGGTAATGTGTTAACACATTTTATGAAAAGGCATAAGCTTTGTGTGCTACAGTCCACTTCAGCAGATGCATGGAATGGCTAAATTGATGGAGGATTTAAGTTGGGTTGAAGAGGAGAGGGGAAGATAGGGTGGTTATGCAAATAGGTTGAAATATACATCATTCAGGACTGAGTACATACTTCAATGTTATTAAAGGTAGCATACCAATGCTATCTTTATTGAATATGCCAATGAACACACATTAATATTTTTCTGCTTTTCCACCAATATATCCACACACATACACATATACAATGTTTTATTAGGGTGAAATAGGGTAAACACTATAGAATAAGTTTTGAAAATTAAGCATTTCTTATAATGTTTTAGTAAGTGAAAGTTCAGGACCACTATTAACATTTACAATCTTATGTTATATGAGCTTTGAACTGATTGGTGGGCAACTTTTTAAAATTGGTTAAATGTTAAACGAATGTTTGATTATAAGTTCATGCAATTATTCTGAGATATTTCTGTTGGTTATTTAACAAAAGATTGTATTAAATTTATGCAGCATATACATATAACAATTATATCAAATCAAATCAAAGTTTATTGATTAGCCCTTAGGCCATATCGGAATACAAAATTAAACCCTGAATATTAATAAAACTATGTGAAATTTAATATAAAAGACAAGTAAAATAAGGGGTAGATAAAAATACAGTGGATAAATATACATATATAACTGAAAATACAAATCATATTTCCGTGTCTCCCCTGCAATTTACCCCGATCATCCCCACGTATGCAGATCTCAAGCATATTGATTTACTTAAGTACAGAGCTGCGTTATGTGTTATTTTTGGGCTTCTCAGCCTTTTGGCTAAGATTAAGTGTAGTATCTGTTCTTATCAGTTTAATATAAGAATTATACTCACAACTTCCTATCGTTCTTTCTGCTACGATGTGACGGACTCACTCTGTGTTCCATGTACAAGTAACACATACTTTTTATTTTAGCTCCACATGCAAAAAGAAATGAAAAAGTATGCTCCATGTGCATATTTCTTTATGCCTTCTAGATTTATGCCTGTAGAATCACTTGCCATCTTGTCATAATAGAGGCTATGCATTATGTGATGTGTGTTTATGGCAGTACCTGAGAGATCTTAATTCCATCAAGCAATCGCTGTCAGCCACAACTTCTCCTCCTCCTCCTAATGATCTGCTTCATCAATCAAAGTAAAGCAAGCTGGCAGTTTGGCTTTCGATTTTTTTTAAGAAAAAAGCTCTGTGCGCATTGTGGGGATATGTAAATGCTCTGGTTTATTTTGAAGTGGGATGAGGGTTCAAGAATATTTATCTGGATTGCTTTTAGGGTTTGGCTGATTTCATTTATCTTTAATGATTTGGATTAAGATTATTAAGGTATAATAAAAATAATAAATGTCTGGTTTTGGGTTTAATATGATTAAGATTACGATGTATGTAAGCCGCTTAGAGTCCTCCGTTAGGGAGGGGATAGGCGGGGTATAAATATAAGTATAAATAAATAAATAAATAAATAAATAAATAAATAAATAAGATTATTAAAATTGTTGTATTATCAGGTACAATGGCAGACAATTTATATGTTTTTTAGTTTGATCTTTATTATTGTAGACAGGAATGTATAGAATAGTAGTAGGAAGGAAATCATTAAATAAATGTTATCTTTGGGGGGAAGTTGATTAGGAGGTTTATATATTTTTTTCTATATAAGGGGAGGGAGCAACAGTAATTAGTGATTTTTATAATGTGCCAATGGAATGCTTTATAGAAATAATGTGATTTTGGTTTAATATAGAGTAAGAGATTGATTATGTAATATTGTATATCCTTGTTGTTAAAAGTTGGAAGTCACCTCTTTTTGTAATTTTGAAAAATTTTCTCTTGTGTTTATACACTTTTTAGTTTTTTCTTTTTTTTCTTTGTAGTTTTGTGTTTTTCTGTAGCTTTTATCTTTGCTTGAAACTTAATAAAATTCTTATTAAAAAAATCAAAGTAAAGCAAGCTGATTTCTCTCTATTGATCCAGGTGTACTTTGCATCCCACGCACACCTGATTCTGATAAATGGTCATGAAAAAATAATGTTTATACAGTAATTGCTGTCACTTTGGTTGCTGACAGCTGCATTGTTCCTGTACTAATACCTTACTAATTTTTTTCCAAGCAACAAAAGTGAGTGATTCTCCCATTATTAAATGGAGTTCAATAAATATCCAGGTAGCTTGTCCTATTACCAAATTGTCTCAGAAAGAATACATGTTTGCTGATTTATAATGTTTGCTTTCAATCTGTTTGAGAAACTACTGATTTCTTTGTCAATGCCTTAGAGCAGCCTTCTCTGAAATATGGCTCTCAAATGTGGTGAACCAACTCCTATAACACCTAGCCAGATAAAGTTCAACAGATCTCTAGGGCAACAAACAAGGATAGCTGAACTAAATAAACTATGTTATGTAAAGTAAAAAATATTTTGCATTGTAAAGGAATATCTTTTCCTTCTTCAAGAACCTGTATTATAAAAATAAAGCTAGAAGGGAGAATAAGTGCAAAACCTGTTTCACGTAAGTATTTGTGGATGTTATTTATATGAAATCTTATGCATTTATTTATAGAATTCTGAACATTTCTTTCAAATTTTGTGGATCACAATCTTCCTCTGAAAGTCCGTAAAATTGTATGACGTTATCATCCTTCAAAAGTCTATCTAGTCCACAGCAGCCACCCAATTACGTCGGGGCAATCATCTCTGAACTTCTCACCTTCCAAATATGTGGACTTCATCCCCCAGAATTCTCAGCAATGGCTGTGCTGTTTAGAGAATGTGAGAAGTTGAAGGTCAGCCAATTGGAAGGTGCTCATGTTGGGGAAGGCTTCCCTGGGAAGTCCACAAGCAGGACATGAAGGAAATTGTCTCCCATTGTCACTCCCCATCCACTGATATGAGCATATAGACACTTTTAGTATTACTTAACCCACTGTCATTGCTGCACATCATTTTGGTCCTCAATAACAACAAAATAAATGCCAAAAATGATCTGAAACAATCTGAACCTAGTAGGTATTTTAAGTAAGCAGATTTTACAGAGAAAATAACATGTTGGAGATTCGGGTACTATTTTCACAGTATTTTTTTTTTAATCCATTCAATCATGTCCGATCCTTGGAGACTGCATGGACAAGTCCCTAAAGTTTTCTTGGCAAAATTTTCGGAAGTGGTTTGCCATTGCCTCCTTCCTAGGGCTGAGAGAGAGTGACTGGCCCAAGGTCACCCAGCTGGCTTTGTGCCTAAGGTGAGATTAGAACTCACGGTCTCCTGGTTTCTAGCCCGGTGCCTTAACCACTACACCAAAGTGGCTCTCATTTTCAGAGTTACTTCCAATCTTTTTCTTTTTTTGTAATTCTTTTTTACTCCACTTGTGGATGCGGGAAATACTAAATAGTTTCATATGCATATCAGAGATAGACAATCTATGTTGCACAGGCATATGTTGCCTTCCGGAACCCCTTTTTTAAAATTTATTGCAGATATTTGGCAGTAAACTAAAAAATAACATTAGCATAATTCAAACCAACTTTTAGTGGGAAATAAATTAAAAATGGGTGTGTTGTGACTCTGACAACCTTAACATACCTAATGTGCCTATAAAATATAACTCCCCAACCCTGGAAAAGCTGAAACACTAGCCTCTTGCAATGACATTATAACATCACTCACAAAATTACAATAAGAAGCTAGAGTCACAAAAACTTTTCTGGCCCCTAGGGGAAATACAAGTATTCCTTTTTTGTTTTCCCATTTGGATAAGGGAACATACACACATACACGCCTTAACCAGGAGCAACTGAAAAATATATTGCTTGTCACTTTTAGTATGGTCTGATTTCATGTGCAGTTCATCAACTTGCATGTGTGAAACTTAGTTAACTACTAATTAGTTTTTATTTCCTGATATAATTTTTGGTTCAAAATAACACTCAAATGCATATTAATGTAACCTGTTTAAAAAAATCAATAAATGCATGAAAAATGGCAATGGATCTGATTTATGCAACCCTATTTGAATTCCAATCCTGAGTGCCCGTCCTTTCAAATCTCCATATTCTGCATAAAGTGGGCCCTTCATTGAAGGCAACACAAGAACTTTCCATTGTTTTCCCAGGTAAGCCAATTCTAGAGTGCTCTTAGAGCACTGCGGGGAATGCTTGAGAGAACACCAACTCTGTCCAACTGTCCATTACCCTGCCTGTACAAACATCCTGCCAATATCCAATACAGAAATTATTTATTTTGCTCAGAAAGCCAGGTTACAATGGTCATAAGAGCCATCTTTAATAACAAAGGTATCATCGGAAGCATTGGCATGAAACAATGCATCTGACTTTGCTCTAAAAGAAGAAGAAAAAAGTTTGCCCTTGTAAAGATCTTGTATTTATCCACTTCTTTTCCAGTCACAATTGTTTTAGCTCTTAACAGGACTTTCCTCTTTTCTTCCACTTAAACCTGATTTTCCCCTATTAGGTGAAGGATGCTCAGACAGCATCACATTAATTTCAGTGCACACTGAGCTTTATCTAATTCAACAAGCCAGCCTTTGTTAATTAGGCCTCCCAGGACGAGGGATAGTGAAGAACGCCTCTAGCTGTCACTGATCAATATTCCCAGCGCAAGCAGTTCCAGCAGTCAATTACTTTTGTTTTAGAGAAGGAATAAAAAGGTAGCCGTTCTCGTTAGCAATCACTTTTCCAGAATCATTATCCCTCCCTCCCCCCACCCCACCCCAGTCCCTGGCTTTACCCTATCAAGTTCAGCCGGTTGCACACAAACAACATTTTCGGTGTCTGCTGTAAATTTGTTACAAAGAAGCTGGGCACAGCCTAGAACAGAAGCCTATTCAGCAGTATCTCGCACTTTCCAAAGTCTGGAGCGTGATTGATGACAGAGTCAGTGGTCTGACAAAGCTGCAAAGATTAGTTGTTTGATCCCAGAGACATGGGCTGTGTTTGATTAGGCCTCAACAGAATACATACATGGAAGCTAATTTAGTGTAATACTACCCTGTAATTCTTCAGAGGGCAACAGGAAGGTGAGGGAACAAGAAAAGTGGAATGCCGTTCTTTGCTGGATATTTAGTGATTCTGTATAAAAAGCATACAATCCAGCTAGGCCTTGGCCTGTTTCTACCGCCAGGGTAGTGACTATGTTAACAAGATTGTGCTTATTTTCCTAAGCTTTCATATTTGCAGGTTTTATTTGACCTCCTCTGCCTGCAAGCCAAACGCCCCAGGCTAAATATAGTCCTACTGTGACATGCAGTAAACAACTTGAGCAATCTCTGAGGCACAGTTTTCAGGAAAAGAAACTTTAAAGAGTGGGGTTACTTTTCTCAAAAAAAAAAAAAGTCAGATGCAAAAGGCGAACGCAAATTATTCTGTCATTTCATTTTAATCAGAAAAATATCCCGTTTTCTCCCCTTTTGGTACAGTGAAGGCAGAAGAGGAGGAGGGGGAAAAAAAGTTTCTAGATTGAAATCAAAGACTTAGTTTGGCAGGTGTTATAATTAATCAGAATGCCTATGAAGCAACTTAAAGCCATTAATGTATTTTGGAAAGATGCAGGTATAATGACATGCAGAGTATAATTCCCAGTCAAGTGGAAGAAAGTATAAATTGGGGGTGGGTGGGATTGGATCTAATTCCAAGTTCTTCCTCAAAAGTCCTATTAATATGAATGGATTTGCACAAGTGCAAACAAAGGCAAGCTACACGTGTAATTTATTTCATGAGATTTTACATTGTATAACAATTGTCATAACCTTGTTCAGGTCATGGGCTGAAAACCACACTCCACAAAAGTGGATTGGTCTGGATCAAAGAAGGATTGGCCAGGACAAAACAAGTATTAAATCTATTTTTAAAATAATTACTATTCATAAAATTAAATGCAATTAACATATCACTGCTTATAGATATTTTAAAAATGGCTGCTCTCTCTCATAATTCAGCAGCACCTTCTGCAGATGCTCCAGAAATGAGATCAAGTCTTTCAAAAGCCACGTATAGCGAAGCCATCAGGTTTTGCATCTCTCCTAGAAAGTGTCTACTTGCAGTAATGGATTGCGGGTATGGGTTCTTAGCTTCCATTCGATCTAGGGTTTTTGTGTTTTTTGGGGAGGTGGGAGATCTGGAAAACTAATGAAGAGGATTTTTTAAACTCATGTTGGCTATATTATATGATTTATTGATTTTTTAAATTATTTTAAACATTTCTGGATATGTTGTATTGTGCATCCAGTTATTATTCTATCCATGAATCCACCACATGAATGAAAAGTAAAGGTAAAGGTTGCCCCACACAGTCATGCCCGACTCTGGGGGCTGGTGCTCATCTCTGTTTGTTAGCCGAAGTCCGAAGATGCTTCCACGGTCATGTGGCCAGCATGACACGCGCGGAATGCTGTTACCTTCCCACCGAAGTGGTACCTATTAATCTACTTGCATTTGCATGCTTTCAAATTGCTAGGTTGGTAAGAGCTGGGGCGAGTGCAGGAGCTCAGTCTGTCACGTGGGGCTAGGGTCTAGAACCTCCGAACTTGCGACCTTCTAATCGACAAGCTTGGACTCTTAACCACTGAGCCACTGCACCCCCTGAATTAATAGTGTTTGAAATTTATTAAATCGTTCCTAATTTAACAAAATAAACACATCAATAAACAGAATTTTTGACCCTAAATAAGAGAGATATGGTAACAAATTTGTGAAGACCATAAGTCTGTATAGATCCATATGTCAATAGTGGATGAATCTTGAACAGAAGTGGGTGCAGACAGAACTACAACTGAATGAAAGATGTTCATTTTCTATCTAGTTATTGTGTTTCCTCCCACCTGATATTTTCATTTTGGAACACTTTTGTACTTCTTTCCAGATAATAGCTCCATATTGAAGGCGTAAAAAAAATAAATGTTCTGGACCATAGATTACTGCCCCAGCCTTGAATAGTCAAGGCAGTCAAAACATTGTGTTGAGCTGCCAAGATGGAAATTGAGAAGCATATCCCTATTGGAAAAGTCAACTACAAGATGAAATATTTGATGCACCATCTTTAGGAAAGTATTGAACACTAACTTATTTATGCATAAACCTATGAAAGTATTGAATAGAAACTTTGACAAATTTCCACAGTCTTTATCATTTGAAAATAATTGAATGTTCATATAACAGATGAAGAGTGCAACAGTCAACAAATTCTAAACCTATTATTGCATATTTAATACTGTTTGGAACTTTCAAAATATGAAATAAAGATTTAAAAGAAAAAACTAGAAGGACTTTGATATTACTGTTTAGCTTGATGCACTATGGACTTGATTGTCACGGCATTTATTGTCATTTATTGGCCAAGGTTCATCTCATTTATCAATCTGCCTTAGGATCAGCATTAGTGGGCAATAGAGATTGGGCTTCTCTGTAGGCTTCTATCAACCTAAGATTATTATTTTAGAGTATTTTTACCTAGTTTTAAATTAAAATCTTAATGGTATCAGTTGATGATTAAGTTAAATTTAAATTATCAAGAGGTGTTCTTTTCTAGTTGGTATTGGATACTGTTAAACTATCATAAGAAGATTATGGTTTCTTAAAAAAAGATGACTAAGGAATTGATTAAGTTAAAAAAAAGGATTATCTCAACACTGTATGGAAGCCTGATCCTATTAGGGAATGTAGGGGAACAAGTTTATGCATACATGTGTAATGACCCATAAACCTGTTTCAAAAGCTGACATCCTTCTTCCTGAAAATGGTTACTAAGAGTACCATGGACTGCAAGAACCAACACTCACTCACTCAATAAATTCTATACTAAATAAATACTGGCTGCTCGCTTGAAGCAATGATCAGCAAGCAGAAACTCATATGGGTGATGGACTAGAAAGAAATGGCTACACTTGGCAAAATTGGGGGGAGTTGAAGGGAAGACAATGGATAAACTGGATAAGAATTTATGGGGAAGGCTTGTGTGGAAGGAATGAGGAATGGTATTTATGACACAAAGTCAGGGCAATGCAAGGCCATGAATGTGCTAAAAAGTGAATTGTTTTCTTCTGAGTTAGTGCTGCATGTGATCAGCTTTTGTGTTTCCTTCCATTATTTTGCTAACCAAATCAGTTTCTCTTCTATGGAGAAGAAGAAGTTGCAAGCACATATTCCGCCTTCATTGTTTCTGTAAAGAAACTGCATCATTATATTATTGGTTGCAAAACCAACTGAAACCATTTGTCATCTGAGAAAAGAGATTGTCAGCTGGGAAATTGTTGTTAAAAATGAAAAGATCTGAATGTGTAGTGCAATTTGCAGCAGCGAACGCAGCCTGCAGGAAAAGGGTATTGTTTCTATTGTTTCATTGGTGCATTAGATTTGGCTCAGAGGTCATAGCTGATTCTCACCCCATCTGTTTCTGTTTACATGTGATTTAAACTGCTGTATCCAATTTGGGAACAAAAGAGATGCTAATCAGAAACATTTTAATGGACTAACTTTAATCCAGTATTTGCACTCTCTTTCTCCCTATCTACTCTCTTTTTCTCTTCCCATATATGGTGCCCAAACACTGCTATTACACTACTAACAATATGGGACTGTGTAGATAAGGGTCAAACCAGAGGCAAGCCAACTGGTGCTCTTCCAATGTTTTAGATTACAGCTCTCATAAGCCATGTTTTTCAAACATGGTGACTAGTATTGATTAAGGTTTCACAAAGAGAGGGGCTATCATGGAAGGGGAAAAGTTGAAACGGGGTAAAGAAGCTGGCAAGAAGGAATTGAAGTAAGGTTGGCAAAAGGGAAAGATGGAATGGAAAGATAGAAATATGGAAAGCAAAGATGGAATTAGGTAAACTCAGATGCTGAAGAGATGCAGGTTCCAGGAATATTCCAGACCACCAAAGATGATTGGCATAAGACTCACTATGAAAGGAGGATCATGCACCATAGGATTACTCTACCTGGCACAGATATCCAAAGGGAGAAGGAAATCCAAAGTCACCAAGACAAAGACCCAAATGAGAGATTGCCTGGTAAATTTAACCAAAGCCCTTTACTAATTCTCTGGGAAATTTAGTAGTAGCTAAATTTTAGGGTAGGCACACTATCATTTTAGTAGAAGCTGTACTATTGCAGAGAGACAGCTCATGTCCAGATTGCGGAACATATAGGTCAAAGTAATTTCCTAGATTCCAAACTCCTTTCAAGGCAGATATAGAAAGGAGGCAAAAACTGTAGATTTGTTTAATTATGATTAGTTATTTATCTGGCTGGAAAAATCAGTCTTTCAGAGAAACTGATATCTTGGTATCCTTGTTATGCTAAGAATGAAGAATAAAAAATTGGGTGGTTCACAAGAAGGACGAGACATACTGAGGTTTGTCTGGTGAATTCACGAAGTGCTTATTATATAGCCTTTTATTTTATAACTCTTAATTCTACCTTAAATTCTTAAATGTTTTTGGGAAACCAAAATAGAGAATAGAAAACCAGTTTGGGTTTAGTGATTAAGGCACTAGACTAGGACTGAGGAGACTTGAGTTTGAGTCCTGTCTTGAGCATGGAAACCAGCTGGCGACTTTGAGCTGGTCAGTTTCACTCAACTCTAGGAAGAAGGCAATGGTAACCCACTTCTGAAAATGTTGCCAAGAAGACTGGGCTTGTCCACTTGTCCATGTAGTCACTAGGAGTCAAGATAAAGTCAAAGGCTTGTTGAGTGAGTGAGTGAGTGATTGGCAATATGTGCATGTGTGCTTTCAAGTCAGTTTTGATTCCCGGTGACTGCCTGGACTAGTCTATGCAGTTTTCTTGGCAAGGTTTTTGGAAGTTCCTTAACCACTACACCAAATTGGCTCTCCGTTCTCTCCCTCTCCCTCTGTCTCTCTATACACACATATATACATACACGCACACATAGAGACCCCTATTACTATCCATCACTTTGTTAATATTTTCATATAAACTTTACTGATTTATAATATTTCCATCCCACTTTCCAAAAAAAGAATATCCATGCACTTTACAATTTAAATATTACAATTAAAACGTAAAACAATAGGATGTAGATATTTAAATAATAATAATTAAGCTAAGCTCAATTATTTTCAGTTGTCTGAACAACAACCATTATAATTAGAAATGAAGTTTTATATCTTATATGTTTTGTATGGGTATTATTGAAATAAATTATATTTCATTTTATTTATGAATAATATAATAATATATTCAAAGATCCATACTGTTGTTTATAATTAAAAAAAATTCAGGATGGATCCATTAGAATAGGTGTGGAGAATCCGCAGTTCTCCAAATGTTGGTTTCCAATTCCCGACAGGCCAATTGGCATGGGCTCCAAATCAATATGTAAAATTAATTGAAGCAAACAAATGGGAACTGCAGAAAAAATAATTCTGGTAGATTTCCTATTTATTATTGGTGGCAATAGAATATGAGAACTGCCCAGTATAAATTTTTGTTTATTAGTAATGTATGGTATGAATATACTGTATCCTGTTTGCTTTCCATGTTAGCTCATTTCTTTAGCAGATGGCTTTTTAAGTTCAAAAGTATGAAGCAGAGATCTTTGTTCTCCTATATTATTGAATTAAAGACAAAAGCTAGTACAGTTCTGAAGATTCATACTGTGAAATATCCTATACATTCCTCCATGTATTCCATAAGTGCAGCATTCTGTATACATATAGTGAGCAAATTCTAAATGAGATTAAAGAAAACTAAGAAAGGTCCCACAAACATTATCAGAAAGTTGAACTTATTTATATTTTCTTTTCATTGCAGTGTCCATAGTTTCCAGCATAAAGTATTGTGCAGTGCCTTTGGACAACATCATTAGAAGAAACCATAAAAGAGCTCCACAAATATATATGCTCTGCCATATCACCTCTGCTAAAGTGCCTTTTGCTATTTTTAACCAGCCAGGAAATGAAATTCGGAGATCTGAGTAATCATGAGTATTCTCAAAAAAACTCCAATGCTTCGGTACTCCATGGCTATCGTTGACATTTTTCTTTCTTTAAACAGAAGATTATAATGACAAGTTTGCTATAAAAAGATGTAAGGAGTTATTTATCATTAGCATCAGATTAGGGATAAAGAAGCTAGCATAAATTGCATAATAGTAAAAATAAATAAGCAAAATGAAGGCCATAACTTTCTTGCAGATAAAGAGACAATGTATGTTATTTATTTCTGCTATCCTGAACAGACTGTTAAGAACTGAAAATCCACCTACAGTTCAACATCATAAGATATTTCTTCTCACAATCTTTTGAAGATTATATGATGGCTCGCAGGCCTGATTTATACTAATGTCTCAGATGGCATGGCCATCTCAGGAACCAGACGTTTTCTCAAAATAATGAAACACGTGAGACAAGTAAAAAAAAGGTGTGACATCATTATGTTTATTTTGTCATTTGTTCTCCTTCCTACCCCTGCAGACCCTCAGGACTAGTGATGCCCTGTCTTGATCCTATGGCAAAGCAGGAGTCTGAACCCTCTCTCCCTTGATCTTGTACCTTGATCTCATTTCCTGTCATAAACAATGAGATGATGCATTGCATGGCTTCATTCAGTTTCTCATGACCTCACCTAGATTGTTGGTAGACCAAATTCTATAATTTTCTTCCCAGATCTCAGTTTCTACTTCTCTCCTGACTGACCTTTCTATCCTATATGACAAAAAATAACCACTTTTCAATGTTTTCCTAACAACTTTTACCTAGTAATATTTAGATATCATTAACTATGGTTGTTCCAAGGACGTTCTGGTAATCTCCTTCTTCTAGTCCATCCACCTCATCCAGTGGCTTTCCTTTCAACTTTCTTCAGCTTTGTGTCAATCGTGATATCCTTCTGGGCTGTTTACAAACACATGGATTTGATCATAGTGTTTCACTGTGGTTATGTTCTTTGCTAATGAGGCAGTTCCAGTCAGTGGTAGTAGGGAGGAAAGATCTAGCTATTAGCTACTAAGTGGTACCACCAGGTTCTTCTTTTTCTCTTCTTCTGTTACATCAAGCTGCTGGGTGAGGTTGTGCACCAGTTCAGGATAGGGATGGTATATTCAGATATAATAATTTAATCCACTCCAAAGGAAGAACATGACTTGGTAATTTATGTATCACAAACACTAAAACAAACAAACAAAAAGTTGAATTCATTAATCAACTGGGGCATAATATTGTACATCTATCCTTGTACTATACAAACAGCAGCATACAGATGTAATGTAGGTTAAAAGCATGCAAGCTGTTTCTTTACTTATTAAATTTATATTGCAACTTTCTGGTTATATAAGCATTCGAATCATTTTACAACAATTTAAAAAATGCAAACTATGACAATAATATATATATAAATGTGAGGTTATATAAATGTGAGGAATAATATATATATATATATATATATATATATATATATATATATATATATACACATACTATATATATATATATATATATACTAACTATATATATATATATATATATATATATATACAATATATATACAATATATATATATATATATATATATATATCATAGAGTTTGACATTAATTATAAAAGCATCAATAAATTAATCATTTTCTGCTTTGTGGCATTGGATACCCTTCTCCCCTTGATAGGTGCCATCAATATTTGGAATTTTTAAATGTCCCCATTAACTAGTAAGGTATCTTGCCCCGCAAAAAACCACACCCTTTGCAGAGTTAAGCCTACTTTTTTCTTAATGCTAGCAGATGGATATGAAGTGCTGATGCTTTTAAGACCACAAACAATAGCAAGATAGTGGAAAGACTCAAAATGCAGGAGACACAGTTAGATAGAATGGAAAAAACAGTTTTCTGTCCTCAACAGTATGATATTTTCTGGCATGTTAAAAAAAATTAAAAAATCTTCCTAGGTTATCATTTGAGCACCAGATTAATGTAGCTTGATACCTGGTTCTATATAGGTAGGTAGTTTTTATTGTATTGCATTTTATTCATTCATTTAATTAATATCACCATCTAACTCACCATAGAAACTCTGGGTAAATAGCAACATAAAGCATAAATGACAACTGAGATTTTTGTTTAAAAAATCCAATCTACCACAAATTAAACAACAGCTTTACAGAGTCTGACTAATGCTATGATCCCCATGCCTGGGAACATCTTATTCCTTAGAATGTTCCTTAGAAGTAACTTGGAAAATTGTTTCAGTGTGTACAAAGAATAGCAAAGAAGGTTTTCAATATGCAATAAATACCAATATCCTATGAAAATTGGGAGCAAATGGAAAATGGAAGATATTTTTGAGTTTTTCCCACACCATTTTTAGGTCCCTTTGAGTCTGACCTGCTTTTGGGGGCGGGGGGAATTGAAGTTCAGAGGGGTGTCCATCCAAGTAACAGACAGAATCATCTAATCAAATGCTTGTGGTGTAAGATCCTATTTCAGAGGAACCTTTTTAAAGGCATGTAAAGTGAACAATGCATCACATCAAGAGGAGCTGCTTATGTCTGTGGGCATACAGACATGCAAAATTTACTTGAAAATTTTGAAAAAGAACTTGAAAAAGAACACAAAAATGTTGGACAACTCCCTCTCTTCTTCCCCCATTGCCTTTTTACAAACATTACCAATTTTCTCCCATAATAGCATGGATTTGTGAGTGTATGTGCCAACTTTTGCAAGATTGTGGTCACAATGTTGTGATCAAAACATCGCTCTTCTTGTGCATATGTCAACATAAAATCCTGCAGGAATACATGCCTTCTTGAAAATTTTGACATATTCACACTCACATACCATGCAGAGGTCCAAACTAGCACTATAAGAAAGAAACTTTTAAAAGGGGGTTTATCCACTCTACGTTATGTGTAACAGGAGGAAGCTTATGGGAAACAAACTGCATGTGGCAGCCCTACCATATACATAGGACCAGGGTACCTGAGGAACCGTCTCGTCCCGATAACGTCGGCCTGTCCCACCCGTGCATGCAGGGAGGGCATGCTTCGGACCCCCTCAACAAGAGAATTCCATCTAGCGGGGTCCAGGAGGCGTGCCTTCTCTGCGATAGCGCCCGCCTTATGGAATATCTTGCCCCCGGAGGTGAGACTGGCCCCCTCCCTCCTGGCCTTTCGGAAGGCCCTTAAGACCTGGCTCTGCCACCTGGCCTGGGACGACGGAGGTAGTAGTGCCTCCTGGGGTTGGCTCGCCCCGTAGCTCCGTGATCTATCTGCGGGTTTTAATCCATCTTGGATTTTATTGTATTTATTTTTTGTTGTGTTTTTTAGATATTTTTGTATAGTTTTTAAATTGTATTTGTTGTAACCCGCCCAGAGTCCCTTGCATGGGAGATGGGCGGGGAATAAATCTGAAAAATAAAATAAAAATAAAAATAAATATAGTTCTCTCTCCTTAGTTTGTAAAACGTATCTTTAGGTTTTATTTATTTTATTTAGATTCTTTCTCTTTCTATTCAGAATAAATCTTATTTCAGTTTGGTAAGGATGACTCCTATGAGAAATGCCTTTAAAATGTTATATCTGTGTGCCTTAAAAAAAATAGAAGCAGTGCTTTGAAGCTAGGCAAACATAAGCACAGCACCTTTCTGTATTGAATTAAAAGAACCTGACATTTTTCAGATTTTTGCAGCAACCTGAAAAAAAGGTTCTGTTGGTTTAAGGAATCCTCTCATTAAAGTTTAGGCAATTTTTAAAGCAGTGACAACTTTTTTTTCCAGGCTCATACAGAGCCCTCAAAAAGGTTGTGTCCTTTAATATATTGCAGAGAGATACTTTGTTTCTGCTCGAACTTGTGTAAGATCCAGAAAATTTATAGGGACGCGGTGGCTCAGCGGGTTAAGCTGCTGAGCTGTAGGCTGCCGATCAGAAGGTCGGCAGTTCGAACCCCGCACAATGAGGTGAGCTCTCGTTGCTAGTCCCAGCTCCTGTCAACCCAACAGTTCGAAAGCTTTGCAAGTAGATAAATGGGTACCACCTTAAGTGGGCTAATTTGCTGGCGTCCTGTCGGGAAGTCGGCACCACCGGAGGAAAGGATCGGAGGAAGATCGAATGGCGGCGGTGACGACGGACCCGGATGTAACAGCTACAGGACGTCAGCAGCCGGCTCAAGGCATCCTGGGAATTGTAGTCCAGTGCCTGGAAGAGTCGGTTCCCTTACCCCCTCCCTTCACGCGTGGTTAAAATGGTGAATTGTAACTAATGTATATATATGCTTGTAAGCCGCCTAGAGTCCTCCATTATGGAGGGGATAGGCGGGGTATAAATACCACAATAAAAATTTCTCCCCAATCAGTTTTACATGTGCGCAGCCTAAAAAATATTAACTCCTAATTTCCATCCATACCAATGTTCAGTTTTCAGGTGTACTAAGCAGTACTCCGAAGACAAAGACAGAACAGAAATTCTGATTTGTATTTCCAACAAACAAACCCACCTTTCTGTTCTTTTGTATCATACTATCTACCCATCTGAACATAATTTAAACTATTATCCACTGGAGGAAATGTACTGTATATGGACGATCATTATACAGGCACACATATGTGCGTTTCTTTTATTCATACAGACACAAACACAGAGAGAACTAAATATACCCAGGTCCAGGTAAGTATTTCTGACCTTGAGTGTGTGTGTGTGTGTGTGTGTTGATTTACAGAAATAGATCTATTTCTTGAACAAGTCACAATGACCACAACAAGGCTGCTGTAGCTTGAGATGAATTCTTGCTTTTTCCTACACTCAGCATGCCTCAAAGCAATTTGACATCAATAATAGTATTTTAAAAATTGCCGTATCTTACCATAAGATGAAAAGAAAGCAATAAAAGTGTTAAAATTACTTTGAAGACAGAATGGATGCTAAATAAAAATAAGTCCAAGTAAACCCTTAAAAGGCTCAGTCGAGATGTGTTAAAAATACAGACATTTCTTCTAGTTTGCCAGAAAGTGACTCATACCACAAGTGAACTTAGAATGAAAAGTGAATACTTAAGTCAGCTGAACATATAGATTAAAATGTGAATGTATTAATGTGTGTATTTATACTAGAGAGCAGAAATAGTTTTCTCTGAAATCACTCTGTCCTTGACTTCTTCATTTTGATAGAAAACAATGAAGTAAAATTGTAACTATATTCAAGAATCAAGTGATGCAAGGACTTCCGGTGGAGGAAAAATGGTGGAGGTACCGGTCCTACCAAACTCCAAGGTTAGGACTGACAACGCGGCATTTGTTAGGTGGCTCAGGCAGGTCCTTAGAGCCCCAAAATATTCTCCGGAGGAAGGAGAATTCAAGGAAATATTCCCTGTGCCCTCTGGACAGCTGCTCCTTGCTGGAGGATCGCAAAACAGTGTTCCAGCAACCAAATGGTTAGTGATTAGCTGAGAGGCAGGACTGCCATCTCTTCCAAGCCACGTTGAAGCTGAAAAATGGACATTAACTCCAACCACCCCACTTCTAAAATCACCTTTTTGCTTTTGAATTGTTGAATTTAAAGAGGCTTTCTCCAGTACAGAAATATTGATTCTCTTGGTTGAACTTTCATTATTTTGGGGATTTCTTTTTGGTACATTTTAACGGCTTTAAAGGATTAAAGTTTGAGCAAGGAAGCTGAAAGTTGAACCACTTTAGTAATTTTTTAAGGGAATAAATGTGAGTATTTTCTATTTTTTATTTTTAAATTTTTTTAAGTAAAATATTTTGTTGGATTTGGGACTGGTCTTTTTTAGTCACTGTGGGAAAGTATCTGCTGTGTTTTTTTCAAGCTCAGATTGGTTACTTTCTTTAAATACTGATAGAGAAAGACTTTCGATTTCAACTTGTGGCTTTATAACTGGATACTTTGTAATTGGAAACTTTCTCCCCCATTCAACTACTTTCTACTACTGGATTTACTTTCCATTACAAATACTATTGTTGGTCACTAGAGGGAGCCAAAGTATTAAGTTTTAAAGCATTGAAGTTTTAAATCAATATATAAAAAGGGGGGGAAATAGAAGAGTACAAATATGAGTTTCTGGTGAATTTGAGGGACTAAAGATTATGTTTGAGGAGTTCACTGCTAAATGTACACAGTCTATTGCCCAATGTTTTGAGGTTCTTGAGAAAAAGGTGGATACAAGATTTACTGGCTTCGAAAAAAGATTGGAGCAGAAATCAGAGAAAACAGAAGGAGATGTGAAACAAGTAACTAGCAGAGTTGATGTATTGGAAAGAGAAAGGGAGAAAGAGCTTGACAGAATTGCATTGCTTGAATTGAGGGATAAAGAATTTTGCTTGAGGCTCAGGGGGTTTCCTGAAGCCAAGGAGGAGAGTCTTAAAGATAAGATTTCACAAGCTCTGGCAGGTTTAATTGAATGGGAGGATGATAAAATGATGGAAGAAATAGAAAAAGTCTTTCATATTAACTCGAGGTTTGCAACTATAAATAACAAGCCGAGAGATGTTCTGGTTCAGTTTGCTAGGAGGAAAACAAGAGAATTTGTTCTATAAGGTCATTTTGACTCCAAACTTAATATTGACAAAGTGGATATACAGTAATTGTGCTGAAAGAAATTCCTGTGAGAATTTTAAGAAAGAGAAAAGAATATACTTTTTAAACTGATGTTCTGAAAAAGAATGGGATTTCGTTCCATTGGGGAAAATTGGAAGGGGTAAGTTTTACTTACCAACAACAAAGGTTTAGACTAACTTCAGTTTCTAAAGCCAAAGATATATTTTGTCAGACATGGAACTAAGTTGGAGCAAGATGCAACAGAAAAGGCTGCATCTGGAACTAAACAAGTGGATTCCACAATACAAGATGAAGAGATGGGTGCTACATCCAAAGACTTTGGTGGGTTGTTCGCATAAAAATGGCCTTGAATTGTCTTATATGGAATATAAATGGGGCAAATGCCTCTCAAAAAAGAATTTTTTTTCATTATTTGAAAAATTGAAACATGATCTGATATATCTACAAGAAACTCATATAAGGAAAAAAGATACAAAATCTCTGATAAATAAAAATTTGGAACAAGAATTTATTTCAGCAGGTGAAATTAATAAAAGGGGGGAGAGGCGTGCCGAGCATCAGTAGGCACGATTGCCCCTGTGTGCAAATGGCAGGAAAATTGGGGATTTAAAGGATGCCAGGACCAGGTGCAGGTTGCCAGAGACAACTGTTCATTCAGCCCTGAACCGATGTCCTGCATCATCGAGGTGAGCCATGATCCCCTGCCTTGTGCTGCTGCTGATCCCACTCCCACTCCTGAGCCTCGTCTGGTCATCGCGCTGGAATCCATCCTTGCGCCTCGCATGGAGGATGAGCCGCATGCCATTCCCAAGTCTTGCCTTTCCAACACACCTGATGTTTCTTCCAAGTTTCGTACCGCCGCGTCAACTGCCAATCTCCAGTCCTGACTTGCTTCTTCGTTGGATCCTGAGCCTCGGACTGATGCTGCAATAACCGCCAATCTCCAGCCCTGCTGTGCTTCCATGTTGCATCCCGAACCTCAAACAGCCGCCGCACCAGTTGCCAATCTCAAGCCCTGCCTTGCTTCCATGCTGCATCCTGCTCCCGATCCTTGTGTTGCCATCGTGCCATGCTCTACGCTCAAGTCTTGCCTTGCCCTCACACCAGATCATGTTCCCTCGCCTCGTGCTGCTGCCGCAACTGTTCCGGTCTACCCGCCTTGCCTTGTTACTGCCTTGGACTCTCACTCTCGCCACTCCTCGCCGATACGCTGAACAACGCAGGAGCGTTGCCACGCGTTTGCCTTGTGAGGGACATTTTCTGTAACCCTGATTTGTGAATTCATTCTTAACCAATTGGGACTTGTTTATCTTTTATTAAAGCATTATTAACACCGCTTCTTGTGTCATGCCTCAGTCAGAACAGGACAGAAACAACTCAACTTGAAATGCAACTCTGTATAAATGATGAACATATTATTACAAAGATGTATAAAATGTTGTTCCAGATGAATTTAGAAGATGAACAAGTTAAAGAATGTATGATTAAATGGGCTAAGAATTTTGGATATAATATTATGTTGGAGCAATGGGAAAACATATGGAACAAATGTCTGAAATTTACTTTGAATTATAACTTAAAAGACAACTTTTATAAAATGATGTATTGTTGGTATTTAACTCCTGATGAATTGTCAAAAATGTATAATGGAGTAACAAATGTTTGTTGGAAATGTTCCCTTGGTGAAGGAATTTTTTATCATCTTTGGTGGACTTATGAGAAGGCCAAAAAAAATTGGGACCAAATATGTGCTAATATTCCAAAGATCCCTAAAGTGGACTTACAAAAAAACCAGAACTTTTTCTCTTGGGTCTGATGGAGAAGCAGCTCGAGAAACAACATGGGACTTTCCTTTTATATATGATTACAGCAGCAAGACTTTTATATGCACAAAGATGGAAAGATCCACAAATACCTTCAGCGTAGGACTGGATTATTAAACTGATGGAGCTGGCCCAAATGGCCAAGTTAACAGTGCTGATAAGAGAAAATAGTGTTTCTGGATTTGTTTCTACTTGGCAACCACTTTTAGACTACTTGCTTGTGTCAGAAAAACATGAAGTTTTGATTTTGGGTTTTAATGATTAAATGGTTTGATTTGATAGAAACAATGTTACTAAGGTTTAACTAATGGTAAGAGATTATATTTGCAAATGTATTCATATCTGTATTGGAGAAGGTCAGAAGTCACTTTCTGTTTCTGTTCTCTGTCTGTTCTGCACTTTTATAGTTTTTCTTTTTTCTTTAGTTCTGTACTCTATCTTTTCTATATTCTATATTTTGTATTTTAACTATATCCTGAAAATTAATGAAGTTCTTTACAAAAAAAAGAATCAAGTGATGCAAGATTACATTACACAAAGCATGATTACTATTCTGTTGAATGCACTTGCAGTTATTCTTCACTTTTGGCCTATCAACAAAATGGTCCTAGACTGGAAAGTCAAAAACATCTATCAACCTGCACTGGACAAGTTTGATACATTATGGTCCCTAACTCTGATTGCAGAGGTCTTCATCCAACACTGAATTGATTTGAGATGATGATGATGATAATTTTAACTTCTAGTCTGTCCCTTCCATCCATGTGACACTATAATCTAAAATAGATTTATTACTCAGCAGCACAGATGATTGCATTAGGAGACCACAGTCATGCCATCCTCTGTTGTTGTTGTTGCTGCTGTTGTTGTTAACATAACTCTGTGAATGGTATTATTCTGTTTTCTTTATAGTAAATGTTCTGTTATGCTTCACAGAGAAACCTCAATTTAACCCAACCTCGTTAACTGATTTTGAATGCAATACACCAAATTTCTGTCTAGCCGTCCACCAAAATAACAGAAAAGTATGGATGAGTCAGTTAAATTTATGTCAGTTTTACATAGTTTTATGTTGCTTGTGACAATTTACATCAGTTGTGTAATGTTGTCATTATGCAAGTGATGCAAATTGGATCATTCATATTAATTTGCATCGTTTGCAAATTTCTGAAAATGATGTAATTTGTCATTATGTCAAATTGCACACTATTACACAAATGGCAGTTAATCGACATTTTCCAATTAATAGACATTTGGGAGTTTCAGACATTTCCTTTCCCAACTGGCTCCCCAAACTGGTTGATTACTATAGAAATATGATATGACATTCAGGGTATCATCTGGTGAAGATGGGATGAAATTTGATCAAAATATGCAGTTGAAAAAGTTATCAATTCTGCTGTTGGGAGGAGGAGATTGGATGGATGGATGGATGGATGGATGGATGGATGGATGGATAGATGGATAGATGGATAGATGGATAGATGGATAGATGGATAGATATTTCATGCCTTAAGCCAGAAAAGTTAATTCATACCAGTATGTGAAACTTAATTGTTCCTTTAGATCTTGCTATTTGCTCAACAAACCCACTAATTCTAAAACTGTTTTTTATTTTCTAAGCTCTCTCACTGCCCATAGCTCATCCTATCCTTAGGAAAGTGAAGGGGTCACTAATGCCAGTAAGAGGGATGCAATAGAAAAGACAAAAACTGTAATTTGGAAAGCAAAAACTAAGATGCATCTGTTTGGCCAATCAAGCCGGAGCCAGTAGAGCAACCAGTTCTGCTCAAGCTGTGTCCAGCCTCTCTCAGCCATGGTGACTCCAATCCACCATCTGTTCTTGCAATACATTAGAGCTCCATCCTGCCTTCTTGAGAAAAATCGTGCTCTTCCCAGCTGCTATTGTTCCCAAAGTGATGCAAAGTGCTGTGACAATGTAAAGGCTGATTCCCAGAGAAAACTGTGCAGCCCCAATCAAAGTGAAAAAAGTGGTCACTTGAATTATGCTTGTTAAAAAGTGTGACTGTCACATGTGGTTTGGCCCTAAATGAAGATGTTTGTTTTAAATGCTTGTATGTTTTCTTCTGTAAAATAAATAAAAAGTCGTGAATGCATGTTCACAAAGAGTCATTTTATCCACTATCACTTCCTTTTCAAAAATGTTATCGTTTTCCAAATGTATCAGAGGATTGGGGGGAAATTGCAAAGGTTAGCCACTGGCTATATAACATTGTTAGGAAAGTAAACAGTTGCTTTAAGAGAACACTTATCTCACAGTACCTTGCTCTCTGGGGAGACGAGGTTCAGTGGAGAGATTATCAAGTACTCTGAAAAATTTATATTTTAATCATAAGTCTTTCTGGCAGTCTGGTTATTTTGTGCATGCTGTATCCAATGGAAGCAAGAACATTGCATCTGTTTTTCACTGGGATATGAGCAAAAGGAAATCTATTTGCATTTACACTACAGTTTTAAAATGAATAGTTATTTTTAACACAAAAGGTACAATATCTAAAAGATTTTCCAATTGACCATTTTGTGGTTCGGCTTTATGAAAGTGAACCTCTTTTTTCTAAGTAGACCTTTGGGGGTAAGGTTTGTACAAAACTCGGAAGAGGTGCTCTATGTCAAAGATGATACATGTGAAGCACGTCTTTAAGTGGCTTTGGAAGCAACGTGACCCTTTTACAACTACTGGTAAAAAGTAGAGCAAACTCCTCATTGTTTTGATGACCTCATTTGGCACTTCCAGGATCTGAAAGGGGCTTCTACTGCGCTATGCAGTGAACTTAGAGTGAAGTACTGAAAATGCTGTAGGAGGCTCCCAGAAACAAGCAGGGTCATGAGGAGCCAAGTTGTGCCAACTTTACCTCAAGGTGCTGTGGCAAGAAGTACTTCATGAGAGCCAATTGTAGCCATTTTGCATAGTAGTATTGGGGTATAACCTGATGTGACTGATGAGACCAAGAATACATGGGATCAAAAACTGCGGTCTACAATGAGTGGGATCAAGACAAAAACAGAATTGAATTTGATTTAATTTAACTTCAAATTGACAGGATTGCTCCCTACATATGTAATAGCATTATTTTTTTCTCTCTCAGTAAAAAGTTACAATTTACTGCAGCATTTGGAGAGGGATCCAAGACTTAAGTTCAGGCTAGAGCAGGATCCACTATCAAATCCTTAGATTTTATGGGAAATTTAATTAAGTCATATTTAAGGGGATCAGGTGAAAGAGCAGGCCTTTTAAGAGCCTTTTAGATTAGCTACAGGACAGTGTACTAAAAATGCTACTCCTGAGGATTGAGAAACTATTGGTTGGCACAGGTGGAGCTGCAGTGCCATAAAGAAATAGGTAGGCTTATTTGGGAATCTTTCAATTCCCACAAGACAACTCTGTATCTGTAGTAAGACACAAACCAGCCAATCATCTCTCCTTTCTTATTTTTATTTTTAATTTTCATCATTTTCCTTCTTCTTTTTACCCTCTTTGTGAGGGATGATTGCATTTCAAACAGGATTCAGTTGTTCTGCTGATAAATAACATGTATTTTCTTCCTTGATGATTTAATATGTTTACAATATCTCAACTCCCTTTCTCTTAAACTGAATATATACAATTAAAAACACTGTCAGCCTCATCTGGTGGGAGCGAGAGCAAGTATGAAGGCAGCTATAAAAAGGGAAAAAAGGGGGGGTAGGGGAAATGTTTACGGCATAAAATAATACCAAGCATTTAAAGATTGACAGAGAAAAAAATCTATTTTTCTTCAAATTTAGAGGCATTTTTTAAAAAGTATACCTCATAATAATTATAATTATATAATTAATGCACGTTAGATATGAGTAAGGGTAAAGATATCTTCTTTTTCCATCTGTTCAGTTGAATGAAAAATAATGTCATTTTTCACTCAATGGTGTGAATAAAGGTAGATTTGAAGAGTTTAAAACATCTATAGAACTCTATTTTAGAACAAGCTATCCATGAAAAATTGATAGTTTGCATCTCAACTGAAAACTTTTGATTTCAGAAATATCATGGTGACTATCTTAAGCCCATTTCAGTATCATGTTAATATTTTACTTGCAAGTATATGCTTATCATAATCTGATGACCACTCCCATTAGAAAACATACCATATTTGGTGCATAACTCTGGACAGGGCTCAGATTATTCCCAATAAAAATGTTCAAGAAGGCCGCAGTGTTTAATTACACCAATGGAGGTCACCCTGCATACCAATACACATATATAGAGCTCTCTCACACAAGAAAGCATCCTGGCCAATCTATACGCCCCCCCCTCCTCCTTTAAATGAAGAAACTTTATAGACATGAATAATATGTGAAGAGAACATCTTTTCATATGTCTCCAAACTGTAGTGGAAATGGTTTCCCCACTCAACAACTTCATGCATTCTTTAGAGGAGTTATGTTAATTAGATTCAAGTACAAAATACAAAGTTTATTGAGTGTCTTTAGGAATGACATTGCCTGCCTGTGACCCTAGCTTGGGCCATTTTGTCAGCCATTTTAGCTTGTGGATCCTTGAATGAAGTCCCTCCCACTCTCCTGACAATGGCAGACAGAGCCAGGCATCCAGACGAAAAGAGAGATCTAAATGTAAGAAATCAATGAAATCTTAATGTAATTATATGTGAGAACAATCTCTTAGGTTAGAGCTTGCTTTTGTTGCTTCATTTTGGATTTATTTATTTATATTTGAAAGAAGATTCTGGGGATATAATGGACAGTTAACAACCAAGTCTGTTAATTATTGTAAAATGCCCTCCAAGCAACTTCAGCCTTCATGAGAGGAGATTGGATGGGGATCCCTGAAATCTTTGGAATAATTTGTTTCCAGTTGAGCCAAAGCTCAAGTTCTCAAGGAGGTTCTCAATGGGGACTTCCTGCTTAAAATAGGAGAAGGCTGAATATTTTAATCAAAACGGTTCATTGCTGTTGTCAGTATAACAACCAAAGTTAGCTATGAGAAAGCTACGGGGGGGGGGGGGAATTTGGATTTTTTAAAAAAGTAAATAGATGTGTTGAGTGAAAAATACCCAGGCTTTTATGTAGTTCTTATCAGTGTTGTTGTTTGTGCTTTGCCACCAAATTTTGTAGCATAATCATTTAACCATAATTGCAGAACACTAAAAAAAGTGGTGGGATATAGGCAGCCCACAGTCCACAAACTGTCTACTTTGTTATTGATAAATAATCTTGAATTGATAATTCATGTTGGAACTACCAACCACACTTCAAAATAAAGAGGTAAAGGGAAAGTGTTTAGGCTATAGGTCAATCCACAAAGCAAGCCGACTTGGCTACATTTTGAAATCTCTAATGCTTAGCAGTCATATTTTACCAAGATGATAATCTTTTATATGATTAGATTGTTTGTCTCCCATTACAGCATATTGCAATGTACTTATAAGTATTAGTCACCATACAGGGACATCTTTTTATGGATCATATCCTTTTTCCTTTGTCTCTTTTTTTTCTATTTTTTGATAGATAGCTCTTGAAATGCTACAGAATGCAGTCATCAAGAAAAAAATACTTTTTCCTCTTATCCCTCATTTTTGCCTTTCCTGGTGAGAAGGAAACCTCCCTTAAAAGGGAAGAAGCACTTTTTAAAGGAAGGTGTAAAAAGATGGTGGAAATATTCAGAATGTGTTCTGCTTCAGAGCATTCATCTCAGCTGAGAAAATATCGTTTCAAAATATTGACCATAGTTTTGCCAGTTATGAAAATAAAAATGGACATCCACCCACCCCACGTTAAGCACATTTAAGTCTCACTGATTATATAGTTTAAGATAGGACCTTTATGTATGTATATTTGTATGCGTGTATGTAACTATCTGCATCTGCATATGATCTATATCTCTGATTAGCTTCCACAACTAATTCCAAATGAAGTTTTTTACCTTTAACGTTCTGAACAACCTAGGGTTGAAATACCTTGCAAACTGCTCCTTCCTAAAATGTTGTCCAAATATTGAGGACTTACTCTGTTTCCCTTGCTATATACCTGCAACGCTCTGGGAACGTCTTTCATGGATGTAAATTTATGGAATTGATTAGTACAAAGGACCTTTACATTGTATATATGAATAGTTTTTGTTAGCCACATTGAACATTTTCACAATGAAAAATTAGTGCACATATGTATACCCAGTTGTATTCAGTCCATATGAGCATTAATTCAATCATTATCATCATTCATTATGGACAGTAATGCCATTGGTTGTGCACCAATGTGCACAAAATATCCATACAAAACATATACAGAAGCAAGTATGATTTGCCTGCATGCTTTGTATGCCTTGTATATTCTGAGAGAGAGAGAGAGAGAGAGAGAGAGAGAGAGAGAGAGAGATACACACACACACACACACACACACACACTGTGTGTGTATATATATGTGTGTGTGTGTCTGTGTGTGTCTGTGTGTATCTGTGTTTTCCATGCACTATTCTCACTGTACTAGTTTTCAAAGAAAATGCTTTTCCATAGTTAAGTCTGATTGCAGTATGTTGAGCATAACAATAGCATGATGGGTGGATGTCCAAGGATGTTGAAGGTTTCATTGTATATTTTATTGTGTGCAAAACTGCTTATATAGCTAAAAGAGCTGGGGAAAGCCTATGATACTTCAGTTCTTTATTTGCTAACACCATGTAGACAGAATCTTGCCAGACTAAAGCAACTCTACCTAACCTAAAGGGAAATAACCTGGGAAAGCTCTAGGGTGGGGCTATTCAGAACCTCTTGGTTTTCCCACATTCGCTTTCTGGACTGTGTCTCCTCTTATCTCTTTCCCCTTCTTGGAATGTGCTCCCTCCTTCCTGAGAACCAGTGGCACTGCCGAAATCTACCACAGTATGGAGGCAAGCACTCTTTACAGCAGAGCTTTCCAAACTGTGTGTCGCCACACAAAAGTGTGTCGCCACGCACAGCGTGGTGTGTCGCCACACCACCCGGAAGCGGCGGTGCGCACGTGCATGGCGGCGGCGGCGGTGCGGTATCAGTGTTTCTGCGTTTTAGCAGAGGCTGCTGCCGTCGCTGTGCATGTGCGCGCCACCGCACGCCCCCCCACGCTGCCACTGTGTGCGTGCGTGCCGCCGCATGCCCCCCGCACCGCCGCAGTGCGCGCCCCCCCCCCCCGCGCCGCTGCCGCTGGTGTGTCACCAGCAGCGGCACTTTGGAAAGCCCTGCTTTACAGGGACATCTGTGTACTGAAATAATTTGCCCTCTGTGGTGTACCACGCCCCAACCCTGATATGTTTTTGACATCTTTTATATACCATTCCTCTATCTATATTAGCCTTCTGTAACCACCAATACTGTACCTCCTGATATCGGTATATGAATTTACTGTGCTTTCCCCTCACTTTATTCTGTTGTGCGTTGTTTTACACTTTTTAATCTTGCTTTGTTCTGGAAGGATTTTATAAAATGGAAATAGCTAGATAATAGGTTATTTATATATAAATAATAGGTTATTTTCATAATAGGTTTATTATGAAAAGTAGTATTGAAATGTTTTTAAATAATAAAAAGAATGATAAACACAGCTAGCCAATGTAGTCTCCTTACATGTAAACTGAGCAGCAATACAGATAAAGTGATAGAACTTTCCATGATTGCAGTAGCAATTCCCCATTTTTTGCAGCAAGAAAATCACTGGGCTGCTCAGATACGTGAGTCGATTCACTTAAATGCTTCTTCCATATAATCACAGGTCTCCAGTTGTGGGAGAAACAAAAGAATCAGCTCTCACAGTTGGCACACTCATCAAATTTACTAATACCATTTCTATACTTGTACATATTCTGTATGTAGTCAGTCTTTATAAAAGCTCTGTAGAGGAGAAAAAATAGATTAACCCAATTTACCTAGTAATTGCCAATATTATGACGTAGGTCTCTTCTGTACATAGGGCCATATAGGGACATTAATGTATGTGATGAAAATAATCTATAAACTGGAGCTTATTGTATACTTCAAGATTATTCAGCAGAATTTCCTATGCAGTGCTCCTTCATGAAGCATCCTAGGCTTTTCAAGGATGCTTCACAGTATATAGAAAACAAAATCAGAGATAAAAACTGGAGATTCTAATTAAAGAAAACCTTCAATTTAAATCTAATACAGGAGTATGGTAGCTTTTACCAATTTAGCTATGATTTATATATCAAGGACATTTTTCCGCATCCTAAGTGAGAGAATGAGAATGCATGCTGATAGTTGCTTGGCTACAAAGTACAAGGTTTGAATGAAAAGTAATGCCTCCAATGTTATAAGTCAGAAACAGATGGCAGTACTGACATGCTAGAAATTCTGACATGTTCTTTAGCATCTGTTCTTTCACATCAGTTGCAGAAAGTTGCTGTGAGAGAAGGTTGTGTTGCTATTGTTCATGAAATGGAAGGCTGCAGTGAATACTCATCAGTGCATTTTAAGCAACATACTGTAATTGCATTTTTGACTGTTAAAGAAGTCCCTCCAACTGAAATACAGATAGTTTGGTGATGACTGTGTTGACATGAGTACTATGTATTGCTGGACCAATAAATGTAAATATAAAGATGTGAAGTGGGAAGAGCTGATTTGTGTGATCAAGACAAAATGGATGACCTGTGACAGCAACTGAGTTTCCCATGAGAAAGGTTGATGAACTGATTAAGAATTTGTGGATGACTCAAAGGGAAACTGCTGTCAAGCTGGAAATATGTGGGTCACGTTATTGATGCTCTTCAATATTGGCAGGTTTGTACAAGATGGGTTCCTTGCATGCTGATGGCAGAGATAAAAGCTTCAAATTTGAAATTTGCCCACAATTGTTGTCATTCCATGAGAATGAAAGAATTTCTTCCCAGTGTTAGGACAGCTGACAATACATGGGCTCATAATTATGAGTCAGAAATAAAGTATCAGTCTGTAGAATATCATCACAAAGCTTCACCTGTGATAAACCAATTCAGAACCTAGGCTTTGGGGAAATCTCATGGTTGTAGTTTTTCAGGATGCAGATGGTGTTATTAATATGGATTTCCTTGAACCTGGCACTACTATCAACTCAGAGTGCTACAATTGCAACACTTAAAACTTTGAAACAATGATTAAGCAGAATTTCAAAGCATAAGAAAATTTTGCTGCAACATGACAATGATAGGCCTCACACCTCAAGAGACATTTAAGAGGCAATTACGAGGTTGGATGTCACCATCTTACCCATTTACCATACAATCCAGACTTGGCACCATGCAACTTCCACTTTTTCCCAAAATTAAAGCAATATCTTTATGGGCATTTATTTAATTCAAATGAAGAGCTGGAAAGGGCTCTCAGGACTGATTGAAGAGACAAAGTGCAGAGTTCTTTCGTGAAGAAGCTTGTCCATCATTGGCAGAAGCTTGTAGTGAATGGTGATTATGTGGAGATGCAAATGCAGGTAACAAAGGAGCTCATTTCAAGTCTTATTTGCTTTTTTCATGTTTTCAAATATCTCCATTTAAACTAAAATTATGGATGTGTAGGCATTACTTTTCATTCAACCTTGTATAATTGTGAGGAGTCAAATCTCTCACCCCTGCTTTTATTGAGCAATAGAGTGACAGAATTTCAAAAATTTACTTTTCTCAAAGGTTAATCTCAAATCTCTCTCTCTCTCTCCCCTTGACCACCAATAACTGGGTACTAAGTCTGTGTTAACCCGTCCTGATTCAATTTGAATTAGAGAATTGATATTTAATGAGATCTGAGCACGATGGCTCAGCGGTTAAGATGCCAGGCTTGTCGATCGGAAGGTTGCAAGTTTGGAGGTTCGAGATCCTAGCCCCATGAATGCGGAAGCATCTTCGGAAAACGCTGCCTCTATATGAAATTGCCTGCTGCTGCCCCACAGAATTCTTTCTATTCTTCAGCTGAACATTTTTGTATTTCTTGGCAGACAAAGACACTTCCAAACCGCTCTGAATTGAAAGCACTTGTTTTATAGAACAACTTAGTGGCTATATGGCATTTATATTACATTTATATGGGAATTAAGGTTATGCTGTTTACTGACACTTTGCTTGCAGAATATAAGCTCTGTCACCACCTTCTTAATTAAAAAAAATAAGATTGAAACAAATTTAAATTTTAAACAAATTTAAAATATCAGTTGAGAGATGGAAATTATCCATGTATATTTTAGTGGCCACAGGCATCACACTGGAGACCCTATGCTGAAATATTGATGTGTGATAAAGCCTCCAGTGTATACCTGGACCAATTTAACATGTTTTTGGAAAGGATTAGTCCTTCATCACATCACTGCAATCACTATCACCCTGCACCTACTGCCTGAATAAGCTGACTCACTCTACTTTTTTGCAAAACTGGCCCTGAGTTTCATTGAGAGGGTAATTAGTTTGTTTGATTGTTTGTTTATTCAGTTAGTCAAAATAATTTTTTTTGTAAAATCTATATCAAAACACAAACAATAACTTAGTGCCTTCCTTCAAAACTGTTTCGAACTTATCTTGTTAAAGAAAACCCCATTTGAAAACAACAAAAGGAATAAAAATCTATCAGATAAATTACTTCTGTACTCCTAACTTATCTGAAGTTGTTCAAATTAGATATATCAAAACCTTTCATGCATAGGTTGATGACCCCATTCACAAATAGATGCAATAGCTGTAACAAGTGTAATATAATTCATCTTTTTGATTTTACAAGCAGTACAGAGTCCTGTCCAAAAAATTCTTAAGGACAAACATCCAGTTGATATATCATTATTAACTCAGGCAAAACTATCTAGCCTCCTAGTAAATTACAATTCACCTTATCCACATGAGATTTTCATGACTTGCCACCAAAATGGCATACCATCAGCTAACTTTCTATCAGCAGAAGATTTTTGAGTTATACAATGCAAATAAGTTTCAGATATTAAAATGCCACTTAACCTTGGTCATTTATTTCCCAGATAACCTCTTGATTGCCCTTCTCTGTCATGTTTGTTTAGGTATGTTGTCATTAGGTCTGACATTCATTCCATAAATTGTGTACTTCCAACAAATACACAGACAGACAAGCACAGGACAACAGTATTCTTAAGGGAATAGAAAGGTTGTATAATGCTTATTCACTATTAAATACTAAAACTCTGTCCTTTGGATCATTTCCCATAACACATTTTTAGCATTTGTATACAAGCCTAGGCGGTATTTCAAAAATTCAATACCAAGAGAATATACTAATTATTATCATCTAAATCAGATAACATAAATGAAAGATGGGGTATCTGTGCTTCCCTGACCCCATTTCTATAGCCTCTGAAACTCCCAAAGATAATACCTGCAAAATCTGGCACCAAAACCACTGTTTTTGGTTATTCTAAAGACTTATTTTCTAACAAAATAATACCTATTAGGTGTTCCAATTACAAAAATTCCTCCAACTACAAAAACTCTGAACAATGTTTGCCTCGCTCTATGGTATTCCTTTCACAGTCCCTACAATTCTGGAGGCTATGTATGTGTGTGTACTGCAGTTCTTGGCTACAACTAAGTTGCCTGCCCTGATGTAAAATACTTTAAATATAGTTTTCTTCTCTCTGCTTGACATACCAGTGATTTGGTTATAATCAGTTCTTTTCCAAAATAATTTTGTAAATCTTATAACTATCCATTGACAACTAGCCCTTCAGAATTGCACAGCTGAACAGTCTAATTGAGTAATGTAAGTAGTACATACATATAATTAATTTGAAGGAACATATGCAAATTTGATGAGAATATTATTACAGATTCGGTAATCATAGCCCTCTCATATTTTTGCTTTTGGTACCATAACTTATGGTGGAGGTAATGCATTGTGTACTTTTTTCTTCCCTCCCATAGGGACTTTGATTCCTTTCCTCCTGGTTTATAGTAATATTTTATTTATGTATTTATTTATTACATTTATATCCTGCCCATCTCCCCCACAAGGAGGGACCCTGGGCGGTTCACAACAAAGCTTAAAATCAATTAAAACAATAAATATCAATTTATCAATCAAGACACCGAGGGGCCATTAATCCACAGCCATTCCGTCTTACCAGGATTCAGCTGAAGCCTGTTGTTCCCCATCCAGACCCCTACAGCCCCCAGGCACTTGGACAGGGTAGTCACAGCATCACTTACTTCCCCTGGGATGGAGATGTATAACTGTGTATCATCAGCATATTGATGATATCTCATCCCGTGGAATATAGTTTATAGTTGGCTATTGAATTTGAATCAATCAAACTATGGGTATGGAAAAGCATAGCTTTCCTCAAAGTAGTGAAAATCTATTTCAAGGAGGAAAAGTGAAAAGCATAAGGGAGCTGAAAACAGGAAAAGGAACAGAAAATTACAGGAATCTGGTATGCTCAATTCATGATTAAAAATTTACTCTGAATTATCCTAAGTGCATTAAAGGGGACATGATTATACACTTGATTGTTTCCCTCCCCCCAAAAGACATTTTGTAATTTTACAAACTCTGGAGCTCTCTTAAGCCTAGTTATAGCTCCCTGAATAGCAAGGATGATGCAGTTCTGGTTATATAAGGATCTACAATGGGAAAACAAATTTGCTATTAACGTATAGGATGAATACATAGACATTCAAACAAGAACAGATAAAATTTCATCCCTTTAGTTTATGAACAATGAGGAGTGTGAGACAGAATCTAAAACACATCAGCAAGACAGGTGATAATTGTCTTCTGCTCTGTCACTCTAATTGTTCTTTCCTTTTTTCTCACTGATGCATGAGGTGAAGGTTTCTATTTCCTCAGTTTCATTAGCCAAAAGAATTACTGTACTGATTGTGCATCACTAAAAAATTCTTGACTCCATTAAGGATAACCTTGAAAATGCTAGATGAAGACTTTTTTCCAGTGTTCACCTACGTTATGCCACATGTCTGCAACTAAAGGTACAGTACAAAGTGAGAGAGTGCTAAGATTGACCATTCTTTGGACTGCAAGGAGGTCAAATCAGTCAATCCTAAAGGAAATCAACCCTGACTGCTCATTGGAAGGACAGATACTGAAGCAGAAGCTCAAATACTTTGGCCACCTAATGCGAAGAGAGGACTCACTGGAAAAGACCCTGATGCTGGGAAAGACTGAAGGCAAAAGGAGAAGGGGATGGCAGAGGATGAGATGGTTAGATAGCATCACCAATGTAATGAACATGAATTTGAGTAAACTCCGGGAGACAGTGGAGGACAGGAAGGCCCGGCGTGCTATGGTCCATGAGGTCACGAAGAGTCAGACAGGACTAAACAACTGAACAACAGCAACAACAAACATGCTTTGGGAAACATTCAGTTGTCAGGTCTTACTTCTCCCACCTTTCACCAGTTATAATTTTCATTCAAAGATCAAATGCCAGATGCTGCACAATTGATCATGTCAAGATGAAAATGACAGCATTTGAGAAGGTCAGGAAAGACCAAGTTCTAAGGTTTTCATTTTTCATTGTCTGCCATGCTTGATAAAGTTACCAAAAGAAACAATCTGCCAAGAAAAGAGATGGCAGAGATACAGTATATTAATCCATGTTGTAATTCCTTCACCTACTTAGAGTAAGAATTCCAATCACTTGATGAATGGATCATATGGCAGCCAAAATCACATAGCTCCAATATAGCTTATGTTAAAGTATTACTTTGTTACTCTCTTATTGTATTATATTACTGGAACTAATATATTTCCACTTATAACAGCAGAAGGTTTGAGGATTAACTGTATAGGGCTGTATAAGGCTGTGCCTTATCAATTTCTCTGTGGAACTAACCTTTCAGAATATATTGATAAAACTCAATTATTTATAAGTGGCAGCAATTCTTTCTAACTTTAGCATAACCAGCAATGTGATTTATAATAATTTAATGAGTCTTGTCAGTTTTCATGTGGTTTATCACTCACCCAATAGATGGAATGTGTGGCACAGAGAAAAACTGGATAAAGGATAGAGGAGTCCTTGTCTACCAGTCAGCATTGCTATCGTACCTGCTGCATATACTTCATTTTCCGATTTTGTTCTACTCATCACTTTTGTGGCCATTATTTTGCTCACAGTGATTATGGCCAGGGTTGCATAGTATATTATTGTGGACTGTCACGAACCTCAGAAAATGAATGAATATAGCAATGATCTTTAAGCATAAGTTTCATAATGGGGGATAGTCACACTGAGCCTGTACAAACCGCTTCATGGTTCACTGTGGTGTGTGCACCCAAACAAAGTATCTCTCAAAGCATGCTGAAGAACAGAATGCAAATCCTATATATTTACACATTGGGGGGGGGGGAACCTAAGTGGTTAATTTACAAGAGTATTGTATATAAAAAACAGTGTTCCGCACACATCATGCTGGCCACATGACCGCGGAAGCGTCTTCGAACAACGCTGGCTCTTCAGCCAACAAACGGAGATGAGTACTGGCCCCTAGAGTTGTACACAACTGTGTGGGGGAACCTTTACCTTTTGTATATAAAAGAATCACCCACAAAATATTCACTGACATAATCACTTACAGAAAGGTTACATGTTTGGTGGACATTAAAAAGTCTCTATCTAGACAAGGTATGTAGGGAAAGCTCAAAACCCAGATAAAGATATTTTCAGCAAGATGAGATAATCTACAACTAAGAGAACAATCAAAGCATATTGTCACATATGGTGCTGAACCTTGTTAGGTATTTTTAGGAAAGACACATTTTCAAATACTGTTTCTAAGCAAAAAGTATTTACTGTAAATGAGATTATTGAAATGATTTTGAGATTTTTATACATTTTTTTCAACCGTATGATTATCCATCAAAATCAAGGTTCACAACCTTTTAAAAAGACATTTAGAACAATTTCAGGATGCTGAGTTTATTGAAGCATGTGCACATTGGATTCAGTCTATTGTTTGCTTTTGCTTTTTTCAGCAGGAGATTTCTATGGAAAATCCACCTACCTTTTTTCCTCTTATTTTGTGTGAGTTAATCCATTCATATTATCCATTTTCTTTAATGAAAGGTATAGATGTTGTACATTTACATTCGTATTGTACTAAAAATGTAAACTTTTAAAGCTGCTTGAACCACCGCTTTCCACATGCATGTTTTGCTACTAGTTGTTCATCAAGAATCCAAACATAGATTCCTTTTATATGCCTTAATTAATTAATTGAGGACTCATGGAGTAAGTGTACAAAGAACATTAATTTAAAAAATAACAACAAACTGGAAGCAGATTCATTGATACAATAAGAAGAGCATGACACACTTTCCAATGGCCTCCAGAATATACAGTAGAGAATTTGAAAACAATAGAATATTTAAATAAACATCATCAAACTGTGACTGTTCATGACTCATCAGCTAAGGCTCTTTTAAGTATTCTGTAGTCTGATAAGGGAAGATTTTATATCAGGAATGTGTTCTGTTTCAGGTTAATGGCCACATTTAACTTTTAAATGATAAGTTGGGTTCATTCCTAAAGATGGCCATGTCAAAAGCAGGAACAAATATAAATTTGTTTTTTAAATTAATTTAAATACAATTAAAATTAAAACAGATAATACAATTACTATCCATGGTTAATTATATCTATGTTCTGTTATTAAGAAATACAATTAGATAGCATCTTTTACAATGGGGTTTTTGGGTCCTAATCCATGCTTTTAATGGGTTGCATATAGTCTTGGAATCTGGAACAGTGATACAAAAATGAGAAAAACAGGAGTTGTGATATCACACGTAAGCTTCAACCTTTTCTTTTGCATCTCAACATTGTACACAAGTACATAAATCATGTGGTTTGTGTCCTGATGCATGCTTCAACATTTGCACCCCTCCTCCCTGTTGGATTGTAAACATATTCTTACATTTCTGTATATATAAATACAAATATATTTCATATTCATATATTAGAAACATATGCACTTGTATTATGGCTCTGAAACCATTTTGTATTTCCTTGAAGAGTTTTGTTGACTTTCTTACCCTTCCTTTCTAACAGGCCTTGATAGATAGCTGTGCCCATAGAAAGTGTACTTTCCAAGGATAGCTTTTCCAGAGGAAATATATTGTTTAATAACGGTCAAGGGGACCTAGCAAGGATGGAAGGAAGTTCCTAATATGGAGTGAAGGAAGGAAATTCCTAATATGGAATGAGGGTAAGGTGGAGTATGGGTAACTGAGTAAGGGGTGGTCTTTTAAAGGAGGGGTTGAATGGAATCTATATAATGTGCTGTAGGAAGGGGGTCCTGCATGGCCGCCCACCTAACAGCTTGCTGTCATTGCTTTTGCTCTTGGGTGAATAAACTCCTGTTGTTGTTTATTCGTTCAGTCGTTTCCGACTCTTCATGACTTCATGGACCAGTCCACGCCAGAGCTTTCTGTCGGCCGTCACCATCCCCAGCTCCCCAATGGTTGAGTCTGTCACCTCCAGAATATCATCCATCCATCTTGCCCTTGGTCGGCCCCTCTTCCTTTTGCCTTCCACTTTCCCTAGCATCAGCTTCTTCTCCAAGGTATCCTGTCTTCTCATTATGTGGCCAAAGTACTTCAGTTTTGCCTTTAATATCATTCCCTCAAGTGAGCAGTCTGGCTTGATTTCCTGGAGTATGGACTGGTTTGATCTTCTTGCAGTCCAAGGCACTCTCAGAATTTTCCTCCAACACCACAGTTCAAAAGCATCTATCTTCCTTCGCTCAGCCTTCCTTATGGTCCAGCTCTCACAGCCATAGGTTACTACAGGGAATACCATTGCTTTAACTATGCGGACCTTTGTTGTCAGTGTGATGTCTCTGCTCTTAACTATTTTATCAAGATTTGCCATTGCTCTCCTCCCAAGAAGTAGACGTCTTCTGATTTCCTGGCTGCAGTCAGCGTCTGCAGTAATCTTTGCGCCTAGAAATACAAAGTCTGTCACTGCCTCCACTTTTTCTCCCTGTATTTGCCAGTCATCAATCAAGCTCATTGCCATAATCTTGGTTTTTTTGAGGTTTAACTGCAACCCAGCTTTTGCACTTTCTTCTTTCACCTTCGTCATAAGGCTCCTCAATTCCTCCTCGCTTTCAGCCATCAAAGTGGTATCATCTGCATATCTGAGATTGTTAATGTTTCTTCCAGCGATTTTAACTCCAGCCTTGGATTCCTCAAGCCCAGCATGTCGCATGATGTGTTCTGCGTACAGGTTGAATAGGTAGGGTGAGAGTATACAGCCCTGCCGTACTCCTTTCCCAATCTTAAACCAGTCCGTTGTTCCGTGCTCTGTTCTTACCGTTGCTACTTGGTCGTTATACAGATTCCTCAGGAGGCAGACAAGATGACTTGGTATCCCCATACCACCAAGAACTTGCCACAATTTGTTATGATCCACACAGTCAAAGGCTTTAGAATAGTCAATAAAACAGAAATAGATGTTTTTCTGAAATTCCCTGGCTTTCTCCATTATCCAGCGGATATTGGCAATTTGGTCTCTAGTTCCTCTGCCTTTTCTAAACCCAGCTTGTACATCTGGCAATTCTTGCTCCATGAATTGCTGGAGTCTACCTTGCAAGATCTTGAGCATTACCTTACTGGCATGTGAAATAAGTGCCACTGTTCGATAGTTTGAACATTCTTTAGTGCTTCCCTTTTTTGGTATGGGGATATAAGTTGATTTTTTCCAATCTGATGGCCATTCTTGTGTTTTCCAAATTTGCTGGCATATGGCATGCATCACCTTGACAGCATCATATTGCAAGGTTTTAAACAGTTCAGCTGGGATACCGTCATCTCCTGCTGCCTTGTTATTAGCAATGCTTCTTAAGGCCCATTCAACCTCACTCTTCAGGATGTCTGGCTCTAACTCACTGACCACACCGTCAAGCTATCTCCAATATTATTATCCTTCCTATACAGATCTTCCATATATTCTTGCCACCTTTTCTTGATCTCTTCTGCTTCTGTTAGGTCCTTACCATCTTTGTTAAACTCTTTAATAAACTCTTTGAATAAACTCCTAACTTCATGCAATTGGTCAGTTTCTTTACTCCCGGCTCAGGAACGAATTTGCTAAGATAAAATTTACTTCTAAAATCCCCATCCCCCAGAAAGTAGTAATACAGCTTTTCCCATATTGTGCCAAATTGCATGATCTTTTTTTTTTCGGGGGGGGGATGTCTCTGAGTCAGTGTTGACTCCTGGTGACTGCCTGGACAAGTCCCTGCAGTTTTATTGGCCAGATTTCAGAATTGGTTACCATTGCCTACTTCCTAGGACTGAGAGAGAGTGACTGGCCCAAAGACCCCCAGCTGGCTTTGTGCTCAAGGTGGGACTAGAACTTACAGTCTCCTGGTTTCTAGCCTGATGCCTTACCACTATACCAAACTGGCTCACATTATCTATAGTTACAGTAAAACACTTCCATTGTATATATTTTGACAGAGCTATTTTGGAGATTAAAGTTTGAAAAAAAAGCCCCAGAAATTTTTGGTTGCTGGTTTTGCCTCAACCACTGATAGCAGAAAGATGTTGTCCATCATGCCAGCATTTTGCATCTCCCTCAGCTTTTCATCTTCCAGCCAAGATATCAGTTATGACTGAGGGCTTACAACTGAGGGAATCTCTTATTACAGCTGCTAGCATAGAAGAGAATAAGGACATAAATCCATTGACCAAGTATTTTCCTTTGGTATGCAGGGTTCTCTCAGAAGTAATCCAAAATGTTTTGCTGCTTGGGATGTCCAGCTCACACTTAGTGGAGGTGAACTGAATGTGCAGAAGCAGTGACTGGCAAATTTCCTAGAAATCCATACCCTGTATAAGCACAGCTGCTTCCATTCACCTTGAATGAGTCAATGCCTAAATCTAAATAGCAAAGGAGCTTCTGTATGAAAGAAGCTGAATAATCCAGAAGTTCAAGATTCCACAGTCAGTTCTCTTTGGACAAATGGATGCAAGCAATGATTTAATCACATGTCATACTGAGCTATCTATGGCACCTCTATATGCTTTGAAAATAATTTGGAACAAGTCTTTGGATCTCATATATGCACAGTATCTTTCTGCTAACCATTAAAGCAACTGGATCTTTTTCAGGCATCCACACAAGCAGGCAAAAAAGATGCCAATGCTTTAAAGCAGGGGTGGGCAACGTCAGGCCTGTGGGCTGTATAAGGCCCGCGGGGCTCCCGCCTAAGGCCCGTGGGACTCCTGCCCACAAACCCCGCCCCCAGTGCTTGTGATTGGCTCCCACTCGCAAACTCTGGCCCCCGGTCCACGGAAATCCCAGAAACCCCAACCCCCGACCCCCCAGTCCCCAGTTATAAATATCTAAATGGCCCTTGGCAGAAAAAAGGTTTCCCACCCCTGTTTTAAAGAGTCCACCCATTGGAGTTAAGCAATGTTTAAAGTGGATGCCTTTTTTCACTCCTCTGAAAAAAGCAGGGTGCTTTAATGAACAGTAGAAATGCTCATGGATTCTTTAAAGCCCTTCTTAATTTCTGAATGTGCACAGCCTAAATAGCTACACAGATTGCAAATTGATGGCAACAGTAGTGGCAACTCCTGTCTTGTTGCTCCATGCTCAGAAGACCAGAAGATAGGGAGAACTACCCCGAGTATATCTTAGAGTAGATTGAATACTGTCTGGACTGTCAGATGACCTGTAGGTGGCATGTATGTATGTATGTATGTATGTATGTATGTATTTTTAGTTAGTCAATTTATATAGCCACAGATCTCAGCAAATGACTCTGGGCATTTTTCCCTGTATTTGGAATAACAAACTATTGATGGCCTCCCTGACTTCCGGTGGGGACATGGCCAACTGAACAGCTGTGTCTGTGAGCTCCACGGACAGAACTGACAAAAGCAGGGTTTTTTCTGGGGTGCGGGCAGGTTTTTTCCCAAAGCCCAGAGCGTTTTCATGGACACAGAAAACGCTCAGAATTATCCCATCTGTCCTCTGGAACGGCGACTTGCAGCCTAAGAAACACAAACAGAATTCACACCGATTGGGTAAGTGTTGCCGGGAGGCTGGGACAACATTATTTCCATGCCGTTCCGTAGCCTTAAGGGACACTAGGTCAAGCCATCCCGTTTCTAAATAAGAAAGAATAAGAATATTCTTATTAAAAATAAGAAAGTAAGTCTCTCTTAGGGTACATAACTTAACTATATATATATATATATATATATATATATATATATATATATATATAAAGTTAAGTTATGTACCCTAAGAGAGACTTTCTACAGCAAGGAGAAACAATCTCTCTCTTGGTGCTTGTCATTATTTCTGGGATTAATTTTTAATTTTTTTAAAGTTTTGGCTTGTTTTCCCATTTGGATATTGAGGAGGATTGAAAATAAATAATTGACTCCCTGCTATTATTTTTGTATTGAATTTGAAGGATTTAACATTTTCCTACACGTTGAATCTGCTGTTTCGAATCTTCAGTTTTCTGCTCACTTTCTCTGAGAGCTGCTTGTTAGCATACTTTCTCTTGTATCAACAACTTTCAGAGATGTTCTACTAACTCATTAACTCCTACGTTTGCCAGTTAAGTATCTAGGGGGCACCATAATGTACTGCCTGAAACATGGAGGATTTCAAGGAGACTTTCTCAGAGTTCCGTTATGAGCTTCCAGGCCGGACTTGAAGCTCGACAGTCAGAATTTTTCAGAGCGCTGAAGACCTGGCTAGCTTTTCCCTGTTTGCGGGGCTCTACTGAAAGTATAAGACCACGGGAGATTCTCCCCGGAGAGGGGAGAACCAGAAGATTACTCACTGGGTCGTTGGAATCTGCCCCTCCTGTCTTTTTCATTGTTTTCCACCGCGGAAGAGCAGGGGGGAAGCGGAGGAACGGCCGGAGGACTAAACTGGCTCTCCAGGGAAATCGTAAGTCTACTAATAGAGAGACACCAGGGCTAAAGCCGGCTTTTAGATCACCTTTATTTTATTTTACTTTTCTAGATTATATTGTTTTATTATCTAAGGTCTATCTTTGGACAATGCTCAAAATGTTGGCAATTTTTGCTCTTTCTTTGTTGTAATAATTGCGGTGGAAGTAAAGATGGATCTTATATCTGAAGTACAGTGAAAACGTCTGTAAATTTTTTCTTTTTTACTTTACTTTATTTTTCCATTTTACTAGAGTGACTCTTGCTCACTTGGAAGTATAAGAATTTTTATTGAATATATTTTGAATATATTTTGTTGGACTAATTATTGATTAATTGGCTTATATTTTATTCTTTTTATAGTGGTTGAAATCTTTCTTTATTTCTTTTTTCCTTTTTACAAACTGTATGAAATATTGCTTTTCTCCCTATTTTTGGATTAATGGACCTCTTTCTTTTACTTCAAGAATTTTTTTGTATTTAGGTAATAATTTTTTCTCTTTTTCTCCTGCTCTTATAACTGGAATTATTTGGGACTTCTCAGACTCTGCTGGTGAACAGATAAGCTGACCATCAATTCCCTGAGAAACTGTTTGTTTTGACTAGCTCTTGCAGCTTGGAGAACAAAGAGGGGGGTGGGGAAGAATGGCATTCTTAACAGCAATTCAAGAATTTAAAAAAGAAATTAGTGAAGCTCTTTTAGAAATTAAGAAATCATTGGAATCTTTAATGATAGTTTACCAAAATCAGGAACAAAAGGAACAAAAGATAGAATTAGAAGCAGAATTTTTTTTTTTTTTTCAAAATAGAGGAGAATCAGGAGAAAGGGATTTTAAACACATTGGTCCAGAAAAACATTCTGATACTTTACATGAGACAGATTACACAACAGGCTACACACTATAATTTTGGTATAAACACATTATGGCAGTTGAGACAAGGAAAAGATGGAAAGGTTAAGAAAAACAGTCTGACATTCTACATGAGATACAGAATAAAACAGGTTGTATATTGTGATTTTGGCAAACCTGAATAAGAGATTTAGTGTGATGTGGGTCATAAGGTTAATGGAACCATGGATTTTGATTGGATATTGAGTGTTTAAATGTATCAAGTTTCATCTAGTAATATAATTGTTGGGAATATTAAATGTTAAAAATTGATATGAGAAACTGTATGGATGTATAAAATGTGATATTTTAATTGTAAGATATAAGGTTATAAAATTAGAGAGATAAATATAAGTTGATGTTATAGATTATATGAAAATTAGAAATTTCTTTTTATGGAGATATATGAATGGGAAGATACATTATTAGGATGGGATGCTGAGATGGAACTAGAATTAATGTTACTATAGGATTACTTATTTTTATAATTATTAGTATGAATATTATTGAGAATTGTTAGGTTATGTGTTGGTAGAATAGGTAGCTATAAAAATGTTAATTAGGTAAATATGTAGGAAGATGTAGAATATGGTATAATTGTAGTCTAAATATAGATTATGTTTAAACTAGTGTTATTTTTATGGACATATATGAATAGAATATATTTCATTTTATTAGAATTAAAATAAGGCCTTTCCTTGTTATATATATGATTTAAAATTAATTGGACTTTACCAAGGATATAAACACAGATGTAAAAATGGAAAGAGTGAATAAAAAATATTAAATTGATGCAGCCAAGAATATTTAAACTGACATTATTTCAAGAAGTGGAAATTACAGATGGACTATTAGAGAATTGCAAGAAAGGTGAAATCTACATGAAGATTGGAAGATTGGATTATAGAAATTGAAGTGTATATGACAAAGAAAAGTTTCTGTGTATTGTATGAAAGACTAACATTTAAAGCAAATTATTGTATCTAAAGACCAAAGACAGATTGGAGGCCATCTATTTCTTATATTTCTTTTCTTTATTATTTTTCTTGACTTCACTTTTCTTTTACTTCTTTCTTACTTTGTATTTCTATCTTTATTTCTTGTTCTAACTTTTAATATGTATTTTAAAATTCAATAAAATTTATAAAAAAACAACAACTTTCAGAGATGTTCTACTAACTCATTAACTCCTACGTTTGCCAGTTAAGTATCTAGGGGGTGCCATAATGTACTGCCTGAAACATGGAGGATTTCAAGGAGACTTTCTCAGAGTTCCGTTATGAGCTTCGTTGTGAGTTAGAACAGATCTTTAAACAGATCTTTCATGATACCTGTCAAGCTATTCTGCAAGATATTTGGGACATTGCAGAAAATATCAGCTTTAAAATGTTTCATCTGGCTGAGGAGGTTGTGGAAGAAGTTGATTTTAATGAAGAAGGAGATATTTCTACCAACAGCGAAATTGAAGGTCTTGTTGTACCCGATGACCAGATTTTGGTGTTGAAGGTGTTAAAAGAACAAGCTGTATTGCAAATCACAAATGCAGTTGTTGTTGTTTTGGTTTTTTTTGATGAACTGTTATGGGAAAGAAGAGGCTCTGTTCTGTGGGAGGTTTTTTCCTTCTAGAAGAGAAGTCTGAGTTTCCAAGGGAGGCAGTTGGGCTGTTTGATTTCTGTATGAAAAACGCCTTGTGTGTAATATGGAGATATGTAAATGTTTTGGTTTATTTTGAGGTGGGGTAGAGAATTAAGAATGTCCATTTGGATTGATATTAAGGCTTGTATGATTTTATTTTTCTTTAATGATTTGGCTTAAAATTTACTGGATTGCTTCTAGATTTGTTTGATTTTTAAGATTTATAATATATAATAATATTTGCTTGGTTTTAGGTTTAATAGGGTTCAGATAGTTATATTATTATTAATTATAACAGTAAACAATTTAAATGTTTTTTATAATTTGATTTCTATTATAGTAGAGAGAAATATATAGAATACTGGTAGGAAGGAAAAAATTAAATACATGTTGTTTTTTGTAGGGGAAGTTGATTTGGAGGTTTATATATTTCTTTTTCTTTTAATATAAGGGGAAGGAGCAATTGTGTTTAGTGAATTTTATAATGTGCTATTAGAATGATTTATAGAAATAATGTGATCTTGGTTTGATATAAAGGAATTGATTATGGAAATTGCTGTATATTCTTGTTGAAAGTCAGAAGTCACCTCTTTATGTAAACTTTAAAAATTGTTTTCTCTTGTGTTTCACACTTTTTTCTTTTTTTTCTTTTTGTAGTTTTCTTCCTTTTTGTAGTTTTTATCTTTGTTTTAAACTTAATAAAATTCTTATACAAAAACGAATAACAAACTACAGTATTTAAAAGATGCGAAGCAGTTATGCTTGCTGTCTAGAGAAAACTGTCTAGCATCAACAATAATGCTTCCCCACCCACTTTTGTTGTTTATTCGTTCAGTCGTTTCCGACTCTTCGTGACTTCATGGACCAGTCCACGCCAGAGCTTTCTGTCGGCCGTCACCATCCCCAGCTCCCCAATGGTTGAGTCTGTCACCTCCAGAATATCATCCATCCATCTTGCCCTTGGTCGGCCCCTCTTCCTTTTGCCTTCCACTTTTCCTAGCATCAGCTTCTTCTCCAGGGTATCCTGTCTTCTCATTATGTGGCCAAAGTACTTCAGTTTTGCATTTAATATCATTCCCTCAAGTGAGCAGTCTGGCTTGATTTCCTGGAGTATGGACTGGTTTGATCTTCTTGCAGTCCAAGGCACTCTCAGAATTTTCCTCCAACACCACAGTTCAAAAGCATCTATCTTCCTTCGCTCAGCCTTCCTTATGGTCCAGCTCTCACAGCCATAGGTTACTACAGGGAATACCATTGCTTTAACTATGCGGACCTTTGTTGTCAGTGTGATGTCTCTGCTCTTAACTATTTTATCAAGATTTGCCATTGCTCTCCTCCCAAGAAGTAGACGTCTTCTGATTTCCTGGCTGCAGTCAGCGTCTGCAGTAATCTTTGCGCCTAGAAATACAAAGTTTGTCACTGCCTCCACTTTTTCTCCCTCTATTTGCCAGTCATCAATCAAGCTCGTTGCCATAATCTTGGTTTTTTTGAGGTTTAACTGCAACCCAGCTTTTGCACTTTCTTCTTTCACCTTCGTCATAAGGCTCCTCAACTCCTCCTCGCTTTCAGCCATCAAAGTGGTATCATCTGCATATCTGAGATTGTTAATGTTTCTTCCAGCGATTTTAACTCCAGCCTTGGATTCATCAAGCCCAGCATGTCGCATGATGTGTTCTGCGTACAGGTTGAATAGGCAGGGTGAGAGTATACAACCCTGCCGTACTCCTTTCCCAATCTTAAACCAGTCCGTTGTTCCGTGCTCTGTTCTTACCGTTGCTACTTGGTCGTTATACAGATTCCTCAGGAGGCAGACAAGATGACTTGGTATCCCCATACCACCAAGAACTTGCCACAATTTGTTATGATCCACACAGTCAAAGGCTTTAGAATAGTCAATAAAACAGAAATAGATGTTTTTCTGAAATTCCCTGGCTTTCTCCATTATCCAGCGGATATTGGCAATTTGGTCTCTAGTTCCTCTGCCTTTTCTAAACCCAGCTTGTACATCTGGCAATTCTCGCTCCATGAATTGCTGGAGTCTACCTTGCAAGATCTTGAGCATTACCTTACTGGCATGTGAAATAAGTGCCACTGTTCGATAGTTTGAACATTCTTTAGTGCTTCCCTTTTTTGGTATGGGGATATAAGTTGATTTTTTTCAAACTGATGGCCATTCTTGTGTTTTCCAAATTTGCTGGCATATGGCATGCATCACCTTGACAGCATCATATTGCAAGATTTTAAACATTTCAGCTGGGATACCATCGTCTCCTGCTGCCTTGTTATTAGCAATGCTTCTTAAGGCCCATTCAACCTCACTCTTCAGGATGTCTGGCTCTAACTCACTGACCACACCGTCAAAGCTATCTCCAATATTATTATCCTTCCTATACAGATCTTCCGTATATTCTTGCCACCTTTTCTTGATCTCTTCTGCTTCTGTTAGGTCCTTACCATCTTTGTTTTTGATCATACCCATTTTTGCCTGGAATTTTCCTCCGATGTTTCTAATTTTCTGGAAGAGGTCTCTTGTCCTTCCTATTCTATTGTCTTCTTCCACTTCCGCACATTGCTTGTTTAAAAATAATTCCTTATCTCTTCTGGCTAACCTCTGGAATTTTGCATTTAATTGGGCATATCTCCCCCTATCACTGTTGCCTTTTGCTTTCCTTCTTTCTTGGGCTACTTCCAGTGTTTCAGCAGACAGCCATCTTGCCTTCTTGGTTTTCTTTTTCTTTTTTGTTGCCGCCTCCTGAACAATGTTGCGAACTTCTGTCCATAGTTCTTCTGGGACCCTATCTACTAAATCTAGTCCCTTAAATCTATTCTTCACCTCCACTGCATATTCCTTAGGAATATTAGTGAGCTCATATCTAACTGATCTGTGGGTCTTCCCTATTCTCTTTAGTCTGATTCTAAATTTTGCAATAAGAAGTTCGTGATCTGAACTACAGTCAGCTCCAGGTCTTGTTTTTACCGACTGTATAGATGTCCGCCACCTTTGGCTGCAAAGGATGTAGTCAATCTGATTTCGGTGTCGACCATCTGGTGAAGTCCATGTATAAAGTCGTCTTTTAGGTTGTTGGAAGAGAGTGTTTGTTATGCACAGTGAGTTGTCTTGGCAAAATTCTATCAGCCTATGTCCTGCTTCATTTTGTTCTCCCAGACCATGCTTGCCTGTAATTCCAGGTGTCGTCTGACTACCCACCTTAGCATTCCAGTCTCCTGTAATGAAAATAACATCTCTTTTTGGTGTATTATCTAGTAGGTGCTGCAGATCCTCATAGAACTGATCTACTTCTGCTTCTTCAGCATCTGTGGTTGGGGCGTATATTTGGATCACTGTGATGTTAAATGGCTTACCCTGAATTCGAATTGAGATCATTCTATCGTTTTTTGGATTGTATCCAAGCACTGCTTTAGCCACTTTATTATTAATTATGAAGGCTACTCCATTTCTTCTGTGGTCCTCTTGTCCACAGTAGTAGATCTGGTGGTCATCTGATGTGAAGTGGCCCATTCCAGTCCATTTCAGTTCACTGACACCTAAAATGTCTATATTTAATCTTGACATCTCACCAATAACCACATCCAATTTGCCCTGGCTCATAGATCTTACATTCCAGGTTCCTATGGTGTGTTGATCTTTAGAACATCGGATTCGTCGTTCACCACCAGCACCGTCGGCCGCTAGCCGTCCTTTCGGCTTTGAGCTAGCTGCGTCATCACATCTGGGGCTAGTTGAACGTATCCTCTGTTCCTCCCCAGTAGCATTTTGACCATCTTCCGACCTGGGAGTCCCATCTTCCGATGGTATACCGACATATCTTTGGTTGTACTGATCCATTTAGTTTTCATGGCAAGAATACTGGGGTGGGTTGCCATTACCTTCCCCAGGGATCGTATTTAGTCTGACTTCTCTGCCACGACCTTCCCGTCTTGGGTGTCCCTTCACGGTTTAGCTCATGGTTTCATTGAGGTGCTCAAGCTCCAGCACCACGACAAGGTAACGATCTCCTTTGCTGGAGTCCGCACCCACTACGATCAGTTTATCACTTGTTTTTCTATTCCCTTTTTGGTTTTGCTATTGTTAACTACCTACTAAAATTACATGTTCAGTTCTATTTTGTTTGTTGTGTAGTTATATCTTCTCATTTTGCATATTTATAGGTCAGTTTTGCACTCTATAAAAAGTGATGACTTAGAGGCAGGTTACCTGGAAGCATGTTCAGACAACGCTGGCTCTTTGGCTAACAAACAGAGATGAGCACTGGCCCCTAGAGTCGGACACGACTGTGTGGGGGAACCTTTATATTTTTTTACCTGAAGGAGCACCTTTTCCTGTATGTACCTGCCCAGACCTTAAGATCTAATGAGGCCTTCCTCTAGCTCCCCCACCAAAGGAATTGACATGGGTCTCTCCCTTTTCTGTGGTAGGGCCCATTTTTTGAATCCCCTCCCCAGAGTAGTTTCAATGGACACCTACATCATCATCATTAGCTTTCAATTATATTTTAATGTATATTGTTTCAGATTTTGAATGACTGCCTTGCTGCTGCCTTGTTTCTATGAGGTTTGCATTTTGCATGTTATTTAATTTTATTGTATATGTTTTTATTCAAATAGTAACTTTTAATATGTTTTATTGTAAACTGCCCAGAGAGTTTTGGCTATTGGGTGGTTTAAGAAAAGATAGATAGATAGATAGATAGATAGATAGATAGATAGATAGATAGATAGATCTTATAAATATTAAACAAAATAGGAAATATGTTTAGTTGAATTGACTAGTTAAATGTTTTGAAAATCCCTTTATTTTCAGACAATCCTACCACAACAAGGTTCAGATCACAGGAGAGAGATCTCTGATACTAAACTGTTACCCAAGATGTTAACTTCATACTTGCTATGAGAAAATGTTCAACATTACTAATTTATTGCAAACTTTGTAGCCCTGCTTGGCATTGATTTGTAAATCTAAGAATTTTGGTAAGTAGGAATACACAATTGCACAATTTGATTGCATTACCTTTAGTTGATTGTAGTCATTATGAGAACACCTCATCTATTAAATTATGTTTGCTTTCTCTCAAATTAAATATTATTCTTTGGTTACAAAGTTTGAAGTGGATTTCTGGAATGCACTGAAGGCTTAGAATGACCTTATTACAGCTTTCAAGCTGTACTTCAGAGAAATAGCAATACTTAATATTTCAGATCAAGCTATTCCTAAACATTTGTTGGTATATAGAAACTGAAGCCAAGACTTTGTCAAGCAGTATTTTCCTATAACAATAGGCTCGGTGAAAAGTAGCAATTCAGATAGCATTGAACCTCAGGGAGCACAAACTGGGGTTTGAGATCAAAATCCTAAAATTGCTACTTGGATATGTCCCTGGCTGTAGTCTTGGTATGAGGGGATGATTCTGCATCATTTAAAGCTATTATATCTGTCCTGCTGATTAGACAATAGATCTTTAAGGCTTTCACTGTCATGAGAAAAGAAAATCATGAACCGGGGAGTTCAGCATATTTTGTTTCTTAACATGCTGTGGTGCATTGTGTTGCTCAAATCTGACAAGGGCAAGCTTTTGTATTAATCCACATGGAGCACCAAATGGTATAACACTGAAAAGTTTTCAGTCAGCTATATAGGCTGTTTTCACAATTACACAGGAGACCTAAGCTGTACTGTACACAATAATGAACCAGATTAGAAATACCTGCTGATGTCTGGTGAATAGGAATAAGTTTCCCATTCACTGTAATATTTCACTTGGTAGAACCTGGAAGTGGGATCATATAAATTACTTTATTGGTATTAGGCAAATGCTGCTTGTGATAAGAAAAAAACCAGTAGGACTGATTTGACGAGAGTTTTGAGGTCCAATATTAGTCACAATGGCTGTCATTTTCTTTGAATGGAATAATTTGGCAGCTTGAGATAGAGAGCATAAAGCATAGAAAGAAATGAACAAAATTAATCAAGACTGACAAAGAAGAAAAAAAGAATCCCCCATTGCTATAGGTTTTTATATATAAGTTCATAAAACATAACAGTTCTTCTAGGTTGAGTGATTTAATGGTTGCTAGAGAAAAAATAAAGTAGCCTTTATTGAAAACTAGTCATGGTAGTTTTCTTTCCTACTGCCTTTGTCTTCTGAGGATCTGTCACTATAAATTGATTTGGATTTCTAGGATCTAATTGGGTTGAGTCCTTAAAAAATGTTTGGAACCACATGGGCCAAATACAGTCCATGCAAATTATCAAGCCAACATTTCAGTTCCTGCTTCTTTTTCTTATTCCTTTTCTTTCTGAGTTCTACTCAATCATCCAAAATGGAAAACTCAGAGCTTCATATTTCAAACCATTGCTGATTAGAAATAAGAAGTTCATATGAGAAGAATCAGATTCCACTTCTGTCTTTAAATTTACAACCACACGTTGAACTAATATTCTAACACAGAAGTCCTCTTCCTTCTTGGGCTCATGTTAGGCAGACAACAGGACATCTATTCCCAATAATTGTGAATCAGATTCCTTAGAAGCCTTGTACAGGTAGGTTATCATCCTGTAGTAGGGTCAGTACAATAATACATATGTAGCTTTCATGATTAAACTGAGCCCTTCTCACTTCTGATACTATGGAGAATAGAAGTAGGGAAAAGTCATATCTGGCAGCATCCTCTCTTTGAAAGACTGTCTATGGCAGTCGCAGAAATGAAAAGTTTGGAAAGCTCTGCCCTAAAGCCTCACAAAGCCTTCAGATACGATAGATTGACACTGAAACAATGGGAAAGAACAAGAGGACAAGCCCAGGCTCACAGACCCTACCTAACCCAACAAACCAGCCAATAATTGATGACGTGATGGACAAGAAAACTACGAGTAAAAAATAATAGCAAAACAAATTCCATCACCCCATTCCTACCCATCCCTACCCTTAACAGTTATGGTATCTTGAAATGGGATCTGGAAACAGAATTTGAAAAAACTACAACTATTACACCTATTACACCTCTTCTGTACTATGCATGATGAATCAAACCATCTGATTAAAGGGCCTAGATATCTGAAAGAGCACTTGCCTCCAACTGTTTCTGCCTGCGCAGTATGTCCCAGCAGAATGGGTGCACTCCAGTTCCCCTCCATTAAACATTTCCATCTTGTGGGACCTACATGGCATGCCTTCTCTGTTGTGGCCCCCACCCTCTGAGATAAGGATGGCACCCTCTCTTCTAGTGTTCTGGAAAGCCTTGAAAACCTATCTTTGGTCCCAGGCCTGGAGTTATTGTTTATTATTTGTTCAATGGACCCTGTTTTGTTTTGTTGATTTTGCTGTCTATTAGATTACTTTAGTCTGTGCTGTCTGATTTAATGTTTTAGCTGTTTTTATGTTTTATCTAGTTATGTATACCACCCAGAGTCCTTTGACTTGAGTAGCCAATAAATTTAAATAATGAAAAATAAATAAATAGTCCAAGATCAAATTGAAGATAAAGCATCATAAAAAGAGAGTTTTAATGTAGCCCATCAACTATTACCACATTTTAATGAAATTTGTAGGCTGCCCCAATCTGTTATGACTGTGTGCAGCTTATAAAATACAAAAATAAAGATACAGTAAACAATATAGATAATAGACCAATAGGAACACAGGACATGCTGTCAGTCTTCACAACTTTAATGAGCTGTACTATACATTTTAAAAAAACTATTTTAAGCACTTGTGTATTTTCATATATAATATATATTAGTATATGCAAACTCTTATGTGTCCATAACAAACAGAATATCATAAAAATGATGAAACAGACATCATGTCATAGCACAAGTAGCATATTATATAAGTTGCATCATGATATCTGATGCTGGCTTCCAATAGCTGGAAGCTACTTTATCTCCATGGTTTCATCACCATTTGTGGAAGGGAGATTATTATGAGTGAATAGTGATTTGTTTCTTTAAATATGTCAAACATTCAAGGACCTATACCTAACATAAAATGAATGATTTCAAATAAGATAGTGTTCGTAATCTTATGCAAAACAATTCAGTTCACTTTGACAATGATTCTGATACTGTTTACCAAAGTGAAGAGGTGATCTAATTTGCTTTAATAAGCAATTAGGGTGGCCTCAAACCATTTGAGACCTTTGCCACAGGGAAAAATTATTAAATAAGTCTACAATGCCATTTCCTGGACTTGTAGCACTGAAGAGTGTGACTAGAGAAATTATGCCCCCTTTCTCCATCATGGAACTTGATCCATCTCGCAAGGTACTGTATAAATAGAATCAAACTTTAAATTTTAAAAAAAAGGAAAAGAAGAAAGATTTTTAAAAATCCTTAATAATTTTAAGCAATCATATGCAAAATATTACTGATATAGGAGATAAAAATTATGGAGCTGCTAAACTCACAGACAGTATTTTCAAACTGTGGAGTCCTTGATGCTCACTGAGCCTTGTTTTCTTGTAGACATTTCATTGCCAGACTAGGCAACATCTTCATTTGCTTGCACTGAAGATGTTGCCTAGTCTGGCAATGAAACGTCTGCAAGAAAACAAGGCTCAGTGAGCACCAAGGACTCCACAGTTCAACCCTGAGCTACAAATATTCTCTTCGAATTTTTTTTCCAAAAGCTTACATGTATGGTGGGCATTAAAAAGTCTCTATCTAGACAAGGTATGTAGGGAAAGCTCAAAACCCAGACAAAGATATTTTCAGCAAGATGAGATAATCTACAACTAAGAGAACAATCACAGCATATTGTCACATATGGTGCTGAATCTTGATAGGTATTTTTAGGAAAGACACATTTTCAAATACTGTTCCTAAGCAAAAAGTATTTAAATTAGATTATTGACATGATTTTGAGATTTTTATACATTTTTTTCAACCAGAAAAAAATATCCAGGAAAATATAAAGTCATGGCAGATAACAAATTTATTATGGTTTGCTCCTGGCTAGAGACAACTTTGAGGTAGAGTTCCAAGTAAGCCAATGCAAGCTTGTATAGAGACAGTAAATATCAGACACATTAACAAATTGTAACACAAACCAATAAATAGTAATTCTATGCAATATTCCTACTTAAACTTGTAACTTATTTCCTAGAGACAAACAGATCACTGCATATATTATGTTTTCTGCTTACATCCCTTGAACTTTCCAGACCCCTGTAGATTACAAGCTTAAATCAGAGGCTCAGGACAGTGATGTTGCTTCTCTCCTCTTATCTAGCTTTGGTACCTGAATTCTGTCTGCTTTTCAAAAGGACACAGAAATTTTCCTCCAGGAGAGGAAAAGGCAGGGATTTTCATACACGACAAAATCCATGTGATTTTGCTAGAGATAGAGAAGATGGATATTCCCTGTCTAGTGTCAGTTGACATTTTGGGTAGTGTTAATGTAAGTTGACTTCACAACAACAGTTTTGAACAAGGGTAGGTAATTTCTGGCATTTAAGGTACTGCTGAACTATAGCTTACAGTATCTTTATCCAGGCTTTCTAGAGATGCTAAGAATTGTAATTCAGGAGCATCTGGAACAGCACAGGTTACCTGTTCTTAATATAGATTAGTTATGCTCACAACTGAATGGAAAGCTCAGTAGCTGTAGTAATGTGAAAGTTTGTGGTATGCCCTTCAGGATTTGCAGTCAAAAGTCCCCAATCATCAAAACTGTAAGACAGTTCTGTGTAGTATGAGAAATAATGGCAGATGATGAAAAATATGTTCCATAAACATTCCTGCAAAATGTAGCCTAATTGTAAATGTTTTTATAAAAACAAATATTAAACCAAAAGAGTTTTCAGAGTTCAGAAAATAAACATGGGTAATGAAATAAGTAGATTTATACTACATATGTAAGAAGTTACTTTCCATTCATAAAATATACATACTGAAAATTCAGCATTCAGACACTGTGTGGAATTCTAAATGCAATTCTAAAATATGGAAATATACTAGTATGCAATTCTGTAAATTGAATCCAAACAGTTATTTTCAATTAGGCCTCGGTGACACAAATATATGATGATTTAAGTCCCACTGATTTCAATAAACACAAGATGCAATTAATTTTTTTCTGCACTACCTTATAAGAGTAAACACAGTGCATCTAAAAACATGTGTATAAGGTTGTGACATTAGTCTAAAATCAATTCAATGAATTTTGGTCATGCAAAAGTAAGTAGCTACATTAACTAGTTGTTCATTATTCTCTTTGATAAAAGATAATACATTTTTTTATTGCCAGGAAACAAATCCTTTTCATAAGCTCCCTATTGATATACAGTCAATCACATGAGTCATTATGTAGGTAGAAAGCATTCTCTTGTCCCTGTGTCTTCCCTGTTAAATTACAAAGAGCATTACATTCCTGGACATTCACAGATGGACTCCTTTACAGTTATTTCTGAGACTCATTAAAAAAAAATCCATTCTTCCAATTCAAGGAGTTTTTACTTAGCTTGGTCCAAAGAAACTGAAATAAAAGAAACTGAATTGTTAGAATCAAAAAAAGAAAGAGGGTCCAAATCTTATCCATAGTGAAGTAATTTTAAATGACCTAAGAATTTAACCACAAACTTAAATATTTTCAGTTGAAAACAATGAGACTTGAAAATATTGAATCTGGCCTTAATACTACTCATAGTTTTCAAATTGTTTCGATCAGCCCTTTCTACCAGCCACTTTCCATATTAAGGTGCCCAAAATTCTAGCACGGTGCCTTCTGGCTGCAAATTCCAGTTGCAGTTCCAACACTTTTGAATTGCTGGTAACCAAGATAAAGAGACTCAAGTTGATCTCAACTCCTGGTAATTACATCGATACATTTTCTTGACAGTGGTTTGCCAGTTTTCTGATTTCCCAGTTTGAGATCACCAAAGTCATCTAAAAGCTGTAGCCTGCTGAAGCATTTATGGATGCCATGTTGAAAAAGACTGGTCTATCTGTAGTTGTGATATCTCCATCCTGCCAAGCTCCTGACAGTCCCACTTCAACCAAATGCATGATTCTTCTGGGTTTAAACAAGATTTATTGAAAGCTAATAGGGTAAATTATAGAAATCTCAGCCACTGAATAGCTTCACTTTCGGAACCCAATTTATCTCTTGCTAAGGTGAAGATTTTTTCAATCTACTCATGGTCTCTGTGCAAACTGGGGAGAATGCCTTATCTTAACTGATAAGAAAAGAATGTTGAGTGTCCAGAGAGTGACTCTCTCTCAGGCTCCAGACATACCAATACACCATCATTTCATTCAATAAATCAGCAACAAAACAAAGCCATCAGCCAGGCTTTCCCAATCTGAGAAAGATATACTGGCTGAGAATTCTGAGTGCTGTGGCCCTAATGCAGCTACCTGGAGAAGCTCAGGTTAGTGAGGTTGTTGTAAACCAATACTTGTTTTTCTCTTGGCACATCTGTCTATCTGTTGCTCAGCTCCTATTTGTCCAAGTTATCTAGTTTCACTCCTGGGTTCATGGGCAAAATTTTTCAGTGGAGCCCTAATTGCGGCATCATTTACAGGAGCAAGTGTTGTGGCAGCTCCTTGCTATGAAACAGGAATGAGACATACACTTTGCTTACTGGAGTGAATGATTGTCTCAATTAAGTATAGAAGACTGAGGAAATTAGTGACAATATGAAAGCCTAATGAGCAGAGATCAAGAGAGCTGCCATTTTCTCCCCATGTGTGCTACTTTTGATGGTCATATCAATCTTCCTGTAAGCTGCTTGGTGCCTGAAAACTAAGTTGCTCTTCCTTATTCATTTACCAATAAAAATGTAGTTATAGAATGTGTTTTCATCTTAAGTACTTTACAACTTGGTACATACAGCCTAAACATTTGAATGTTATATATTATGGGCAGAGTAGACTTTATCATTCTATCCCCTTCTTCCTGGATATGCTGAATATTTCTCATTTTTAATCATTCCATCTCTCCATTAGCATGGGGAAGTTTGCAATGTTAAATCAGGAGTAGGGCAACCAGAACTGAGCTACAGAAATAGACATGACTGCTAAATGGTAGCAAAAGTATAGATAAAAATCTAACTTTTTGCTGCTAACTAGTGGCCATCTAGATTTTTGCATCCCAGATCTGTAGTCTCAATACTAATCAATTCACTATAAGGAATAAGCAAAATAATTCTTACTGAGCATGGAGTGACAAGATGGAAGGTTGTAAATTTTGTTGCCATCAATTTACATTCTTTGTGCCTATTTATTAGGGCTGGGTATGCTTCAGCAATGATTTGGAAGAAGAGCTTCAAACATTGCGTGAATCCAGAATCTCTCTGCTATTCATTAAAGCAGCCTGACCTTTTTCAGCTTTTCCCCTGAAACTTACAAAAAGGTGTGGCTGCTTTAAATGTTTCCTTATTGAGTGGATTCCTAAAAACATTATTGCTCATTTTATTGTTTATTTTGTATTTTATGCAATGTTTAAATGTTTATTTTTATTGATCGATTTTACCATGTATTTTAATTGTAAACCCACTGAGAGATTTTTTTTAAAAAAATAAGAAGTGGAATACAAGTGCTTTAAACAAATAGATAAAGTTAGCTTGACAATGTATATATTATATGAACAATTAATGGTAATATGTTTTCTCTAAAAAAATAATCACTATCAAATAGAACTGGAACAGCTGCCATGTGCAGCCAATAAAAATATTTAACACAGGTAGATCAAATGCTTTTATAACAAGTAAGTTTTGCATTGCTTTGGTAAATCTAAAAGGAACATTCATCACTACTTCTGCTCTGAGAATAATTCCATAGTCTTCAGAAAATGATGTTCCACAATGAGGCAGAAGTGACAAATGAACTTGCTTGGGACAAGTCATCTCCCTATGATGAACTAAGTTTTTACTGTAGATTAGAATGGCAACCTGTGCCACTCCAGATGTGCCTGAACTAGAACTCTAAGCATTCTTAGGAAGTTTGACCAATGTTGATGGCTGCTGCAAGATGTAAGTCCGTAATATCTGAAGTTCAAAAGTGCCTAGGCCAGGGGTCGGCAAACTTTTTTTGCCGGGAGCCATTTTGACATGCTCGTGCACATTTTGAAGTGCTCGAGAGCCAGGGGGCGGGGTTTGCGGGCGGGGGCCAATCGCGTGGAAGGGGACGGGGTTTGCGGGGGGGAGCCAATCGCGTGGAAGGGGGCGGGTTTTGCGGGTGGGAGCCAATCGCGTGGAAGGGGGCGGGGGAGGTTTGGAAGAAGAAGGGAAAGAGAGGCTCGACTGCTCCAGTCACTTCTCTTCCGGAGCCGCTCACGCCCCCAGTCCAGGCAAAGTAAAGCTGGTGGGGAATCCAGCACGGGAGCGGGGTTTGCGGGCGGGAGCCAATTGCGCACACTTAGGGCTGTGGGGTGGAAATGTGCTGCTTTTGCACGGAGAAAAAGAGTAAGCACAGCAGCAACGAAGAGGTTAAGGCAGGGCTTTCCAAACTTTTGCCGTTGGCGACACACCAACGGCCAGCCCACAAAAACCTGGAAGCACCGGCGGCGGTGCTTCCAGGTTGTCGCTGCGGCGGCAACGGCTGCCCCTTCGAAAGGGCAGGCTCCGGGGACCCCGAAAATGCCCTCGGTTCTGGCAGGGAGGCAAAAGCCTCCTCCCCGCACGCACACGCTGCCCTGGAGCCGGGGTGGAAATTCTCCCCGCAGAACAGCTGAGCGCCGCTTGCGCGCAGCCTCCCTGCCTAAACTGAGGGCATTTTCGGGGTCCCCGGAGCCTGCCCTTTCGAAGGGGCAGCACTGCTGCTGCTGCTGCCGCTGCCCCTTCGAAAGGGCAGGCTCCGGGGACCCCGAAAATGCCCTCGGTTCCGGCAGGGAGGCAAAAATCGCGGCTGCCGGGCTTCCCAACGCACAGCTGATTGGCACGGAGAATTTCCACTCCGGGTGGCCTGGCAGCGCGCGCGCACGCGATTTTCACCTCCCTGCCAGAACCGAGGGCATTTTCATCAGCGCTTCCGGCTTGTCACGCGACACACTTGGGGGCCCCCGGCGACACAGTATTGTGTCGGGACACACAGTTTGGAAAGCCCTGGGTTAAGGCGATGGGCAAGTGCCCGTCGTCAAGATGGCTGCCGGAGACGGAGGCTTCCAAACTCTCACGAGACTGTGTGAAGCCCGTCCCCGGAGGAAAAAGAGAGGCTGGGCCTAGGTTGCCAGGGGTATGCCCACAGCAACGCACACCATGCCCGCTGCCGCGCCTGCCCCACCACACTCGCTGCTGCGCCTGCCCCCGCCACACCCGCCACGCCTGCCTGCGGAAGAGCCACACTCAAGGGGCCAAAGAGCCGCATTTGGCTCGCGAGCCGCCATTTCCGACCCTTGGCCTAGGCCTATTGTATAAAATAAAGCAGTTGACATTATAAGAATGTAAACTGCCAAACAAAGTGAGGGAGAGTGGAGAACAATAAGTTATAAACCCATTGACAAACACTCTTCTCAATCACTCCTTATATTAGCAGTGCCATTCAAATACACAAAAGCTACTTGAAACCACAGTATTATGCATACATTTTAAAACATAAATGAAGGACTACTTAACAGCCAGGCTCCCTGCTAGAGGTTTATAAAACCCCACATGCTTAAATCTTTCATAGTGGAACTATCTAACCCACTGATCATTAGGATGGCTATATGTCCTCTGTGCAAGCACCGAGTCATTACTGACCCTTTGGAGGGATGCCACTTGCACTGACGTTTTCTAGGCAGACTAGAGGGGGTGCTTTGCCATTGCCTTCCCCAGTCATGATTACCGTTCCCCCAGCTTAGCTGGATACTCATTTTACCGACCTCGGAAGGATGGAAGGCTGAGTCGACCTGAGCTGGCTACCTGAGAAACCAACTTCCGCTGGGATCGAACACAGGTTGTGGGGAGAGTTTCGGTTGCAGTACTGCCGCCTACCACTCTGCACCACACGATGGCTATATACAACATTCTAAATGCTTTGGCCTCATTATCAATCTAAAGAAGATATTATAACACAGTTTTTCAATCCATTTTATAACCAATGTTTTTTTTAATTGTTTCTTATGTTTCTATTACTTATGAGTTACTTTCTTAAAGTATTCTTAATTTAAGGTTTATTTCCTGGCTAGTCACTTCCAGGTTAACTGTGAAATTAGGTTTCTCCTGAGAATTCTTATTTATACATATTAACTGTCAGTGTGTGCCGCTGTCATTTTATTGCCCTTTCTCTGAATTTGGAGAGTTTTCTTTGGAGTTCACCAGAAGATGCTTAAATTTTCAGGCTTTAAATAATTTAATTCCATCCACAAATTTGGCATTTCAAAACTCATTCTTGATGCAGATCATTTATGAAAAATGCCAGTTCCGAAACACAGACTTGGAGATGTCTTCCTTCATAATTAAAAGTTTCCATTCAGTCATACTTGTTGCTGCCTGCAGTTTAACAAACTACTTAATTCTACAGTATTTTATTTTATGTCTCCTAACTCTTTCTTAGTTTTTGATAAGAAACTGTTAAAAATGTTTTAGAAGCCAAAACATAAACTAACCATCTATATCTGTCTGCTTGTTAATCTTCCAAATAAATTTTATTTATATTATTTCTATACCACTTCCCATTAAGAGAAATCTCCAAGCAGTAGACAATTAAAACTTACAATTAAATTTAAATTAAACTAATTTATATCAAGTTCCTCCTAGTATGCTTAATAATTATTTTTTAAATAACTTATTCCATCAATTTACCTAAAATATGTTAAATTGACAGAATTGTAATTTTATGGCTCTATCCTTTTTCTTTCTTCAAAAAATGTTTTATTAATTTTAAAAAGTGAATCACATAACCTAATTTCACAGCAAACATAAATATTACATGCTATAACTTGCTAAAATACAGGATTTGTTATTATAATAGCTATTCCTTCTCTAAACTTTTTATAAGTAAAACATATCATTCCATAATTGAGTATGGCAAGCAGACAATTCTTTATTGCATTTCTTTGGTTAATGAAAGATAATGTATTTTCCATACCACAAAGAAAGAACATGAATTAAACTGTCCTATTTGAAGATGTAACAAATGAGTTAATTTTTATGTCTTTGTTGTATACAAAAGCTTATTATTATAACTCAGCTAAGGATAAAATTCCATGCTTCCAATTTTTATTTATCAGCATTCTTGCCAATACCAATATACATATAATTAAATTTTAGATTTATTTTCTTATTATATTAAATGAATATTCCCAACAATGATAACTGTGGATCTATTTCAATATCCTGATTAGGAATCTACCTCTTTTTTGTTAAAAAAAATCCCCCAAAGTTTCTAATCCATGGAATATCCACCATATATGAAAATATGTCCCTTTTTTATTGTATTTATTCTAACAAAGAATATAATTATTTTTAATTATATATGTCAATTCATGGATTCATATACAGGATCAATTTCTTGCCTGGATTTTCTTTCATTTCCATTATAGCCATTCACTTAATAACCATAACACAAAGGTAATAGTGGTTTGTTGAACTACTATTCATAATTTATAGTAATGCATACCAATCGAAGAGAATATTTGTAGCTCAGGGTTGAACTGTGGAGTCCTTGGTGCTCTCTGAGCCTTGTTGTTTTCTTGCAGATGTTTCATTGCCAGGCTAGGCAACATCTTCAGTGCGAAAAGGGAGTGGGACTTGCTCTCTGTTTATATAGCCAGGGTATATAAACAGAGAGCAAGTCCCACTCCCTTTTCACACTGAAGATGTTGCCTAACCTGGCAATGAAACGTCTGCAAGAAAACAACAAGGTTCAGAGAGCACCAAGGACTCCATAGTAATGCATGTTATATCCATAAACATTTTATATATTGAAATTCACTGTAAACATAATTTGATATTTACAGTGTCAACTCTAGCCACTCTGCAACATCTAAATCCAATAATTTGATTTCATATTAAGTAAGATGAACTTTACGGAATCAGCATTTCTATCTGGGTAAAAGTAACATGAGAGCCAGTTTGGTGTAGTGGTTAAGGCACCAGGCTAGAAAGCAGGAGGCCATGAGTTCTAGTCCCGCCTTAGGCACAAATCCAGCTGGGTGACCTTGGGCCAGTCACTTTCTCTCAGCCCTAGGAAGGAGGCAATGGCAAACCACTTCCGAAAAACCTTGCCAAGAAAACTGCAGGGGCTTGCCCAGGCAGTCTCCAAGAATCGGACACAATGAATGGATAAAAAAAAAAAGTAACATAGCAGAATCAAGAAGCTGCCTTGTTATTTCAGCATTAACCTGAGGAAAGCATCACCCACCAAATTTCTCGGCAACAAACTAACTTAGAAATTGCACAGAAAGTCATGTAACATAGAGAATTCTTTCCTACAAATATTTTCCACTGCACACTGCCTGAGATTGCAACCTTACATTACCTTAAAGTAGGGTTGGCCCTGTAAAGGAAGAGCAACATTTGGAATTATTCTTGTTGGTGACAGAACAACTGGAATGGTCAAGTAACTCTCTCAGTACTTCAAAGATGGGAAAATTAACCAAGGGTTTTAACAACTCCACAGTTAAATTTGGGTAGACCAACAATATATTTGCTAAGATAAATCCCATCGTCTATTAAGAAGGTTCATTTCATGCTTAATGCTATGGTAATATATACTGTTGCATGCATGTGTCTTGATTATACAAAAGGCCCTCATTTCTGGGTTTGTTCAATGATGTTTGATTATCAATGGCTTCTAGATACAGAAATGGCATAAAGCCACACCTGCTGAAGGAGTACAGATTGGGAAACTGAATGTGAGTAATAAGAGAGACAGACTGGGTTTTCCAGCTATGTAGCAGAATTAGAAGAATGAAGCTTTGGAGTGTGGGGGGAGAGACTGGTGCAGATTTTTAAAGAAAGCGAATCTGCAGATTAATCCAGGAATTGGAGAAAATGGATTTATGAATGTCCAAATGAGAAAATGCCCAGTCCTACCTATGAATAGTGAAAGAGACATACAATTAGGCAAACAAAGCTGGAAAGTGCATACATATCAAAAACACATTTTCTCTCAAAGTATAACTTCTCTGATTGCTGTTTGGCTGATTTTTTGCAGGGTGGGAGTGGGAGAACAGCGACTGCGAAATATTCAGTAAGTGAGAAAGCAAATTCTGATTTGTGCCTTTTCCTGGAGTTGTCAGTCAACTTCATTCATACTGGAATTTGCTAAGATTGACAGTGCAGATCCTAGAAGAATTCAACCTAAACATATAAGTAGTGATGAAAACAAATACACAATTGTACTAATCTAGGAAGAGAGAAGTAAGGCATAATTAAGAAATCATTCCTGGGCATGTGTATACACATTATTTTACATCCTGCAGTGCTCAGATGAGGAGCATTGAACTAGCTGCATGGAACTTTAAATGAAAATTAAGATGTACATTTGCATGTGATGTCACAGGATTATGTGGGGCTCAATTATCCATGATTACAGCTAAATCAGGAGCCATAGGTTTTCTTCTAGACTACCTACCACTTAGAGAAAGGAGGAAAGGAGGAAATTACATTTTTGAACATAGTACAAAGTCCTTTGACCTGAACATCTAGAAGTTATTTTCCATTTTTAAAAATGCAATAGAGAGGCAGCTCATTTGTTATACAATTCTTATACACTGAAAATAATGTAATTCTTTTAAGATACTGTACTACATATTTTTGTTTGCTTGCATTTATCGTTTTATGGCTGGTTGTGTGTGTGTGGATGTGTGTGTGTCACATTTAGATTGTGCTGCAAAGCCATACCAACCATGACAATTAACAGTGAACGTTGGACTTTATAAGTTACTAGACAACCCGTGACCAACTGGGTCATCGTTTCAGCAATATTGCCTTACCTAAACGGAGAAACACAATGACCATGGGTGGATTGCTATTGGTTTGGTTTGAAAATTAAAGAAGAAAACATCAGGTTTTTTAATAAGAATTTTATTAAGTTTCAAGCAAAGATAAAAGCTACAGAAAAGCAAAAAACTACAAAGAAAAAAAAGAGAAAAAGTTAAAAAAGTGTGGAAACACAAAAGAAATTTTTTTCAAAGTTACAAAAAGAGGTGACTTCTGACTTTTAACAGCAAGGATATACAAAAATTTCCATAATCAATCCCTTACTCTATATTAAAAGAAAATCACATTATTTATATAAATCATTCCATTGGCACATTGTAAAAATCACTAAATACAGTTCTTGTTGTTTATTCGTTCAGTCGTTTCCGATTCTTCGTGACTTCATGGACCAGCCCACGCCAGAGCTTTCTGTCGGCCGTCACCATCCCCAGCTCCCCAATGGTTGAGTCCGTCGCCTCCAGAATACCATCCATCCATCTTGCCCTTGGTCGGCCCATCTTCCTTTTGCCTTCCACTTTTCCTAGCATCAGCTTCTTCTCCAGGGTATCCTGTCTTCTCATTACGTGGCCAAAGTACTTCAGTTTTGCCTTTAATATCATTCCCTCAAGTGAGCAGTCTGGCTTGATTTCCTGGAGTATGGACTGGTTTGATCTTCTTGCAGTCCAAGGCACTCTCAGAATACAGTTCTTCCCTCCCCTTATATTAAAAGAAAAAAAAGAAAAAAAGTTGTATAAACCTCCTAATCAACTTCCTCCCCTCAAAGATAACATTTATTTAATTATTTCCTTCCTACTACTATTTTATACATTTCTGTCTACTATAATAAACATCAAACTAAAAAAACATATACATTGTCTGCCATTGTACTTCATAATACAACAATTTTAATAATCTTAATCATATTAAACCCAAAACCATCCAAATAGACATTTATTATTATTTTTTATTATACCTTAATAATCTTAATCCAAATCATTAAAGATAAATGAAATCAGCCAAATCCTAAAAGCAATCCAGATAAATATTCTTAAACCCTTATCCCACTTCAAAATAAACCAGAGCATTTACATATCCCCACAAATCGAACAGCCCAACTTCCCCCCTCAAAAACTCTGACTTCTCTTCAGGAGACCTCCCATACACAATAACCCCTTCTTTTCCATGGTGTTCCATCAGAAGATCAATTTCACTTATGGCTTGCCACTCGCTCTCTCCCTTAAATTTCTCCAACTCGACTATCCAATCTTCATCCAGCATTTCAAAAGAAATCCCAATCTCACTCTAAGAAGAGACATTTCTATTGCTGTTAAATTCCTCAATTTCATCCACGACATCCACAACCAGATGACACATTTTAGATTTCATATTTTCCACAATGTCCTGAATGCCTTGCATAAAAACTTGGTAGGAATCAGGAAGAATCTGTTTAAAATCTTGGTGGAAGTCAGAGAAAATCCTCCATGTCTCAAGCAGTAGATTATGGCGCCCCCTAAGAGCTTAACCAGCGAAAGTTGAAGATATGAAAGAATTCCGGAATGTGTTTACAACAAGCGAAAGTGAGATATGCAGACAGTTCCCCAGGGAAGGTAGAAGCAGAAAACTGAAAGTTCAAAACAGCCGATTCAAAAGGTAAGGAAAATGCTAATATGTTCAAATTTAGTACAAAAATAATGACAGGGAGACAATTATTTACTCTCAATCCTCCTTAATATTTGGATGGAAAACAAAGTCCAAAACTTAAAAAGAATTTTTAAAAAATTAATCCCAAAAATAACGAAAAGCACCAAGATAGCCCACTTCTCCTTGCTGTAGAAAGCCTCTCTTAGGGTACACGGACTTAAAAAATATATAAATTGGGTGATTTAGAAGTGGGGTGGCTGGTCTTAATGTCCCTTTAAGGCTACAGCATGGCTTGGAAAACGATGATGTCCCAGGCTGCCGGCTAGCTCTTACCAGTTGAGCGCAAATGCTCTTTGCGATCTTCTGGCTGCAAGCAGCCATCCGGAGGACAGATGGGGTGATTCCAGGTGTTTTCCTTTTCCCATAAAAATACTCCTGGGCTTCAGGAAAAACCTGCCTGAGCCTGAAAAATCTGCCACGTTGTCAGTTCTGCCTGCTGAGCCCACGGGCACAGCTGTTCAGTCCACCATGTCCCCACTGGAAATCAGCAAAAACATCAGTTTATTAAAGATGTGTAGCAAGAGAAATATAGATAGATGTATTTATTTATTTAATTGTGGAGTCCTTGGTGCTCTCTGAGCCTTGTTGTTTTCTTGCAGATGTTTCATTGCCAGGCTAGGCAACATCTTCAAAACGAAAAGGGAGTGGGACTTGCTCTCTGATTATTTACCATGGCTTGTCCTGCTTGTGTTGGTGGAGGTGTTGTTCTCTGCTTAGGAGTTCCTTGATTGGGCTGTTGTTTGCTACTTGGTTGATTGACTGAGTTAACAGTTCCTTGATTGGGGTATATAGTGCTGTTTGATTGTTCCTCTGGTGCTAATCTTGGTGTTAATCTTTGCATATCTGGATGATGATTGCTGGCAAGGAGGTGTTCTGGTCTTCTGGCTTTTCTATTGTCTCTTATGAATGGTATGTAAATGTTGTTTACCTCTATGTGTCTGTTGATGGCTGCTTTGTCTGAGTGCCAAGCTTCCAAGAATTCTCTAGTGTTTTTGGACTTGGCTTGGTTTAAGATGCTCACAGTTTCCCAGTTGAAAGTATGGTAAAGTCTGTCCATGTGTTGTGAGATTAAGGAGTTTTCATTGTGTCTTCTGACTGCTAGTTGGTGTTCGTGGATGCGTACTGCTAGTCTTCTGCCGGTCTGTCCTACGTAGTGGCTGTTACAGTCCTTACAGTGTATGTTGTAGATAACTCCTGTTTTTTCTTCTTGGGCTACTGGGTCTTTTGGGTTACTTACGATGTTCTGAAAGGTTTTGGTTGGTTTGTGTGCTATGGTGATGCCGTGTGGTTGTAACAGTCTATTAGTTTCTGCGATGTTTCTGATGTATGTCAGTGTAATCCTTTTCATAGCTTCTGTTGGTTTTGCTGTGGTGGGTTGAGTGGTCAGGCACTTTTTGATAAAGTTGCATGGGTATCCATTTTGCTGGAAGATGCTATATAAATGGCCTGTTTCCTTTTTCTGGTGTTCTGGGTTGCTGCAGTGCGTTTGTCCTCATCTGAATAGTGTTCTTACACAGCTCCTCTTGTGGGAGGTTGGGTTATTGCTTTGGTAGTGGAGCACTTGGTTAGTGTGGGTAGATTTCCAGCAGACTTGTGTTTCTAGAATGCCATCATTTCCTCTACTGATGAGGATGTCCAAGAAGGGTAGTGTGTTGTTTTCTTCTTCCCTTGTGAATTTTATTCCTTTGAAGATGTTGTTGATGTTTTCATGTGTTTCCTCCAGTTGATCGTTTTTTACTATGACGAAGGTGTCATCTACATACCAGATCCATACTTTGGGTTATATGTGTGGGAGTGCTATCCTTTCTAGACATTGCATTACAATCTCTGCTATGAGTCCTGAGAGTGGTGATCCCATAAGTGTTCCTTTGATTTGTTGGTAAGTCCCACACCCTTTTTGCACAACAAGATGTTGCCTAGCCTGGCAATGAAATGTCTGCAAGAAAACAACAAGACTCAGAGAGCACCAAGGACTCCACAGTTCAACCCTAAGCTACAAATATTTATTTAATTAATTTATATGGCCGTCCAACACACATATAGTGATTCCAGGTGGCTTACAAAATTAAAATCCACAATATAAAAAATCCACAATATAAAAAATCCATTGACCCCCCCACACCTTTCACGGTGGCTACAAACACAATAATAGATGTTTTTTGTTTAACAAAGGATGCTATTGATGACAACATTTCCGATTGATCTGCCATCCTTTAAGAATACTCTAATGTTTTCACTTCTTTTTCCCCTGGCTTAAAGCAACATACAGCTGACCATGCTGGAATACCAGTTTCTCCATATAAATCAGCACATTTTCCATTATTTGTCCTTGCACTTTATGTATAATGACAGCAAAGCATGACAGTATTGTGGAGTATTACCTATTCTCAATTCTACACTGTCTTGAGGATCTATGAAGGAAATTTGAAGGAATTTGGCTTGCTAGTTGGGGTCTGGCATTAAATGTCTGATGTAATGATGGATTTGCCATTGAATAATCACAGAAGGATTCCATCCATTCTTCATTAGAAGGACTTCTTTGGTACCAAAGGATGTCATCTGGAAGAGGCAGTTGTATTGTCTGATGTTCTTTCTGAACATGTTTGCAATAGGTTCATCATTGCTATATAAATTGAGGAGTTTATTAGGTAGAGGTTGCAAATTGCCTATCCTGACCTTTCCCTTCATACTGCAGAAATTGGCAGTTTTTCCAGGGAATAGGAAGGTATGACAGTGAGGGCACACTTTGGCCATCACATCAGCAGAAATATTATGCTGTGCGAGTCGTGCATTTTCCCTTGCTCTTTCTCTGTTGAGGTTTTGTCATCAAAGGCGGGTATTGTCATGTTGAGCAACTCTCGCAGTAATTACTGTTTGCCACATATTCTTGAGTTGATCTTCCCTTTCCTCCTCCGTCTCTTCTTGTGTCCTCTTTCTGTGGCTTTCATTGTCATTCTGGAGACATGCAGCCCTTTCATTCTCCATTTGTTCATAGCTTTTGCTATTTGTTCTTTGTCTCTGATCCTGGAGACGTGCATTTCTCTGCTCCTTTGTCTCTTCCTCTCTTCTCCTTCTGGGCCTCTTGTTGTCATTCTGGAGACGCGCATGCCTCTCCTCCTCTGTCTCTCCTTCTCTCATCTTATCTGTCCTAAATGTTTGATCCTGGAGTCATGCGGCCCTGGCCTCATCCAGTTCTTGTTCACTCCTCCTCCTTGCCACTTCCCGGTGATGTTTGGTGTCATCTATTTGTCATGGGTTCTTTTTTATACCCAAAGTTTGATTGTTTCAGGCTCAAAATGAACTCCCAAAAAGCACTGCACTCTACAACACTTAGAGTTTTTTATATCTCCCCTTATAGGTTGGTGAGGTGTTTTATTTTAAACAAAACTATCTATAGTATAAAAGTGATTCTTTCAAAACTATGTGACTATGTGATTAGAGCTAATATCTAACTATCCTAGCTTATTACTAATGAAACTATATTACTAAGGAAACTATCCCATACAATGTTATTCTATTCTTATCTTACTAAGCCTTATACTACTACTTCTATTCTATACTAATACAAATATATTCTAACAATTCTTCTTATACTACTATTAATAGCCTACTGTTACTACAGCTAGTATGGAGCTTCTGTTATTGGGCAGTTTGCACAACACTTGCCCCCTTCTCACTGGTTTGCTGCAGGACTTTGCCTCTTCATTCTGTTTCCTCGGGACCTCAAAGTCTCTTTGCAGAAAAGAAACACTTCTCTGTTCCTTTGGCTGCTTTCCTTTGTGGCTGCTGCAGGACCTCTGAACACACCTGTCTCTGCTCATCTCCTCACCTCTCCTCCTGTTTCCTCTCCTCTCCTCCCCAGCTGTTACAAAGCTGAGGCTTTTTATCAGCCACTCTGCCATCCTGACGCTGGGAGGAGGTTTGAAATAGGAGGGAGGGAGGCAGCACAGGTACCTGTGATTTCACCAGCAGCCTGCTCTCCCACACTATTGACCATCATATCCACCTTCTCTTTCCATGCAGTATAATTAGGCTGACGAGTTTTTAAATTTAAATTTAATTTTTTTACCACAATGCTGTAGGGTGCACTCATCACCTCAGAAGAGTTCATACTTCCTGCCAGCTTCCTCATTTACTTGTGGGAAGCTGGCAAGGAACATTGGAAATGATGATCATGTGACTGCAGCTGACCACAGAAGTGCAGCAGCACGGTGCACTTTTCCAAATTTCAACCCCATGGGAGTAATGGGTGCCAGATTTTGGACACATTCTTTAAGCTAGCCCATTTGAGGTATGTTGATTCAAAAATGGTTGCCCTATGATGCACCGTTTTGCCCAATTGTGTGTTATGAACAAACAGAAGAGTTTTAGTAATATATAGATAAAGACAAAGGATGATGTTTTATCAAGCAGTCTTAAGTGGGGTGGGTGAGGCATTACTTCCAAAGCTCTGCTGGCTAAAGCTGGTGGGTTCTCTCATAAAGCTGGTGGGTTCGCTTTTTTATAAAACAACTCATTATTGGTTTCAGCATGGAACAAATTACCTCTGCCAACCTCAGGCACAACAGCTCAAAGTCTTCACTTAAGGCTTGCTGGAGACCCATATCCAAAGCTAGGTCTACTTCATCCCCATAATGTCCCATTTCAGAGGAAAAGATCAATGCCCATATTGCTTTTGGCAAGCCCTAGAGAGGCTCTGGAAAGTTCTCTTTAATGTCCAGGATTTAGAAATTACACTGTTCCTGCAGGAGTGCATCTATGCTTAAACAGATTTAAATTGATTATTTTCTTTGAAGGTGGATAAGGATTTCTTGTTTTTCCTTGTTCCCATGTAAGAATATAAGGGTTTGATGCATGTGAATATTCCCATCATCCATGACAATTTAAATCTTCTCACTTTCTGGTGGAAGGCAAGCAAGCAAACCAGGGCAAAACAAAAAGAAGAGAGGGAGAAGAATAGGACTGATTCACAGGATTCCATTCATCTCTATTAAAACATTTAAAAGTGAGAGCAACACGGAAAAGCAAATATGTTCCCTTCAGGTGTGACAGAGTATATCTGTACGTGTAAATGGAGCAGCAGTAAACAGATTTTTTTTAATCATAACAATCATACATTGCAGGACAGCCCTGATTATTAAAGAAGAATCTGTATGTTGCCATGTATGATCCATGGCTACAATGTCCAAAGTTCAACAGAAGCATAAAAATGTATTTGATATCTATTGACATCTATGGCTATTTTTCAGGCTGGCATTTTAATTCGACTCCTGCCTATATTCAGCTTCCTTAGCCACAGGCAGAGTGAATGGCAATTGAACATTAGAGTACTCTGTCATGCTCCTAGGGAAGCAAACTGATAGGATTGTTAGAGCTCGTCAGTGAATAATCCTATCTAGTGCACACGGTAGGATATCCAGAGTCTATTACGGAGAATGGATTTTCCTTGCTTCCTTTGTGATTGAAATCTATTAGTATAATTTCATCTCATTGTATTCTGAGATGGATAAATTGCTATTCTACAACTCAACTGATATCACTATCTGGTTGGAAATATTTACATGTGTCAATGCTTGTATGTGAAACGTCAAGGAAATCAAACATACAAAGATATATGTTAACACTTTCATAGGATTACTAAAGAGAGAAGCTAGAAAAGGAACTATTCTGTATTGGTCAGGAGTGCACAGTCTGTAGCTTAAGACATAGCCTCCTAAGGGCATCTTTATCACTGTCTGTATATTGCTATGAGAGGGTGCCTGATGTAGTGGTCAAAGATATTGGGCTAGAAACCAGGAGATCATGAGTTCTGGCCCTTCCTTAGGCACAAAGCCAGCTGGGTAACTTTGGACCAGTCACTTTTTCTCAGCCCTAAGAAGAAGGTGATGGCAAACCACTTCTGAAAATGTTACCAAGAAACACCAGAAGTCAAGACTGACTCAAAGGCAAAAAAGAAAGAAAAAGGCTATGTAACATCAAAAACATTCTGAGAAATATAACATTATTTCATTTATTTATTTTACAATCAATTTATATGGTTGTCCATCTCACTAGAGCGACTCTGGCTGGCTAACACAAAATTAAAACTCAATAAAAAGCCACTAATAACAACAATAAAAGTATACAACTGGTGGCAGTAAATATGGATTTACACTGAAAGTTTTACTATCTGCCTATTCAGAAATAGGTACCATTTAATTAAAAAGAATTTATTTCCAAGTAATTGGATAGAAGATTACAGTATTTACTTGGAAATAAATATCATTAAAGTCAGTGGGGCTTACTTCAGAATACTGTAGACATTAAAATATTTCAACTTACGTCAATATTAAAACGTTTATACCAAAATAGCCATATTTGTTATGAGGTGGGGAAAATGCAGTAGGTGTAATTGATACTATATGAATTATGTGAAAGGCATGAAAGGTATTGATTGACAAGTCTAAAAAAATAATAATGATTAAGCCTTATGGTACCACAACTGATTTAACATCACCTAACACTAGAAGTTCACAGCTTTACTTAAAGAATGTCAAAAGTGAAATAAACTATTTGCTATATAAACTTCCTTCCCTTGTACCACTCTCTGCAGCTGACAGTAATCCTCCATGTCTAATAGCCTGATCCATCTTCAAACAAAAGACACGTTAAAACTAAGCTTCCCACTGGTGCCAAAGGTGGAACACTAAAACTACATCCAAACAGAGAAAGAGGTTGGAGATATATTATAGCCTGGACCAAAATTGGTATGTTGATGGAAAATTTACATGGCATCTATTTGCCCTGAGTGTACAATATATGATTTCCACTTAACTGGCATGTGGTATTCACTGGGGCCAGTAGGTCAGAGGGCAGAATCAGCCAATGGGTTATCATTGGAAGAGCAAAAAGATTGTTATAGGGCAGTCTCATTATTGATCCAGTTTGCTGTCTAGCCTCCTCTGCTGCAGAGACCTTAAAATGCTTCCGGAATGCATCAACATGCTAGGCTGGCTTATGATCACAAGAGATATCATGGAAATCAGCTATGAGAAAAAGTGCAAGATTGAAAGAAGTCCATGTTCAGGAAAAAAGAAAGACAAAATTTGATCCAAGGAGTTGCAATTGTCTTTTCACACAGGAGTAAAATAAAATTTGGCAACCTTGGACAAAGGCATATTTTCACATGGGGAAAAAGGGCAATGTTTAGCGATATTAGCAACACATATACGACAGGCCCCAACTCTGCTCGACTTTAGGAAAGTCGTTAAGACCTGGCTTTTTCCTCAGGTGCTAGGCCACTTGAGTGAAAGCACCTTTTGGTTGTTTTGCTTGGTTTTTATATTTTGGATTTTTATATTTTATATATTGTACATGTTGTCGTATTATATGGCTAGAGTTTGGTTTTGCTTTTGTTTTATTTTTTGTTTCCGTGCTGTACGCTGCCCAGAGTCATATTGTTTGAGTTGGGTTGCCTTATAAATCTGGCAAACAAACAAATAAATAGGAAACCAAGGCAGATATCTTTCGACAGAAGTAAAAGGCACAATTTGCCCACCTTGAGAAGAAGCACATTTTTAAACTAGAGCAGCAACATATGTTCCACTATATCTAAATGGAGAAGAGTTATGAAAAGCTATTTGGAAAACAACACATATTCCAATTTACATAAATAGAAAATAGTTTTGAAAGTTATTTTTCTCTATGGCAGACAGGAATTCATTGCATACATTTTTAAAAAGGTTTTGGCAAAGAGAGAGAGAGAATTTTAAAAAAAGAGTGCTTATGCACCAAGAACTTTTTTAATAGGCAAAGGAACACCAAAAGGACTTTAAGGGAAAAAACAAATCAAGGCAATATTAAGATTTTTCTTTAAAAATTAAAGACAAACAAAGAAACAACAAATGTAACCTTTCACACATTTATTTGGAGTTATGAGTTTTATTTCTGTGAAGACAGCTACAGAGTTCTTGAAAGTGGAGGAGAAAAATAACCTTGAGCAACATCAGCAGCATCACAATTCTCCAATGGTCTGCAGATATGCAAATTCAGCCACTGTGCATATGCAAATTGGAAACTTAGGAGGGAGCTTATTTATTTGTTGTTTATTTAATCAATTTCTATAGTGGCCCACATCATGGGGAAAAAAGGCAATCTGTGAATGTGAAGGTGGCGCAGGAGAGAAGAGAAACAAGTTTGTCACTGTAACAGGACTCAGTACTCAGGCACCTGGGAATTTCAGCTCTAGGCAGGATTTCGCCTTGTCTGTCCTCAGCTTCATCAAGTTGACGGTGGTAAGTACTGTATGAAATTAAAGTCTTGTGACATTTTAAAGACCAGCACATTTATTATGGATCAGCTACAGGCCACTTTGTCAGCACATTAGTCAGCAGCCATAGTCCTTGAACACTTGTGCTATAATATATTTGTTAGCTTTTAGGTGCCACAAGTTAGTTGATCAACTACATAAAATACTTCTTTAAGAAATCAAGTATGGCTGTTTATACATTATGAATTAATGTATATTATCAACATTTATATACCACTCCAATCTAATGACTCTGGGTGACATACAGAGAATGACAGCTGAGTGATCTCAAAATACAATCAAGATGCAAACCACACAAAATAAAAAGATGACTATCATCCTTCCCAACGAGGCCCATTGAAAAAGAAAGGTTTAAAGAAGTTTCCTAATAGCCAGGAGTCTGGGAATTAAGCGTAGCTCTACAAGCAGCAAATTCTACAATGTCCAAGAAGACCTATCTTCTGACCAATGCTCCTCTTACATCCTATGGAAGTAAGACCCTTTATATATAGCATGGCTGGATAGTGTAGTGGTTAGAGTGCCACCTTTGGAGCGGGAGACCAGGGTTCAAATGCCGGCTGTACCTACCTTACCAGTAGGGGTCCTTGGGCAAAGACCCCTAGCACTTCACCTGCCTACCTCAAAATATGAGAGTGACACGAACTAAGAGAGTCATGCCGGCTCGGACATCACCTGGATTAACAAGGTCCGCACCAGATGTTGGGGAATCAGGGCAATCTGACGATAAGTGGGCTACTGGAACAAACCATACATGGACGAGACAAGAGAACCTGGAATTGATGGAATGCTACTACAACAGTAGACCTAATGAGAGGGGATATATGAAGCGTATGAGGGAACTATGGATGGACAGAAGACCTGCATCCACACTGAGAAACAGCTAGTAACCCAATGCTTCAACATAGTGAAGAGGAAGCTGCTCTCACAACTTGAGATAGAACAACTACACATTATATCCCAGGTTCAAGAAGACCCAGAAGAACAACTGGAAGTGCAGCCAACACTTGAAGATGGAACGTCACTGCCACCCCCTCCACTACAGAGCACAGCAGCTGATATGAGGCAAAAGATCATGGATAAACTAGCTACAGTCAACTCTTGAGACTGATTACCAAGGCTCAGTGGAGAAGTACCATCATATAGTATGCTAGAAGATGCCAACAGAGCCCTCACGACAATCCCTACTACCACTATAACTCAAACCAATTAACTGGTATACGCTACAGCCACTGAAATCCTGGAGATGCACAGAACCCTCAAACTCCCAGGCCTCTGGTAGAGGACCCGAGGTTGAGGAAGACACATACCACCCATAGGGGTGAGAAGGGAATTTTTTTTATATATATAATTTTTTTTCATAGAATAAAAGACGGATGGACGGACGGAAGGAAGGAAGGAGCAAAAAATGAAAAAGAGGAAAAACCCTCAAGTTAAGAAATATATGAATGACTTCTGACCTTCTTTTCAACAGATAATTACAATCTTATTGTCCCTCCTCCCTCTTAGATGTTATACAAGTCCCTTCAGCCCCTCATTTACCCTAAGCAAGCCCTCTGCAATGACCTGAGAGGATAATTAGATTAATGCCAGGTTAGATAATATTTGATCAAGGCTGCATACTGTTAGGGATTGAAGGAAAATTATGTGGCAGGCTAGGCTCTTGAAGGACATCAAGTATCACCTACAGACTACACAACTACACAATAATATGAATACCATTCACTACACAGACAACTGTCCCTACCATTGGCAGCCACATTAAGGTGATTCAAGTTCCTTTGTTGCACAGAAGGAGACAAGCCTGGAAGCTTATCTTTTCTTCACAGCAAAGGAGGCGAGCATTACTACTTCCTCATTGCTCTGACAATAGACAAGCAACAGTTCCAAAAACATTTTGCTTTTCTTTGAAGAAAGGGAAAATGCTGAAGACTGAAGACACCTCCATTTCATCCAGTGATGGACATCTCTGAAGCTTCTTCTTTTTTTTGCCCAAGTGAGAGGCAGCAAAAGGGGAGAGTGCAGAAGGCCTAGCAAATGTCAGGAACATAGTAGAAAATTGTACCATTTTGTATTTTCTGTCCCAAGGTAAATGAGAGAGAGAGAGAGACAGAGAGACAGACAGATGACAGAACACATAAAACAAGAACTTATAACTTGATTTGTGGATCATCCATAGTCTATGAGTAGATCCAATTCTAATAAACTTCCGACAGTGATAGAAGTGAAGCTTAAAACTGAAGGGCTTTTTTAATCAATTCAAAAACTCATTATGAGAGACCCCAAAGCTAAGATGAAATATCATTGTGCTTGTCAAGAATTAATCTCAAACCATTATATTCTATTCCTGCAGCTGCGGCTTCTTTTTTGTTTCCCAAAATATACCTGGTGTGGCTTTAGTTATAGGAAGGTTTTAAAAGGGGCCTTTCTGCAAAAATACCATTATCTGCATGGGAAAGAATCTTAGAAGAGCAGTATCCAAGATGCTGAGGATCCTGGGACAATGTTTCCATGGCACCCTAGTAAGTATGCAAGTATTGCAAAAAACAAAAACAAAAAAACCCCTCCCTTTGTTTCTTGTACCTAGTACACTGTCTTGAGTATGTGTGGCAATGTCTCAGGCTTAAGGCATTCTAAAACATGTTTCCAGGGTATTTAAAATGAATATTTAGGTCTTTTATTGCAAACCAGACCTACTATGGGTGTGAAATAACTTGATTTTCCTATTATGCCTTTAAAATCCACCTGTTAATGAGATATTCCAGAAGAAATGTGTTCTATAAAAGTCAAATGATGTCAATCAACAGAAGAACAGAATAAGCTTGGAATAAATTGATAAAGAAGTAATTCTTAGCATTTCTCATGATTGGTGGATATAGTCATTATTCATTGTTTGCTTTTTATGCATAAGCAATTGCCATTTTTTCCTGACATATGATAGATAATTGTCCTTAAGAATTTGCAAGTAAAATGTGACATTTGCATAAAGGTTTCCTTTTTAACTTACTTTCACCTCCACACTTCTGGGCTTCAGTCTGATGGAGAAAGGCACCTGAAAAGCAAAGTGGCTTTTAATGAGAGCATCCCTTAGGATAGAATAAATCAGGTAACCTTTGACTTCTGATAGATAGCTAGTTGCTTTTACTAGAATGCATCTCTGTATAACTCTGTGATTCTGAGACCAGGTTTAGGCTCTTTATGGTGTTTTTTTAAAGCAATGACAGGAAAAGCCACATACCCTTTCCTAAGACCCTCCCTGAACAATTATATGCTGTGGTATGGTAACAGCGTTCCACACGTGTCATGCTGGCCACATGACCGTGGAAGCGTCTTCGGACAACACTGGCTCTTCGGCTAAGAAACGGAGATGAGCACCGGCCCCTAGAGTCGGACACGACTGCACAAATGTGCGGGGGGAAACTTTACCTTTTTTTATCATGCACATCACACATTTAATCAGGAGTGGAAGCCCTTTTGGTGAAAGCAATCTATTCTCTGGTAGACATGGATTGTGATAGATGATAGAATTTAGGAGAACTTGTTTCCCAGTTTGAATCCAAAGAGAAATCAGCTCTTCAGAAGCATCAAGGCTATGAAGTTAATGACAGCTTGTTACTAATTTCAAGCTTAGCACCAGGCACAGACAAACAAGTATCTATTCAGGGATGTGAAGAGGAGGCTGGGTGTGAGGGCTGCATGTGTTAGAGTTTTTCTATGTAGAAGTCATGCAAATGGATTCCTTTACTGTGAATTTCCAGCCTGTAAAGCTAGTATTTTTCCATACAATGTTCCCATAACAAAAAGCAAGTAAACAACAGGTGTGTGACCTTCCATAGCCAAAACAAAGCAATATCAGCCCAGAAATACCTTGTCCCGTGGGAACCGTTCCCCGAAGGGAACAACAATGTGCAACACTGCCATCTCATGGCGATTTATAGTAAGTACAACTCTGTAAATGCATTGTCAGTTTGAAAATGTCTTGACCCACATATGGCCAATCAGAATGCTGAACCAAGTGTATAATTCAGCTATGAACTATGGGTCTACATCCATCTATGGGTCTACATCCATCTTTCTTCTTGACTTCTATCTGTCCTGTTACCATGTACTCTGTTCCTGAATTGTAACTATGCCTGGCCTTTGTATGGGCCATGATTTTTCATCACATCTGCTGATGGAACTCTGCATATGCTTTGTTTTTTTTCCTTTTGCAATAATGTACTATATCTCAATTATTGCCTTATGCTACAATAAAATATTGTTAGCCTTATCGTTGTTTGGATTACTCTGCGCCTGAAACCCCTAAAGCCAGCAACAACCCACAGCATGTAGAAGGCTACATCATAAAGTACATAAGCAATCAGATTTGGTACAGTTTTTGCCTAATTTGATCTACGCTTGTAAAAGAATCATGTTCGTTGGTATTCTTAAATGGCAAAGACAAACTTTGGCTTTTGTAGTAAAGCTTAAAAGTAGAGCTAAGAAATAGTCCTGGTCAGTAGTACAGGTAGTCTTTAGTTAATGATGGTAATTGGGACCAGAATTTCCATCGCTAAGCAATGCGGTTGTAAAGCGTGATGACACGTGACTGCATCGCTTAGTGACAGCAATCCCAGCAGTCCCCGTTGCCATCGTTAAGCAAAAATTGTGGGTTGTTAAGCGAGGACCTCACATGACTACGACTTGCAACTTCCTGCCTGCTTCCCACAAGCAAAGTCAATGGGAAAGCTGGCTGGAAGTTGCAAGTTCCAGGTGGCTTGCAAGCAGGCTGGAGGGCAGGTGAGTACTACAGAGTGAGGTGGGGGGGGTGCTCTGGTGAGTGTGTGTGGGCTGGGGAGAGTATGCTGTGGAGCCACAAAAGTGCATGCAGGCTGGGGAGAGGGTGCTGTGCCGCAAGCACGGTGTGGGGCACGAGATCCCTGGAATCTCATACTCCATAGGGGACTTTTTGAGAGAAAAAGCAGTGGAAGTGACTTGCATCCTTCCCTGCCAGCTTTCCATTGACTTTGCTTGTGGGAAGCTGTCAGGGAAGGTCGCAAATGGCAATCATGTGATTGCAGGATGCTGCAACCATCATAAGTGCCAGCTGGTTGCCAAGCGCCCAGATCGTGATCACGCAACTGTGGGGGTGCTGGGGTGGCTAGAACTTCGAGGATCGGTTTTAAGTATCACTCGTTTAGTGCCATTGCAACTTCAAACGGTCACTGAATGAGTGGTCGTTAACTGAAATTACATATATGCCTTTCTACATCTAGCTTCCTCACAAATTCTGCTCCTACCATCATTATATATTTGGTAGTCCTTCAGGTTCGAAGAAGACACACTGTTGTGCAGTTCATCTGTGGACACGGAGGTGGCTCTGCAGTCCCAGTCTGGAAGCACAGAGTGTAGCACAGTGGGGGCACTGGAAGTCCATTGTTGTAGTAACTGTGGGTGTTATTCAGCGATGCTGCTCATGGTTTTCTATCAGTTTTTGGCGGCAGCGGTCTTCAAAGCCGGTGGAGGCTTCATAGCACAGGGCTCGCCAGCGGGTTCTGTCAGCAGCCGCAGCTTCTAGTTCCCTTGGCTGAATGTCACAGTGGCGCAGGCTTTCTTTCACAGCATCTTTGTAGTGCTTGCGTGGATGACCTGGAAGTCTCTTCCCAGACTCCAGTACTACCACCATTACAACAGTAATTAACAAACCAAAAAAAAAAAATTAAGCTAGGAGAATAAAAAATACAGAGTAAGTTTTGATCCTATTAGCAAAATAGTAATAATTTTCAAATTGGTTTTGCAGTGTTTGCAGAATGAGGGGTTCATATCACTACAGATTTGAAAATGAAATATCATACCAACAATTGAAGAAGGAACAGTATTACACCATCTGCCAATCAAACTGGATTGTGTGTAGACCAGGATATGTTCACATGACAGTAATCTGAGGTCATAAAAGGAATCTACTCTACATATATAACACTGACAATATACAGGGATTACCCAGTCCACCACATGCAATAGATGATAAAGTTCTGAACTGTTACAGTTCTTTATTTTTTTTTAAGTGAAATGTGTCACTTCTGATACTTTAGCAGTGCAAAGTGACAAACCAAAACACGGTGGCAACTCCACTGGATTTTCATAAACAAAGACATATGGATCCCTCTAACTCCAGTTTCTGTCAGGACTGTCATAATATTTTTTTGTTTTGTTTTTGGAAAAAAAAATCTAGACTCTCTGTACTCATTAATATGTTTGCATACCTGTCCTAATATACTGTAGTTCTTAATATAATTTAAAAAGGTGGAATCCAAAGAGAAAGAAGCATCAGAACTGCTTTCATATTGAAGTTAATGACAAGTTTAGCACCAGGCCTCTTGCATTCACTTTTGCTTCACAGTTAAACATCTATCTCTTCAGTAATGTGCAGATATTGTATATTTTTTGCCTTTAATGAGGTGCAAAAAATGAAGGAAGATTCGGTAATTCTTGACTTAAATCATAAAGCACTACACAATAAATCAATCAAGGGGAGACGTTTTTATGACTTGTGACGCACATCTTTTAAAATGTTTTTTCCCCATCATATAGCTATTTTAGGTTTTTTTTTAAACAGAAACTTGACTAAGGCAACATTGCCTTTTTAATATTCTAATAGTAACATTCTAATTTCCTAAGTGAGTAAACATTAAATAGGTCATTTCATGTCACACACACTATTTGTTGTCATTGAATCTTTTTATCTCCCCATTTCAACATTCTATGAATGTCCTGCTGGGTAAATTTATAATATTAGGAACATATTGTATGTGCTGTCACAAAGTGACAAGAGTGGAGGTGGGCTTGTCTATTAAGGAATTACTGCCATGGTAAATGTGACTAATCCCAAAACATCAGAAACAAATTTTGAGAATTCTCCACTGAATAAGCCCTGTCTCTCATCCTCTGTATCACATATTCTTCATTACCCTCCTCCTCCTCCTCCTCCTCCTCCTCCTCCTCCTCCTCCTCCTCCTCCTCCTCCTCCTCCTCCTCCTCCTCCTCCTCCTCCTCCATAAAGTGTTGTATTTTTCTTCTATCCCCCACATTTTTTTAACATTAACTTAATACAATTAAAACCAATGTTTTTTATGGACCAGACTGTGGAGAGAACACCACACGCAGTAACAAAACACCTGTGAGAAGTAGAGATATTTTATGATTTTATTAAAATAATACTATAAATAGCAGTGTCTGGGGAGATGGCAAGGGGGGATTATAAAGCTGATGCAATGCAAACTGTGACACACACATGTACAAAAGTGTACAAAAGGGTTGGAGTTGCACTGCAATCGTGCATTGCTGCTTCTGTCATTTTGACAAACATGGTGAATCCTATGGACACCTCTGGATGTAAATTGTTGAAAGAAAACAATTTCAGCCACAGATTGATTTGTTCTATTTCACTGCTTACAAGATCAGGGGTTTTTAACCTTGCTGGCATTTTGTGAAATTCTTTATAATGCTTCAATTCATACATTATGGTAATCCATGGCTTGCTCGAACCATGTTTTCAATAAACCATAGTTATGTTTATCATGATAATTTGATTTATACATCAAATAAAATGGTTTATAAAACACAATGTCTGGAATATATAATATGCTAAAAGCCAAAACCAAACAAATGAGATTATGACTTAAGAGTAGATGCATTGGCATCCAGTCAAATGTCTACTATACAAGTAATTTGTTATTTCACAGCCCCCATCTTTTGTTTTTAGAAAATACCTCCCTTGATAAGCTTGCACAAATACTATTATTTGAGCCCTAGTTTCTTATATCTAAACTACTATTATACAGTATGCACTGCTGTAGCTGCACTGATAGAATATTTGTTAGTGTGAAATAAGTTTTTCAGTGGTGCTCTCTGAGCCTTGTTGTTTTCTTGCAGACATTTCATTGCCAGAGTAGGCAACATCTTCAGTGCGAAAAGGGAGTGGGACTTGCTCTCTGTTTATATACCATGGGTTGTCCTGCTTGTGTTGGTGGAGGTGTTGTTCTCCCCTTAGGAGTTCCTTGATTGGGCTGTTGTTTGCTGCTTCGTTGATTGACTTAGTTAATCGTTCCTTGATTAGGGTATATTGTGCTGTTTGATTGTTCCTCTGGTTCTAACCTTGGTGTTAAGTTTTTCAATATGAATTATCTTGGGAAGAAAATTCTTTTCACTAATCCTAGAACTGGGCAAAACTGTATTGGAATATGGGCACGATATGGGATTCAGTGGTAGTAATCTTCTGTTTCATATTCCTGCTTACAATAGCACTCAATTTTTTTCTTCTGGTGGTGTAATATTTAAAACTTTGCTGATGTATTTTGTGTGTCAATTACAGTCTTGGGGAGGGGATGGCTGCATTTATTGCATTTGCTGGTGTCTTAAGGCTTTGTATCAGATCTTCGATTCTTTGTATCAGAACTTAGCAGTATATCTTCCATTAAAATTGCATTGGTTGAGCAATCAGTGGAACTTCAAAACTTTCTTTTGAAGTTGTTTGGATTCTCATTTGTTACTAAAATAGGAAATGGGGAAAAAGTTAAAGATCACTGTGGTAAGGCAATGCAGAAGATTCCAGATTCAATTTCCAGGATCATCAGGCGTAGCTGGGAAAATTTTTAGGCTGAAATCCCACAAAGCAAAATTGCCTTTGGGCAGTCACTGCAGTATAATTACTGAGCTAATAGACCAATAGTATGACCCAGTATAAGGTTGTTTCTTGTGTTCTGCTTTTTTCTATCATGAAAAGTAACATTCACTTTAAGAAATCCTGTTTCTTAGTTGTAAATCATAATTACTATTATTCTTGATATTGTTCATATTTAAAACCTTCAGTGCCCTGCTCATTTAAAAAAGTTTGTGGCAGCTTACAACAGTTCAAAGTTTTATATTTTCCAAATATAAAATTTTCCCAAGCTATTAACAACTGGGGACGGAAGGCCAAAATGGCAGGCACTACTATAAAGAAGGAGAGCCAGTTTGGTGTAGTGGTTAAGGCCTCAGGCTAGAAACCAGGAGACCATGAGTTCTAGTCCCACCCATCTGGGTGACCTTGGGCCAGTCGCTTTCTCTCAGGCCTAGGAAGGTGGCAATGGCAAACCACTTCTGAATACTTTGCCAAGAAAACAGCAGGGACTTGTCCAGGCAGTCTCCGAGAACTGGACATGATTGAACGAATTAAAAAAACCGATAAGGAAAGCCCCGTTTCTTTGTAGATATACAGTATATTTTTGATCCATGGTTGTACTTGCCATTTTGGACCATTTGGCTCACAGTTGTTGATGGTTCTGGCACTTTCTGAAACAAATGCAGGAGTTTTCACTGGTGTTATAAAGTCAAAAGGTTCTCAGCCACTTAATTCTCCCTGAAAGATAATTCCAAAGAAAAGAAAAAGCTGTTGACAGTTCTAATTCCAATTGCAGAACACCTAGCTAAGGGCCTCAACAGATGTCTTTCACCACCAGACAGGCTTATATAGGTGCAACAGTCCTTTAATATCACATCACTGAGATGATATAATAATTTATTACATTTAGATAACTCCTTTAATTCAGGTGCTGAAAGTGGTGGTCATTTACATTAACCACTAACAATGCTAATCCTATACATCTCTACATAGAAGAAATGTTCCATTGAGTTCATTGGGACATTCACCAGAAAAGTATAGAATTCCAGCGAAAATGGGTTTAAGGACAAGAGATTAATGCATTCAAGTAGTTGATAATCCTATTCACATGTTTGTACTTTCCACAGTTAGTTCACTTGGGCAAATAAGACATAATTATCTATTATAACTAGTTCTCGTAAAAATTCCTGAACATCTCAGACAGAGTAATTGTTCTACTTTACACATGCTACTTTAGAAGTGTTTTAAAAGAAAGAAATAATTAGTCTTGGGATTGTATGGGTAGGATGGGAACATGGAAACAGCTTTTATACCAAACCTGACCAGTGTTCAGCTAATTCCCTACTGTGTCTTTTGATTGGAACTTTCTCTCTAGGATGCGCAAGTCTTTCCAAGCTATTTGAAATTACCTGATCTTTCCCAAATGCAGCAAGTTCTTTACAACTGAAGTATGATTTTCCCTCAGTAGAAATAGTAATTACTCTAGGACTATTTTTTTAAAAATCAGTGCTAAAAATATTTTAATCATTGTTTAAATCAGGGGTGGGCAACGTTAGGCCCGTGGGCCATATAAGGCCCACGGGGCTCCTGCCTAAGGCCCGTGGGGCTCCCACCTGGAAACCCCGCCCCTTCCACATGATTGGCTCCCGCCCGCAAACCCCGCCCCCCAGTGCTTTACATTGGCTCCCGCCCGCAAACTCCGGCCCCTGGTCTGCAGAAATCCCAGAAACCCCGTCCCCCACCCCCCGGTCCCTGGTTATAAATATCCAAATGGCCCTTGGCAGAAAAAAAGTTCACCACCCCTGGTTTAAATCATTAAAAACTGAAATATTAATTAATGGAACTTTTATGTGTGCATGTGAATGAGAAAGAGAAGAGAAGAGAAGAGAAGAGAAGAGAAGAGAAGAGAAGAGAAGAGAAGAGAAGAGAAGAGAAGTTTTGTCTATCCTTTTGCTTCTGCTCCAAATAAGTACTTAAGATGTGCAGAAGGAAAAACACAACAACATGGCCTATCGAATCCTATGGCAAATGAAAATGAAGAACTAAATTTGATGAAAAATCTATTCTCTTCACTCTCCAACAAGTGTGATTTTTGAAATGCATTATCTGGAAGCTAAGTGAGAATTCCTGAGGTAGCTAAATTTGGTTCTACAAAAAAATGTGGATGGGTATGAAGGATCACTTTTGTCAATCACACTTTTAATGCAGGTTATTGTGTTAAACCATCATCTTGGTTGGCTAATGGTTGATAAGTCAGCATTGTGAACCTTTTAGCAGACAAGTGAAAAATCAGATAATTTACTAAGTAGCCCTTCTCTGAAAGACATGAAAAACAGGCTTTAAAAGTGGCATTGTTGATTTGCTTTGTATGGAATAAATTCTCTCTCTTTCTTTATCTGAAAAAATAGAAGTAGATTGAAAGGTTTGTTTAAATTGGTAGCTCTTTAAGCTTTATGTTTGGCCCAAAGTCTGGATTGGTTAGGCAAAGTGTGAGAGTTATTCCAAAGCTGTATAGATTGGAACCAAAACAGCCATCTCCAAACTGGACATTAGAATCGCAAATCTTGCACTTCTTTTCCCAAATGCTCAGATCTTGAGCTATTATATAGTGAAATCATGCAACATTTTATTTTGTAGATTCAGTACAAGTAAATGAGATATGTGGAGAAAGGAAACAAATATAGTGTAATGACGAAGAAAAGATGTGATATTTTCTCAGGAGCAACAGGGTTGGGCTCTTCTCAATTTCATACCACAGTATTTTCATTATCTTATGGCTCTGTACAAACTAATGATATCCCTTTCTAATGTCTGTATTTCTTTTATCTGTATGGTGAGAACATGTCTGCCATTAATCTGATCCAAGAAACAGTGTTGTATATATGTGTTTTAATATACAAACTCTCCCATAAGGCTCATCCACATAATATACAGTATTTTTAACTTGTTTTATTGTGAACCGCCCAGAGTTCCCTGGTTGGAGGAGATGGGCGGTAATACAAATTTAAATAATAAATAATAATAAATGAATAAGTAAGTAAGTAAGTAAGCAAGCAAGCAAGCACTTTTGCCTTGCTTTTCTCTCATCCTGGAGCCAGGAAGCACTCCTGTCAACCTAACACTTGATTCCTCCATTTTGAGCCATTACTGTATGTTGGAATGCTGCTGCCCATACAGCTATACTGTGCAACACCACAGAGAACATAATTGGTAGTTTTCTCAGGCTGAAATTGGAATATCACCAACCATGGGAAAAGCCACCATCAATTGCTGTACAGAATATTACAGCCAGCGTAGTGTTTGTATGGTCCAGGTGCTCTTTCTAATCATTTTTTTCCCTTAACTTTTTGAAAAAACTTGTTGGATTGTAAACATATTCTTACATTTCTGTATATATAAATACAAATATATTTCATATTCATATATTAGAAACATATGCACTTGTATTATGGCTCTGAAACTATTTTGTATTTCCTTGAAGAGTTTTGTTAACTTTCTTACCCTTCCTTTCTAGCAGGCCTTGATAGATAGCTGTGCCCATAGAAAGATAAAGTGTACTTTCCAAGGATAGCTTCTCCAGGGGAAATATATTGTTTAATAATGGTCAAAGGGCCCTAGCAAGGATGGAAGGAAGTTCCTAATATGGAGTGAAGGAAGGAAATTCCTAATATGGAATGAGGGTAAGGTGGAGTATGGGTAACTGAGTAAGGGGTGGTCTTCTAAAGGAGGAGTTGAATGGAATCTATATAATGTGCTGTAGGAAGGGGGTCCTGCGCGGCCGCCCACCTAACAGCTTGCTGTCATTGCTTTTGCTCTTGGGTGAATAAACTCCTAACTTCATGCAATTGGTCAGTTTCTTTACTCCCGGCTCAGGAACGAACTTGGTAAGATAAAATTTACTTCTAACAAACTATTGACCTGTTCACCAAATGATCACTAGATAGCAGCAAAGAGTTTGTCTCTCTTTACTGCAATGTGGTGGTCATCTTGATTTGTGTTGCCCTGATGCACCAATGTATAAGTATTCTTCGGGTTTTGATGAATGTGGAAGCTGTTTTAAGTTGTGGTGCCCTTGGATACATTTACATAAATTTATCTCAATAATTGTTGACCTGTCAACACTTTTCAAAAGTTGACACTAAATATAATTTAATGGGACAAAAAGAATTATTACATACATGCTTAGAGTGTTTCTAAGCATTAAAAGTAATTTAAATGAAATGATTTTAAATTTACCCCTGTTTCCCAGCCTGGCACTGCATACTTTTTAGAAAGCACTTCATGGTAATCACTCAAAGGCCAGGTGTACCTCTTGTCCTGAAAGAAGTTGCACATGCCTCATCTACAGTGAGATGACTTCAACTAGAAGTTCTCTTTCTACAGTAGTTCACATTACATGCACAATAATCATGCGAAAGACTACAAGACATGCATGGCTCCATTTGGGTGTCTGTCCAACTATAAAGTATACTTCAGTAGGTTAAAGATAATCTAGAAATGTTAATCAGCTTTCCAGAATTCCATTTTTTAATTTTTTAAAATTCTTTATTTCTTAGCTTGGAATTTTTTCAGGTGTCATTCTAAAACATGGGTCCCAAACTCTTCAGCTCATCCACCCCTTCATGAAGTTTCAGATTGTTCATCGACACCCAAACATTTATTATATGAAAATAATTTAATAAATACTACTTTAACTAATAGCACTATGAATAAAAATAACAATAAATGATAATGATAATGATAACTTCATAAAATATGAATAGGTAATAATTAAAATATGAAAAATATAAAATTTAACATACCTTTTTTTACTGAAACTGTTGATATCATTAATGGGAAGCATCTTTTTTTAAAATAATTTTTATTAAAGCTTTTAAAAAAGAAGATTAAAAACTAACAAACTAATATAAAGTAAGAAAGTAAGAAAGAAAAGGGGAAAAGGAGATCAAAGAAAAAGCAGAAAGTGCAAGAAAAGAGGTTAAATTAAAATAGAAAAGAAAGAAAAGAAATATATAAGGAAGTAGCTTCCAATATTCTTCACAGCAATTATAAGTACAATATATTTTAACTTCTCTCTCTAACAATACATCATATTACTCTTTTTCTATAATCTATCCTGTCTAATCATCAAACCATAAATCACAAGTTCATTTTTTTCATTTTTACGCAAAAAGTCCATAAGAGGCTTCCAATCACCAATAAATGTAGATAGTGTCTTTTCTCTAATCAAAGAAGTCAATTTATCCATTTCAGCAAAATCTGTCGACTTCACCAACCATTCCTCCATAGTGGGTAGTATTGAATCTTTCCATCTCTGTGCATATAGTAGTCTTGCCACAGTAATCATATATTGAAACAATCTTCCATGTTTCTTTTCCTAACTGTTTATCCATTAATCCTAAAAGGAAAAGTTCTGGTTTCAAGTGAATATTGATCTTAATATTCTCTGTATCAAAGTATGAGTGCCTTGGACTGCAAGAAGATCAAACCAGTCCATACCCCAGCAAATAAAGCCAGACTGCTCACTTGAGGGAATGATATTAAAGGCAAAACTGAAGTACTTTGGCCACATAATGAGAAGACAGGATACCCTGGAGAAGATGCTGATGCTAGGGAAAGTGGAAGGCAAAAGGAAGAGGGGGCGACCAAGGGCAAGATGGATGGATGGTATTCTGGAGGTGACGGACTCGACCTTGGGGGAGCTGGGGATGGCGACGGCCGACAGGAAGCTCTGGCGTGGGCTGGTCCATGAAGTCACGAAGAGTCGGAAGCGACTGAACGAATAAACAACAAATCAAAGTATGTATTTTAATCCAATTTTTTTAGCTTTTTTACATGTCCACCAAACATGATAAAACGTATCTTCATGCTGTTCACATTTCCAACATACATTTGAAGTGCCTTTATACATTCTAGATAGTTTATCTGGCATCATGTACCAATGATACATCATTTTATAAAAATTCTCTGAGATCATAACACAGTGTAAATTTCAACCCTTTTAACCACATAACCAATATTCTTAGCACACTTTATGATGCATTATTTAACCTGTTCTTCCTCTGTTTCAAATTTCAACCAAAGTTTGTACATTTTAGCAATTACATGATCATCATCAGTACACAATTGTATTTCAAATTCTGATTTTCTTTGCTCCAAGTATAGGAAAGATGCATCTGATGAGCATCAACAATGGCAATGATCACACTCTTCCAGGTTCATTCTGTTCCTATTGACCCCCAGACTGACCCCCTTTTGACCCTAGATATTTATCAACCCCTTGGATAGTCCCATCAACCCTTGGGGTCAGTATTGACCACTCTGGGGAACCTTGTTCTAAGAGAATGTTTAGCTTTTTGCAATGAGGAAATGGATCAACTCTTTTATCCAGTGCAGCATTACCATCTCCTGCTAAGATGGGTTCATGCATGCAGAGGATAATACACCCAGCAATAATTACATGGAAAGTATAATAAATGTAATAAACATCTTGTTGAGAATGGAGAAGTCGAAATGATAAATGTGTCTGTTTCTTTTTTGGTGTATGTCAATTTCACTAGAGATAATTCTATTTTGCTCCATTTCCATGAAAAACGAAACTGTATTTTTTAAAAATAGCCTACATGAAAATACATGTCTAATTACAATTTTCAAGTAATAAACCAGATTATGGCATCTTGAAGGCAAATTATTATTATACAAACTTTCATGAATTATAGTAGTGCCTATTTCTCTTAATATTTTTGTAGTTTTGTACAAATGTGCATGGTTTAACATTTTGTTTTCATTTTGTATTCTCATTTCAGTATTTTTTTTAAGTGAGGAAATGCCTAGGAACAGTCTTCCCCATACTAAACCTTATCCAGATTTATTAAAGTTTGGAAGGTGCTGTAGTGCCTCCTGGGGTTGGCTGGCCCCGTAGCAATAAGTCCTATGCTACGGTCTCCAATCCATTTGGGATTCTATTTTATTTTATTTTATTTTATTTTATTTTATTTTATTTTATTTTATTTTATTTTATTTTATTTTATTATTTTATTTTATTTTATTTTATTTTATTTTATATTTTATTTATTTTTATACATTTTCTACTTGTATGGTTTTAAATATTTTAAATTTTTAAGTCTTGATTATTGTAACCCGCCCAGAGTCCCTTGTATGGGAGATGGGCGGGGAATAAATTAAATAAATAAATAAATAAATAAATTATAGTTGAATTATCACAGCTATTTCTCTTAATATTTTTGTAGTTTTATACAAATGTGCATGGTTTAACATTTTGTTTTCATTTTGTATTCTCATTTCAGTATTTTTTTTAAGTGAGGAAATGCCTAGGAACAGTCTTCCCCATACTAAACCTTATCCAGATTTATTAAAGTTTGGAAGGTGCTGTAGAAAATTCATTGGCAAATAGAAATCTTATTTCCTATAATGAATTGAAACCTCAATCCTAATTAGAAGATAAACATTCTGAATCAAGTGGGGGTGAGGTCCTGTTTTTGTTCTTAATTTACATTTTTCAAGGGGAAGGTTTGAAATAGCCATGTATGTTTTCTCACTTAACAAGGGAAAGCAAAAGAGACCTTGAAAATGTTGTTAACTTTCTCTTTCCTTTTGGCAGATGAAAATGACTAATTTCTTCTATCCTTCAGGTCTCCTTGCCAATCTTACCCATAAAAAGTGCCAATCTCATGTTAGTTTGCTGCTTCATCAAGCTGTAGGTTTGTATTTCAAGCGTCACAAAGCACATAAATACTTTGAAATATTTTTGATACAGCCTGACTGAAGCTAAGAAGGTCATATGAATTACCTCAAAGTAATCAACCAAGTAGAACAAAGCAATTTTTACATTTTTATTCAGTCACCATATGGGAAAACATTGACATTTGAATAATCAGCCTTTTCTTTAATTACTTTGTCAATACATATGAGAAATACTGATGAACATTCAAATATTCTAAGGTTATGCAAGATACGTTTTTTCCTTCAGTAGATAAACTGAAGGTAAGGCAAATCATTTTGTGGATAAAAAAATATAAAAATATAACTTCTCACAGATGAAGAAAGAAGACTGACCATCCTACAAGTAGACAAGATTTTAACACAGGTAGACTTTGTTTAAAAAGGCAAAGATATGTTCACTAAACAATAATCAGTAATTGTATTTGACATACCACTCCAGAGTAATTCCAATTTAAAAACAAACATCATAATTCCAATTCCCTATTTCTTCTGCCCTAGACAATGATTTTTTTTTTAAAAAAAAAAGCTTGAGTGACAGATGACAATATAGTTTGCATAATATTGTCACATGATATTTATTCCTTTATAAGAGATAAATAGAATTTCCAACCTTGAATTAGGATGTATACTACCTTCAAGCTATGTTAGGCCATTTGGAACTTGACCATGGTCTCAGGTTCACAGAAAGAAATTCAGCATCTATAACAAGCCACGATGATGTCAAAATGATGGCACCTGCATCAAGATGTCATTGCACAAATGGCACAAATATTTCATGACATCACAATGTCTGACACAAGTATGTAAGTTATAGGAGGAGAGCCGTGTTAGTCTATGGTAGTCAAAGATCAGGAGGAATCTGGTAACACCTTTTCAGGCTAACACATTTTATTAAAAAGCACAAGGTTTTTTAAGATCACTTTGTTAGATTTGTTAGTCTGAAAAGGAGCTACCAGACTCTTTCTGAAATATATAAGTCATTTGTATGATGATATCATGATGTATGTGCACCATTTGTACCCTTTCCATGAATGCCCATCTTCCTAACTCCAATCCTTTTTGTTGGCTTCTTTTTCACTGCTCCCTTCCCCATCCATTATTCCCATGGAGGATCACGCTATCTGTAGTGCATTGGGCTATTGTTATCACTGACTGATTAAACTTGTCTGGATCTTGTACTGTTACTCAGTTGTCTTTGGCTGTCTGTAGATGTTGCTATTCTTACAGGCTCACTGCTGTTAGGTATTCTGGAAGTTTCAGGAAAGCAGGAAGCAGAAATACCTACTCCTGATTCTAGTGTTTTTTGCTTGATAAGTAGAAAAGATGCACTGTTATCAATCGCTATTTGCTGTTGATAGTACTAGAAATAGAATGTCTCTGAATGCCAGTTGCTGTGAAACAAAACTGCTAGTATACTCATATCCTGCTAGTAATATTTCCACAGATAGCTGATTGGAAAAAGAATATGGAACTAGAAAGGAATGTTTTTGCCTGGTTTGAACCAGTGTGGCTTGTGTTCATTTGTGACAAAAACAACAAAATGCAAAAGTCATGAGAGTTTTCACTAATTGGCAATTCCCAGTTATGAACAGGGGTCTCAAATGCTTAGAAACACATTTATAAACCTTCTAGATATACCATGAAGATGGAACTCTCTCTGAAATAATTACTCTCAAAAAAGTTCAAAAGAAAGAGAATGCGTGGGTAATAATCAAATGTACATTTGACTCTTTGTGTTATGATTGGATGTAGTTGCTCATTTTCCCAGCAGCTCAGATTACTGAACATCATCTCAGAAGCCTCCATACTGTTCTCAGCTGCGGTAGCATGAGGGGAGGGACACCCTAATGGGAGAATTTGGAATTATCTCAAAGCTTTTGAAAGACAATACAATTACTGTATGTTGTCTATCCATTTTTACTCAATACTGGGTTAGAAAGAACTATTTGTCACCTCCCATCTCCCTCTCTTTTTTCTCCCAAGCAGATGAATATTGAAAAGTACATCAGTTGGCAATGCTTGAGATTTCCAATGAATTACTCCATAGATTTCTAATTACAATGAGAGAGTAAAGCAAATCATTGTCACCTACATCAGCAACCTTCATGACTGCTCACCTTTGATTTGTGCCTGAAAACTCAGGGGCTTCCAGTGAATGTACATGAGGTAACATGGCACTAAATGTCTCCATGTTTCTGGGCAACTTGTGACTTACACTTAATTTTTCCTTGGTCTGGTGGTTAAGGCAATGGGCTAGAATCCAGGAGACTGAGAGTTCTAGTCCCGCCTTGAGCATGAAAGCCGGCTGGGTGACCTTGGGCCAGTCACTCTCTCTCAGCCCAACTCATCTCACAGGGTGGTTGTTGTAGGTAAAATAGGACGAGGAAGGAGTATTAGGTATGTTTGCTGCCTTGAGTTGTTTATAAAAATAATAAAGGCGGGATAGAAAATAAATAATAAAAAATAAATAATGTTAATGTTAATGGACGAAGAATCACTACTGAACATAAGCTAAAAATGAGTAACAAAAAACATGGTCAACACAACACAGTATATAATATATCAAATAATTCCTAACTAAATAATGAGATTTGAAAAAGCTATAATGATGACCATGACATTTTACAATCCCTGGTTTATGTATCTGTATTATATTCTTTTTACTCTTTTTTCATATTATCTCTTGTATTTAGTTATATATTTTCTTCAAAATAAAAAAAGGCAAAAACATACAAATGTTATCTCTACACCCGTAGGATGAAAAAGGAAATAATTAATCAGTGAATGATGGAGTGCAATTAAAGAAATCTTCCTTTTTGACAGAGACAGCAGAAAAGTGTTTTTTGTTTTTTTTCCAAACTGCAGAATTTACCTCATATACTTGGGATGACTTTCTTGTGTCTGTCATAAAATGCTTTAAAATATCCACAAACCTAGAGCCACTAAATTATGTGTTCTGTATGTTTTGCATTGCACTGAGGTCTGTTCTTGTGCTGATAAAAATAAAATAAAATGTATTTGCAGTTCAAACTACTCCTCACGCTCATAACAACTGCCTGAAAAGAGTCAAAGTGAATAGCAGGAGTCAAATTAGAATCAGATTTAGATAGACAGAGAATTAATTACTGAAGGTTTTTTTTCAAAAAAGTATTTTATGGGAACAAGAAGGTATCATTCTAAAAAAAATGCAAGTCAGAGAGGCAAGCAGTTTAATCTTTAGTAGTAGCATGCAGCGACTAAAAGGTGCTTGATATTCATTAAGAGGGAGGCAGCTCACAGCAACTAGTGAATGATTAAATTTGCATAAATGTGTGCTATTAAATTTGGCCTGAATAGAGGAAAAACTCTTTAACCATATTTTTTTGTCAATTGCTAGGCAATAAATGAAATGAATATGTGCCTAATGCAATCATTTGTGAAACAACAGATTACCTCCTCATGGAACTTCTCATAACATTAACAGATCTAATGAGGGATTTAAGCTCCTTGATTTTGTTTTTATTTTCTCCATTTAATTATTTTTTTGGGGGTTTATTATTGCTAATGGAACGGCCTTTTTTTAATGGAAGTTGGAATACAGTTGGAACAAAGGGATAGGGTTTTGAGATGAACCCATTTGGTGGCCTGGTATTTTCTAAAGATTTTATATAAGTTTATGAAACATCCTCTCTTTCAGAAAGTATGAAAGCAGACCAAATCTCTAGGAAGGTAGAAATGTTTCTTCATTGTCAAGGCAACAGTGATTAATAGGCTGAGAGCCAGTTTGGTCTAGTGGTTAAGGCACCAGGCTAGAAACCAGGAGACTGAGAGTTCTAGTCCCACCCTAGGCATGAAAGCCGGCTGGGTGACCTTGGGCCAGTCACTCTCTCTCAGCCCAGTCACTCTCTCTCAGCCCAACTCACCTCACAGGGTTGTTGTTGTGGGGAAAATAGGAGGAGGAAGGAGTATTAGGTATGTTAGCCGCCTTGAGTTATTTATAAAAATAATAAAGACGGGATAGGAAATAAATAAATAAATAAAATATGTCCCCTAAAAAGCAAACAAAATAGCTCTCTGTTAAAAGTACATCTCATTCTATATTAGGGAATGTCTTGTGATTTTTAAAAATAGAGGTCTCACATTTGGAATTCATACCTCTAGAAATTATTTAATTGTGTTACTGGGATATTTTAATTGCCTTTATTGCATGGAAACTGTCGAGGTGAAGAATATATGGGTTCTTTGTGGCTATATGCCAGATTTAGAAAAGCATCAACGGTTAAGTTAGATTTAACATCATACCCAGATTCAGTACTACACTCTGTATATTTAATGAAAACATTTGGTGTAGTGGTTCAGGTGCTGGCCTAGAAACCATGGCACTGTGAGTTCCAAGCCTCCCTTAGGCAGGAAAGCCGGCTGGGTGACCTTGGGCCAGTCACTCTGTCTCAGCCCAACCCACCTCACAGGGTTGTTGCTATGGGAAAAATAGGAGACAGGAGTATTAGGTATGTTTGCTGCCTTGATTTATATATAAAAAGGTGGGATAAGAATATAATAATAACATATGTTTCTGTTCACTATAACCCAAAAGTTGATTCTGCAGTTTGAAACTGAATAAAATATATGAAAATAAAATATTGTTTTCATGATCAATTCAGTTAATTAAATAATCAATTTCCATGAGCATTCCAAAGAAAGAAGTAGAAAGTTGATTTACAAGTTAAACATGCATGTCGTTTTGTGCTCAATTAAACTTTGCAACATTATGTATTGGAAGAAGTTATGCTCTCTTCCTTTTTTTAAAAATTTTGCTTGGCCTATTAAAGCTTTGTTGTACTGCAGTGTTCTACCATTAGGTGTCACAATAGCTCTGCATGGACAGTTAACACCATTACAGAAGTACTTCGATTCAAAGTATTTATTGACTGGTACCAAGGTCCAAATTTTCCAACTGCTAATCTTATGGCTTGATTTTGGCACATGGGATGAGATGGCTGTTGGGAACTAGAGAGAAACTCACAGTGTTCTTTCAAGCTAGCAGATGGAATATTTACCCAGAACGTCTTAGCATAATGTTCTAGGACATTCGGAAAACAATAAAATCCTCTATTGGTAGCCATTTTCTTTTTTAGATTGCTCCAGAACAATATAATTTCCAGAGAATTTGGAAGGGGACGGGGGAAATAGTATCCATTAGCAGCAAAACCAAACTCTGCTGCTGAAGAGACACTGGAGAGGGTTGGGAAGGAGGAAGACTGTCACCACATATTGGTGTGTCATCCAACTGTTCACCTTATTCCACAACGCTAAACATATCTGCTTAGAAGTTCCACTGTGTTAGGGTTAAGGCTTACCAGAAATAACAACATATCTATTTAACCTTGATCAAGTAAACCAACTTTATATTCCTTCTTTTTACTTCTAAAATTCTTAATCTTTAGTCCATTCAAATAATGTTGTAGAACTTGATTTCTTTTCATTTCTTCTTTGTCCCTTCTCACGAGATTCTTCAAAGCTTTAACAAGCATCTTTTGTAAATCCAATATAAGAAAATAATCCAGGTCACTGTCTTGGTTTATTGTTTGTATGACCCTTTTAATTAAAACATCAGCTGGTTTCTTTTGTATGTCCAGTGTAACATCTTTTTCCATGTCATTCTTGTATCCTGTCATTTGTAAATCCACTTTCAACTCAGTCTCGGCCTTGTCAGGTAAAACTTGTTCTTCTTCCATAAAATCTTATAGACACAGTCTATTCATAGAGGCAGATATCGCTGTTGACATTGTTAATATTAATTTCTGATTCCATTTTTTCGAAAGTATCCTTTAATATTTCCAGTGTTAGAATATTTTGCAACATTCTGTAAATATTAGTCAAGTTTATGTGTTCTTCTCCTTTAACTGAAATCTTTATTTCCCTCTAGTGTCCAATTTTTAAAATCTTATCTGATTTTTTTTTAAAAAAATTCTAAACAAAAGCATATTCCCACAGGAAGTTTTCTTTATAATCAAATCCAAAATCTTATTTCAAATTTATCTGGACCCTTAGTCCATTTGTAGCTTTCTAAAATCAAAGATTTAATCAACCTTTTGCTGTTTATTAAAAAAAAATTCTTAAGTTTGTAGTTAAATTTTTCTTTCATTAAGTATTGAAGGCAGACTCACCTGGTGTTTTCAGACTTGCCAGTCCAAAGGTTTCTAATAGCTGAAAAGTAGTAAGCAAGCAATTTCTGAAAGTGATTAGAAAAGGAAGTATGTGACCTTAGTGTCCTTTCAAAGGTGCTGACTGCAGTTTGAGCAAGATGGCTATTCCCTCATGTCCCAGTGCTCAAAACCCACCGCTGTCTTGTGGTCTCCTAATGAGGAACAACTGTCTGGAGCATTTGTGGGCAATTTTTGGTCCTTTATCCGGAGAGGTTCAAAGAGCCGGTCTACTCACTGGCTCTTCATTTTTCATCACAGTCATCAGCTCCACTTTTCCCAGTCCACCATTTATTCCTCCAGGTAATTCTGAATATTCTCCAATATTATTTTTCCTTGACATTACTGACTGAATGATGATATCAGAATTGCAAAAATACTGGATTTAAGACGTTCTATATCAAATATAAACACTTGAGATGTTTACCCTGGAATAATAATATACACTTGTAAGTTACTTGTAAACTGACCTGTAGAAACGTATCTTTTAAAATACTGTCCTGGGCAGCAGTATGACTTTAAAATATATTACAGTTTCAATAACTTGCTTCCGCATTTTATGAACTTGATTGGAAGGAAAAAATGCTTTAAAAAAAGATACATCCTGTGTTATTATAACCTTGAGATGGGGAAAAAAAATTCATGCATGAAAACAGGGTTGAAAGCCACTGTGGAAATGGCTTTTAGACTAATTGAAAAAAATGATAATGGAAAGTTTTTCTCAAAATAGTTTACAATCTAAAAATGAATGCATTTTGAAAATAAAGTAGATAGACAACAAAAATACAGTATATATGATATATTTTAACTGATTGTGGAAAAGTAATTAAATGAGACAGAAGGGCAGAATTTGAAGATACGTTCTTCAAAATACGTTTCAGCAAGTTTTTAGAAAAGAGAGGAAAACAATATCTGGGCATGTGAAGAAATATATATTCATGCATATAAAAGAAGAGATGCTTTCCTCTAGCAAGTAAAATATTTTATTAGCATAAGAATTGGAAGAGAATAATGAGATAGAGCAAAGGTGGGAACCTAGGGGTCTTCCAAATGTCGCTGAGAAAAACTCCCAGCATCTGGCTAGAGTAGCAGGAAGTTGTTCAGAAACATCGGGAAGGAGGAGATTTCCTCTCTTTTGATAAAGGGACTATTTTTTTAAAATGCTCTGTTTATTCCATAGTCTCATATCATATAAGAGCCTCATGTGGCGCAGAGTGGTAGGTGGCAGTATTGCAACTGAAACTGAAACTCTCCCCATGACCTGAGTTCGATCCCAGCGGAAGCTGGTTCTCAGGTAGCTGTCTCGGGTCGACTCAGCCTTCCATCCTTCCGAGGTCAGTAAAATGAGTACCCAGCTTGCTGGGGGAAAGGTAATTACGGCTGGGGAAGGCAATGGCAAACCACCCCGCTCTATAGTCTGCCAGGAAAACATTGTGAAAGCGGTGTCTACCCAGGGGTCGCATGACTCGGTGCTTGCACAGGGGAACCTTTCCTTTCCTTTCCTCATACCATATAAGAGAAAATGGCAATAAGGCAGATGGAAGGACAAAGATTTCCAGGAAGGGAGAAAATATAAAGAAAGTTAAGCTTATAAATAGAAAATAAATTAGCAGTTAATGGTAAAAAATATGCTGTTATTAAAAAAAAATCTGAGGAATAGGAAAATATCTTCTGAACACAAGTACAGTAGTAATTTTCACATTCTCGCCCTCCAGAAGATGTAGAAATATGAAAAGTCTTGCTTGTGCATAAACTGAAGTAATGTCAATATTTGATTTAGGCTTCCCTGATATATTTTGAATATACTGTAGTTCTTCTGCTCTAAAAAAGAAGCTATAGAGAAGAGACCTACCAGAATGATTTATGTGTTTGGAAAGTGTAGTTATTTTAGAAAATCAAATGAAACAATGGGATGCCTGAATTTTACATTGAATTGAAATTGAAAATAGCCATATGCTATGCTTCTTACATAAATATATCAGAATTATAAGATAATTGGGTTTGCACTTTAACAAATATGGGAACAATTGGGGGAGCCTTGGGTTCCAATGGAAGCATATGTGAATGCTGAGGAAAATAAAAACCAAGAAATAAAGCACGTTTACTGGACACACACACACTCAAATATCCATGTGTGGTTTGAGTATGGTTATTTCATTCTCTCCTCTGTTATTACTAACCTTTCTTCTCAAGAATTGTGCTGGCTTCTTATGAATGCACTCATTTTAGTTTTATTTAAATCTGACTGGATGGATTTAGAGTGACCACCTCTATTACATACAGGATGATTTTTCTCTTTTTCTAAGTCTTTATATAAGGAGGTGATAGTAGCATATATTATTCCTTACTTAAATTTCAGGCATAGAAATCATAATTAGTTAATATTACCAAGTGAGCTTCATTGTTTATATTACCCAATTTTACTCCATTTTAATCACTGATCACCTTAATGAACCTTAATCAAGCTGGACTACTTTAATGTGCTCTACATGGGTCTGCATTTAAAGACCTCTCAGAAACTACAGTTGGTGCAAAATGCAGTAGCCTTTGTTGCATGAGATGCCAAAAGGACATTAACAATTATGCTAAGGGTCCTGCACTGGCTCCCAATGAGTATCTGGGTGCAACTTGAACTGTTGGCTATGACTTATAAAGCCCTATGCGATTGGAGCTGCAGTATTTCCAGTATGGCCTTCTTCAGCTGATACAAAATTGCTTGTAATCCCCATTATGGGGATATTGAGGGAGAAGTCCAGGAGCAGGTGTTTCTCTGTGATGGCCTCACATTATGGAATGGCTTCCTCCAGAAATTTATTTATTTATTAAATTTAAGTTAGACTTGCCCAACCATGTTAGCATTTTAGAACCAGGTTAAAATGGATCACTTTTGTAGGGCTTTTAACTAGTTGGTTAATGCCATTGGTATTTTATATTAACATGTATTGTTCCACATTAGTTTACATTTGGTTGAATTATTTTCAAATTTACATGTATTTAATTATGATTGCTTTACATGTACACTGATGAGAGTTACATGGATGAGGTGGTATAAAAAAAGGCAATAAATAAATAAATAAATAAATGATAAGTGCTGAAGGCCACTGCATGGATTTAGAGAAAAGATAAATTGTCAAACTGAAACTTAGTGACCAAGGTTTAGAAATGCAGTTTCTCTTTGTACAGTATATAAATACAGGTAGTCCTTTAGCAACCGCAATTGGGACTGGCAACTCAGTCGTTAAGTGAAGTGATTGATAAGTGAAACTGTGACTGTGCTTATGATCTTACTTCAGCTTTCCATTCCTTTACAGACCTGCAAAGATTATAAATGCAAGGATTGGTTGTTAAGTTACATTTTCATCACCTTTGTAACTGTGAATGATCACGAAACAAGGCAGTCGCTTTGAGGACAACCTGTAATAATATTGGTTTCCTGAACATAGCATAGAAAGGATTTATGTGTGTGGATGTATTTATATAAAGTACTTTGAATTATTGTGGAAAGCACTATATATTCAGGCAGGGTACTGGACACAACCTCGGAAACACCAAAGAGACCACATTTTAATTCAACCATTAAACTTGTTAAATCTGGATTGAGTTTAGAATGGTTGTCAAAATAAATTGGGGATTAGGAGAAAATATGGACATTTATCTGCATTTATTGGAAGCTGAGGTGTGTGTCTCAATAATCTAGTCCATCTGATCCATTTTAACTCTGAGTTGGCAGCTACTCCGTCTAGGTCATAGAGTTTTTGCATGCAGCTTCAGATACTACTTCAGTGGGGATGTGGTGGCTCAGCGGGTAAGATGCCAGGCTTGTCGATTGGAAGATCGCAAGTTTGGAGGTTCGAATCCCTAGTCCTGTGTGATGGAGTGAGCTCCCGCACTAGCCCCAGCTCTTGCCAACCCAGCAATTTGAAAGCATGCAAATGCAAGTAGATGAATAGGTACCACTTCGGTGGGTAGGTAACAGCATTCCGCGTGCGTCATGCCAGCCACATGACTATGGAAGCGTCTTCGGACAACGCTGTCTCTTCAGCTAACAAACGGAGATGAGCACCAACCCCTAGAGTCGGACACGACTGCACAAATGTGCGGGGGGAACCTATACCTTTTTACATAAGACATCTTTAGTCACTGCACCAGAACAATTGCTCTGATATTGAAAGTGGCAACAGCCCAACCCAATAAACACACTGATTTGTATTTGCAGCTTTCTCAAAGCCAAATATCTCAATATGCTGACATGGCTGAAAAGTTGAGAAATGATAGTGTGTCCAAGTATGATTTTAGTAAATTTTTTGTGGTCTTTTTCATACTTATTAGCTAGAATCCCTAGCCCTGCGTGCAGAGTGAGCTCCCGCACTAGCTCCAGCTCTTGCCAACCTAGCAATTCGAAAGCATGCAAATGCAAGTAGATTAATAGGTACCACTTCAGTGGGAAGGTAACAGCGTTCCGCGTGTGTCATGCTAGCCACATGACCGTGGAAGTGTCTTCGGACAACGCTGGCTCTTTGGCTAACAAACGGAGATGAGCACCGGCCCCTAGAGTCGGACACGGCTGCACAAATGTGCGGGGGGAACCTTTACCTTTTTTTATCAGATACTATAATAAAATGGCTAACATAAATTCTCAATTTTTTTGTTTTGTTTTTAACACGAAATGTCATTGCTGTCATTTGGACATAATAAGATGATTTTGAGTATTTCAGCATAGTGGACTTCTTTTATATCCCTGAAAGTTTGCAAAATAAAAATAAAATACATTGACGTTTTACAATATATTAAAAACTACCAGGCAAGTTAGCCAGTGAGGATTAAAGTAACTTCCTCATCCATTGAAAATTATCTTTGTATTAAGCTAACTCTAATTTAGGGCTTCTAAGAAACAGTCATACATATCTATTCTATGGCAAGGACAGACCTAGAAAGAAAAGCAATTAAGGAACTGTAAACACAATGCTTGAGGAAGAACATCAAACAAAGGAAAATAATAATTAACATTTCAATACTTAATGTGTCCAGAATACTCTCCGTACATTCAATTACCTATGTTATTTCAGTAACAAGGATGAAACAAGCCATATTAGAAATATTAATGGATGCTTAGTTTTGTACTGTCTTTACCGGTTGTTAATTAGCAGAAAGAGAAGAACAAATTTGTACCACTTAAAAGATAGAAGCAAGGAGGGGGAAATGTTTATGACTCTGAAAGTAAAATACTATTTTATGCTTCTGAATTAATAACTTGGCAATTAGCAATTGTATGTATTAAATAATACAAGAAAATAACTAGTATCATTTCCCACTAATCAGCTCTGCCAGCCGACTCTACCATGTCTTAGGGCCAATCAGACCCAACAAATTGCATGCAAATAAGTATGGAGCAAATACTTTTTTTTTCCTAATGCAAACAGAAAAAAAACAAAAAACAGGGGAGGGAGCTCTGCTTTGGCCTGATAAAACAAAAGGGAAGAAAGTGCTAGTTACACTGTTGTAGCTTTACAGTTACGCTGGTATAACTGATCCCTTACACTGATGTCCAAGCCTAGACCTATCAACTCTGTTTTGGCTTTTTCAGTTCAAGACATGGAAGCTGCAGTGTGGTGTAGATATGGGTAGCCAAAACAATTCCCCCACACCAACACCTTCCATCTCCTTAACAGTAAGGAATACCATCCATGACCTGACAATAATCATCTTCAAAAATGCTCACAAAATTAAAACATGCATCCTAAGAACTGTGACAGTGAGTTTAAAAACAAAAACAGAGGGGGGAAAACCCCATTTTAATGAGGCTAAAGGATATTGGTAGATACATGGGTATTAACTTCTTTAACTACCAGACGGTCCTGTGTTAGGGAATGGATTTGAAATTTACTACAAAGCTGGCAGGTCAGATCAAGTGTTCTCATTTTGCATGCCAAAATTACTGATGTCTCCATTGGACAATTGTGAAACTGACCAATTTTTCTTTGTTCCTGTCTCAATGTGTCTTTAATGGTGCTTTCCACAAGGCATTGTATGTGTAATAGACAGTAAACTAATCAGCCTTTAATTTCCTGAATCTGCACACAACCCTTTCCAGGTATTATTTTACATATACAAATAGGCTGATTTTTAGTCCTCAGGCCCAGTAGCTCCTTTTCAACCCTACAAACAGCCCACAAATCAAGTCATTTAAAGGCTAATAAAGATTGGTTGGAATCTACGCCAACAATCTTCACAGAGTTTTGACCGAACATGCTCTGAACACTTACATCTGAGGTAAAATATGTAAAGACTCACACTTAATTCGTGTAATTATGTCTGTAAAATTATAATACAAGCAAGAAATGCTGGATGTGGAAGTCAAAATTATTAAATCACATTCTGCATATAAGTACCCTAAGAATTAGGACTGTAAACGATATATTATTCATAAACAGTAACTGAAATTTACTCTGGTCATGTATTTACTACATCATAGTAACAATAAAAATAAAGAAATTAATAATAATGAGACAAACAGAAACTCAGGGGATGCCTCTCTTTAAGATTGACAATGCTGACCACTATTGATAGGTGACATTATGCTACTGATATGACTCAGAGGCAAGTCTTTTACCAGCTCTAAATGCTTTTTTCAAGCAGTTTTCAAGGAATTGCTGAGAAATTGATGTGTAGTTCAACAGAACGAGAAGAGGAACAAAAATGAAAAGGACTGAAGCAAAGCTCAGGTCTGAATAATGGAGAAAGAAGTTGTATCATATAATTTCCTCTGAATGGAACTAGCTCTGTGATCTTTCCCTGAGAGGCCAGTAATTTTATGAAACAATACTATTTTCTTCATAATTCCTTCAGGGGTGGAAAAACAAAAAAACCAGACAAACCTGATAGGATTGAATTTATTAGGTAGAACATAGCTTTCCAAACTGTGTGCCGCAACACACAGTTTAGTGTGTCATGACACAACCCGGAAGCGGCGGTGGGGGTGTGCATGGTGGTGGCGCGGGGGCGGCGGTGTGTATGGCGGCGGCGGCAGCAATGACGGTGGCAGCGGCGGCAGCAATGACGGCAGCGGCATGCCATCAACCCTTCAGCGTTTAGCGGAAAACACGAGGCCACTACCACCGTTGGTGTGTCACCAACGGCGGCAGTTTGGAAAGCACTGAGGTAGAAGATTGTAAAATATTCTGTTATCCTGTGAAACTCAGTGCAATGAAAAGCATGAATTGAGCAGCAGCATGAATAAGAACAAGGATTGTTCCAAAGAAACTTCCTATGTTCTTTTCTTATTTATGAATGACATGGGAAGCAACTACTCTGGCTTTTGCGAAAAAGCATACTGCTATCATGCTCTTGGTAGCCTTTTCAGTGAAAATCAAGATTTCCACAGAGTCTTCTATAACAAGATTCATTTAAAGGGTAATGAATAAAGTTACCAACATTTCAGCAACTGGATTACTTTCACTTTAGAGCCCAATTTTTCTTACAGTTCATTGGGTGGAAACTTGTTCAGGTTCTTGATAACTACTTTACTGTGAATTGGAAAGTTGGCTGTTCTTTTCATGCATAACTGAGTAATTTGCAGGTGGGTGATATTTTCCAAATGGTTGCTTGAGTTTTCATAGGATCTGAACAGACATTATAATTGCATGGCCCAAACAACAACAACTGTTAACATTACTACCATTACTGAAAGGAAGACTATTTTTAATCTAATAATTTTTCTTTATGCTCAGATTGACTTCTTACATTCTTTAACAAAAGAGGTAGGCAATTTTATACTGTGTAGTCTATTTTGTATGGGGAAAAGTTGTCTTAAATTCAGGTTTGTCTTCCTTTCAAGAAATGAAGTTGTTATTGTTGTTAGATACAAAATGTACAGATGTAGATAATGTGTGTTTCTCCCCAGGACAGTTATAGGACATGTTGAAGTTTGCCTACCTCAATTTCTGATGCTCAGCACTAAGCACAATTTTCTGGAAACACAAAGTCAGTATTTTTAAATGTTTGCTCTGTCCTGTTTGGTGTAAGTCAATCAACACACCTCTTTAGATGAATGATATGGTGAATGAATGAATGAATGAATGGTAAATATACCACTTTATTCACTCTTTAATATTGCTCCTGAAATATCACCCCTTAATCCACTGTTGTTTCTAGAAATATTGAAACACAAAATTTAAGCACCTAACATTTTATAATGGTTTACAGTTGCTGATGAAATGTGTTAATTGTTAAATAATATTTAAAGTAATTTAACTGTTCTGCATATAACACATTAAGAAAGCATAAGAAATTCATACTATAGTAACTACTGAAATCATTCATTCATTCATTCATTCATTCTTGTTATTACTGAAAAAGATGCTCCTTTCTGTCACTCTTCCTAACAGGAAACTTCAGATTGTAAACCAGGGATAAGGATCATTAGTGATGGAAAAGCTAACTTGCTACAGGTACAATGCATTTTCATCCATATCATAAATCATCAGTTAGTATAAGGAACCCAAACACCATTCCAGAGGGTAGCAAATTCACACTATGCTCTCATTTATCTATTATTAGATAAATGGCAGAAACTATAGATTCCCTGCAGAATCAAGGCAGAAGGAAAAACCAAAGACTGCTTCCAAGTTACAAATCGCCTCTCCTCCAGTTCCCCCTAAATATGAATATGAATATAAGCCTACTATAAATACAGTAAATCCACCAACAGAAATATAACACAACAGAGAGTTTATAAATTTCTAACTTAGGAATAGTGTCCTGGGTCCATCCAGGTGGGGTTGAACTACAGTTCCCAGCATTCCACACCATTACCCAACTGGCTGTAGCTAGCAACACCTGCAAGACCAATTGTTACCCTTGCAAAGGTTATTCCATCTATGAAGATGGTGCATTTCAGAGTAGTATAGCTCTTGTGGGCAGGAGTACTGCTGTGAAGATTGTCCCTTGTACCAGTAACTGATTTGAAAATATTGTCTCTGCATGAGGCAATTGCTCCAAAAGGCAGGTGTAATATACTACCCTCTCTCTCTCTTTTGCAAGCATAAGCAGCATTTATTTAATGAGTGGAGAGAAGCAGACTACAATGAAGTTAAAGTAATGTAGTGGCCTTGCTTACATTTTCTGATTTTCCAAAGAGCAATCAAACTGAAGAAAAAGTTTACATGGATGGAATGATAACACATTAGCAGGTTAGATTGTGAGCATATCACAGGTCAGAAAATGCATCTATTATAGATTAGTGCCCAGATTCAAGAAAAAAGTTATCTTCAAGATACTTTGAACCAGTTATGACTGTTTGCAGATCACATTAAGCCACAATCCATGCTTTATAAACTATCATTACATGGTTTACTCAATTTGCTACGTCCAAACCAAACCAACCAACCACATTATGGCTGTTTTGAAAGTGTTACATATCTTACATTCTTATACAGGAGGCTGTCTAGTGATGCAAAGCCACTGGAAGATGCCAGGCTGATTGGGGGTGGGGAGGCTTAGCAGAGTTTTTGTTTTGTTTTTGTGGAGTTAAGGATAAGAATGAGAACTCAAGACCTCTCAAGGCAAATTGTTCTCATCGTCATCCTTCAACCTCTGCTGAACACCCCCACCAACACCCCCCATTCCCGCTGCAATCATCTGTGATTGCTATCTGTCTGATTGCTCCTGCTCCTATTTGCATCCCTAAACCCCCAAAACTGTAAAAAGAGTTCAACAAACAAACAAGCAAATATGAGATCCTCTAAACTGATTTCAGGCATTCTGGGATAGTTAGGGGTTTACAGTATGGATGGAAATATGCAAGGTTTTTCATCCAGGAACTTCCTGTTCTCATTCCTGTTCTTCCTGATCATCATCACCACCACCATCATCATCCAAAAACATCACAGTAGTGAAATTTAGTCATTTTGCCATAGAATTTCATCAGTGGGGTCTTAGGTTGCTGGAGCTTCCAAATAAGGTGCTGGGATATTGTCTGAAGCCCCAGGTTGTCTGATCCTGATTTATATCTATGGAGTAAATAAATATACATTTTAGATATTTATTTTCCAGGTGGCAACCTAGTTCTGTCAAGTTTCTTGTTCTGGATTGTGTTGAATTTTATTTTGCTTCTCAAATACCTAAAAAGCTTTTATTTACTCAAGTTTGTTCCAAACTACAAGAACTTTGTCTCTGCTTCAAGAATAGGTGACATAAATATATTTGGATTCCCCCCCCCCCGCCTCAATTATTTTACATGGTCCCTCTGACAAATCAAATTGATTTCGTTGAATACATTCTGCTGCCTTCTTTCCTTATATGTCATTGCCACAATTTACTTCCTCACATTTACTTAACCTGGTTTGCCACTTATTTTCCTTCATTAATTTTGTCCTTTACAAATATGCTAAATAGAGCAGAAAACAATGACCATCTCTAACAGGCCTGCTGCCTCACCCATACGAATCTGTCTTTTCATTCATTATAATTCTTTCTATCATTGCCTTCTTCCTAGTTGTAATAGTGAAATTATCTATTCTGATTTAAGTCTTTGGAATGTAGAAATACAGATTCTAATCTAAATCTTGTAATTCCTGCAATATATGAGCCTGAAATTAGACTGGAAAAACCTATTGAGGAAAGACAGATTAAAAATTCGAATCAAGGAGTTGCACAGCATTCTGAGCCATTTAAGCTTTCTGTTGCATTTAGTACTCTTTTCTAATCATCTGGAGTTTTGAAACAGTTCCCAGCTCAATAGACAGTGTAAGATTAAAGCTTAGAAACTTCACAAACCTTATTGTTATGATTTGAAGGACCGCCTCCATGAGGATATTTTCCTTTTCCACAAGATCAGATCGGGTGGGCACACTCCAGATCCCCTCCCTTAATGTTGTCATCTAGCAGGGCCTAGGAAGTGCACCTTCTCCATAGAAGGTGTCCCTGCCCTGTGGAATATCCTACCCCCTGAGCTCTGATGGTCCCTCATCCCTCTTGCCTTCTGCAAGTCCTTGAATAGCTGGCTCTTCCTGCAAGCATTAGGGCAAAATGAGGCTGGAGCCCAGCAAGGTGGGAGAGTGTTGTCCTGGGCTGGCTGAGATGATAGATAGATAGATAGATAGATAGATAGATAGATAGATAGATAGATAGATAGATAGATAGATAGATCTCAGAAGAACACTTTTAGCCAGATACTTATTTCAATGCTCCTTAGTTGTGTTGTGTTTTGTTTTGTTTTGTTCTGAGGAAACAAATTGTTGTACAAAAATAACATATACTAAATATATCTTCCTTTCAAGAATTAAAAAAATTAGTGTAAATCCAGCATGAAATCAGACTAGAAAGTTCATCTGCTATCTCCCCTAGATTGAGTACTAGAAATGAACACATTTTCTTGGAAAGAAATGTGTTGCAATACAAGCCAAGTAAACCCTGGAGGTGAAGCAAGTACAAGCAACTGATATTATGATTTCCCCAAAATGTGGAATCTCTGAAAATGAACAGAGAGATCTCCACCACTGATGGTTCAATAGAAAAGTATATATATGACTGTGACCTTTAGATATTTTCCCCAGGGTTCCTGCTTTACAATTTCTTTTGAAATATGAAATTATACTCCGAATATGGCTGTTGAACTTTGTCCTACAATTGATGAGCTTGGCTAAGAACCATGGCAGACAACTGTATCTCTTTTTACTGCCAGTATACTCTGCTGACTGGAATTGCTAGGGGTAGGAATCCCCATCCCATTTTTAGAGGCATATTGATGGTATGCCACACTTTTTTATTACCCTTGTGTTCTGTTCCCCCTCCAGGTTGTGGTTAGTAGCATAGTCGTTGTGCATTTTATTGGCACAGTAATCTGAAATGCTGTATATATCAAAAAGTTGTGTGAATTAAAAAGGCAGAGTAGTTCTATTTAAGTTCATAGGGCCATAGGTGAAGGCAGGAACTGATGTTTCTCTCTATAGTCAGAACTACAGAAGGGCCCCTGCAACTTTAAACAATTATTCAAAAGAGTTTTAATATTTATTTATTTATTTATTTATTTTTATTTTATCCTATTTATACCCCGCCTATCCCCTCCCTACTGGAGGACTCTAGGCGGCTTACAACATCAGTACATTTCAATTATACATTATACATCATACATCATATAAATTTAAATTTACCGCGCGATAGGGAGGAGGACAGGGAACCGGCTCTTCAGCTGCAGGCACTGGACTACATGCCCCAGCATGCCTCGCTTCCGCGCCAGCTGCTGACGTCCAGGAAGCTGTTCTTTCCGGATCCGTCATCCTCCGCCGTCATCACCGGGATTCCCTAGGTCTTCTTCGGAACGAGGACGACCCTCCGCTGGACGCCGGCAAATTGACCCACGAAGTGGTACCCATTTTTCTACTCGCATATGCTTTCGATCCGCTGGGTGGGCAGAAGCTGGAGCTAGTGGCGGGAGCTCACCCCGCCCCGCCGTTTCGAACTGCCAACCTTGTGGTCGGCAGACTAACGGCTCAGCGGTTTAACCTGCTGAGCCACCGCGCTCCTTTAATAGGTAGACTATTCATAAATATATACACTTGTGCAATGTTGTTGCCTATATCTGTTGAAAATGTAGAAGCATGTTTTTGTTTCAATCTTGCAATCTAAGAAAGACAGGTTTGAGACTTGAGGAAGGAAAAAAAATAACCAGGACTTGTGCAGGATTCTTGCACTAAATTTCTGATGTTTAATGGCAGAGTTACTTTTACACTGAATCTTGGGGCAAACCCAACATCACCTAGAGGTCAATTGCACTGAAAATTCCATTTAACTTTGTGCACTCAAGAGAATGACACTCTATTTAGAGTTGGAATCTTTTAGGGGCTAGTTCTTATGTGATGTGAGGCTGATCATATTTAGCGTCATCTTAAGGGTGAAGCAGATACAGTAATTTCAGTCCTTCTGGAAGCTAATACCAAAGATCTTGCATCAAATAAAAAAGGTTCCCCCGCAGAGTCGAATCCGACTCTAGGAGCTGTTGCTCATCTCTGTTTGTTAGCCGAAGAGCCAGCGTTGTCCAAAGACGCTTCCGTGGTCATGTGGCCGGCATGACATGCACGGAACGCTGTTACCTTCCCACCGAAGTGGTACCTATTTATCTACTTGCATTTGCATGCTTTTGAATTGCTAGGTTGGCAAGAGCTGAGGCGAGTGCGGGAGCTCACTCGAACCTCCGAACTTGCGACCTTCCGATCGACAAGCCTGGTGTCTTAACCGCTGAGCCATCGTGCCCCCTTTCATGCATCAAGTACCTATATATAATTAACATTTAAATCTACTTTTGTTCCTACATATTTTGATTTTAGGTCTCTAATCACATCTTTATCTCCCATCCTCACTAGTACCTGTGCTAGAATCATAGTCAAATGATAGAAAACAATACTCAAGCATACAGTAGATCTATAAGGAAAAGCAGCACTGACTAATGCTATGCTTTCATTTACAAAGATTGTAGGGATGTAGAAAATTGTTCCATGCACAAACCATTGCATGCACAGAACACCTGGTTTTCAGTGGTGCCTGAACCAAAACAGATGCTTTTGCTTCATTACAAGAAAGGATGGGGGGGGGGGCAAGAGAGGGCAGAGAAAAAATAGCAATATTGGCAGCCAAGGGAAGACAGGAAGGGAACAAAGGGAACAGTCTTATGATTGGAGGTGGGCAGGCCAGTGGGATATGCAGTGGTTCTCCCCCTTCATCCAGGATCAGTTCCAATGGTGTTGGTAGGAAGAGATTTATGGTAGGAGGAGACAGCTACTTTGTGGGGTCCCGCAAGGCTCTACAATATCTCCACTCTTTTTTAACATCAATAGGTGTTGTGGCTAGGCGAAGAACGATGCTGAGCCCGAGAGAAGCTCTAGATCTTTATTCTCTACCTTACACAGAATCTTACCAAACTAAGCCACCAGAACAGTTCACTGGGAAAAAAACCCAAGCTTGCTAAGGCGGGTCTGGCCTGATTCTCTTGGATGGCTGCCCAAGGTCTTCTGTGCTATGAAAGCGCTTCTCACCCTGGAAAGCGTCCCCCCCTTCTAGTCCTGCGATCTCCATAACACTAGGAAAGTGATGGATGAGATCATCCATGTGTTACCCTAGCTGACCAAGTGATGCCATCAAGTTATTTCTGTTGTCTGGAGTCTGTGGAGGTCTGGATGAGAAATAAGATGCTTCAGCTTAACCCTGGAAAGACTGAATGGATGTGTTTCTTAGGGCTCCCTGGATATGGGATCTTCCCATCTGTAGTTCTGGATAGTGTAGCACAACCCTATACAGAACTGGTGCACAATTTGGGGATCAGCAGTTGTTACCAGAAGGGCCTTTGCACAAATCCTTGTGTAACAACTACACCCTTTGCAGGATTAGCAGCCTTAGTCAAAGTCATTCAAGCCTTGGTCATCTCTTGTTTGGACTATTCTAATGCACTCTACATGGGACTGCCCTTGAAGTCCATCCTGAAGCTGCAACTCATTCAGAACACAGAGGCATGGATATTCATGGATCTACCATGGCACAACCCACTATTTTCCATGCTGCAATGACTTCCAGTAGGCTGTATTCAGTCCAAGGTTCTGGATATCACTTATAAAGCCCTACATACACAGGGAAAGATTACTTGTGGAGTCGCCTATATCAAATTGACTGTGCCCATCTCTTTTGTTCCAACAGGGTGGGCATGCTCCAAGTCCCCTCTATAAAAGTATCATCAGGCAGGACCTAAGATTTATGCCTTTTCTGTTGTGGCACCAGCCCTCTGGGACAGCACACTTTCTAAGATTCTGATTAGGCCATGATGTCCAAGGAGCCTACCTGTATTGGGAATGGAATGGAATGAAATGACTACAGGTTGGCCTCAGGTTATATTTCTTTGGTGGTGGTTTTTTTTTAACCTTGTTGGTTTTGGTTTAAATTCTGTGTTAGCTGTCAGGGTTGCAATTTGTGATTTGGGCAGTCATATATAATAAATAAATAAATAAATAAATAAATAAATAAATAAATAAATAAATAAATAAAATATTTCAGCAAATTTGAATGCATAATTAATATTTCTATGCAATTGTATAGGTTCAGAATAAGAAAGGAGTAAATGTCAGATTCAGAAGTTTGGACTCCCTTTCAGTCAATATTTTGTAGCACCTCTTTTGGCAGAAACAGTTTCCGAACTTTTCCTAAAATCATTTCTACTTTTTATTTTGGTTTTTTTCCCCGTATTCTTTCTTGCAAAACTGTTGTAGCTCAGAAATATTCAAAATGTAACTCAAATCAACCATAAAGCTTTCCATGAAATAATTTTTTTTTGAAATGTACACTGCTCAAAAAAATAAAGGGAACACTGAAACAACACAATGTAAGTCCAAGTCAATCACACTTCTGTGAAATCAAACTGTCCACTTAGGTAGCAACACTGATTGACAATCAATTTCACATGCTGTTGTGCACATGGAATAGACAACAGGCGGAAAGCATAGGCAGTTAGCAAGACATCCCCAATAAAGGAGTGGATCTGCAGGCGGTGACCACAGACCACTTCTCAGTTCCTATGCTTTCTGGCTGATGGTTTGGTCACTTTTGAATGCTGGCGGTGCTTCCACTCTAGTGGTAGCATGAGACGGAGTCTACAACCCACACAAGTGGCTCAGGTAGTGCAGCTCATCCAGGATGGCACATCAATGCGAGCTGTGGCAAGAAGGTTTGCTGTGTCTGTCAGCGTAGTGTCCAGAGCATGGAGGTGCTACCAGGAGACAGGTCAGTACATCAGGAGACGTGGAGGAGGCCGTAGGAGGGCAACAACCCAGCAGCAGGACCGCTACCTCCGCCTTTGTGCAAGGAGGGACAGGAGGAGCACTGCCAGAGCCCTGCAAAATGACCTCCAGTGGGCCACAAATGTGCGTGTGGCTGCTCAAACGGTCAGAAACAGACTCCATGAAGGTGGTATGAGGGCCCGACGTCCACAGGTGGGGGTTGTGCTTACAGCCCAACACTGTGCAGGACGTTTGGCATTTGCCAGAGAACTCAAGATTGGCAACTTCGCCACTGGCGCCCTCTGCTCTTCACAGATGAAAGCAGGTTCACACTGAGCACATGTGACAGACATGACAGGGTCTGGAGACGCCGTGGAGAACGTTCTGCTGCCTGCAACATCCTCCAGCATGACCGGTTTGGCAGTGGGTCAGTAATGGTGTGGGGTGGCATTTCTTTAGGGGGCTGCACAGCCCTCCATGTGCTCGCCAGAGGTAGCCTGACTGCCATTAGGTACCGAGATGAGATCCTCAGACCCCTTGTGAGACCATATGCTGGTGCGGTTGGCCATGGGTTCCTCCTAATGCAAGACAATGCTAGACCTCATGTGGCTGGAGTGTGCCAGCAGTTCCTGCAAGACGAAGGCATTGATGCTATGGACTGGCCCGCCCGTTCCCCAGACCTGAATCCAATTGAGCACATCTGGGACATCATGTCTCGCTCCATCCACCAACGCCACGTTGCACCACAGACTGTCCAGGAGTTGGGGGATGCTTTAGTCCAGGTGTGGGATGAGATCCCTCAGGAGACCATCTGCCACCTCATCAGGAGCATGCCCAGGCGTTGTAGGGAGGTCATACAGGCACGTGGAGGCCACACACACTACTGAGCCTCATTTTGACTTGTTTTAAGGACATTACATCAACGTTGGGTCAGCCTGTAGTGTTCTTTTCCACTTTAATTTTTGAGTGTAACTCCACATCCAGACCTCCAGGGGTTGCTTACATTTGATTTCCATTGCTTTTTGTGTGATTTTGTTGTCAGCACATTCAACTATGTAATGAACAAAGTAATTAATACGAATATTTCATTCATTCAGATCTAGGATGTCTTATTTCAGTGTTCCCTTTATTTTTTTGAGCAGCTTATTTTGAAAAATACTGACATTTCAGGTTGCCTGACCTTGAAACAAAACACATGTTGAAGGTTTCATTTCAAATATGATATACAATTGATAATTCAAGCTGGTTCCACGATAAGTTTCTTTTATTCCGAGTGCCACTGTTGGACTTTTTATGTTGCTATTAGAACAGCTAACAGACACATTTCTGTTATTTATTTATTTATTTATTTATTTATTTAATTTAGTTTCTATCCCTTTATTATTTTTATAAATAACTCAAGGCGGCAAACATACCTAATACTCCTTCTTCCTCCTATTTTCCCCACAACAACCACCCTGTGAGGTGAGTTGGGCTGAGAGAGAGTGACTGGCCCAAAGTCACCCAGCCGGCTTTCATGCCTAAGGCGGGACTAGAACTCACAGTCTCCTGGTTTCTAGCCCGTTGCGTTAACCACTAGACCAAACTGGCTCTCTGTTTTAATTTCATTTCTGTTGCTTTATTGGTAAAGATTGATGAAGCTGATCTGGGAGGATGGATAACAGAGCAGGAGAGATAGTAGTCCAGACTGAAGAGGACAATTTGCAGCTAAATTCATTGCCTGTCTGGTAAGTTACTAGTTTTTTTAAATAAGTGGTTGCTCTGAGGAATTTAGAGTTCATGTGAGTGTGTAGCTTGCAAAAGAAAGCTGTTGTACATCCTAATGCAATATTGAAGATACAACACCTGTTAATACGTTTGCATATTTGGTTTGCTGAGTACTGTACATGCTTAACAAACCAGCATAGCATGTTTTTAAAATTATTATTATTTAAACTTATATTACCGCCCATCTCCCCCAGTCAGGGGACCCTGGGCGGTTCACATATACAAAAATGTATTTGGCATTAATATAAAGACTTGTTTTAATTTATGCTGTGTTAATGTGTGCTATATGTTAGTAGCAAACAAATTGCTCTGCATGCTCTTTTGACCTATTGCTTTTGGGGTTCAGAGTGAATTTAAAAATGCTTAAAGAATCCTATTTTTCTGTGGGATTATCTGTGAGTTTAGCTCTTGAGTTTACATATACTTAACTTTTGTTGATTCACATTTTGGCTACATACAGAGGTGATTATTATTTATCTGTTGGTAAATTTTTCAGAATGATTTTTGCTTGATGGGTGAGTCTGGAGCATTGGAGCAAATTTTTTATTAGGTTTTTTCCCCGTTGTGATATAAATGCTATAATGCAAGTCATACATAGCACAGCATTTGCAGCAAAATTGTTTTATTTTTGGAAAAGAAAGCCAAGAAACCAAAACCAAAAACACCTACCCTCACTTAGCAGCAAGAATACAATTTTCACTAGCTGGGTGTCTCTTATTTTCATTTCCATATGAACAGCTTGCGCTATTGCTAACTGCTAAAATAAATACTAATGGAAAAAAATGTTGATGAAAGATTAGCTACTTTTGTTCTGTTAATGTGCACTGGTTGAGCCATCAGGGAGTCACTTAAGAAGGTAAAAGATTTTGTTGAGGGCTTTGTGTGTTTTTCTATTCATATACAAAGTGCCTCTTTAACTTTATTCTATGATAAGTATTTTTAAATATGTTTTAAAATCACCCATTGGACAATGTTTATACCGCATGGATTGTGATCCTTCCTACCCTTGTAGCCCAGATAAGAAAAACAAGGGAGCAAGGGGCTGGTTCCGATTTCTCTATGGCTTGAACATTTGATATAGGCAATTCTCATTATTTGCGGAAGTTCCATTCTATGAAAATGCCGTGAATACCGAATTAGCAAATGCTGAAACCTCAGCTGGGAACATGTCACCATCAGGCGATTCCAATGTTTTGCCACTCCGCATGTCTTCAAATAAGCACAACAGCACTGCAAGTACTGACTTTGGGGTGACAAAAACATTTTCGCGAATAAGCAAATTTGCAAATATGGAACCCATGAATAGAGGATTGCCTGTGTTTCTTTATTAAAAGGTAAAACATTTATATGATCTGAAGAGAAACTAGAGTATGAATGATTTTTTTGTGTGTATAATATTTCTCGTTTTGCTCCATCACAGCAATCCAACAAAGTGATTTGAGTAAGGCTTTCCTTCTGAGCTTGGGACAAAATAAAAAATTTTCAATTTCATGTTCGATTTAGAATAAACACTACCATCATAAAATACATTTTAATTTGTAAAAGTAATCTACTATTTAACAAATGTATTTTCTGAAGATTTGTAATGTATTTTCTGAAGATTTGTAATGTTTAATTAACATTCCTTTGGGACAAGTTTCTAAATGTGGTTGCTTTTGCTTTTTTTAATTCCCCACCCACTTGTAGTAAATATACTTTGAAAAAAATAATTATCATTTATTAGCATCCCACTAGACCATAGTTTTTTCAAACTGTGTGTCGCAACACCTTAGTGTGTCGCAACACAGTTTAGTATGTTGTGAAGCGGCGGCGCGGGGGCGTGCGCGGGGCGGTGGCAATGTGCAGGGCGATGGTGGCGCGCCATCAGCACTTCCGCATTTTAGCAAGGCCGCCGCCATGCACGCCGCCACCGCCCCCCCCCACGCCGCTGCATGTGCCACTGCCATTGGTGTGTCGCCAATGGCGGCAGTTTGGAAAGCACTGCACTAGACATTATTGCACAACTATGATGGAAAGACATTCCCAAGACAGCTATCTCATAGTTAAAAGTTTTCTCCAATCATTGTAACATAAGCCATTGGAATAAAATGTGATTCAATTTTTCTGAAATGCAAAATAGCTGAACTTCCATCCATCTGTCCTTTGCTAAAACATACTTGAAGTGTTCAAATTCAGACCTGAAAAATTCATTCATTGACAATTGCAGGAAGTAGCAACTGTTCCCTATTATTTAATGGGAATGCATCTGAGTGCCTTTTGTTGGTTTATAGGATTGCGAAGAATTGTCCTTCTTAGAGATTTATGATTGAAATGACAGCTGCTGTACATTAATAGCAAACAGATAAAAGGTAAAGGTTCCCCCCGCACATTTGTGCAGTCATGTCCGACTCTAGGGGCTGGTGCTCATCTCCGTTTGTTAGCCAAAGAGCTAGTGTTGTCCAAAGACGCTTCCACGGTCATGTGGCCGGCATGATGCACACGGAAAGCTGTTACCTACCCACCGAAGTGGTACCTATTGATCTACTTGCACTTGCATGCTTTATAATTGCTAGGTTGGCAAGAGCTGGGGCGAGTGCGGGAGCTCACTCGGTCATGCGGGGCTAGGAATTCGAACCTCCGAACTTGCGATCTTCCGATCGACAAGCCTGTCGTCTTACCCGCTGAGCCACCACACACCCTCTGAGCCACCATGCCCCCAAACAGATACATGTATACATTAATGTTATTTTACTGGACTATATAAGTCAGTCAGTAGTTCTTAAGCACATCTGAAGTTTTGTCTACTTTATTTAATATACAGTACCTTGTCTTTTCTGTACATTTTAATAACAAATAGATTTAAACAAAACAAGTCTCCCCCAAATACACACACACACACACACACACACACACACAGAGAGAGAGAGAGAGAGAGAGAGAGAGAGAGAGAGAGAGAGAGAGCGCCAGACAAGAGACAGATACAGAGTGTAGTGGTTAAGGTGCAAGGCTAGGAGACCATGAGTTCTAACCTTAGACATGAAACCAGCTAGGTGACCTTGGGACAGTCGCTGTCTCTCAGTGAGTGGAAGAAGGCAACAGAAAACCACTTCTATATATTATTATATTGTATTGTATTGTATTGTATTGTATTGTATTGTATTGTATTGTATTGTATTGTATTGTATTGTATTATTATATTATTAATTATATTATTATAATATATATATACACATACACACACACATATATATACACACACACAAACACAAAATACACACATACACAGGGACACAGTGTGTTTGTGTGTGTGTATCTAAGTGTGTTTGTGTGTGTGTATCTATGTACAGAGAGAGAGAAAGAGATTGATTGGGGGGCTGACAGGGAGAAAAATGCAGACCTGCATGATTAGAGCCTCCATTATGCAGTACTTAGGATATGTTTTCTTTAATATGGCTATGAGCAGATTTCTTTTCCCTTCTGGCATTATGAGGAAAGGTACAATTAGAAAATAATTTCTCCAGCAGTGTGTATGTTGCGAAACATTGCCAATAATCCTGGGATTTGTTAAGATGCAGGAAGTTACATGAATGCATAGAATTATTCAATTGTAGAGAATAATTCAATATTTATTTCTCTTTGAGTGAGATGAGTAGTGACTAAATTTGAAATATAAATAAGTAAATAAATTCAATATTCAATTGTGTCATCTGTTGAAGGGCAATTCAGTAGATTACACAAAAAAGAAAACAAGGGAATCACACAAACTAGTTTTGTGAGAATGGAAAGAAAGTGATTGGCATCAACAACACTTAGGAAGTACAAATAATTACAGAATGAATACCATCTTTTGGTCACTAGTTATAAAGACTCAGTTTGGTCTAACAGATAACACTAGGTTAACCTGGCTACAAATCTCAGCTATATACGCTCATAGTCATGTTGGACATGTTATTCTAGGAACAGAGAACAATGAGCAATTGATAAAAAACACACAGAAGGTTTGGTACACTAAAGAGTGAGGTTTCAGGACTTGGAGGTAAATTACATATTTAATTAATTATAGCACAGGATTTTAATATGCTAAAAATGCAGCTTTCATTTAAAGCATTCAGCCATACATGTATTTATAGCCTACCATTCTTTTAGATAAATCTGCAAATATATGAATACAACTTGATGAATCTTGAAAAAGATACAACATGATACTCATAATGTTCTTATCATTCAAAACAGTTATCTGTAAATTCTATAAATAGTACCACACAAAACAAAGGCAACATGTGTACATAATTTCAATCTGTAAAATGTATTCAGTTATTTTTTCCCCTGCTCCAGAATTTAGCAGTGTGTCTTGTTAAGTACATAGATTTCTATTTTCATAGTCAGAACTACAGATATTGTTATTAGGTATATTGTGGACATACTGAAAATGTACAATAATGCAGCAAAGGAAACAGTATACAGTAAGCTGAATCAGTCATGACTTCATCAGATGGGGTTAATCAAGCAGGAAGGTAAGTTTGAAGAAGAAAGAGAGGAAGAATTGTTTGTGATACTTAGCAGATTTCAAGTGCAAAGGTTCCACAAAAGCTGGAAGATGTGTTTACAATTGGCAATGAAAAGGAAGACAAAAGGGCAAAAGCTTGGGAAAATGAAAACAGAAGAGTCCAACGGCAAAACACTACTCATAAAAAAGGCAATAACAAGATACACGTTTGATTGTGCTGCTTGAAATCACACCTGCTGAAATGTTATAGAACTTCCCACCTTTTTAGTACAGGAATCCCAATTAAGTCATCCCTGATACATTTATGATTTTGCCACTAAAACAATTGTTCTTAAAGAACTTGCATAAAAGAACAAATAGGTCACTCCCTGCAGTGATGTGAATTATTTGCTGGGTTGACCCAGACAAATAAATACTCTGCAAGACCATGATTGGGTTCACACATTGCACTAAGCCATGAGATGGTTTGCTTGGTTTTTAGCTTGAGTAAACAAAAAACAATGTTAGTTGTAAATTGTGATTTATGACTTAGCATACTGTTGGAAACCTTTCCAAACTTTCATTTGAAGGGTGCCAGGTTTATGCAATGTTAGGAGAATAAAATTTGCAGCCAGGGTTATGTATGTGTTGTTTTTTTCTTTAACCCTGTTATGCCTATTTTAGAGTGTACACTATAGTTTTCATATACATCTCACCAATCAAATAGTAAAACATGCTGCTGCATATTTTTGACAATTGTGCCACTATTACTTGGTGTGACTGAAGGTGACACTCGGCCACAAAAAAGTGTCTGAGGGTTATAAAAATATATATATAATTTGTGCAACATTTTAATCTATGTTAAACACAGAAAACTACAAAAATGTAAAAGATGTTGAAGACAGACCTAAAGCATTCCTGTTTAGATGGTCACAAAAGCTTGCACATAAATCCAAAGATTATCATTGGTAGCAGAATCTTGTATTAAATTCCATCCAAAGTGATTCTAATATAGTTCTGGATGAGGGGTGCATCCAACCGAAAAACACTGAGCATTTTCAGAATTTTTCTGAAGATAAAAATGATGGAAGAAGTAATGAGAAAATTCAGGAGGGCTACTAATTGAAATAATGTAATCTGGACTCTAAATTTTTATGAAGAAAGGGCATTTGTTTTTAAAGAAGTAGTAATCTAGAAACATCCTAGGTTTCAAACACGTTTCTGGCAAAAGATTTTAATTCTTAATTAAGCTGAAGTGTAAAAAATGAAACACAGTACTATAATAGTACAAAAAAACACTATGTTTTTTAAAAAAGCATACTAAATTTAAAAGATTAAAAAGTAAAACATTGTGGAGTCCTTGGTGCTCTCTGAGCCTTGTTGTTTTCTTGCAGACGTTTCATTGCCAGGCTAGGCAACATCTTCAGTGCAAAACTGAAGTTTCGCACTGAAGATGTTGCCTAGCCTGGCAATGAAACATCTGCAAGAAAACAACAAGGCTCAGAGAGCACCAAGGACTCCACAGTTCAACCCTGAGCTACAAATATTCTCTTCGATAAGTAAAACATTGTTCAATCAAATGGTGGTAAACCAAACAATTCTGGCTTGAAATCACTCATGGACCCCAGTACTAGAGTTGCTTCTTTTGTAAGATCTTTGTTCAAGTTTTCATCTGGAATCATGATCACTTGCATCCCAGCCATCAGTGATGCCTTCACTCCATTGGGAGCATCTTCAAATACAAGACACTGAGGATTAGGAAATAAAAGAAGCAAATTAAACAGAAGCAAATGATTTACTCTGCCATGACTATCCTTTCCCATAAATGATCTTGATTTACCTTAAACTTGATGCCTTCTTGAGACACTTGGGGAATAACTTTGTGGAAGAACTTATTTTTAAACATATACTTGACTTTTACTTTTCTGAATTCACACTGCTGTGAACACTGCTGGCATATGTTGAAATGTAATCACCTGCCGTACCTTAAGACCATACGCTTTGTATCACTAGGATTAGTATTAGTATAAACCCAACTTATTTATCAGATTTATGGAATGATAAATATGCAAAATTACAAGTTCCTGTATTTTTACAACCTCTCTAGCATCTTAGTGCACTGCGACCTTCAACTATATTGGCCAGTAAAATTATTCAAATTGTCTAAGAATCACAATATTATGAGCATTATTATCAGTCTAGTATCCATACATAATAATTGTAACACGGAACAGGAAGAAGGAAAAAATTATAGGGAAAATGTATCTGAATTTTATTTATTCATTTATTTAATCAACTTATATAGCTGCTCAACTCATGTATTGAGACTCTGGGTGGCTAACATCAGGTTAAAAACAGGTAAACAAAAAAATATCCAAAACCCATAGAGAAACAGAAATAAAACACAATACATATGAAGGTAACCGCAATCATTCTGATAAATTATGCAGCACAGGTTTCTCTTAACACTGTGGGAAAAGCTAGCTTTTTAAGGTCTTAGATGGGCAAAGCCTTTTGTTAGGCCAACCTGCGTTTAGTAGTACAGACAAAATCCCACCGCCCCGAGAACCCAATGACCGGGCATCAGGTCAGAGCTTAGGGGGCTGGAATCAGTAGCAAGCTGTCAGACCACTGCCCTCTGAAAGTTTTAAAAAATAACTTTCTATATGGCATAAAAGGAGGAGGAAACCTAATACAGTATGATCAAAAGCAGAAAGTAGATTTTCCAGTGCCACTGTTATTAGTTATTAGTAAAACATGATAAATCATATACATGCAACAATTTGAAGCTTCACAGGGCGATGAATAAGAATTCATACTCATAAAAAATTAAATATCACAGTTTAGTATACTGTTTTGCCATTGATGTCAATGTAAAAATACTGATGTTATTGCAATAAGAGTTGTCATTAAAACCAAGCACGCTTGCTGAACTACTTCTGTATTTTTATTTATGTATTGCCAGCGTGGCAAATTCTGAAACAAATATTTTATTTAAGCCATTCTTTTCTTATATTAAACAATAAATTATTTATTAAGAAATAAATATATGTCTGCATTTTTAAATTAATTGAATTCATTTTGTTCATAAAATATTTGCATTGTTTTTGTTCTCTTCCAGTTGTTGTTATATAAAGATTTTTATACCTCCTTTGTCTGCAGTCTGCTAGTGTCTCCAGTACTAATACTATAAAAACGTAACAGAGTAAAACAGTATACCCCACATTTATAAAATGAAAATATGAAGCAATTACATTAAAAGTCAGAGCTTTTTAATACAATATATATACTTCTCTATTTTAACAGAGATCATTTACATACAGTTGAATTTCCAATGCTTCCCCCCCCCCCTTCTCTTTCTCTAATTTCCTGAAAAATAAATAAGTGAGTTTGGTCAACTATCTCATGTAAGTCTATAGCTTGAATCATGTCAACTGGATTTCTATTTTCTCAGTGGAAACATTTCGCTCCTTATCCAAGGAGCTTCTTCAGTCTGAGCAAAGTTAGTAAGGGAATCCTAAATATGTTTCTAGGTAGCTGTGTGACCTTACACCTGGGGCTAGGTCATGGTTATATTGAGATGTTATTTTAAGTCCTTTTATCATCTAAAGGAGGATCGTTAAGATCACCATGCTGCTGTTGAGCTTGTGAAATGGTCTTAATCTTCCTAGGCACAGAAGACAAAGCAGGGAGGAAGATGGGGGAAAGATTGTGCCTGAGGCCCCCACCTCTATTCAAGGAAGGATTTTCCAAGTTGGCATAAATGGATTCCTTGACCCCTCTCTCAAACCACCTATCTTCTCTGTCTAAAATGTGAACATTAATGTCCTCAAATGAGTGTCCTTTTTTCCTTTAGATGAAGATAAACTGCTGACTCTGGTCCTGTGGTGTTACTTCTCCTGTGTTGGGCCATCCTCCTGTACAAAAGTTGTTTGGTTTCTCCAATGTAGAGGTGTAAGGTCACACAGCTACCTAGAAACATATTTAGGATTCCCTTACTAACTTTGCTCAGACTGAAGAAGCTCCTTGGATAAGGAGCGAAACGTTTCTACTGAGAAAATAGAAATCCAGTTGACATGATTCAAGCTACAGACAATTCCACCTGGATGACTGAGAACCTTCATAGACATATCTCATGTAAGGTTTCTGAAATATGTGTCTGAAGACATACCCTACCCTACCCTACCCTACCCTATTTATTTGAATTTACTTTCCATCAGACTTTGAATGGTAAATAATAATCAAAACATTAAAACAATAAAACAATACACATAGTGTCAAAAACAACCCTAGTGCCATCTACTAAGGGCATGCCAGATCTCAATGTCCCCCAAATGGTATCTCAACGAGCCATGTTTTTACTGCCCTGAGAAAACCTAACAGGAGAAAGGTGGCCCAGATGTTTGAGGGCTAGCTTTTCTGCACCATTGTGAAGACTCATGTATAGGACCCTGCAAATGGAATTACAAGCCTTCCCCCGCTCCTGATTTCCCTGGATGTGCAAATGCACTTTCTAGAAGATGATCTTGAAGGTATTCAGACCATAAGCCTCATTTCCTCTTGTGCCATTTGAAGCACAGATGAGAACAGTGGTTTCACTCTTAATCACTACTGGTCCTATTCCTAACTTTTATGTAGCAGGTCTGAAGAAAAGTCCACAGCTCTTCCACATGATCAGAAACATCTACAGTCCATATTCCTCAATATGTTAAGTATTTTAGACCTGCACTGGAATTCAGAATCATGACATTTTCCTTACAGCACTCTTTTTTAACTATAAGAAATGTTTTCTCCGAAGTCCTTAAATTGTACCGTGACATAAGAAATCCTGTACCAATGAAGATTTCTCACACCCACACACAGCAAAAGTAGAAACAAATTTTCACCATTATAAGAGGCACTTATCAGAAGCCTGTAATCATATAGCTGGTGTTCCTCTGTAGGGCACATACTTGCAATCTGCTGATTAAGATGGTGAGACAAGGATTAGTTGAAACCTAAATTCCTATTACTTTTCATCAAGGTAGTGTTCATGTGGATAAGCCCTAAGCAGGAAAAAACATTGTTTTTTTTAAAAAAAACAACAATCCAATTCTGGAAATAGAAAAAGAAAAATAACTAGCAAGATAAATACAACTGGATTTTATAATGAAAGAGATGCTTATGAAGGGACAACAGGAGTTTAATTTTGTATATCCAGAAAGAGGCCCCATGCAGTATTTGGCAAATACCTCTTGACCTTCAAGAATAGTCTGTCTCCCTGATGTTATGCTAATTCATTTATTTGTTGAGTGTTGAGTTTTATCTTGCCTTTCATTCAGGAATTAAGATAGCAAATCACACTTGATCAGCCTTCCCTCAGGAACCTAGTTCAAGTAATCTTCTCCAAGCAAACTCAGCACTGTTCCAGCCAATTTCCATTCTCTTCCTGGGGAACATGCTTTTCTCTTCATCCTCAGGTTTTACAGACAAGGCATGTAAGAAGAAAAATTAGGCTTAGAACAACATAGACCAATTCTTCCTTTATTCCTAATAAATCCTAATAAAGATTTTGCTGTTGACTTCTGGTCATAAATATAAAACTCTAAAACGTATTAATCTTTCTCAATTTCTTTCTGCATGTTAATTCCCAATTAATTTTAATCAAATTGAATAGTGGGAAAAAATTACAACTGATGCTAGAAATATTTTTCTAAAATTCTGAATGACTCACTGCTAAATATTAAAGCAGTACGAGAAAACTCCATAACTTCCATCAGCTTGTGAGCTACAACAGTAGTTTTAAAGGGTGAAAGGTATGCCTTAAGAAAGCCATTAGGCATTTATTTTACCTATTAACATCTCCTCGTTTACTAAAAATGGACCATAATCTGTAGTCCCACCTGCTTATAAAAGGGATGTTTATCAGCTACATCTGGTCCCTGCAGAACAGTTTTTGCAATCCGGCATATTGAAACATCATCTTAAATTCAAAATATGTATTTTAGGCATGGTACAATTTGATTAATAAGCACCAATTCCACCTATTAACTACTGAAAATAACTGAAGCATTATAATATCTCATTACTGTTATTGCTAAAGAATAAGAATCAAACAGTAGTTACGTTTTGAGCTGCTGCCAAGATTTAGAAAAGCTTTCTTTGCTGTTGATTTTGTGAACAGCTTAGTTATGTTGAAGTATAAATCCATGGTTTTTATTTCCTGTTGCATGTAGAAAATAGAATGAGAATGACCAGAAAAATTGGCCTTTATATGTTTCTACACTGCACAAAATACAGGTCTGCTCAATAACTTGTATTTAATCCACACTATGCAAATAATTGAGCAGTGACTTCCATGCTATCCTTAAACTTATTGTTTAAAAGACAAATGCAACATGCATAATGTAAGACTTAATAACTCCTTTGAAATTGGAAGCAATTAAAACAATTAATACAGAAGGTAAGAAAAAGACCCATAATTATAGTGGCTTTAATGTTATGACAAATAAATGTACCAGTAAGTGTTGGCTGACCCCTATTGTCAACATCCTAGCAGTGTCTGAGTCAAATAATGAGTGTGCTGCAGGGGTTACTACCAAAATGAAATGAAATTCAACTTAGATGTGGTGAGTGATGGCTCCTTTGCCCTACCAATTAATGTAGTAAATCCAAAGATACATGAGTTCTGCTGCAGTTTACGAGAACAAGTGGGACAGATATTTTGTCTCTCAAAAAGACAAATATACTCATAAATATTTGTGCCTTCTAGATTTCTCTTTACCTCTACAAGAATCATTGTTTAACATGAATGTTTTCTTTTTGAAAGTTTAATACTTGGATCAGAGTCCCTTGCATGGGAGATGGACGGGGAATAAATTGAAATAATAAATAAATAAATAAATAAAAATAAATACACCAGTGTTGATATCAACAGCCAACTCAAACTAAAATAACTAGTTAAGTGCTGCAGCTCTGCCTACAGTAGATGGCATTACCTAGCTGAATTGGCTGATTCCAAAAATCTAAGCAGGGGTTGTACCAAATTAGACCATGGATAGGAGTCCATCAGGAAATGCATGGTCATGGCTTCCGGTGAGAATATGGCAGACTGAGCATCTGTGCCCCCAAGATCCGCGGGCAGAACTGGCTTCGTGGCATTTTTTTCGGGCTTAGGCTGGTTTCTCTTGTAGTCCAGAGTTTTTTCCAGATTAAGGAAAAAGCTTGGAATCGACCCATTTGTCCTCCGGATGGTGAGTTGTAGCCAGAAGATCGTGGACAGAGTGCGCGATTGATGGGTAAAGACTTCGCCGGGAGGCTAGGATTTCATATTTTCCGAGCCACGCTGCAGCCCCTTTAAACGGACAGTAAGTCCTGCCTTCTCATTTCTAAAACACCCAATTTATATTTTTAAGTTCTGAACCCTAAGAGAGGGTTTTTACAGTAAGAAGAAACGGACTCTCTTGGTGCTTATTGTTATTTCTGGATTACTTTTAAAAATCTTTTAAAGTTTTGGCTTGCTTTCCTGTTTAAGGATTAAGAAAGATTGAAAGTAAATAACTGCCTTCCTGTTAATATTTTTGTACTGAATTTGAAGGATTGAATATTTTACTACATGTTGGATTTCTCATTTTTAATTCTTAGTTTTCTGACCACCTTCCTTGAGATCTGCTTGTTAATATTTTTTTTATTAAATTTTATTAAGTTTTACAATACATAATAAAAGTTAGAATAGAAAAAAGAAATAAAAGCAGAAATACAAAATAAGAAAAAGATAAAGAAAAAGTGAAGTCAAGAAATAATAAGCAAAGAAAATATAGAAAATAGATGTCCTCCAATCTATCTTTGAACTTAAAGTACAATAATTGATTTTAAATGTTAGTCCTTCATACAGTATACAGGAACTTTTCTTTGTCATATGCCTTTTGATTTCTTTAATCCAATCTTCTAATCTTCATATAGGTTTCACCTTTCTTACTGTCTCCCAATAATCCATCTTTGGCTTCCACTCCTTGAAGTAGTAGTTAAATGTTGAATGTTCATTACTACATATTTATATCTTCAATAAAGTCCAATTAGTATAACAAATAAAAGCCTTATTTACTTCTAATAAACTACAATATATTCTATTCATATTATGACTCATAACCTAACATATTATGTAACTTAATACATAATTTAGCAATTCTTATAATGTTCATACATATATGTTTCTATAATTTAATTCTAATATATATATATCTCCATAAAAAAGGAATTCTTATATCTCAATTATCCATCTATAATTTCCATTCCTTGTAGTAGTGTCCATTTAAACTAAGTGCATAATCTATCATATCACTTAACCTAATACCTAATATATCAATTCTTATAATATTCATACAATACATATTGATATATATCATCCTGTAGTAACCATCATTCTAATTCCATCTCATCTCATCATATCATTATCTTCTCATAAATATATCTCTAAGGAAAACAATATTCTATAATATCAACTTATGTTTGTATTTAGCATCTTACATTTAGAATATCATTTTTTATATATCCATACAATTTCTCATAACAATTCAAGTCCATATTTTCATTAGCCTTTATATCCATACAATTTCTCATATCTTCTGTTTAGGTTATGCCAAAATCACAATACACTATGGCAAATTCGCAATATACAGCCTGCTCTTTTCTATATCTCATATAGAATATCAGAGCAACCTTCTCTCCCTTTCCACGTATTTCACAACATCCATCCAACTGTACACCCATATTTTCACTCTGTCTCCACTGCCACAACATATCTATACCAAGATTGTAGTGTATAGCCTTCAGAATGTTCTTCTGAACTAATATACTCAAAATTCCCTCCTTCTGTTTCTCCTCCACTTCAAAAGCATTTTTCTTTTCTGTTTCCGTTTCCGTTCTCTGCTCTTTCTCTCTGTTTTGCAGAGTTACGAACAGCAATTCCAACGATCTTTGAATATTTGAAAGAGCCTCAGTAATCTCTCTTCTGAACTCCTGAAGTACTAATTGGAAAGCCATTTTTCCTGTGTCCTTCAAATTAAAATAACAACCCTTCTAGTCAAAACAATAGTCATGTAATCTATCCATGGAATACTACCAGCAGGATCTATTAAGCAAAACGTTGTTTGTTTGTTTTTTAAAGTTAAAAGAAAAAAGAGAGTTCCAATAATCCAAAATACAGGAGATAATAATATTTTAAACAGTTTATAGAAGGAGAAATAGAAAATATATTCCAAGTGAAACAGAATCCAACCAGGGAGAATGTAGAAAAAGAAGAAAAGAAAAAAAAAACGTTACCCTGTGTTTTTATTCTTCAAACTGCGAGCTTTCGTTCTTCAAGCTGCAAGCTGCTTAATCCAAACAAAGAGTTTCTCAAAAAATGAATAGTCATTTAGTTTATCAAGCAAAGAATTACAGAGTCTCTTAAATCCCTCTAATACAAAAGAAAAGTAAAAAAAAATGCAGTTTCATTATGTTGCAAATATAGAGTCCATCAAGCTTCCACCAGAATCAGTCAAAGCAAAGAAAGCACAAAACCAGCCAACATTTTAAAACAAAGTCCAAAAAATAGATCTTAAATATCAAAAAACTTTCTAATCTAAAAAAAATAATTTCCTAAAGTGATCTAAAAGCGGCTGTATGCTCTTGTGTCTCTTCAAAGAGACTTGTTTTCCCTGCGAGAGCAAGATATCTCTCGGCCATTTCCCTTGCACTTACCCTGTTTTCTCCGCGGTGGAAACTACAGAGAAAAAACAAGGGTAGGCAATTCCAATGGCCCCCCGAGTAATCTTTTGGTCTCCCCTTCTTCAGGGGAAAAAAACTTCAGTGGTCCACAACTTCTGCAATCCACTGCAAGCAAGGAAAATTCAGCCAGTTCTCAGCACTCTGAGAAATCCGACTGGTCGAGCTGGCAGCCAAGCCTGGAGTTGAGATCTGCTTGTTAATATTGATTCAATTTCATGCGGAAACTTTGTATCAACTTATTAACTTGTTAACTCCCATTTACTGTGAGTTAAGCAGCTAAGGGGCACCATAATCTATTTCCTGATTTTTTTGGAGTTTCGTGGTGAGCTTAAGCAGTCCTTTAAAGAGATCCTCTCAGAGTACAGTCAAGTTATTCAGCAGAATATACAGGATACTGGGGAAGAGATAATTTCTAAACTATGTCATCTGGCTGAAGATGGTAAAGAAAAAGATGAAGATTTTGGCAAAGAGGGAGATGCTTTTGTAGTCAGTGATACTGAAGCTATGCCAGGCGAAGACTACATCTTGGAACTGAAGGGGTTACGACAGTCTGAACTGCAGATTATAAAGAGTTTTGTTTTTCTGGAGAAATGTTATGTCTTTCTGAAGGATTGTTATGGGAAAGAAAAAAATATGTTATGTGGGAGTTTTTGTAGTGAGAGGTTTGGATTTTTAAGGAGGGTGGTTGGGCCTTCTGATTTCTACATGAAAAATGCCTTGGGCGTAATTGGGAGATATGTAACTGTCTTACTTTATTTTGAAGTACGGTAAAAATTTAAGAATGTATAACTGGATTGATAATGAGGTTATGATGATTTTGTTTTCTTTTAATGATTTAGATATATTGGCATTGTTTTAAGATCTGTTTAACTTACAAGATTTATTAGAGATTTATAAGATATAATAATAATTGTTTGATTTTTAGGTTCAATAGAGTTAAGATTATTGTAGTATTATTGATTATAAAAGGAGACAATTTATATGTATTTAAAATTTGATTTTTATTATAGTGGACAGAAATATAGAAACTAGGAAGCAAATAACTAAATGGATGTTGTCTTATGGAGGAGGGAAGTTGATTTGTATGTATGTACGTATGTATGTATGTCCCCTTCATGGATCACTGCCTTGTCGTGGCGAAGGGGCTTGCGTAACTCAATGAAGTCAGGTCAAGAAGAACAGGTCATGACAGAGAGTTCTGACAAAACGTGGTCCAAAACTGGAGGAGGGAATGGCAAACCACTCCAGTATCCTTGCCAAGAAAACCCATGGACAGTATCAAAACGCTAAAAGATATGACGCCGGAAGATGAGCCCCTCAGGTCGGAAGGTGTCCAAAATGCTACTGGGGAAGAGCGGAGGGCAATTCCAAGTAGCTCCAGAAAGAGTGAAACGGCTGGGCCAAAGCCGAAAGGACGCTCAGTTGTGGATGTGTCTGGAAGTGGAAGGAAAGTCCGATGCTGTAAAGAACAATATTGCATAGGAACCTGGAATGTAAGATCTATGAATCAAGGTAAGCTGGATGTGGTCAAATATGAGATGACAAGATTGAACATCGACATCTTGGGAATCAGTGAACTAAAATGGACAGGAATGGGCAAATTTAATTCAGGAGACCATTATATATACTACTGTGGGCAAGAATCCCTTAGAACAAGGGTCGGAAATGGCGGCTCGCGAGCCAAATGCGGCTCTTTGGCCCCTTGAGTGTGGCTCTTCCGCAGGCAGGCGTGGCGGGGCAGGCGCGGCAGCGGGCATGGTGTGCGTGGCTGTGGGCATACTAGGCCCAGCCTCTCTTTTTCCTCCGGGGACGGGCTTCACACAGTCTCGCGAGAGTTTGGAAGCCTCCGTCTCCGGCAGCCATCTTGACGACGGGCACTTGCCCATCGCCTTAACCCAGGGCTTTCCAAACTGTGTGTCGACACAATACTGTGTCGCCGGGGCCCCCAAGTGTGTCGCGTGACAAGCCAGAAGCGCTGATGAAAATGCCCTCGGTTCTGGCAGGGAGGTGAAAATCGCGTGCGCGCGTGCTGCCAGGCCACCCAGAGTGGAAATTCTCAGCGCCAATCAGCTGTGCGTCGGGAAGCCCGGCAGCCTGCACGCGCGATTTTTGCCTCCCTGCCGGAACCGAGGGCATTTTTGGGGTCCCCGGAGTCTGCCCTTTCAAAGGGGCAGCGGTGGTGGGCCATCAGTGCTTCCGGGTTCCAGGACGCCGCTGCTGCCGCTGCCCCTTTGGAAGAGCAGGCTCTGGGGACCCCGAAAATGCCCTCGGTTCCAGCAGGGAGGCAAAAATCGCGCGCGCGCGCGCTGCGGGGCTTCCCGGCCCACAGCTGATCAGCACAGAGAATTTCCACCCCGTCCCCCCCCCCACCGCGCCAATCAGCTGTGCGTCGGGAAGCCGGCAGCCTGCACGCGATTTTTGCCTCCCTGCTGGAACCGAGGGCATTTTCGGGGTCCCTGGAGCCTGCCCTTTCGAAGGGGCAGCCATTGCCGCCGCAGCTACAACTGCCGGTGCTTCCAGGTTTTTGTGGGCTGGCCGTTGGTGTGTCGCCAACGGCAAAAGTTTGGAAAGCCCTGCCTTAACCTCTTCCTTGCTGCTCTGCTTACTCTTTTTCTCCGTGCAAAAGCAGCACATTTCCACCCCACAGCCCTAAGTGTGCGCAATTGGCTCCCGCCCGCAAACCCCGCTCCCGCGCTGGATTCCCCACCAGCTTTACTTTGCCTGGACTGGGGGCGTGAGAGGCTCCGGAAGAGAAGCGACTGGAGCAGTTGAGCCTCTCTTTCCCTTCTTCTTTCAAACCTCCCCCGCCCCCTTCCAGAGCAATTTGTCGAAGACGCCCGCTTGCTGCTGCTGCGTGGCTGCTGCTCAACTGATCATGAAGGAACCAGGATGTTTACGCGAGCGTGCTTTACCTACCCACTTTTTAACATATTTGGTTCTGCTGGGGGCGGGGAAAGGATCTTGACCGGCCAGGGAAGGCGCGCGGGCGGAGCTGCCTGCCTGGCACTCGGGCGCTCCGGCTGGGGTGCAGCGCGACGGGAGCATCGCCGGCGGCCCGCGAGGACCAGCCAGGGAAGGCACGCGGGCGGAGCTGCCTGCCTGGCACTCGGGTGCTCCGGCTGGGGTGCAGCGGGACGGGAGCTCCGCCCGCGTGCCTTCCCTGGCCGGTCCTCGCGGGCCGCCGGCGATGCTCCCGTCCCGCTGCACCCCAACCAGAGCGCCCGAGTGCCAGGCAGGCAGCTCCGCCTGCGCAGTCGTGGCAGCGGGCATGGCGGCAGCAGGCCCTAAGTGTGCGCGATTGGCCCCCGCCCGCAAACCCCGCCCCCTTCCACGCGATTGGCTCCCGCCCGCAAACCCCGCCCCCTTCCACGCGATTGGCCCCCGCCCGCAAACCCCGCCCCCTGGCTCTCGAGCACTTAAAAATGTGCACAAGCATACCAAAATGGCTCTCGGCTCAAAAAGTTTGCCGACCCTTGCCTTAGAAGAAATGGAGTAGCTCTCATAGTCAATAAAAGAGTGGGAAAGGCAGTACTGGGGTACAACCTCAAAAACGACAGAATGCTTTCAGTTCCAATCCAAGGCAAACCATTCAACATCACAGTGATCCAAGTCTATGCCCCAACCACTGATGCCGAAGAAGCTGAAGTTGACGGGTTCTATGAAGACCTACAACACCTTCTATAACTAACACCAAAAAAAGATGTCCTTTTCATCATAGGGGACTGGAATGCTAAAGTAGGAAGTCAAAAAATAACCGGAATAACAGGCAAGTTTGGCCTCGGAGTACAAAATGAAGCAGGGCAAAGGCTAATAGAGTTTTGTCAAGAGAACACGCTGGTCATAGCAAACACTCTTTTCCAACAACACAAGAGACGACTCTACACACAGACATCACCAGATGGTCAATACCGAAATCAGATTGATTATATACTGTACTTTGCAGCCAAAGATGGAGAAGCTCTATACAATCAGCAAAAACAAGACCTGGAGCTGACTGTGGCTCAGATCATAAGCTTCTTATCGCAAAATTTAGGCTTAAATTGAAGAACGTAGAGAAAACCACTAGACCAATCAGGTTTGACCTAAATCATATCCCTTATGAATATACAGTGGAGGTGAGGAATAGATTTAAAGGATTAGATCTGGTAGACAGAGTGCCTGAAAAACTATGGATGGAGGTTCGTAACATTGTACAGGAGGCAGAAACTAAAACCATCCCAAAGAAAAAGAAATGCAAGAAAGCAAAATGGCTGACTGATGAGGCTTTACAAATAGCTGAGGAAAGAAGGGAAGCAAAAGGCAAGGGAGAAAGGGAAAGATATAAACAACTGAATGCAGAATTCCAGAGAATAGCAAGGAGAGATAAGAAGGCCTTCTTAAATGAACAATGCAAAGAAATAGAGGAAAACAGTAGAATGGGGAAGACTAGAGATCTCTTCAAGAAAATCAGAGATATCAAGGGAATGTTTTGTGCAAAGATGGGCATGATAAAGGAAAAAAAAGGCAGGGACCTAACAGAAGCAGAAGAGATTAAGAAGAGGTGGCAAGAATACACAGAAGAACTATACAAGATAGATCTTAATATCCCTAATAAATACGATGGTGTGGTCACTGACCTTGAGCCGGACATCCTAGAGAGTGAAGTCAAGTGGGCCTTAGGAAGCATTACTAACAAAGCTAGTGGAGAAGACAGTATCCCAGCTGAGCTATTTAAAATCCTAAAAGATGATGCTGTTAAAGTGCTGCACTCAATATGCTAACAAATTTGGAAAACTCAACAGTGGCCACAGGATTGGAAAAGGTCAGTTTACGTTCCAATTCCAAAGAAAGGCAATGCCAAAGAATGTTCAAACTACCGTACAATTGCGCTCATTTCACATGCTAGCAAGGTTATGCTCAAAATCCTACAAGCTAGGCTTCAGCAGTATGTGAACCGAGAACTACCAGAAGTGCAAGCTGGGTTTCGAAGAGGCAGAGGAACTAGAGATCAGATTGCCAACATTCGCTGGATCATGGAAAAAGCAAGAGAGTTCCAGAAAAACATCTACTTCTGCTTCATTGACTACGCTAAAGCCTTTGATTGTGTGGATCACAACAAACTGTGGCAAAGTCTTAAAGAGATGGAAGTACCAGACCACCTTACCTGTCTCCTGAGAAACCTGTATGCGGGTCAAGAAGCAACAGTTAGAACCGGACATGGAACAACCGACTGGTTCAAAATTGGGAAAAGAGTACGACAAGGCTGTATATTATCACCCTGCTTATTTAACTTATATGCAGAGTACATCATGAGAAATGCCGGGCTGGATGAATCACAAGCCGGAGTTAAGATTGCCGGGAGAAATACCAACAACCTCAGATATGCAGACGATACCACACTAATGGCAGAAAGTGAAGAGGAGCTAAAGAGCCTCTTGATGAGGATGAAAGAGGAGAGTGCAAAAGCTGGCTTGAAACTCAACATTAAAAAAACTCAGATCATGGCATCTGGTCCCATCACTTCCTGGCAAATAGAAGGGGAAGAAATGGAAGCAGTGACAGATTTTATTTTCTTGGGCTCCAAGATCACCACAGACGGTGACTGCAGCCATGAAATTAAAAGACGCTTGCTCCTTGGGAGGAAAGCTATGGCAAACCTAGACAGCATATTAAAAAGCAGAGACATCACCTTGCCGACAAAGGTCCGTATAGTTAAAGCTATGGTTTTTCCAGTAGTAATGTATGGCTGTGAGAGTTGGACCATAAGGAAGGCTGAGCGCCGAAGAATTGATGTTTTCGAACTGTGGTGCTGGAGAAGACTCTTGAGAGTCCCTTGGACTGCAAGGAGGTCAAACCAGTCAATCCTAAAGGAAATCAACCCTGGCTGCTCATTGGAAGGACAGATGCTGAAGCTCAAATACTTTGGCCACCTTATGCGAAGAGAGGACTCACTGGAAAAGACCCTGATGCTGGGAAAGACTGAAGGCAAAAGGAGAAGGGGATGGCAGAGGATGAGATGGTTAGATAGCATCACCGATGTAATGAACATGAATTTGAGTAAACTCCGAGAGAGAGTGGAGGACAGGAAGGCCTGGCGTGCTATGGTCCATGAGGTCACGAAGAGTCGGACACGACCAAACAACTGAACAACAACAAAATGTATGTATGTATGTATATACTGTATATATATATATTGTATATACACACAGAGAGACACACAGACATTTTCTTTATATATGGGGAAGGAGCAATTGCATTAGTGACTTGTATATGTGATAATGGAAAGATTAATAGAAATGATGTCTTGGTTTGATATAGAGTAAGAGATTGATTAGAGAAATTGCTGTATATTCTTGCTGTTCAAAGTCGGAAGTCACCTCTGTACGTAATCTTTTAAAATTCTTTTGTCTTGTGTTTCACACTTTTTTTAGTTTTCTTTTTTTCTTTTTTCTTTTTCCTTTTTCCTTTTTCCTTTTGTAGTTTTTTATTTTTTTGTAGTTTTTTTCTTTTTCTTAAACTTAATAAAATTCTTATTTTTAAAAAAAGGAAATGCATGGTCATTGGTTAGACCTGGAAATTATAAAAAATCCCAGTAGAGGGCAGTGACAAATCAATTCTAAACCACTACCAAGAGAATGATATGGGCATGTCTGTAGTCACCAGGAAACAAACTTGTTTCTAGGGACTCTGTATTTTAATGCATTCCTAGGAACACGCAAACCAATATATGCAAATACAAGCAAATTCATTACAAAACCTACAAAATGGTCAAACACTAGTTTAAATGTTGTTTCTTTAGTATTTTAGACTGAACCTTATAAATTCAACACTCCAATTCAGAGACCTCTGTAATTAATATTCCCATTCACTGCGACATTATGTCAGAACTCCATATCTGAATCTCCATCACCACAATGAATAGTGTTTGTTATCCAAAAATCTCATGAATATGTTACATCATTTCTAAAACATCTATAAAGGATTGCAAATTTATACAAAAACTACAGGTTAAAAGTTGCAAAGTCTCTCTGTTGTCCCTTCTCCCTGCACATTTATTTTGAGAAACGTATTTTTTACATTTGAACTGTAATATTATGCAAATTACATTTGATGTCCTCAACTTCCAATCTTGTGCTTCACTTGACATGGGAAATGTCACTTCCTCTTGAGGATACAAAAAGACCAAAATATTTATTGGCTACTGGTGAAATGACATAACCCCATGACATTTTTAAGATATTTAATTATTGAGTTAAAGTATCAGCAACAAAAAAAGGAAAAATATACATAAATTACAATAAAGCACTTAATTAAGAGGAGAAAAAAGAAATGCACAGGCCTTATTATACCAAGAAGTAAAGCTTTTGTGGTTATTAAACTAAAACAGAAAATAAAGACACGGGCCTGTGTCCTATGGAAGCACTGTACTACAGCTCTTATCAGTCTCAGCAAGCACCAGTAATAGTAAGGGATTAGAGTAATTATTTTCCAGCATATCTGAAAAGCCCCATATTGTATCCCCCGTGATTACTAGAATGGATCTTAAAGTAACTGTATCATAGTCAGAAATATGCATATAGTTAAAGGAGACATAGAAGACAGACAGAAACCACTGTATTGTAATGTTTAAAAAATCTAGGATCCTTGTTATACTTGGTAGGTATTTTGTTCTTTACTTTGTAACTGTATTTATCACTCAACTGCATTAATAGATATTCCACTAATCCTTCAACATGTGCCAACTAAATGTCCATGAAGCCCAGCAAAGCTTCTTCCTGTCCATATCAAAGAATATTGCATTAGATAAATAATTCCAAGCTGTGTTTGTCTCTTTATTTATTTTTTGTATTTATATACACAATATATGTCTATACAGAAAACAATACATACTTATACAGAAAACAATAAACATTGCTAAAGGAGGCAATGTGGATTGTTTTCAGAGTCCATCATGTTCCCTGCCTCCAATGGACCTTTTAAAAGATTATTTAAATTAAAACAATAGAGAACTTTTATCAGCCTTAGGTTTTGACTTTCATTTGCAAGATTGACTTGGGGCTACATTAAATTTCCATTAGAAAGGAAGAGAACAACCTGGGCTAATTGCCTTCTAATACAAAGATATTTTGTGACTGGCCATGTCCACAAGAAAACTATTTGTTACTAGAAAGCTACTAGATTTGGGCTGCAAGCTAATTATCTAGAATTTGCAGCCCAGATCTGGTAGCCTATATCAAACAGGTCCCTTATACTGTATCAGCTACCACATTTTTTCAAAATTCCAAATGTGTCTCCACCAAAAAATGGCACTCTGGTCTAACAGAAGAAAAGGCACGCAAACTATTTAAGTTCTACATCATTACTTCTTCAGGAATAGAATACTCTGCTAGTAGTACTAAATTTTGTTGTTTATTCGTTCAGTCACTTCCAACTCTTCGTGACTTCATGGACCAGCCCACACCAGAGCTTCCTGTCGGCTGTCGCCATCCCCAGCTCCCCCACGGTCGAGTCTGTTACCTCCAGAATATCATCCATCCATCTTGCTCTTGGTCGGCCCCTCTTCCTTTTGCCTTCCACTATCCCTAGCATCAGCATCTTCTCCAGGGTCCTACCCTTACCTTACTATCATGATAAAAATCTCATTGTCTCATCAATTGCAAAAGGTTCTTAAAAATGGAATGCCAGGGATGATGTGTAGGGCTAGGATAATTAATTCTGCTACACAGCCTATTGCAATAATTGTGCAATCCATATCTACAAAAAACAAGTTTACTTATTTAGCAGATAGAAAGCAGTAAATGATTTTTCAACACAAATTATTAATACTGCCCCAGGTCATAAATGGGGCAAAAACTACACACATTTTGTCCCTTTAGTCCATTCTTCAGTCTACTTTATACACCATTATGCTGCTGATATAAATTAGAATAACATGGTTTGATAGTTAGCCATGTTTTTGCTAGCCAAATAAGCAATTGTATAGAAAGCATTAAATAATTTGAGAATGAGATTACCAAGGAAGTGAAAATGTTTTGCTCAGAATTTTTTTATATTGAAGACACATTAATAGCCCATATACACTGAGCATGTATATAGATACTTTATTAGGCTTTTAATAGGAGCACAACCACCTAATAAACCTCTGTAACTTTGAAGATATTTTGCAATTAACTCATTGAAGCCATGTGCAGATGAGGAAGAGAATCCTTTTGGCTGATTCAGGTCTGATCCAGATCCATATTTTGAATCGATGAACACATCTTAAAATATGCCACTGCAAAAATTTCTTTTAAAGACTGCTTGAAATTGTTGAAATGGGTCAATAAAATTTGAAGACCACTTTTTTCATTTTTTTTTTAATTTGGAATAATGAGCAAGCAAACATAAATATTCAGTCACAGGCTTTAGGTCTTGATGACCTTACTGTTTTTAATCTGCTTTCATCCCTGCCCAAAAGGTAAGTCAAATTTTGTTACAGTTTTATCATAAAAATAATCCTTTATGAATTTTAACATTGCACAAGGAATTAAATTAGCATTAAGCTGGTTATTAAGAAAGCATCTGACATAGTACCTTGCACTGATAAGCTGCCATGCAGTTCATGGATTAAATAGATGAGCAAGTTGTAAATCTCATGCATTAATACTGCTTAATTTATCACTACCTGGGATTATCTTGTCAGGAAGATGCCATACCTAGAAAATACAACATGATAATCAACCTAATAAACCAATATGCACAATTTTCAACTAAGCAACCTCCTTGGGACCTGCACAAGATTGGTCAATGTTCAGAGATTCAGTCACTCTCTGTTCTATGACTACAGTAATCTGTTTATCATGCCACTTGCTATCTAGTTAATAATGCTTATACTTCCCACCGGAACACTACACAAAAGTATATCTAAATGTGTAAATGAGACAGAATGAGACAGAGAAAAGAGTGTGTGTTTGTAAGACTACATGGTATGTGTACATTTGCTGACAAACCACCATTGTTAAACAATCTTTAATGAGATCTATAAAAAGCAGTCTTAATGGTATACAGATAAAATGTACTTGTTAGTATTTTAAGTAAAAAAGATACTTATCTTTTAATTAATTAATGTTTAGCCTATCTTTTCTAAGAATTCAAGACAGCTTATACAAGGGTCTCCCTAATTTCATCCCTTTAACATCTTGTCAGCTTGGTTGGGCTGAGAAGGAGAGAGAAGTCTTCAATAACTCAAGAGTTTATAGGTGAAAGCGAACTTAAGTCTTCCACGTCAACACCTTAACCACGGCACTATGCTGGATTCCCCAAAACAACCAGAAATTGCTTTGGCTCAACTACATTTTTATTTTTTATTTATTCATCACATTTGCATCCCGCCCATCTCCCCCACAAGGAGGGACCCTACATTTGATAAACATTCCATCTTGGGAGAGGTAACTATATCATTTTTTATATAGTTATAAATTATATAAATTAATTAAATAAATAAATAAATTTTTGGGTTGGTAAAATTAGCAGGTGTTCTTATTTGACAAACAAACTTCATTAGGTTAATTTAATGTTATAATTGTTGTTGATCACACCACCACAACTTGTACTAAAAATAGCTTGTGCTTTAGAAATAGTCGTATTTTATAAAAGACTTTTATTTATAAAAGACACAAAATGTTAATTAGAAGCATGTCTCATGATAAAGCTTTTGGATTATTCAAGTATTTTTATTTTCTCCTTTTGATGTACAAGACATCCAGAATATAAGGGAAAAATATATCTGAGTGACCCAGTTAACAGCAGCCTTACTAAAGTATTAACGAATAAATGCATTTTAAAGAACTATAATATTTGCAGTTCTGTGTTCCTGCTGTGTAAACTATCTGAAGAATTATGTTTTTAAAGGAGCAAAAACACTGCTTATTTTGGTTTCCCAAGGGGTACGTCAACTGAACATTCTCTCACTGTCCAAGATTCAGATTGAAAAATCACACAAGATTCATGTGATAAATCTGATCCTTAGTTATTAATTCAGAGTTTCTCAATCACAAGCCATCTTAGGATGTGGAATAAATCTTTATTAATACAAGTGATCAATCCAAGAAAAATATCAGACTAAAGAGAAGCCCGCACAATTGCTTCTGATTCCCAGCTGCAATTCATTCTACTAACCAACATAGATAGCGCCAGCCAAGCTGACCTTGGAGCTTACTCAGTCTGTCTCAACAATTCTAATCAACATACCAAACTGCCACTACAAGCATGCTAATACAAATACTACAATACCCATCACTATAGTGCCCCTCACTTATACTGGAAGGATGCTAAATCCTGACAATTCAGTATTACAGGAGGAAATGGGTTATTATAACATTAAATGTTTTTTTCAAATATTCTAATAAAATAATGCCCTCTTCCCAATGTTTGGTCATGCTGGGTGAGAATCTTGGGAGTTACAATTCCAATGTATCAGCTGTTTATCAGGCTGGAAAATCCTACTGTTTTTGTTAGTTCTCCTCCCTAATTCACTTACCCTTTCAACAAATTATTTTCTATTATTAGCTTCTATCTTTTTAATATGTGTAAGTAATTACAGATAATATATTGTATTCCGTATCTTCTTTCTTTTGTCCTTGGAAGCAGAGTCCCCTGCAACCCCCATCCTATACCTATTTTTAGTCCCACTAATATGTTTGTGTGTGTCCTAGACAATATTTAGAGGGATCTGGGGGAAGGTGGGGATCTTAATCAAATTGCACTGGCAGGAGATTACCAGGAATTTCAGAATTGTTAGAACAAGTACATGCTGCATGTGCTGACAAAACCTCCAAATTTCTATAAAATTTAGCATAATTAATTCCCTCATAATAGTATGAAGGTTTCATCCCATTCTGGTTAAATACACACAAATATTTGTGCCCTTTGTGCATAAATATTATGGATATTTATGATAATGCAGATTATAAAATATATGAATACAACTCCATCAATTTTTATGAAATTTAGTGGAGTTCTTTTCTTCTGGTGGTCTTGTTGCCCATTTTGTCCTAGCTGCTGTTAGAAACCCCCCCCCCACTAGATAATGGGAGGGGCATAGCTGTAGTTATCCGAAATACTACTCCCAAACTGATTAAAAACCAAACCAGATCTTAAATGATGTTACAGGTCGAGATATCAACTAGAAGTAGATTGGGCAGTACTTACAGAGCTTTAATATTCAGATGTATCTCTGGATCTAGGAAATAGTACTGTGTTTGGAAAAAAGTGAAATGATGATTTATGGGTTTAATGATTGAAACAGATGAGAATAAGGGGTTGAAGGGATTTTGGGAAGAATTAAGAGGGATGGGAGATGATAACTTTTTTAGTATCTGTTGAAGCGAAGGTCGGAAATCATATTTCATAATTTTATTTTTTATTTTCTTGAACCTCTTTCTTCTTTTCTGTTTCTTTCTTTAGATTTGTCTTTTACTTTATGTAAAATCCTCAATAAATATAAATGAATGAATGAATAAAGGAAATAGTACTCTGAGAGTTTAGAGACTACTCTCTTTTATTTACTGCTACTATAGACATTTATTCAAAAAGAAATGGTGCTGGAATTAAAAAAAATGTGATTTTAGGAAATCTTGGATTTGTTTTTACATTTACAGAAATAAATATTACTTCCAAAAATATACAAACTTGCATTTGTATATCTATTTGCTCATATCCCTGCTGCTTCTAACTGTAGTTCTTTATTTCATTTGTATTTTGTTGAAGTTCTAGTGACCATTTGCAAATACAGTCTATATACATTTACCTATCAATGTGCATAAGCAGTCCTAATTGTGTGGGAAAATGTACTGTATGTATATTAAACAGTGTTTTGTAGAACCTAAAAGATATTTTAAATTTCAACAGAACTTGGAATAGAGTTATTCCTTGAGCTAAATCTAAAAGTGCTATGCATCCCTTAAGAGTCTGTGGATCAACTTAAATGGAACAACAAAATCCCAACTTTGAAGATAGATAATATTTGTAAAATTCTTCAGTTGGCTATAAGGAAATATTTCTGCCAACTTTCCCTTATATAGCTTTACATAAGCCAGTAGTCTTTCCTATACAATGACAACAGCCACATGAAGGTGAAGAGGTCTTGCTGCAATTCAACACTATCTGATAACATCTAAATTGCATTCCTGAAGCTCACTCACACTTCATTTCATTTAAAACTTTAACTGATAAAGGGAAATTGCTATAGTATCATGTTTAAACATCCTTTTTCTAGCTCTTAGCTGTGAAGAATTTAAAGCTTGCAACTACTAAACATTTTTAATTGCTACTGTTAGCCTAATGAAGATATTGCATCCAGAATTTTTGATTCTGAAGATTAGTGAGGAAATTTTCCTAGATATCTCGGACTCTAACTCTTGGTAGTATGTTTGTTAGTTAGTTAGTGATTGACTGATTGGTTGGTTTCTGGGCACATGTGGGATTGTTGTAGGGACCAACCTGTTCAGTCATTCCTCATATCATGGGGTGAAAACTTGTTCATTCCAAACTGGTTGGTGAGGCAGACACAGCCAGTACCCAAATAATAATTTACCACAAGGGAAATTTATGATATTATCCCCTGTATTCCTCTAACTGTAAGATGCTTGCTATTACTCTATCTTAACTTTCTCTTTTTTTTTTCCTGACCAAGTGAGCAAAGTTTCCAATAAAGAAATGGGGCTTCTATGGGATCCAGACATATTCTTGGAAATAAACACTATGCCTGAGACTGGTGATTTTGCATTTACATATCTTTAAGTAAAAGAAGATTAAAGATTGTCTTTTTCTAAGACAAGGGAATCTGTCATGACTACTGCCTACACCAACTCCAAACTATCAGAAATACGTATTTCTTACCTAAATTATATTTCTGAAGAATTATAATGGCCACGCCCTTGCAATGAAACAATGAATAGTCTTAGATACTTTCTGCATAAATATGACAATATTTACATAAAATGTAACAATTTCTAAACTGCAGGCACACATATTTCATTTGAATTGGAAAAAAAATCAATGAAAGCAAAATGGTTTTGCAGTACTGTATAGGTGTGGACAAAACTGATTACTGAGAGAAAGTCAGAAGCCCAGACATAGAAACACAAACGCAAAACTGATTATTACTATTTGAGAGGAAGAAAGCAAAACGATAGCCATTCTCATAAGGGTTCAGAAGAGAGTTTGAGTGAGAAAAGGGAATTTAAAAAAGTACCATTCCTCTATTGATTTAGGATACATTCCAATAAAGAAATGTGATTCTTTCAGTGACAGTAGGACTGGGGCTATGAGTCTCTGAATAATGAGATGATGATATTTACAAGCAAATGTAGCCCAATTCTTTTAGGATGGCCTTTAAAGAGGATTGTATGCTTAGGAAAAAAAAAAAACACACGACAAATTTAGTGTTAACACTGTGTGTTAAAGATTCTACAAAACTGCTACAGTATACTATTAATCAGGTTGTTTTTAAGATTCTTATGAGGCATGCAAGCTGTCATAAAAGGCAACTTGCCTAGTGGAATTGATCTTATTTCTCCTGCTGGGGAGAAATGTTCAGTTTGCAAGAGTGATATGGGAATAGGGAATAGGACCAGACAGTGTATGTTTTTCATGGTCCAGAATCCTTATTTGAATCCTTAGTATTATTTATGCCTTTTCTTTTATATAGCTGTAGAATTTGTATTGGTAAACTCTGCCTTTTTTATTTATATCCCATTTTTATAAATCTATTTTCCATTTCCTCATTCTAGTCTTACATTTTTACTACATGTAGATTCACAAAATAAATTCTAAAGCCTGTTACATTGCCCATCAGGAAGCAAGAATTGTGTGACCTGTTTCATCCTTTTCGGGACTTGTCAGATGTAGGGCACCAGATGTTATTCTATTGGATTCAAATCCTCCATTATTCAACCTGACCTCAGGATAAGTACTATAAAAAATAGAGAATCCTTCCCCACAAACACACAGAGGAGAGTGAAGTAATGTAAATTCCTGTACAACAGGGCATGACATAATGTAACATCCATACTCTGTTCTGAGAGCTTAAGGGAATGTATATACCAATCTGACAGATTCTAAAACCAGCATTCAGTTTCCCCCAGTGGGTCCTGGAAACTCAGAAGCAGATCATAACAGCACACTTCTGCTCACAACAGCACACTTGTTGGTAACTGGTATTTAGAGGCATGCCCACTGCCTCTGATATATATGTAGGTACCATGACTAATGACCAATTGTTTGTTCCTGCATTCTTTTCATTTTAAAGCCATCCTGTTTGTTAATTACCTCTGTTAGCAAATTCGATAGTGGAACACATACCTTTTTATGGGTCTGAAATCTCCATCATACTTCATTGGATAATTCCAAAGTTTAGTGTTCTCTATCCACCTTTCCCATAATACACATAATTGTATGCATCCCCTTTATGTCTCTCTGCTCAGTCACCATTTTTCTAAATTAAAAGTCTTAACTTTTTTTTTCTCCCAGAGGGGTAACTTTTTTTTTTCTTTTTTGGTGGCAACACACAAAATGCTAAGTATGTATGTCAAGCAAGTTGAAGGAAACAAAAATTATTCAGATTTCAGCAAAATATATTCACTGCCAGGGTTAAATACACAATCTTGGAAACTGCAAGATGAAATTCCAACCCTCATTTATAGTGTATAATTTATTAAGGTGGAATCTCTGAATAATTTGAAACACCCCATCCCAACTGTCCTTTGTAAGACCCGCTACTCCATTCCCCTTCTATCTCTTGATTGTTTGTGTCAATTTCCTTTCTATTACTTTTCCAGACTCCCCACATTCTTCCATGGATTTAAACAGGAAATTTAAGTTCAGCATAATTTGATCTGAACACATCTATATATTTGTATTAATGTTCAATTTTCCCTAAAAGCTTTTATTTTTTTGGAGTTATAATGTATAGAGAAGACCAACCGTAGCTGTCAGTGTTCATTTTAATTTTGCTTTTAACAAAATTATAGAATTATAGAACAATTATAGAACAAAATTATAGACCTTCCTTATCACAAATTAAAATAGTTCTCTGGACTTCTGTTCTCATATATGCATAAATTTATTATAAATTTCTTTATGGCCAGTTTAAAGTCACTGAGCCAAGTCAGAAGGGGCACAATGTGTATTCCTTTCTGGATCAGGGACAAAAGTTCCCTTAATATTTTAAAAGGCAAAGCAACAAAAAGCAACAAAACAAACTATATATAGCAGCATAATTTAAGGTAGTAGGAACTCACTATGGGAAGAAAAATAGTGAATCTAACATGCAGAGTTTAACATTTTAACTTATCTTGGATTACTAACAGGCTGGACAAATCACTGTAGACTAAAAAAGAAAAGAACGCAAGTAAATGTAACACTGGTTTTCTTTTTCTAAAGAGAAAGCTAAAGCATTTTTAAGTCTAGAATGTCCAGGTAACATTCAGAAGCAGTTCAGATAGACATCTCCATGACTCACTGGAGTATGAGGAGGAGGAGGAGGTACAACACAATCAGACTTGCAAGATTCTGTCATAATAGTCAATCTCAATAAAGATAGCTTTAGTCTCCCTATGGCAGGGGTCGGCAAACTTTTTATGCCGGGAGCCATTTTGACATGCTCGTGCACATTTTGAAATGCTCGAGAGCCAGGGGGCGGGGTTTGCGGGCGGGGGCCAATCACATGAAAGGGGGCGAGGTTTGCGGGCGGGGGCCAATCGCATGGAAGGGGGCGAGGTTTGCGGGCGGGAGACGGCGTCCACCCGGCCCAGCTGCCCGGGGTCCAGGGAGATCAGCTCCGGCGGGATCTGTGGCGAAGAGCGGCCGTGGGGGGGGCGGGCAGCGACAAGCGGCGCGCTTCAGGCTTTCAGCGCGGGCCGCCTTCCAGCGCTGAAAGCCTGAAGCGCGCCCCTTGTCGTCGCCGCCCACCCTCCCCACGGCCGCTCTTCGCCACAGATCCTGCCGGAGCTGATCTCCCTGGACCCCGGGCAGCTGGGCTTGCCTCCCTCCACGAGGCCCAGGCGCGCTGGAAGGAGGCCCGGGCCGCCTTCCAGCGCTGAAAGCCTGAAGCGCGCCGCTTGTCGTCGCTGCCCACCCCCCCCCTCGGCCGCTTCCGCCCGCCCGCGTTGAGCGAAGATGATGGGGGCGGGAAACGAGGCCTGCCCGCTTACCTGCCTGCTTGCCTCCCTCCGCAAGGCCCCCCACTGCCTTCCCGGGATCCAAGCCGGATCGGGGGCCTCGCGGAAGGAGGCAAGCAGGCGGGCGGGCGGCCCGCCCCCCTCGGTTCCTGTGCGGCTCCCCCATGCCCTCCCCCCGCCCCAATAAGCCACGGCAGGGAGGCGCTGCTGGCCCGGGACGCGGCGCTGTCGGAGGCGGCTGCAGGGGCTGCTGCGGCTGGAGATGGCGCTGCCTCCCTGCCGCGCCGGGCCTCGCTCAGTGCAAGAGCCAGGGGGCGGGCTTTGCGGGCGGGGGCCTATCACGTGGAAGGGGCGGGGGTGAGTTCAGCTGCGGAAGAGCCACGCTCAAGGGGCCAAAGAGCCGCATCTGGCTCGCGATCCGCCATTTCCGACCCTTGCCCTATGGAATTGATTTTCTTATCTGATATTTGTAAATACTGAAATGTGGAATACAGCAGGCCTTGATTTCCAATATATGAAAAGCCTGTCTATAAAGACAGTCCCTTCAAATGTTTCCAAAATATACACAAAAGTGGTTATTTTTTTCCTTTGGAAGACCAAACAACATTGAAGAAGGAGAAGGAGAAAAAGGAGAATGTTCTCTTGTAAAATGTAATAGAATGAGATCATTTATCAGGATGATTTCACAGGAATTTTGTCTAAAAAGTTTGGATTAAGACTGTACCATCCTGAGGCCCAGGGTGAGCTGTGGTCTTTAAATCCCATGAACCCAGCTCCTAGTACCTTCTCAAAATTAAGAGTTAATTGTAATGTTTAATATGACAAAAGGAAAATGATACAAATAGGGACAATTCTAACAGTCCTTAATTAAATCTGATCAATTTTTGTGCTGGCTTCACTTTAGGAATGAGGCCCATGGCATTTTACAAAAAAGGCTAAGTACAGCTATGGCTGGAAAAATGTTGTGCAGCGTTATTTTTGACATTTCTTAATATATTTTACATTGCTCCATAAACTCAAAATTACATTTGATTTCAGAGTCATTATACAGAGAAAAAGGCAAAGAGCTTAAAAGGAAAAGGGCATTTAGTAAGTCACTGTAATCCTTTGGTTCAGTAATTACAACTTCCAATAACCAGAATCTATTTCCCACATACTTTGATGCAGGATTATCACTTCAATTGAAGCTATTGCTGAGTATGCGTATTATCTATCACCATCACCTATAGAATATTTACAGAATTCAAATTACCTAAAAGGAATTTTTCAAAGCAGAAGCATGTGTTTGATACTTTCAAGCTGATTCTTTTCCAGCAATTGGAAGCTATTAATATGCTTATATTTTAGATTCTATACAAAATAAGGGTTCTACTGTCCCTTGCTGATACGGCAAGCACCATCAAACAACCTTCTAATAAAGTCACATACAAGGTAGTGCCGCCCTTCCTTTAATTGTTTAATGAAATACTGGCTTGCACCTATTATATATGTGTGTGTGCCTTGAAGTTAGTGTTGACTCCTGGTGACTGCCTGAACAAGTACCTGCAGTTTTCTTGGCAAGTTTTCGGAAGTGGTTTGCAACTGCCTCCTTCCTAGGGCTGAGAGAGAGTAACTGGCCCAAAGTCACCCTGCTGGCTTTGTGCCTAAGGTGGGACTAGAACTCACGATCTCCCGGTTTCTAGCCTGGTGCCTTAACTACTACACCAAACTGACTCTCATATGATTACATATAAACAATCCCAATGATTTTAATGGACTTATTCAAATTATGATTAATTTTGATTCTATTAGAATATCTTAGAATAAGTCTGAAAAACAAGTACAGGTTCTTATATGTGTCGGATGGTATCTTCCTATTGTGGCAAACAGTCAACAAGCAGCATAAATAAAATTGTTTCTTAAAATTATCAGATGAGAAGGAATCTCCAAAGGGGCTCAATATATACCAGCAGCGATAAAAGTTTTCTCAGCAAAGATCAGAGCTCAGCTCCTTTTTGGAGCTCAGTTGGGCCCCTACAGGTCATTCCTTTCTCTTGAAAGAGTCCAATCCAGGTTTTTAAGATCTATCTTTCAAGTACCTCGCTGCGTCCCCAACGTGGTGCTTCGCCGTGAAGCTGGCCTATTAAAAATAGAAACTTCTGCTTGGATTTACACTTTTACTTACTGGCTTAAGCTTTCTTTTTTCCCAGTCGGCCTGGCCCCATTGATTATGACCGATAGTTTTCAATCTTCATGGTGCCAGGCAATACATGCCAAGCTGCAATTATATGGCTTTTCAGGGGCAGCCATCATCTTGTTGGGCTATGAACGTGCACTAGCTGATCTCAAACAACGGGCCATCGATTTAGAGCTACAATCCGATTTATCAGTTTTACCTAAAAACATCTTCTTGGGCCACTCTGCACATCTTCTCCAACCAGCTAGATATCTTAGCTGCATAACAATTCCAAAATTTAGAAGGGCCTTATCCTTGGCTAGATTCAATGCCCTTCCAACAGCTGTTACTGAAGGGAGATATCGAAATATCCCTTTTGATCAAAGATTGTGCCCATGTGGCAGAGGAGTAATTGAAACAATGGATCACGTCATTTTATATTGTCCTCTCTATGCAGATGCTCGCCAAGAATTATTATCCCAATTTTTTACCAAATATCCAGGTCGTTCGGATTCTTTTTACCTCAAACTGTTTTTATCAGACCAATCTGATTTTACTTCATTGACCATAGCTAAATATTGCTCAATAATCTGTACAGCACGCCACAAATTTTAATTTTTCTTAGATTTTTTAGAATTTTAAGTGTTTTTCTTTTTTATTCTAACCAGATGTGAATTTTTAGTTTTGTTTGCTGGTCTAAATTGATTTGATTTGATTTGATAATATAATTTAGCATAGCTTTACATTCTCGTAGTGTTACACAAATTCTAGTATTATTTATGCCCTTTTATAGCTATTTGCCCTAGTTATTTATAGTTTATAGATTATTCATTGTAAAATTAATTGTAATTTTAAAGGGTTTTTTTTTTAATACCTGTATCCTGTAATATTACCTTAATAATTTTATCTTTATCTTATTCTATGCTATCAATATGACTTTTTATATTTATTTTATTTCTACTTCAGCGTAATTGTTGTTACTAGTTGTATGCTGGTCTATGACCGAAATAAAAATTGATTGATTGAGAAGGAAGAAACTGTAGAGATGAACAGAAATCCTTCTGATGTGGCAGCGATAATGCCACTGTAAACTGCTTTCAAATTAGATCAAGCAATTTTAAAAGTAGCACTCAAACCATAAATTGTGCTGACTTCTTCATTATAGGCAGAAAATGAGATCAACTTTAAAAAAATGAGCTTGAAGATGTCCTTTTTCCACTATTATAGTGGAATAATTAGACTAATTTTAATCTCTCTGGCTTCCTAAACGCAGCTACCTGAAAAAAAAACCAAAATCTTAAAAATCCTTTTATACAAATAGTACAGAGAATACAAAACAGCACCAATATGGCTGTTGATGGTAACCACATAGCTAGCATGAAGTTTATATTTTTTTTTATTTATTTGTCACATTTCTATGCTGCCACTATCAAAACAACCCTCCATGGCTCACATGAAAAAAAATATAATATAAAATAAGTCCCATATAAAAATAAAAACACAACAGCAGTGCAATTTTAATTTTAGAGGAAGTACATTCTTACTTGAATGATGTATACATATCGTGGTTTTCAGGATATGTATAATGATATAATTTATTGTTGCTTGAAAACCCACAATAATTGAATACCACCTTCATTTTATTTAGATTATTTTTCCATTTAAGCTTTGCTTTTCCATTGATTTCAACAGTAATTCAATATGTATTTTGTTGCATATAACTTTGGACCTTTGTGTTAAATAATATGATGTATAAAATGTATGTGTCCTATTTGAGGCACATTAAAGATAATTTAAGATTTTTAAAAAATAGCTGATGTAACTACTTTTTTTTTTTGGCATTTATATAGGATACTTCTGCTTCTATCCCAAGAGTCTCCTCTTATAGAAAATCCATTTCATGTAAGTATCCAAAAATTGTACAAAACCAAGCCAGAATATTATGATCAAACTCTCATAAACTATGTTCATGGACTCCTTAAAGAACCTTCATATCTTCATTTGCAGCTGGTCTTACCTTCTGTTTATATTACAAGAAGTATTTGGATCTTTGCTCTGCTTCTGTTCTAGCTTAAATATATTATCTTGAACCCATTTGTGTGTTTCATGGGAGCTCTCATATCCATAAAGATATAAAAGAAGTTATTTTCATGTACTGCTGGTTCTCTATCTCAATCCCCTCCACTCCGTCCCCTCCCCCCGATATATTATAGCAATTTAGGACACTGAGATGTCAACTACTGTGCAGCTAAAGAATCCTCAGCTGGATTGAATAGCCTTTTGTTAATGAGGTGTTATGATACAATATATACTATTAGTCTCTCTGAAGGAATGAGCTGACATAGACTCATTGTCTAATTTACATGTATTGGTGTAATCTAATAAAAAAAATCAGGTTATAGTGTATGGCCTGTGACCACAGTTATTACCTCTGCTTGCTTTTAAATCCAAATGGAGTTTCTTCTACAACAAGCTAATACAGAATATATGAAATAATGAGTAACAGTAAACTCATTTATGTTGTCCAAGATCAACTAAAATAGCATTCTCCTATAATTACACATTTTTGTGTGTTTGTACTGAAAAAACCTATGCTTTTCTATGCATCTTTCATGTACCTAAAATAAGTTCTGCTTTGCTTCAGAACGCAAACCATGTAGGACTTAAGAAAAAAGCCTCCACTGGATAAGAGTTATTTCTTAGCATTTTGAAGTAATACTGCTTAAGTTTCAAAGGTAAGATATTTTAGTTTTACACCAGAGTTTAAATCTTTGAATCTCTTATTTGTTTAGGAGGGCAAAAGTAAAAAATGGTAGGCAAAAAAATGAATACAACAAAGTTTTTCAGCATCAGTCAAGCACATTATACTGTGTTTTGATTCTAATTCATGTTTTTTAAAATATATTTTCATTTTTTTAATAACAGGGAGCAATTATATAGATTTCATAGCTCACCAAAAAATTGATACCTTCTGTTTATAGACTGAGTAAGCTCCAAGGTCAGCTTGGCTGGCGCTATCTATGTTGGTTAGTAGAATGAATTGCAGCTGGGAATCAGAAGCTGTTAGAATTCAACATTTAGGGAGGGCTGGCACAAAGGGGGGATTTTATCAGAGCAATTGTGCGGGCTTCTCTTTAGTCTGATATTTTTCTTGGATTGATCACTTGTATTAATAAAGATTTATTCCACATCCTAAGATGGCTTGTGATTGAGAAACTCTGAATTAATAACTTATTAATATACAGTATACTGTGTTTTGATTCTAATTCATGTTTTTTAAAATATATTTTCATTTTTTTAATAACAGGGAGCAATTATATAGATTTCATAGCTCACCAAAAAATTACAAATCCAGGAAGTCACATGGTGCCAGAAGAATATTCAAACAAAATTGAATGATTAAAAATAATATAAATGGCATAAGATACTGTATATATGTTCTACAATATCTATGCCTTTTAAGCTTAGGATTTTATTTAACTGTCATATCTAATAATCACTGATAAAGCATAAATTTGTCTAAATTTGCTATAAACACATCAGCATAACAGCAACTAATGCATTATATCTTGCCCCCGGAGGTGAGACTGGCCCCCTCCCTCCTGACCTTTCGGAAGGCCCTTAAGACCTGGCTCTGCCACCTGGCCTGGGACGACAGAGGTAGTAGTGCCTCCTGGGGTTGGCTCGCCCCGTAGCTCCATGATCTATCTGCAGGTTTTAATCCATCTTGGATTTTATTGTATTTATTTTTTGTTGTGTTTTTTAGATATTTTTGTATAGTTTTTAAATTGTATTGGTTGTAACCCGCCCAGAGTCCCTTGCATGGGAGATGGGCGGGGAATAAATCTGAAAAATAAATAAAATAAATAAATAAATAAATAAATAAATTATATCAACTAATACATTTTCTGAATAGGTCACTATCAGTATGTTGTAAAAAGGTAAAGGTTCCCCCTGCACATTTGTGCAGTCGTGTCCGACTCTAGGGGCCGGTGCTCATCTCCGTTTGTTAGCCGAAGAGCCAACGTTGTCCGAAGACACTTCCACGGTCATGTGGCCGCATGACGTGTGTGGAACGCTGTTATCTACCCACCAAAGTGGTACCTATTCATCTACTTGCCTTTGCATGCTTTCGAATTGCTAGGTTGGCAAGAGCTGGAGCTAGTGCGGGAGCTCACTCCGTCACGCAGGGCTAGGGATTCGAACCTCTGAACTTGCGATCCTCCAATCGACAAGCCTGGCGTCTTACCTGCTGAGCCACCACGCCCCTTTATTATATATTATATAACTATATAATTATATATATGTTATTATATAACGCCCAGTATGTTGTATCTTCCACTTAATGCTTATTTCTGAAGAGGGGTTATTCACCAACTCTACCTGGATTTTTACTACCTATCTCTTAACTTACTGAAAAGGAAATAATTCTAATGAGATGCTCTGAGTTTAGTGAGAAAGAATGGGAAAAAAGATAATAATTTTAGAAATATTCAGATCTAAAAATATTTTAATTTAAATTAGTTATAGAATAAATTTGATTATTTAAAATTGGGATATGTTTCTTTACAGTAAATAGTGACTAAAATTTAAAAAATACAAAAAATGATGGAAACTTCTTCAAGTATATTATACAATATACTATTAAGCTTTAGACAAAGTCTAGGAATATCTTTGTAAAGAATGGGAAACATATTTTTCAAAATGATTTTGCTTGGCCATCTCTCTGATTCAAGTGTTTTCCATCAATTAATCTACCTGATTTAAATATACAGGCCAGCCATTATAGTACCCAAACAATTTGTACAGATACAAATTTCTTATTCTTATATAACCTTGTTTGAAACTCTTTGTGGAAATGATTAATATATTAATATAGTTTAACAAATGTTTTCAGAAATTGGAACAGCAGCAAACTTCATGATACTGGTACATCTCTCCACCCTTGTAAATCCTGTACATATGTTTTTCTGCTGCCCTTAAAATGTGTTACAAATCCTTCCAATATAGATGTGCACAAGTGACATAACAAATCCTTTAGAGCAGGCAATGTCAACTTTTGAAAGGTTGGTGGTTTTCATTTTTACAGTTCATAACACAACTCAGCCTGGAAGAAACTTATAATGTCAACGTAAGGTTAGCATTTGGACATCTGTATGATATATGTGCAAGCTAGGTATTCAAGAACTAAAGTATTAAAGTTTTTTATAGAGATTTTGCCAATTAGAATAATGTAAATTTTGCACTAAAAATGCAATTCAGGCAAAATTTCTGCAAGTAATTCTGCAAGTTCTTGATACATCTACAAAGACAACCAAAAAGAAGGTATTGTTGTTTTGTCAGCTATGCAAACTTTATGCTCTCTTTATTCATTCAGATTTATTATTGAGATTGATTAACTTGTCAAAATAAAAAGCAATTTTGCAACATACAGGTAATCCTCGACCTATAACCATTCGGTAAGTGACCGTTCCAAGTTATGATGGCACTGAATGAATGGTGGTTACAACTGGTCACACCTTTGCTGACCTGCACCCTGCCTTTCATGCACCCCCTTGCACCCTCCCCAACCTGTGTAGTGCCTCTCATGCACCCCTTTCCACATTCATGCACCCCTGTGCAACCTCCCCGACTTGGCCAGTGTCTCTCGTGCACCAGTTGTGTTATGAACTGTAAAAATGAAAACCACCAACCACTCGCACCTTCGCGCACCCTACCTGCACTGTGCTGCGCCTCTCGCACACCCTCTCCATGTTAAAGTATTTGGTAAAGTTATTCTATGTAGAATCAAACGAATGGAATTTCACCACTATGAAACCCTGGCCTGGAAGGTGGAAATTTCCAAGCTCCTCTGCTGTAAGCGTTTCCCATAACAAAAGAAGTAAATAACAGATGTCCTTTCATCTAGCCAAAACAATTGAAAGTTATCAGTCCTTTTCCCATGAGAATAGTGTCTCGAGGGAAAGCCAATATGCAACACCGCCACCCCATGGCGGTTTATAGTAAGTACAACTGTTACTAAAAATGTTAAGCTGAAAAGTGGCCTAGCCCATATGAGCCAATCAGAATGATTGAACCATGAGTATAATTCAGCTATGAACCATGGGTACTCATCTCACTCATGCTTTGTCTATGCTTCTTTTGACTGCTATCTACATGTACTTTGTATCTGAACTGTAACTATGCCTGGTCTTTGCACAGACCATGATGTTTTCTTTCCTCACTTCTGGTGATGGAACTCTGCGTATGCTTTGTTTTTTCCTTTTTGCAATAATGCACCATACATCCATTATTGCCTTATGCTATCAATAAAGATATTGTTAGCCTTACAACACGTTGTTTGGATTACTCTATGCCTGGAACCCCAATACCCACCATCACCCCACACTCCAACCCTCTCCCACCCCCTCCCCTTACTCCTTCCCAAACCCGGCAGCAGCCCCTTACCTGCTTGCAGGCCTGGGACTTGCAACTTCCTGCTGGCTTCCCCAATGAGTTTGGTTGTGGGAAGCTGGCAGGAAGTTGCCTCGCCTAATGACCATGGGATTCAGGTAATGACAGCAACCAGGACTGAAGAGATTGCTGTTGCTAAGCGATGCAGTCGCGCTATACGGCCGCATGACTTAGCGATGGAAATTCCAGTCCCAATTGCCATTGTAAGTCGAGGAGTACCTGTACTCAATTGAATATCATTTTAACACATTTATTGCTCTAGAAGCTGAAATAAAAATTCGTCGTTCAGATAACTTTGTTTCTAATTGAAATAATAATAATAACAATAATAACATCTATAAATAAGACTATTCTGAGGAAGAATAATCAAGGAACAGTTAATGATGTGCATATTTTTTCAAGATTTTTTTAAAGAAGAATCTGTCATATTAAGGCATATTTCTAGGACAGAATAATATATATTATTTATTTATTTATTTATTTATTTAAAAGATTTGTATGGCCGCCCATCTTAAACAACTCTGGGCTGCTCACAACAGCAGTAAAACCAGTAATTGTAAACATAACCATAAAACAATAAAACAGTAAAACGATCAAACAAAAAAAATATAACCATATTTGAAATCCATAGATTTGAAATCAATATGATAAAGAGGAGCTTGCCTCATTACTTTCACAGAATTAATTTACTGAATGTATACCAACATTTCCAAGTAATGATATTGAAAAGGGCCCCTATTTTAAAAAACCTGTTAAAATCTGGGGGATTCAGAAGACTAAAATAATATAGGCATTTAAATTGAGTATCTATGAAATAAGGAAAATATCCAGTATGTATATACCTGCAGAAATATTGAACATAGATCTGTTTTGAATGGCAGATGCACTAAGTTTGTTTTCTCCTACATGCCTTACCTGCTTTTAAGTTTATTAGATTAACTTCTCAGATTTTGTTTGGTGCTAGAATCATTCCTTAAAAATACAATTTTTTCAAAGAACTTTTTCTGCTTTGAATTACTTTGGGCCTGAAACACTTTTCCAGTAACTTCATTAGCAAGAAAGTTAGGTACCATCAATGTTCTTGGACTGAATGAACAAATGCTCACCATCTTGACCTGTTTCTAGAAAGAAACTCTAATGCTTCCAAGGATACCCTTGTAATATCTTCTAATCCACTTTATAATTGTATTCTCCTTCTTTAGCTTCTCTCACTTTTGCCAATCATAATTTTTTAATCTATCATCAGCTTGCATCATATTTATTTATTTATTGTTTAAATTTATATCACCGCTCATCTCCCCCAACCGGGGGACTCTGGGCGGTTTACAATAAAATCAACGTTAAAAATATAAACATGAAGTAAAATACTCAGTATAAATAGAATAAAGAACTATAAAGAAATATAAAATCCAAGGGCTAAGATCTCAAATAATAGGGAGGGCATTACGGCACCAGCCACCCCCAGGAGGAACTATTAACCTTCCCATCCCAAGCAGGGCGGCAGAACCAGGTCTTCAAATTCTTCCAGAAGGTCGGGAGCAAGGAAACCCGTCTCAGCTCCAGGGGCAATCATATGCCCAGTATATTCCAGTCTTTAGGATGTAGCTAATCCTTTATACAAATTGCTTCTGTTGTTAAGTATTAATTTAAAAATACTTTAATTTTTCTTTAAAAAATGCATTTTTAATTTTTAGAATTTATCAATAAATTGTTCAAGAAAAAAAATGCTGACCTGAGTGGTTTTTTTTTTTTTTTTTTTTTTGGAGTCTCGTTTCTTCCTTGCACTTGGTATTAAATAATTCTACCAGGTAAGAAATAGAATTGATGCTTTCGAACTGTGGTGCTGGAGAAGACTCTTGAGAGTCCCTTGGACTGCAAGGAGGTCAAACCAGTCAATCCTAAAGGAAATCAACCCTGACTGCTCATTGGAAGGACAGATGCTGAAGCTGAAGCTCAAATACTTTGGCCACCTAATGCGAAGAGAGGACTCACTGGAAAAGACCCTGATGCTGGGAAAGACTGAAGGCAAAAGGAGAAGGGGACGGCAGAGGATGAGATGGTTAGATAGCATCACTGATGTAATGAACATGAATTTGAGTAAACGCCGAGAGACAGTGGAGGACAGGAAGGCCTGGCGTGCTATGGTCCATGAGGTCACGAAGAGTCGGACACAACTAAACGACTGAACAATAACAATAAGAAATAGATTCTATACTCTTATGTTTCCTTATGCTACAATAAAATATATATTCAACTATAGTGAAAAATAAAATAAAAACATTTAAAATTCCATTCTAAAAGTCATCTGGCATAAAGGAAGACTTTTCTTCCTGTTGTCAAGAATCAAGAAATAGCACTATCCAGAGCTCAGCTTACAATAAGAAAACTCACAGAGTAGAACTCTGCACTGGAATCAGATTTGAACATTTTTCTAAGTATCTGTAGCTTGAATCATGTCAACTGGATTTCTATTTTCTCAGTGGAAACGTTTCGCTCCTTATCCAAGGAGCTTCTTCAGTCTGAGCAAAGTTGGTAAGGGAATCCTAAATATGTTTCTAGGTAGCTGTGTGTCACATAGCTACCTAGAAACATATTTAGGATTCCCTTACCAACTTTGCTCAGACTGAAGAAGCTCCTTGGATAAGGAGCGAAACGTTTCCACTGAGAAAATAGAAATCCAGTAGACATGATTCAAGCTACAGACAATTCCACCTGGATGACTGAGAACCTTCATAGACATATTTTTCTAAGTAAAACTATAAGTTCTACCAGCAGATTGTCTGTGTGTGAGCACAAAAGCAAACATGCTCTTGTCTCAGCAACATGCACTCTATATTCATTTAAAGAACCTATTCAAGATAATATTTGTGTTTGAAAATTTAACAAGAATTTACGACTGAGGACTGATCAAAAGTAACGGTGATCCAAGATAGATAGCAAGCTCAATCTTGGTCCTTTTAAAAATTAAGCTGTCTAATCCTTGATGATCGAAGTAACGATGTTCATCATATTGGAGAAATTAGATGTCAAACACTTGATGATTCTTAAATGAAAGAGACAAGTAAAGAAAAGACAGCTCCTTGAAATTTCCATTTCTAACAGTGGTTTTTCAGCTGACTACTGAAACTGCTAAAACAAACAAATATGTATCTACAGTATAAAGTAAAGGTAAAGGTTTTCCCTGCACAGTTGTGTCTGACTCTAGGGAGCGGTGCTCATCTCCGTTTCTTAGCCGAAGAGCCAGCGCTGTCCGAAGACGCTTCCGCATACAGTATATACAGTATAAATAGATATATTAAAAATTACAGGTAAGAAGCGAATATCCAGGTTTATTTCTAAGCAATTTTAAAGCAGTTGTTGCAGTTCCAAGTTTACACAGGTATTTAAAGAAACCCCAAATTTGTGGCAAGGCCATGAATGAAGAATGTTATTATAAACTGCCACATCTTTCAGTTTCTTAGTATCAATGCTAGGAAAAAAGGCACAGGGAAAAAAATTATTACCTATTGTACAAATAAATATAGTCAGTAATAGATAATTAATTTTGTTGCTAAATTTATCCTCTGCTCTCAGTATTTCATTTAAAACCCTTTTTTTCTAATAAGGTTCTTGAAGACGATTTCTTCTTTCATGGCAGATTAATTTAATATATTTAATAAATTAATATGTTAATTATATATTAATTTAATATATTAAAAGCTATCCTGAAGACTTTACTTACATAAATAATATACAGTCATGAGCACATACAGATACACACATACAATGATGGATATTGATGCCTCCTTTGATATTGAATTATCTTAGATAATGAAGAGAAAAAGGAAAGAAAGCATGGATGTCCAAATATAAAGCCTTTCTCCATGGATTCCATACATACATACACACACACACACACACACACACATCTCTCTCTCTCTCTCTCTCTCTCTCTCTCTCTCTCTCTCTGTCTCTGTCTCTCTCTCTCTCTCTCTCTCACACACACACACACACACACACACACACACACACATATATATATATATATATATTTGGATGTCATCAAAACATACTGATGACAATTTATTTGAATCTCTAAAAAACCGTCCCCATGTGAGACTAGGCTGAAGCTGCCATAACATAAGGATGAACCAGGCATGTAAGCAGAGAGGACAAAAAGCGAGGAATCTTGTCTATGGGATCCCTTCGGGGAGGTAGATAAGAAGGAAGCAAGTCGTTAAGGAAACAAAGGAAAAATGTCACCTGAACCAGACAGAGGAAGTTGGGCCTGAGCACATGGAAACCCCCACCCCAATCCCATCAACAGCTACCAGACTTGTAAATTAACAAGGCAAGAGTAGCTGCCAGTCTTGTGAATCAACAAAAGCAAGGACTTTAGGGGATAAAGGGGTCTCAAAACCCGCCCACTCGAGTCGTCCTTGGATCCAGACTTGGCAGCTTCCGTCCCTCTAGCTAGTCCCTGGCAGCCTAGTTGGAAGGATGTGGGTAAGTGTGGATGAGTGTGTGTGTGTGCGTGTGAGAAAGAGCAAATGTACCTTGCAACCAGTAAAGTTTTGCTGTTCCTTTAAATTCACTGGGTCTCCGTGTATTACAAAGAACCTGTTGTGCCACAGTGTTCGGTTGGAAGTTACTTGTGTGTGTCCCCAATTCAGAGCTTTTCAAACTTTTCATGTTGGTGACACACTTTTTAGACATGCATGATTTCGCGACACACTCTTACAGCAGGGCATCATTTTGTGGAATCACAGCAGATTTGGAGGCAGCAAGGCACAAGGCAGACATTAGGACCTGCGTGGAATCCTGGCAGGGATCGGAGGCAGCAGCAGCTACGACACACCCAGACACTGCAGCCGACACACTAATGTGCCCTGACACAGAGTTTGGAAAGCTCTGCCCTAATTATTTCCCGGCTGTTGACCAGGGCTGTGTGTCTTGTCTGCTCAAGCCACACCTATCTGGAAAACCCAGGTAGAAAGCAAGGAGGGCTGACAAGATCCACGTGCCTCAACAGTCTGAGTGTGGGAGTGAGTGACCATAAGCCGAACCTGGGAGCAGCTTGTGTAACAGTACCTACCTTACCAGTAGGGGTCCTTGGGCAAAGACCCCCTAACACTTCACTTGCCTACCTCAAATATGAGAGTGACATGAACTAAGAGTCATGCCGGCTTGGATGTCGCCCAGATTAACAAGGTCCACATCAGATGTTGGGGAACCAGGACAATCTGACGATAAGTGGGCTACTGGAACAAACCATACATGGACAAGACAAGAGAACCAGGAATTGATGGAATGCTACTATAACAGTAGACCTAATGAGAGGGGATATATGAAACATATGAGGGAACTATGGATGGACAGAAGACCTGCATTCACACTAACTGAGAAACAGCTAGTTACTCAACGCTTCAACATAGTGAAGAGGAAGCTGCTATCACAACTTGAGATAGAACAACTACACATTATATCCCAGACTCAAGAAGACCCAGAAGAACAACTGGAGGTGCAGCCAACACTTGAAGCTGGAACGTCACTGCCACCCCCTCCATTACAGAGCACAGCAGCTGAAATGAGGCAAAAGATCATGGATAAACTAGCTACACTCAAATCTCAAAACCCCTACTACCACTATAACTCAAACCAATGAACTAGTATATGCTACAGCCACTGTAATCCTGGAGATGCTTGGCTACATGATCAAGAAGAACAGCACTACATAGCTGCCCTGGAAAATGAGGTTGGAGGCTAAGATCAAGGCAAATTGGAGATAGGCTAGTCAGCTGGTAGAACTACAGAAGGGTGTGGAGATTAAGGATAAGACTCGGCTACTGAAAAAATACAAGGGCCTGACTCCATCTGAAGACCTAGAGACTGCTAAACAAAGGCTCACAGCACTGGCTACCAGGCTAAGGAGATACACTAGAGAAGCAGAGCCAAGAAGATAAACATCCTGTTCACCAAAGAACCATCCAAGATCTACTCCCAGCTGCAGTGCAACAACACAGTAACAGCAGAGCCACCAACAGCAGAAACAGAACAGTACTGGAAGAACATATGGGAGAAAGAGAAGACACATAACACCAGTGCAACGTGGCTGCAGGACCTGAAAGCAGACCACAGAAATCTCCCAGAGCAGGAACCAGTCACCATCACAGTAGCAGATGTCCAACAGCGGGTCAAGAACATGAAGAGCTGAACAGCACCTGGCCCGGACATGATCCACACCTGGATGAAGAAACTAACAGCAGTGCATGAACGCCAAGCAGCACAGATGAACCAGCTGCTAGCAGCAGGCTCCCACCCAGACGGGCTAACACAATGTAGGACAGTGCTGATCATGAAAGACCTCAACAAGGGAGCACACCATCCAACTACCGGCCAATAACCTGCCTCCCCACAACATGGAAAGTCCTATCAGGAATCATAGCCGCCAAGCTGCAGGACCATATAGGCCAGTACATGAGCACAGCTCAGAAAGGCATTGGAAACAACACTAGAGGCTTCAAACACCATTTGCTCATAGATAGAGCATTCGCCCAAGACTCAAGGTCTAGACCAGAGCTTTCCAAACTGTGTGTCGGGACACGTTAGTGTGTCGTCTGCAGTGTCTGGGTGTGTTGCGGCTGCTGCTGCCTCCTGGCTTCCACACAGGTCCTAGTGCAGGGCTTTCCAAAGTGCTGCCGCTGGCGACACACCAGCGGCAGCGGCGGCGCGCGCACGGCGACAGCGCGGGGGGGCGTGCGGTGGCGCGCGCGCACGGCGACGGCGCAGGGGGCATGCGCGCGGCTGCTTCCGGGTGGTGTGGCGACACACCACGCTGTGTGTGGCGACACACTTTTGTGTCGCGACACACAGTTTGGAAAGCTCTGTCCTAGTGCCTGCCTTGTGGCTTGCTGCCTCCAAACCTGCTGCTATTCCATGCAGGTCCTAGTGCCTGCCTTGTGCCCTGATGTAAGAGTGTGTCGCGAAATGATGCCCTGCTGTAAGAGTATGTCACGAAATGATGCATGTCTAAAAAGTGTGTCACCAACATGAAAAGTCTGGAAAGCTCTGGTCTAGACAGACCAATCTGGGCACAGCCTGGATTGATTACAGGAAAGCCTATGACTCAATGCCACACACATGAACCTGTGAATGCCTGGCACTATACAAAGACAACAGGACACCCAGGACCTTCCTCAAGAACTGAATGGGACTGTGGAAGACAACACTGGAAGTCAACTCAAGGCAGCTCGCACAAGTGGCCATCAAGTGCGGCATATACCAAGGAGATGCACTGTCCCCACTGCTGTTCTGCATGGGCTTGAACCCCCTCAGCCAGATTATCACAAGAACTGGATACGGAAAGAAGTTCAAGAGTGGAACTACCATCAGCCACCTCCTCTACATGGATGACATCAAGCTGTATGCTAAGAGTGAACAAGACATCGACTCACTGATCCACCTGACACAGATCTACATTGAGGACATTGGGATGTCATTCGGACTAGAGAAGTCTGGCCGGATGGTAGTAAAGAGAGGGAAGGTAGTTAAGACTGATGTGGTGGAACTACCAGCAGGCCACATAGCAGACATACAGACCAGCTACAAGTATCTTGGTATCCGACAGACACATGGGAACCATGATGAGGAGGTAAGAAAGACAGCAACATCCAAGTACCACCAAAGGATAAGACAGGTCCTGAAGAGCCAGCTCAATGGGAAGAACAAGATCCACGCCATTAACATGTATGCCCTGCAAGTCATCAGATACCCTGCCGGTATAGTGAGCTGGCCAAAGGAAGACATGGAGACTGCTGATGTGAAGACCCAGAAGCTCCTCACAATGTACAGAGGCTTCCACCCCAAGTCAGTAAGATAGCACCTAAAGATGAGCTGTTGAGAGAATGCTTGAGGCAGCAGCAGACATGGAAGGAAGATCAAACAGAGAAAGTACCATGGCAAGACAAGACCCTGCATGGAATGTACCATCGACACATAGCTGAGGTGGCTGACCTTGGGCAATCCTACCAGTGGCTGGAAAGGGCTGGACTAAAAGACAGCACTGAGGCACTGATCATAGCAGCATGAGAACAGGCACTAAGCACCCGATCCATAGAAGCAGGGGTCTACCACACTAGACAGGATCCAAGGTGCAGACTGTGCAGAGAGGTCTCAGAGACAGTCCAACACATAGTGGCAGGGTGTAAGATGCAGGCAGGAACAGCATACACTGAATGGCACAACCAAGTAGCTGGCATTGTGTACAGGAACATCTGCACAATGTATGGGCTAGACCCTCCAACGTCTAGATGGGAGATTCCACAGAAGGTTGTGGAAAATGACAGGGCTAAGATCCTGTGGGACTTCCAGATCCAGACAGACAGGCAAGTACTGCCCAATCAACCAGACATCGTGGTAGCAGGCAAGGACCAGAAGACAGCGGTGGTGATAGATGTACCGGTGCCAAGTGACAGCAACATCAGGAAGAAGGAGTATGAGAAGTTGGAGAAGTACCAGGGCCTGAAGGAGGAACTAGAGAGGATGTGGAAAGTGAAGGCCAAAGTGGTCCCAGTGGTGGTAGGGGCATTAAGTGCTGTGACTCCCAAGCTGGCAGAGTGGCTCCAACAAATCCCAGGAACAATATCAGAGCTCTTAGTCCAGAAGAGTGCAATGCTAGGAACAGCTAAGATACTGTGCAGAATCCTCAAACACCCAGGCCTCTGGTAGAGGACCTGAGGTTGAGGAAGACACATACCACCCATATGGGTGAGAAGGGAATATATATATATATATATATATTTGGAATCTTTACTCCTGCTGAGTGGAAGCAATGGTGGCAGTTTCTCCCCTTCTCCTAAATCAGTGAATAATCTCTACATGTGAAGGATAGTCCACAATAAACAGGGCTTGCACACTTTTGTCCCCTTTGAATGGGAGTAGGCTGTTGCAGCATTCCTTAATGACAGAACCAACCTGGAAATCCTGAGAAGAACTCTATCACCATCCTATTTTATTTTTGCTGCTTCTGATAGAACAAGAGGGAAGGATACTGGCAAATGCACAAGCACATGTAGACTTTGAGGAAGCAGGAGACAAAGAGTATTGCCACTTTTGAATGTTGGTGTTGGAAAAGACTCCTGAGGGGAGACCTGGAATTTCGTGGTGGTCTCCTATTCTAATCATGTTGCTTATTTTCCAAGTCCAGTTAAAATGTTGCTTTAGAGTAAACAGTGGCAAATCAGTTTTCATTATAAATCATTATATATTAAATATCATTAACAGTACCATCAAAAATCTAAACCTTTTCACATTAAAAAATAAACGATCAAAAGATAATAGCTTGGTTTATTGGTCATTATTCTATTTTGTGATTACGCTTACCTTTTCTGGACATGGAGGAGGATCAAACCTTTTTGCACAAACTAAGAACACATCAGGCTGTGGCTTGCCATCCTTTACTTCAGGGTCATCTCCCAAGACAATATGATGAAATAAAGCAAAGAAGTCTTTGTGTCGACTTGTTTTCATTTCAAATGTCACTCGAGATGAACTAGTAGCAACAGCTATGGGAATGCTATGTTTATGTAGATGGTGGATTAGTTTTTCAACTCCTGTGTAAGAAAGATATGCAAATACTTTAAATACACCTGACTGAGCAAAACAGAGAAGCTGTAGATTCCCCACACAAACATGTATGCACTTTTCTCTTACCCATTTCCTATTCCTTTTCCTACCTTGCCCTACCTTGCTTTTATTGGTAAATTCAAAAACAGGCTTTGTTGTTTTTGCCTGTATGACATGCTCAGCAGGCACGTATACTTAAAGTATCTAATAAAAGAAAACAGTCAAGTAGAAAAACCCAAAATAATACCTTAATGATTAATCATAGAAAAGTTACTGTTCCCCAACATACACGAACATACAACCACGCGCACACAAACAACAAATAGAAGTTGTGAAGATCCACTGACTGACTCCCACCACTGATGGGTGTATGGCCATCTCCCTCTCTATGGAGATACCTTCCACTACTGACACATTAAGTACCATGGATAAGGGCTCTCCATGTATAACCTAAGCCCCATTGGGACAGACTCTATGTATGTATTATAGTAGGCATAGAAAGCCAGGTTGGTGTAGTGGTTAAGGCATCAGGCTAGAAACTGGGAGACTGTGAGTTCTAGTCCCACCTTAGGGGCAAAGCCAGTTGGGTAACCTTGGGCCAGTCACTTTCTCTCAGCCCTAGGAAAGAGACAATGGCAAACCACTTCTAAAAAGCCTTGCCAAGAAAACTGCAGGGACTAGTCCAGGCAGTCGCCAGGAGTCAACATTGGGTCAAAGGGACCCCCCCCCCCAAAAAAAAGGCATAGAAAGAAGCCCTGTTCCCATGCTATTTAACCATATGAATATGGAAAGGCATTTCTGCCTTAGATGAGGGCAGTAATAAATCTCATGCCCCAAAGTCCAGAGGGTGGTTGTATGAAGTTCCTTTATCTCATTCTAATTATCTGAATGTGCAAATCGATACTATTTGGTCTGTTTTATTGAAATAATAAACACACAAAGTTATTTGGGAGGTTGCACTTGTTACTTTCAAGGTATTCTGGGAACACGATAATCAAAATTTATCAATCTCTCCCCAGGTTGCCTAGAGAAAATTGAAAACATGGAAAGATGGAACACTTACAGATTATAAGGCACAAGTAGAGAAATTCTCAAATTACATTTTGCTCTAGTTTAGAGGCCTCAATCACTGGCCATTAAATAGTAAATAAAAAGAAGAGACTGAGATATACTTTGTATGGTTCCTGTGGAATGACAGTTAACTATTTTGATAAGCAAGATTATTCATTTATTAAAACAGATTAAACTATTTCTCTAATTATTGGGCTTGTTGTAATTAGTAATTATCCTGGGGACAGTTACTTTTGTTTCAAGAAATATATTTACAAAACTACAAATTACAAAATATTGGTATTTGACTTAATATTTTGAGAAACTGTATTTTTTTATTGCGTAAAACTAGTTTAGAAAACACTTTTCAGCTTTATATACCAAGATGCAAATCTAGGGGGCAAGGGAAAAATGAATTGCCACAGAAAGCTTCAGGTTTCTTACATGAAAAACAACGTAGTCTGCACATTGTTCTGCATTTAATTACTTTATTGCTCACATACCCTCCTTTTAATTTTCGAGAGACCTTTCTCTTAGGCTAAGTCCAAACTATGTATTTTCAAGTATCTTTGTTTTCTATAAAACTGATGGAAATAAAGTGACTGATTAATGTCAAAAGTTCTCCTAATTAATTTGTATTACAGTATTTTAATAGGTAGCTCTAGCAATTAGAGCTCTATACATTTGCAACTGAATCAAGCCTGTATATTATCTGAGCATAATCCAAGTCCTTAATTATGCCGCTCACATGTCTTTTGCACAGAGACATCTATACTGTACATGAATTCAAGTTGGAAATATGAAATTAAAATTAAGGGATTTCTGCTTGATGATTTATGTACAGATCCTTGTTAAACTTAAAGACAGTGTTTAGAACGTAGAAAAAAGGTTCACAATTACCAAGCAGAACAATTAAAAGCTCTTGCTTGATTAGTACAGCATACATGTAAATGACATAAATAAATAAATAAATATTAAATAGTTTCCAAATCTGCAGAATAATTTTGATGGAAATAAAAAGTAGTTATGCAAGTGATTGAAAAGGACAAAATAAGGACCCTCCAGTAGAGCAAATGGAATTAAAAATAAGTGTATTGGGATGAAATTGAAGTGAGGGAATGTTGGAAGGAGTGTTTTATTACAGATTTACAGGAAAATGACAATAATATGATAAATGGAATTGAAATGATATAAAGAGTTCAAGCAAAAAAGGAAGTTATAAATCGTGAAAAATGTAAGACTGCAGGTATGGATGGGGCAACTGGAGAAATGTTAAGATATAGTGTTTTGCTTCTGGAGTGGCTGTGCAGCTTGTTAATTCGTGTGTGAAAACTGCATCTATGACTTACTGAAAGAATGCTGTTATTCTAAAAAAAGAAAGGAAAGGAAAGGAAAGGAAAGGAAAGGAAAGGAAAGGAAAGGAAAGGAAAGGAAAGGAAAGGAAAGGAAAGGAAAGGAAAGGAAAGGAAAAGCTTTATGGGAGTTAGTTTGTGCCTGGGAGAGTATCTATGTGGTTGCTAGGAGTTGAGAATGACTTGATGGCACATAATCAATCAATCATAAATAGAATAAATGTGAGAAAGTTCATTCATTTGTAGAGCTTAACTGCTATCTATGACATTGGGTATCTGTAGTCCTAATGGCCAGAGTTACAGCATTGTTATACTTTTCCAAAAATACTGCATCTTGGAAATTATTTTGCCCATAGAATTGTAGGTACAAAGACAAGAATGTTGTGCCTCCCCTGAAAAGCCAAATTTTCAGAGCACTAAATATTAAGAATATAAAATAATATGGATGGAAGATGATCATCTGATAACAAAAATGTACAAAAATTTAATACAAAATACAACGTCTATTTTATCCAAAAAAAAAAACTGTCTAACTAAATGGGAAGAAAATTTGGGTCATACTATTCAAACTGAAAAATGGGAGAAAATGTGGATAAAAAATTTAAAATTTACTCTAAATTATAACATGAAGGAATTTTTTTTTAAATGATGTATAGATGGTACATCACTCCAAATACATTGTTGAAAATGAATAACACCATGTCAAATAGATGTTGGAAATGTAAAAGGGAAGTTGGTACTTTTTTTCACTTGTGGTGGATGTGTCAAAAAACAAAAAGTTTCTGGGACAAAATACATGAAATTATAAGTAAAATAATACAAGAAGATTTTAAAAAAGAACCGGAACTTTATCTACTGGGATTTATTGGATCAGATCTACACAAGAAACATGGAAAATTACTATTATACTTAATTACTGCTGTAAGAATTATATATGCTAAACACTGGAAAGAAGACTACATACCCAGCATGGAAGAATGGATTATAAAAGTGATAGACTTAGCACAGATGGCAAAATTGACTGATCAACTAAATGATAAAAATATGGATGAGTTTAACTCTTGTTGGAGACCTATTTACAAATTTATAGAAGAAACGCAAAAAATTCAATTGGAACTTTAATGTAATTAAGTAAGTCGCAAAGTTGGTTTATAAATATGTAAATAATTTTTTGAAGAGAAAGTAGGAAGTCACACTTGTTATGTTATGTTATGTTATGTTATGTTATGTTATGTTACGTTATGTTATATTATGTTATATTATGTTATATTATGTTATGTAATATTATGTAGTTATTTTAATATTAAAATAAAAAATTATATTTAAAAAAAAAAGAATATAAAATAATAATTATAAGAGGTTTTAGGCAACTCTGTAATACAAAATCTGAGAAATGAATTTCCATTGTCGTGCTACTTCTTGATTAACTCAACTTCATTATAGTCCATACTGCAACTTTTCATGAAAGAGCATTGCTAAGTATATGCTAAAATTAGTGATCCAGAGAAGAAAGTATAACAAACCCTGAATTATTTTCTAATGTCAAAGCAGTTTATTAGAAACTATATTAGTGTTGCAATAAGCCCCAAGAATTTAGACAAAAATAAAATACTAAATTAAATTAAATTAAATTAAATTAAATTAAATTAAATTAAATTAAATTAAATTAAATTAAATTAAATTAAATTAAATTAAATTAAATTCTCTTATTGTTTTAAAATGGTATACTGATGATACATTTTCAAGAGGAAGATAGTTATTCAACCAGTTTCTTCCTTTCTTTTTAAAAAAGTTACATAGTATTAGATAGATTATATATATTTACCCTATGTTCAAATAAATAGATACATATGAATTACTAGAACTAAAGTGATAAAAAGCACTGTCATTTTCAGTGTACAAGAAAGTAGTTTTCAGAAAAATATTAATGCACTTATTAGTAAATTAATCACATTTAACAAGCTGTATAAAATAAGGTTTTGCTGCCAATGGTAAGTCCGAAGATTGATCATTATGCCTTTTAGTTTAGAGAATAGGAGTTAAGAAGCTTTCGCAAAAAAATTAAAAGGCTGACAGTTTTACTGCAGATCCCATGGCCTCTTTCCTCTTTCCAGCAGTATTTCTGCTAGCTTATGAGCAACTGCACTGTAAAAAGGCAGAAGCTTTGGGATGGACATTATACTCTTAATTTTCTCCACTGCCTAACAGAAAAGCTGACAAAAGATACGTTCATGCAAACATCTCTTTCAGTTGGTGTTGGGCTTGTGGAAAAGAGAAATGATGCAAACCCTTCTTATTTCTGCAGAAGTGCATATTGAAAAGTTGACCATCACTCTCGCCTCTCATGCAAATACTACATAATATGGCAGGAAGGTTTTTCTCTCTCCACTCAGAACACTGGGATATCTTTTTCAAACAAACATACTTCAACCTGCTGATGGAAGGAAGATGTTGCATCAGACCATCTGTAGTCATGCAGGTCAGATCAAGCCCTCATTACTTCTGACCAGATTTTTGAAACTGTACTTAGTATAAAACAGTAGCACAGAAGATTACAGGGAAAATGGCTTACTTTTCTATTATGACTTATTTTTCTATTATTGAAAGATATTATTGGAATATATCTCCGTATTTCTTAAAGTTCCAAAGCAGTTCTAAGTCAACCAGGCACAAGAAAATAGTAGCTATTAGAACTGAAACTGAAAGGGTGGAATTTGATGGGCACACATCTGAAGAGACAAAATACCTGGCATCAATGTAGCTGTAGGAAACAATTTTTCTTGCAAAATTTTACTTTCATGCAACAGCTCTTCTTTAGTTATTGGAAGGTGTAGGGCATCTCGAATGATTTCTGCTCCTTCCAATGCTTTTTTACCCATTGCTAAGGATTTCACATCCCAGGTATAGGTTTTTCCAAAGCGACTGCAGATTTCTTGGAACACAACAGTATAAAGATGTTCAGTATCTGCGGAAGAAAGAAAAGCTGAATTAAAATGATGTTTTCAACCTGTCAACAGCTAGATTAACAAACAAAAAGAGTAGAAATTGTAACTAAACAATATTTTATTCTTACTAATAGTACAGGGCAAAGTATTCAGTACTAAGTGACCAATCAGAAGACAAACAAACGGACTACAGGTAGTCCTAACTTAATGGCACTAATTGGAACTGGAAATTCCATCATTCAGCAACGCAGTCATTAAGTCGAAAAACCACGTGATTGTGCCACTTAGCGACAGCTGCCATCATTAAGCAAGGACTGTGCAGGTTGTTAAGTGAGGACCTCACATGACCATGACTTCTGACTTTCTGCTGGATTCTCCATTGACTTTGTCGGAAGCCGGCAGGGAAGGTCACAAATTGCTGCGATAAGTATGTAAGAACGAGGACCGGTCATAAATACTCATTCAGTGCCGTCATAAGTTCAAATGGTCGCTGAATGAGTGGTCGTTAAATGAGGACCACCTGTACTCCTGTTGGAAGCGGCCATTTCTCAGCTCTACTCAGATTTGCCAACGGATGCCTTGTAATACACCTTTTGTATGTGAGTGTCGTTCAGGGCATTTTACATTCTGACATCTCACTGCCCAAATGCTGACTAAGTTTGACCTCAAACTCCCCTCCCCCTCCAAATTTAATGGATTATTTTGAGGGCTAGCAGTGGAGTTCCACAGACTTATGGTTTTGGGGGACTTTAATCTGCCGTCCCTGGGACGGGCCTCGGAAGCGGCCCGGGAGTTCATGGCTACCATGGCGGCCATGGGCCTGTCTCAGATAATTAGGGACCCGACTAGAGACAGTGGCCTCACTCCGGACTTGGTATTCTTGTCTGAGCAATGGCAAAGTGATCTGAGGGGAGAGTTAGACCTGTCCCCGTTGTCATGGTCAGACCACGCCCTGGTGGCTCTGAGACTCTCGTGCACCGCCCCACTCCGCAGGGAGGCGGGACCCATTCGATTGGTCTGCCCCCGGCGACTCTTGGACCCTATGAGGTTTCAGAGGGAGCTGGGGAGTATACCCGAGGATCTGTTGCACAGTCCAGCAGAGGCCCTGGTGGCAGCTTGGAATAAAGAGGCCGCCGGGGCCCTGGATAGGATCGCGCCTATGCGACCTCTCTTCCCTCATTCGACCCGTCACTCCCCGTGGTTTACGGAGGAGTTGAGGGTTTTGAAGAGGGTTAAGAGACGTCTGGAGCGCCGCTGGAGGAAGACAAGGACTGAACCTGATCGGACACAATCTAGAGCCGCTGTTAAGGCCTACCTTGTGGCGGTAAGAGCGGCGAAACGTGTATATTTCTCCGCTCTTATTGCCTCTGCAGAATGCCAACCGACGACCCTGTTTAAGATAACGAGATCTTTGTTAGGTCAATCTAAACCAGTGACCTATTTACAGGGTCGATCGGAGGAGTTTTCTGAGCATCTGCAAGAGAAAATCGCTCAGATTCATTCTAAGTTGGACTCTATGCGTGATACACGGTCTGGGGAGATGACGGAGACACGTACTTACTCTGTTATCTGGGAACAGTTCGATCCTGTTGGACCTGAGGAAGTGGACAGAGTCCTCCGGATTGTGAAGGCCACCACGTGTTATCTAGACCCATGTCCCTCCTGGCTAGTAAAATCGGCTCGGGAGGTGACTTATGGTTGGGTCCAGGCAATGATCAATGCATCTCTGGAGGAGGGGGTGTTCCCAGCAGCCTTTAAGGAGGCCCTGGTGCACCCCCTCCTCAAGAAGCCATCCCTGGACCCTACTGTTCTGGACAATTTTCGTCCAGTCTCCCACCTTCCCTTTTTAGGGAAGGTGGTGGAGAAAGTGGTGGCGTCGCAACTCCAGAGGATTCTGGATGAAACGGATTATCTAGACCCCTTTCAGGTTTCAGGCCGGGATATGGAACGGAGACTGCATTGGTCGTGCTTATGGATGATCTCTGGCAAGGATGGGATGGTGGTAGTGCATCCATCCTTTTAGATCTCTCAGCGGCTTTTGATACCATCGACCATGGTATCCTTTTGGGACGGCTCAGGGAGTTGGGGGTGGGCAGTGTGGTGTTGCAGTGGTTCGCCTCCTTCCTCCAGGGCCGTTCCCAATCAGTGATGATAGGGGAGGAGAGATCTGACCCACGGCCCCTCCTGTGTGGGGTGCCACAGGGTTCGGTGCTCTCCCCTCTCCTGTTTAACATCTATAGGAAGCCGCTGGGTGAGATCATCCGTCACCACGGGATGAAATACCATCTATATGCTGATGATACACAGCTGTATATTTCCATCCCGGGTGAAGTAAGTGATGCAGTTGCCACCCTATCTCAGTGTCTGGAGGCTGTGGGGGCCTGGATGGGGAACAACAGGCTTCGACTGAACCCTAGTAAGACGGAGTGGCTGTGGATTGATGGCCGCTCGGGTCCTAGGAAGCTGTCATCTTTGGCTCTAGATGGGGTCGCACTACCCCATTCGGAGCCTGTGCGGAATCTGGGGGTTCTCCTGGACTCACGACTCCTGCTGGAAGAGCAGGTGGCAGTCGTGGCCAGGAGGGCCTTTGCACAACTTCGGATTGTGCACCAGTTACGCCCTTTCCTGGACCGAGATGCCCTCCGAACAGTCACTCATGCCCTCGTCATCTCCCACATTGACTATTGTAATGCGCTCTACATGGGGCTACCCTTGAGGAGTATCCGGAAGCTTCAGCTGGTCCAGAATGCGGCTGCGAGGACAATTATTGCGGCCAGAAGATCGGCCCATGTGACACCGTTGTTACGCGAGCTGCATTGGGTGCCAGTTTGCTTCCGGGTACAATTCAAGGTGTTGGTTATCACCTTTAAAGCCCTACATGGCATAGGACCAGGTTACTTGAGGGACCGTCTCATCCCCAGAACATCGACCCGTCCCACCCGTTCAGCTAGAGAGGGCTTGCTACGGACCCCATCGCTTAAAGAGTTTCACCTAGCGGGGTCCAGGAAGCGGGCCTTCTCTGCAGTGGCGCCCGCCCTTTGGAATATCTTACCCCCGGAGCTGAGGCTGATGTCCTCGCTCCCAGCCTTCCGGAAAGGCTTAAATACCTGGTTCTGCCGTCTTGCCTGGGAGAGAAACGTCAACAGTTCCTCTTGGGGATGGCTGGCCCCTTGAAGCCTCCCAGTGACCTATTTTAATATTTTTCTTGGAATTTATATTTTGTATTTATGTAATTTTATATATTTTTAATTCACTATTTTGTTGTGCACCGCCCAGGGTCCCCGTTAGGGGAGATGGGCGGTAATATAAATTTAATAAAATAAAAAAAATAAATAAATTATTATTATTGGTTGCACAGTCAGCCACATGTTTAGACTAGTTTTGGCAGTTTTATCCACCTATAGAGTCCTTCCCAAGGACCTGGGATAGGCAGATGATGTTGTTTGATGGTGTTAAAGGTATCATCGCAGGATGAAGGCTAGATGATGATGATGATGATGAATATTTTATCTCACACACATCCACAAACACACACAACTCAAGGTGGCAAATATACCTAATACACCTACCTCCTATTTTCTCCACATCAACAACCCTGTAAGGTGGGTTGGGCTGAGAGAGAGTGACTGGCCCAAGGTCACCCAGCTGGCTTTCATGTCTAAGGGAGGCCTAGAACTCAGTTTCCTCGTTTCTAGGTCAGCACCTTAACCACTAGACCACACTGGCTCTTTTTACCTTTTTACCTCACTCTTCAAACAATTTGCAACAACTTGCTCATGCCCACATACAGGTAAATGCTCTTCCTCAGAAACTAATTCAACTGGGACATGTTCAGAGCCAACTGCTGATTGACCACCAGGTGCTCACTAACCTGGGTCACTGTCAAGCTGGTCACTCACTCATGAATGATTCACAGTGACTTCACATTATCCATCACTCTAGGAATTCCAGCCACTACAGCACCTGAGAGCTACTACTATGAATTCTATCCATTACATCATGTGAGTTATGCACACTGGACTTCTAATCATTTGCACAGTGCATTTACATTGTAGTCAACCAGCACTATGGAGGACTTTCCACCCAGAAGTTTGCTCTTTGTTGTTTTTTTTTCCTATGAGTGGGAAAGTTTTTCATACTAAATACTCGGAGAAATCCTGAATTGGCTAACTTAAAATTCCAATATACTGACCAAAGCTTAAATTACATCTTCCATTCTGTGCTCACCTAGTTATGTTTTCCATATAATCATCTTTTCTTTTCATCTTCTAATCTATAAACTCTAAATCATCATGTACAAATAAATATATCCCATTCTACCTATTAAAGGAGTCTGTAGTCTGATTCCTATTTTATAGACTGCTCCTACAGGACACTGGTCCTTGATTCCTGCTCATTTATTTAAGAGTATGAACAATAAGGGCATTGGCAGATAAAACTCCTAAGAGCATCTTGGGGGTAATTAAACAATTGTTTATAGTGGAATATTTTCCAAGAGAAAGACAGGTAGTGGCATGTATTAAATGAAGAATGAAGTAACAAGTCAGAGTAATACTTGTGATAGCAAAATTGGTTTCAGTCCAGGGTTTTCAGGGAGGAGGGCATTTAAGGTTAGGGGAAAATGTCAACACCCAAAGGAGGATCTAAAGGGAAGACAAAATCCAAAGTCAATAAACTGAGAAGTGACCAACATTTTTGTCTGTCATTTTCAACAAGGAAAAAAATGTAACCCCCTTTCACCGCTCTATCTACTAGATTGGATCCATCATCTGAGAAACATTCTTAGGTAGATGTCTGCCTTATAAGCCTATATTTAAAAACACAGTGTTATAGGCTGCAATGTACAATTATAAGAACTTCTTGCCCAAATATAACTACATGAGTTGAAATAAAAAAATCTTAATCAGACAGAGAATACTTAATTCGGAACTGCTGATGACGAACTAAGAAGGAAATCTAGTACCTCAGGGATGACATTACATTATTTATACTAGAAAGTAATTTATTTTTCAAACCTTTGAACAGAACATTAGAAGTGCTTCAAAAGATGCTACTGTTTTCCTTATATTGCTAGTAGCACCACTAGATTTTCAACTAACCATATTAGTATTAAAATACTACAACATATAATCAAGGAATTTAAGAGCAAAGAAGTTTTCCTTAGGCCATTTTCATGAATATAAAGCTTAAGGTTAAGGATCAACCATTTTCTTGAATTTGTTATTTTAAAATATAGATGAACAAAAATCCGTATTCTCTTGAAGTGCTTAAAATGAGATTTGTATGCATTTATAGGAGGCAGTGATAACTAAGATAAAAAACATGAGACTCTCTATTTTTTGAATTGGACAGCTGCTACTGAAGGAGGCTTGAACTTCCTTGAGAAATAAGCATAACAAAGCTACAGCAAGAAACCAGCCAACATGAGCTTCTATAGATGAAGATGAAGGAGGTTTATCCTGGAGATTCAAAGACAGAGTAACTGTATTAATTTAGTAGGTCCTCAACTGGTTGGTTATTTTCCCAAATAACCTATTTTCAGTTCTTTTATGATGGATAATATAAGGTTTGAACTTCTTAAGGAGTGCAAGCAGCTTTCAACCTACTATTCTCATACTTAATCAGAGGTGTATGATCGCACAGAGGAACAGATGGAACAAATAACTGAAAATGTATATGTTGTCAGTGTCATAGGTAGTAACAAGTTGATCCATCTAATTTCTCAGCAAATCTTCAATTATCCTACAGATGCAGGTATCTTTGAATGACATTTTATTTTCCCTTAGGAATGTATGCAAATACCTACACACACTATCCCTAACATACCTTGTTTTTGACACAATTTAGCCTAATGTAGATTTTATACAAATATACATTTGTATATATGAACTTTGCTGGTTGAAAACAGATGCCAGTGCATTCCATATCTTGCCCTCTCTTTCTCAACCACCTCCACAGGGAGGCTGGACCCATTCAATTGGTCCGCCCCCAGCGACTTATGGACCCGATGAGGTTTCAGAGGGAGGTGGGGGTTATACCCGAGGACCTGCTGCACGGTCCAGCGGAGGTCCTGGCCACAGCCTGGAATAGGGAAGTGGCCGGGGCCTTGGACAGGATCGTGCCTGTGCGACCTCTCTTGCCCCGCTTGGCCCATCACTCTCCGTGGTTTACAGAGGAGTTGAGGGTTTTGAAGAGGGTTAAGAGATGCCTGGAGCACAGCTGGAGAAAGACGAAGACTGAATCTGACCGAACACAATCTAGAGCCGCTATTAAGGCCTACCTTAATAGGAGGTGACGTGTGGTTGGGTCCAGGCGATGATTAATACATCCTTCAGGGAGGGGGTGTTCCGGGCTGCCTTTAAGGAGGCGCAGGTGCACCCCTCAAGAAACCATCCCTGGACCCGTCTTGGACAACTTCGTCCTGTCTCCCACCTTCCCTTTTTGGGAAAGGTGGTTGAGAAAGTGGTGGCGTTGCAACTCCAGAGGATTCTGGAGGAAACAGATTATCTAGACCCCTTTCGGTCAGGTTTCAGGCCGGGATATGGGACAGAGACTGTACTTGTCGCACTTATGGATGATCTCTGGCGAGAGTGGGATGGAGGGAGTGCATCCATCCTGGCTCTCTTGGATCTCTCAGCGGCTTTCGATACCAACCACAGTATCCTTTTGGGACGGCTCAGTGAGTTGGGGGTGTGCGGCGTGGCCTTGCGCTGGTTCATCTCCTTCCTCTCGGGCCATTCCCAATTGGTGGTGATAGGAGAGAGAGCCAACCCCTGCTTTGTGGGGTGCCACAGGGTTCAGTTCAGGCTCCCTCACTCCCAGCCTTCCAGAAGAATCTTAAGACCTGGTTCTGCCTGGGACAGTGCAAGTAATAGTTCCTCCTGGGGGTGGCTGGCCCCATAGTGTCCTCCTTTTCATATGAGATTTTACCATCCCTTGGATTTTTATCTATCATTTATTATACTGGTTTAGATTGTAACTTATGTTTAGAGGTTTTTAATGGTTGACTGTTGTAAACCGCCCAGAGTCCCTCATTGGGGGAGATGGGCGGTGATAAATTTGAATAATAAATAGATAAATAAATAAATGGTAAAGGTAAAGGTTTTCCCCTGCACAGTCATGTCCGACTCTAGGGGATGGTGCTCATCTCCGTTTCTTAGCCAAAAAGCCAGTGCTGTCCGAAGACACTTCCATGGTAATGTGGCTGGCATGACGCGCGCGGAACGCTATTACCTACCCACTGAAGTGGTACCTATTTATCTACTTGCATTTGCATGCTTTCAAATTGCTAGGTTGGCAATCGCTGGGGCGAGTGTGGGAGCTCACTCTGAAATGCAAGGACCAGACCCAAAAGCTAGGAATTCCCTATCAATTTATTTTTAAAGTACCTTCTTTTAGTTGCACATAATTTCATTACAATTACCCAAAATAACTATTGGATTTTTCTGCTATAGACAAAAAGAATGAAGCATAGGACTGACCTGTCATACTTAACAGAGCATATCCTAATGTATCTGCTTAAATAGGTCCTCTGCACTGAATTTCTTTCCTTAAAGCTCTTTTCCTCATTGGGAACTGATGGATTGAGAGCTCTCCCTAATGGAGGGCCAATTCTGTTCTTGTCTGTCTAACATATATTTTTTAAAATCCTTGGGTTACATTAACTTCTACATTGGGTTTTCTTGGATGATATAAACTGTTGATCTAAATTTTAGATTCAGTGATTTTAAGACCCTAAGATAATCTTACAATCAGTTCGATTTCATTCTGTAAATTGACAGGACACTCCATAATTCATAAGATACAGTATCAAAGAAAGAGTTAAGTACTTTTCCACTGTAATCATAGAAACCTCAAAAGCACACAAAAGCATCATTAAGTTTTTCTCAGTCAGCACAAAGTCAAGTGTCTCGGTTCTGAAAGGTACCAAGATTGATAGCTTGAGGATGGAAAAAGAAAAGGCACAATTGGTAACACAATTATTACAATACCTAATTCTGAATTCTGGGCTATTTCTTAGGTGCTAAGAAAACATTGTTTCTGCCTAAAAAAATATAACTGATCTACTTAACCAGAGTGGAAGGGCAAACTCTATCCCTTCCTACTATGTTCCTCAATGATATTCCAACATATGGAAAATGAAGGTCATGGCTTGGATCCTCATTCTGATTTTCTCTGATTCTCCACTTTCTCTTGAAACCAACTCTAGAAGGTTAGGGAAGCTCTTTGGAGTTGCAAAGATGAGTGGAAATAATTTCTCATTCCTTCTCTCTGTGGGACACCTTTTCCTGGATCACTGATCAATAGGAAAAAAAGTTGTCCTTTAAAGAAGTCTACTTAGACCTAAATTAGCAGCCAACATAATAAAAATTGTAAAAACTACATTTTGTTTTGATCTGAGATGCAGGTATAATGACACTTAATACTTATTGATGGTATTTCATACTATTCAATAAAATGGTCTTTAGATATTTAATAATAAATATTTGATTGAAAACTATATAATTTAAAAATTTAGGAACCAAGAAGAGTCCCTAGATATCAGTCAGTGTACTAAAACTAAGAACAAAATAATCTAAACAAAATAAAAACCAATTAGACTAACAAAACTAACAAAACTAAATAAAAATAATCAACAGAGCCAAAAAACACTGTTAGAATTATATTTATATTGTTTAATTTGGCACTAAATAAATATTAATTGCATATGAAGCAAGCCTTTGGGGAAAACAATTCTATAAACAAGCTATCACCATGAAAAAAGACCATTCCTGTACTTTACCATTTGAAAAGTATGCCCCAATAATACCTCTATAAATCTTAAGGGTAGGAAAAATATTTAGGGCTTTAAAAATTAAAAACAGAACTTTTAATTAAGCCCAGGACTGGACTAGAAACCAACATAAAAGCTTTAAATAAATAATAAATAATTTGAAGAATACAAGAGTTGCTGCTAAATCATCCCTATTACAATATTTAGGGACAACTGCAATTCTACCTAATTTCAAGTTTAAGAGTAGGCCAAATGATGTATATTCACAGGATATACAGTTTCAATTAATGCATGATTTATGGTTTATGATTAGTATAAGAAGCCATACTAGATCATTCTATGTAGTAGCTATCATCTCATAATAATACATTCAAGTATATTGATTCCCCAAGGATAATATTTGCATCATGCTTTTAAAAACTTCTCATTTGGCTATTTCATTAGAAAGAAAATATTACCCGATTTATGTTGTAAGTTATTAAATATAAATGAGTTTATATTAGGACTGTAAAAATAAGGAAAACTCTTAAAACATTCACCTGATGAAGACAACGTGAGGGTTGCTTGTGTGAAATTTCTGTGAATTTTATTCTATACCACTCTATGGTGACATTCCTTACAACCCCAATTGGATAACTTAAAAATAATATATATTTTTCACAAATTGGTGTTTTTACCATCTGCGTTTATTTATAATCATATATGACATGAAGGTTGAAAGACCACACATTTCAAAGTTCCCTCTTTGTCCATTAACTTATAATACATTCAGCGATATATAGATTAGTACTTTTGTATGATACGTTATTGTGTTTTTTTAAAAAAATAACAGATATAAATATTTATATTTGTGACAGCTTTAAGTTGATACACATAAGTACATAGCTGTTGACATTAATTGTTCAAGAACCAATTTTTTAAAAAATACAAATTATTCAGATTTCTTTTACCTCTACTTTTACATGTAACTCAGTGTAACTATCTTTTTAACATAACCACTTTGTAAGTGGTGCAAATTTTCTCTTTATAGTTTGATTTTTATTCAGAAAAGACAAATGTTAGTGGGCTTATGCTTATGTGAAGTGTCAGAACAGAATGTCCGCATTTGCTTCCAACAGAATCAACAACAGAATTCCACATAGAGATGCTTCCAAAATGTATCTCCAGCCACTTTAAAACTCAAGTTTGAACTCTTTCACCAAAGAATCCTGCACATGCCTAATTCCTAAGAAGTAATCTCTTCCAAGAAGGTTCTGAGTACATTTAAAAAACAATGAACAAAAGGAAAAGCAATTGTCATTATTTTACTTACCATACCTAGGCTTCTTTGTAGCTTAAGTAGTCCTTTTTATTTTCAACACTAGTTTTTAAGGGTATCCAGTTCATAAGAAATCCTCAAAACATATCCACAAAATCTTAATTATATCATCTTAGAAAAAAAAGTGGTCTAACCTATCAAACCAGTTTTAAAGTACTTCAGCAAATACAAGTACTGTAATTAATAAACACTACTGCATACATGATTAAAGCATATATATAGTTATAGAGCAGTACTACATTTTTCCTAGCACCATCTCAAAATTTAACATTTTTAAACAATTGCTACACAGCAGTTCCCATAGCAAGAATTATTTGCTTTTTCATAGCTGGCTGAAATCTTAGATGAAATGGTAGAATTTGTTTCTTCCCAACTTCTTGGGCTTCTTTAGGATTAAACCAATCAAACATTTCACTTGAAAGTTATAGTTTCTTGTAAATCTTAAGTAGTTCGTTAGTCTGTGAGTCCATCTATTGTTATGGTCAATGACCAGAAATCCACTTAAAACATAATTTTAAAAATAAAACATACAAAACGACTAAAGTAAAGAGCAGTAACTAAATAATCAATATAAATTATCACGAGTTTAACAATAAAGCAATATTTGGACATGCTGAAAGAAACTAAATTATATTGGTTGGCTAATAGCAACTACACATAAAATAGATCCAGATGGCCCAGAAATTTAATTAATGATGATATAAAATGTAGCCATGTATCTTTATAAAATGGATAATGCAACAATACATAGATCATATTTTCAACTATCCCATCACCACAAGGACAGAGTCTTTAAGAGTAAGGGATTTTCTTAAACTTTTCTTCAAGGATGGCTTTAATGGAAGTGCATTAAAATGTGCAAGGGTTACTGTTTTGCTAATATAATTGAGGTAGATTGCTGGTCTAAAACAACCTTAAAAATACTAAAAGGAAAAAAAAAATCTACTTTAGGTAAAGCTGACAAATCTAAGTGCCTTTTTACATCCATATTGCACTGTTTAAAGCTTGACACCACCTGTTTATAAGCCATCATCAGTAATGCATATTGAACATAACTCTGCAACCTCTGAGATCAAAGCACATGGGCCCGCTGGAAAAAACTGTAGTTTCAATCAAAACTGGAGTGGACGGCTATATTAAATCATAATTACAATAATCATAATCATAATATACACAACCATATGCTGGCTTCCACGCTAATCACATCAGTTTCATGACAAAGGATCACATTAGATACACTGTGATGTGTACATATTAAGCACAGACTTAAAAAATAGCCTTAGAAATTTAGATTGTACTCTTAAGTCAGTAAAAGAGCTATAAGGGCCTAAATGGGCAGCAAATATGTTTGTGTGAATTTCTGCTTGAAAATACTGCTGGTGTAAATAATGGCCCACTGGAGTAATAAAAAGATTGCAGGATTATTGCTGATTTTTGGACACTTTGAATAATGTAACCCCAATGGGCCTTACACTTGCCAGAGTGAAATTTAACCCACCCTCCTAAATATTTAAAGTTTTTAACTTGTTCATTTGGGTGTTAATTTAATTGCCAGGCATGGACTCTAGGGGTTTGACACATATAAAATAACTACTAGAATAATTCAGTTTCAGTGCTTCTTCCTTACAATACACAACCAGAGTACACAAAGCTCACTTTAAACCTACTGGTGTGTGTGTGTGTGTGTGCGTGTGTGTGTGTGATAAAAGTACAGTATTACTGCCTACCAAATATTGCAATATGTTTATCATCCAGCTTTGTTAGATGATGTGCAAAGTTATTTAACTTAGTCACAATAGAATGTGTGTGTGTGTGTGTGTGTGTATGTGTGTGTGTGTGTGTGTGTGTGTTAAATAACAAAGGTGACAGGATACAACTAACTCCTGCCTAACACTTTATTTTTTGTAGATCTTGAGTATTTTTCCAGGGCAATTTCTATCACTACAACTATAAATAAAACATATCAGAGAGGGATATAATCACGTCAAAAGGTAATGCATAGGGAGAAAAAAACCCTATCAGAAACAAATCTATAATAAATCAATCAGCAAATAATCCTAAAAACACAATCTTGGAAGGACAACATAAGAACGAGACTGGGGAGCCACTTATAGCCATGGATTACCCACTCTGGCAAACAGTATAAACATATACTATATGTGTGTATGGTTATAAATACAACAGCAAAAAAATAAGCACCTAAGCAACACACTGAATGTTGCTGATTTTTTCTCCATCACTGCATCTTGCCTGATAGAGCTTATACTCTTTTGTGCTACCTCGGTTGGTCCTTAAAAATGGGTTGCTCAGTTACAGATGATGATGATGATGATGATGATGATGATGATGATGATGATGATGATGATATTTTGGTGATGATGATGATGATGATGATGCATGAACTTAAGAAAAAGAAAGAAGAAAAATAAAAGAAAACTATCCCCAAAACTAACAGAACTGAAAGTCACCTTTCGACTTTGCTGACCGGACAAAAGGTTTTAGGCTCCTTTACTATTTACAAAGTGCTGTTGAAAAGGCGGGCCCTTCTCCCATTTACTTTGTGAAAATAAACAGGACCCAACCTACTATTTCGTTGTGATTTCATTCCTGCAGTATATCTTTATTCCACAACAAATTTCATACCAAGCTTTCTTTTGTACCGCAAGGAACACTTGAGTAAAAGCTTCTTACAATGTATAAAAGCCAGCTACAATACTTACATACATAAAGGGACAGAAATGCTAGATTGTTCAGTTGGATATCCAGCACAAAGAAATGTAAATATTGTGAAATGGACCTGGAAAGGTCACTTGGGAGTAAAATCTACATTTAGCTATGAGTCTATATATATAGTACTGTATATATATAGTATGTGTGTGTGTGTGTGTGTGTGTGTGTATGTATGTATGTATGTGTGTGTGTGTATGTGTGTGTGTGTGTGTGTATATATATGTATACACACACACACACACACACACACACACACACCATCAGGAGCAAGGACTAAGAATGCATGTGTTAGCTGAATACCTCAAATCATTTTGTCTCTATGGATGAAACAGGTCCCATGAAACTAAACAGACAGAAAGTCTTCAGATGTCATTGGACCTAAGGATTCTGATGTCTCTCTGGACATATTCAGCTGACTAGAAAAGAATATCTATCTATCTATCTATCTATCTATCTATCTATCTATCTATCTATCTATCTTTGGAAGGGGTAAGTGTTACGTATAATGACCAAAGATTTAAATTAAACTCAATTGACAAAGCTAAGGATTTCCTCAGAAAACTGGAAAAGAGTAATGTACAAACAAAAGGTAGTAATGATCAAAAAGAAGGGAAAAAAGAAAATTTTAAAATAGTCTCTCAAGCCTCTAGCTCTAAAGAGATAAGCAATCAATCAGATAATGAGTAACCTGAAATGCCTAACTTGGAACATCAATGGTTTAAATGCTCTTGTTAAAAGAAACAAAATTGTTCATACCCTCAACAAATCAAAGCTAGACATAGTATGTCTACAAGAAACGCATATTAGACTCAAAGATTCCAAATTATTAATAAATAAAAAATTAGGATCAGACTTTATAATGGCAAGTGAAAACAAAAAAATGGTATAGTTTGCTATATCAAACCAAATTTAAAACCGAAACTCATACTAGCAGATGACAAGGGAAGATTCATAATTATTAAAGATCATAATGAAAAACAAATTTTGTTATAATTTTTAGATGCGGAAAAAGCTTTTGATAATTTAAATTGGGATTTCATGATTAAAACGTTGAAAATTATGGACTACGGTAATAGGTTTATAAATGCAATTCAAGCTATATACACAACTCAGACAGCCAAAATAGTGGTAAATGATGACATAACTCAGAACTGTAACATTGGAAAGGGTACCAGGCAAGGATGCCCAATCTCTCCACTCCTGTTTATCTTAGTGTTAGAAGTTCTCTTAGAAAACATCAGAAAGGATAATCAAATTGAAGGGGTAAAAATAAAACAAGAAAATTATAAACTAAGGGCTTTTGCCGACGATGTTGTCATTACTTTGCAGAATCCGGATAATTCAATTAGATATTTGCAAAAAAAGATACAAGATTTTGGTGAATTGGCGGGTTTTAAAATAAATAATCAAAAACAAAGATGATAAATTTAAATATGACTCAAAATAACATACAAAATATGGAATTGGTTACGGGTTTTGTAAATGTTAAAAAAATAAGATATTTAGGAGTGGAAGTAACGTCAAAAAATTCAGATTTATTTAAAAATAATTATATAAAACTATGGAATGAAATAAAACAAGACTTACAAAATTGGACAAAATTACAGATATCTTTTCTGGGAAGATTATCAACAATTAAAATGAACATCCTGCCAAGAATTATATTTCTATTCCAAACGATACCAATTATAATTACAGACAAAACTTTTCAAAATTGGCAAAGAGACTTATCCAAATTTATTTGACAAGGGAAAAAACCTAGAATAAAATACAAATTTTTACAGGATATTAAAGAAAATGGAGGTTTTGGATTGCCAAATTTAAAATTATATTATGATTCTTGTGTTCTCATTTGGCTTAGAGATTGGATAAAATTAGAAAATAGAAAATTACTAAACATAGAAGGTCATGATCTCAGATTTGGGTGGCATGGGTATCTCTGGTATAACAAAACAAAAGCAAACACGGCATTCAATTACCACCGAATTAGAAAATCCATCCTAAAAACTTGGAATAAACATAAAAATACAATATCACCTAATTTACCATTGTGGACTTCCCCACAGGAGGCACTTGCGTTACAAGGAAATCTGAATTCGTGTAATTGGTTAAAATACAAACATTTATTAATATTCGAGGGTACAAATTTCAAACTCAAAACTAGAGAAGACTTAGTAAAGGAAGGATTCACTTGCAATTGGTTTATTTATTTACAAATTAATGAACAATTTAAGATAGATACTAAAAATTTAAGTTTAAAGAAAAATCAGTAAATTGGGACAATGTATTATGGAAAGAAGATAATCATCTGATTGCAAAAATTTATAAAATTTTAATACAAATTAACACGTCTAATTTACCAAAAAAGAAATGTATAACCAAATGGGAAGAAAATATAGGTCATAGAATTCAAATTGAAAATTGGGAGAAAATGTGGTTAAAAGATCTAAAGTTTACTCTAAATTATAATATGAAAGAAAATTTCTTTAAAATGATGTACAGATGGTACATAACTCCTAATACATTGTCCAAAATGAATATTGCTATACCTAACAAATGTTGGAAATGTAATAAAGAAGTTGGCACCTTTTTTCATCCATGGTGGACTTGCCAAAAATCAAAAAAGTTTTGGGACAAAATTCATGAAACCATATGTGAAATATTAGAAGAGGACATTAACAAAGAGCCAGAATTGTATCTACTGGGATTTATAAAATCAGACTTACACAAGAAATATGGAAAATTGCTATTTTATTTAATAACTGCTGCTAGAACCATCTTCGCTAAACATTGGAAAGAGGATTACATACCTACGATTGAAGAATGGACAATAAAAGCGATGGACCTAGCGCAGATGGCCAAACTGACAGATCAGTTGAATGATAAGAACATAGAAGAATTCAATTTATGTTGGAGTCCCTTCTACAAATTTATAGAAAAGACTCAAAAAGTCCAATTGGGAATTTAATGTAAATAATGTAAATAAGTTAGAGATTATAGTTGTTTATAAATATATGATGGAAATGATGGAGATAAAGTAGGAAGTCCTGTTTCTTTTCTGTTTTTGTCTCTTTTTTTTGGTTGATAGATGAACAAGTGAAGAGTAAGGTAGAGTAGATGGGGAAAGGAAGTGGAGAAGGAAAGGGGGAAGAGGAGATAAAGAAGATGGAGAAAAGAGAAGAAGGAAGGGAAGTCAAGTTATGGGAGGAGAAAAGAAAGGTTGTTTTGTAAGAAAGTTATGATTGTATTTACTTTAAAAATGTTATTTTGATGGGATATACGCTGGCTTAAAGGGGAAAAACCGAGGCTTGAGAATAAACAGACAAGAATGCAGCTTGTTAGGGCTAACAGTGTTTACTGATAGCATAAGGCAATAATGCAGATACAGTACATTATCACAAAAATGAAAAAGATGAATATACAAGATACATCATTGTAAAAGGAAAAACAAAACAAACTTATAAGCAGAGTTCCGTGTATTGATCCCAGGGCCAGAGTTCCTGCCATGGCCTATACCCAAAGCCAGGCACAGCTCACTCTGCCCAGTCCACGGGAAGTGAACACGTGAAGAACTACATGGCTAAAAGACACTAGAAATCAAGAAACATAGAACACCATTTTGCATGGTTGTATTAGGCCTAAAGCACATAACATGACCTGCTATTGGGTAGCAGTGCTGCATCTAAGCACTGAGTTCCCCCCCCCCTCATTGCTCAGGGGGCCTGGGCAAGGCTTCCCACAGAAGGAAATCAGGAGGATTTGCTCTCATGGGAAGATCCATTGCTAGCCATAACATGGTACCTTCTCGCTCCCTATCTCATGAGTATGTAAACAAAGCCAAGGCTTCTCTGTTATCCAGCCACCTGGCATTCACGTCATCATGAGAACGCTGTGCTTTGTACAGGAATGCAATTTGCCAAGACACTTTTGCTTTGTAGAGAAACCCAATTTACCAATATCATATGAGAAATCTGATATATTTATGTTATGTTATGTTATATTATGTCAGATTTTGTTATTTATTTATTATTGACTATTCTAAAGCCTTTGACTGTGTGGATCATAACAAATTGTGGCAAGTTCTTGATGGTATGGGGATACCAAGTCACCTTGTCTGCCTCCTGAGGAATCTGTATAACGACCAAGTAGCAACGGTAAGAACAGAGCACGGAACAATGGACTGGTTTAAGATTGGGAAAGGAGTACGGCAGGGTTGTATACTCTCACCCTACCTATTCAACCTGTATGCAGAACACATCATGCGACATGCTGGGCTTGAGGAATCCAAGGCTGGAGTTAAAATCGCTGGAAGAAACATTAACAATCTCAGATATGCAGATGATACCACTTTGATGGCTGAAAGCGAGGAGGAGTTGAGGAGCCTTATGACAAAGGTGAAAGAAGAAAGTGCAAAAGCTGGGTTGCAGTTAAACTTCAAAAAAACCAAGATTATGGCAACCAGCTTGATTGATGACTGGCAAATAGAGGGAGAAAAAGTGGAGGCAGTGACAGACTTTGTATTTCTAGGCGCAAAGATTACTGCAGACGCTGACTGCAGCCAGGAAATCAGAAGACGTCTACTTCTTGGGAGGAGAGCAATGGCAAATCTTGATAAAATAGTTAAGAGCAGAGACATCACACTGACAACAAAGGTCCGCATAGTTAAAGCAATGGTATTCCCTGCAGTAACCTATGGCTGCGAGAGCTGGACCATAAGGAAGGCTGAGCGAAGGAAGATAGATGCTTTTGAACTGTGGTGTTGGAGGAAAATTCTGAGAGTGCAAGAAGATCAAACCAGTCCATACTCCAGGAAATCAAGCCAGACTGCTCACTTGAGGGAATGATATTAAAGGCAAAACTGAAGTACTTTGGCCACATAATGAGAAGACAGGATACCCTGGAGAAGCAGCTGATGCTAGGGAAAGTGGATGGCAAAAGGAAGAGGGGCCGACCAAGGGCAAATGGATGGATGGTATTCTGGAGGTGACTGACTCAACCATTGGGGAGCTGGGGATGGTGACGGCCGACAGAGGGCTCTGGAGTGGACTGGTCCATGAAGTCACGAAGAGTCGGAAATGACTGAACGAATAAACAACAATGTAAAATAAAGAATTAATTTTTTTAAAAAAAGTGGAAACTTTAAAACAACAACAAACTCCATAAATAAAATCACTTGATCAGAGGGTTTTCATTTCCAACAGCAGCTCTGAATGATACCAATTCTGCATTTTTAACACTTACATCTGTAGGATAAAAGAATACCTAAGCAATATGCAAGACACTCACTCTCAAGGGAAAAATCATCATTCTTTTGCTAAATATCTTTATATATATATATATATATATATATATATATATATATATATATATATATATAATTTTTTGCTGTACTCTAGCTATTTCATTTTCAAGTGGCTAAAGCAGTGCTTGGATACAATCCAAAAAACGATAGAATGATCTCAATTCGAATTCAGGGTAAGCCATTTAACATCACAGTGATCCAAATATACGCCCCAACCACAGATGCTGAAGAAGCAGAAGTAGATCCGTTCTATGAGGATCTGCAGCACCTACTGGATAATACACCAAAAAGAGATGTTATTTTCATTACAGGAGACTGGAATGCTAAGGTGGGTAGTCAGACGACACCTGGAATTACAGGCAAGCATGGTCTGGGAGAACAAAATGAAGCAGGACATAGGCTGATAGAATTTTGCCAAGACAACTCACTGTGCATAACAAACACTCTCTTCCAACAACCTAAAAGATGACTTTATACATGGACTTCACCAGATGGTCGACACCGAAATCAGATTGACTACATCCTTTGCAGCCAAAGGTGGCGGACATCTATACAGTCGGTAAAAACAAGACCTGGAGCTGACTGTAGTTCAGATCACGAACTTCTTATTGCAAAATTTAGAATCAGACTAAAGAGAATAGGGAAGACCCACAGATCGGTTAGATATGAGCTCACTAATATTCCTAAGGAATATGCAGTGGAGGTGAAGAATAGATTTAAGGAACTAGATTTAGTAGATAGGGTCCCGGAAGAACTATGGACAGAAGTTTGCAACATTGTTCAGGAGGCGGCAACAAAAAATGTCCCAAAGAAAAAGAAAACCAAGAAGGCAAGATGGCTGTCTGCTGAAACACTGGAAGTAGTCCAAGAAAAAAGGAAAGCAAAAGGCAACAGTGATAGGGGGAGATATGCCCAATTAAATGCAAAATTCCAGAGGTTAGCCAGAAGAGATAAGAAATTATTTTTAAACAAGCAATGTGCGGAAGTGGAAGAAGACAATAGAATAGGAAGGACAAGAGACCTCTTCCAGAAAATTAGAAACATCGGAGGTAAATTCCAGGCAAAAATGGGTATGATCAAAAACAAAGATAGTAAGGACCTAACAGAAGGAGAAGAGATCAAGAAAAGGTGGCAAGAATATACGGAAGATCTGTATAGGAAGGATAATAATATTGGAGATAGCTTTGACGGTGTGGTCAGTGAGTTAGAGCCAGACATCCTGAAGAGTGAGGTTCAATGGGCCTTAAGAAGCATTGCTAATAACAAGGCAGCAGGAGACGACGGTATCCCAGCTGAACTGTTTAAAATCTTGCAAGATGATGCTGTCAAGGTGATGCATGCCATATGCCAGCAAATTTGGAAAACACAAGAATGGCCATCAGATTGGAAAAAAACAACTTATATCCCCATACCAAAAAAGGGAAGCACTAAAGAATGTGCAAACTATCGAACAGTGGCACTTATTTCACATGCCAGTAAGGTAATGCTCAAGATCTTGCAAGGTAGACTCCAGCAATTCATGGAGCGAGAATTGCCACATGTACAAGCTGGGTTTAGAAAAGGCAGAGGAACTAGAGACCAAATTGCAAATATCCGCTGGATAATGGAGAAAGCCAGGGAGTTTCAGAAAAACATCTATTTTTGTTTTATTGACTATTCTAAAGCCTTTGACTGTGTGGATCATAACAAATTGTGGCAAGTTCTTGGTGGTATGGGGATACCAAGTCATCTTGTATGTCTCCTGAGGAATCTGTATAATGACCAAGTAGCAACGGTAAGAATAGGCCACGGAACAACGGACTGGTTTAAGATTGGGAAAGGAGTACGGCAGGGCTGTATACTCTCACCCTACCTATTCAACCTGTACGCAGAACACATCATGCGACGTGCTGGGCTTGAGGAATCCAAGGCTGGAGTTAAAATCGCTGGAAGAAACATTAACAATCTGAGATATGCAGATGATACCACTTTGATGGCTGAAAGCGAGGAGGAGTTGAGGAGCCTTATGACGAAGGTGAAAGTAGAAAGTGCAAAAGCTGGGTTGCAGTTAAACTTCAAAAAAACCAAGATTATGGCAACCAGCTTGATTGATAACTGGCAAATAGAGGGAGAAAAAGTGGAGGCAGTGACAGACTTTGTATTTCTAGGCGCAAAGATTACTGCAGATGCTGACTGCAGCCAGGAAATCAGAAGATGTCTACTCCTTGGGAGGAGAGCAATGGCAAATCTTGATAAAATAGTTAAGAGCAGAGACATCACACTGACAACAAAGGTCCGCATAGTTAAAGCAATGGTATTCCCTGTAGTAACCTATGGCTGTGAGAGCTGGACCATAAGGAAGGCTGAGCGAAGGAAGATAGATGCTTTTGAACTGTGGTGTTAGAGGAAAATTCTGAGAGTGCCTTGGACTGCAAGAAGATCAAACCAGTCCATACTCCAGGAAATCAAGCCAGACTGCTCACTTGAGGGAATGATATTAAAGGCAAAACTGAAGTACTTTGGCCACATAATGAGAAGACAGGATACCCTGGAGAAGAAGCTGATGCTAGGGAAAGTGGAAGGCAAAAGGAAGAGGGGCCGACTAAGGGCAAGATGGATGGATGGTATTCTGGAGGTGACAGACTCAACCATGGGGGAGCTGGGGATGGTGACGGCCGACAGGAAGCTCTGGCGTGGGCTGGTCCATGAAGTCACGAAGAGTCGGAAGCGACTGAACGAATAAACAACAATGTAAAATAAAGAATTAATTTTTTTAAAAAAAGTGGAAACTTTAAAACAACAACAAACTCCATAAATAAAATCACTTGATCAGAGGGTTTTCATTTCCAACAGCAGCTCTGAATGATACCAATTCTGCATTTTTAACACTTACATCTGTAGGATAAAAGAATACCTAAGCAATATGCAAGACACTCACTCTCAAGGGAAAAATCATCATTCTTTTGCTAAATATCTTTATATATATATATATATATATATATATATATATATATATATATATATAATTTTTTGCTGTACTCTAGCTATTTCATTTTCAAGTGGCTAAAGCAGTGCTTGGATACAATCCAAAAAACGATAGAATGATCTCAATTCGAATTCAGGGTAAGCCATTTAACATCACAGTGATCCAAATATACGCCCCAACCACAGATGCTGAAGAAGCAGAAGTAGATCCGTTCTATGAGGATCTGCAGCACCTACTGGATAATACACCAAAAAGAGATGTTATTTTCATTACAGGAGACTGGAATGCTAAGGTGGGTAGTCAGACGACACCTGGAATTACAGGCAAGCATGGTCTGGGAGAACAAAATGAAGCAGGACATAGGCTGATAGAATTTTGCCAAGACAACTCACTGTGCATAACAAACACTCTCTTCCAACAACCTAAAAGATGACTTTATACATGGACTTCACCAGATGGTCGACACCGAAATCAGATTGACTACATCCTTTGCAGCCAAAGGTGGCGGACATCTATACAGTCGGTAAAAACAAGACCTGGAGCTGACTGTAGTTCAGATCACGAACTTCTTATTGCAAAATTTAGAATCAGACTAAAGAGAATAGGGAAGACCCACAGATCGGTTAGATATGAGCTCACTAATATTCCTAAGGAATATGCAGTGGAGGTGAAGAATAGATTTAAGGAACTAGATTTAGTAGATAGGGTCCCGGAAGAACTATGGACAGAAGTTTGCAACATTGTTCAGGAGGCGGCAACAAAAAATGTCCCAAAGAAAAAGAAAACCAAGAAGGCAAGATGGCTGTCTGCTGAAACACTGGAAGTAGTCCAAGAAAAAAGGAAAGCAAAAGGCAACAGTGATAGGGGGAGATATGCCCAATTAAATGCAAAATTCCAGAGGTTAGCCAGAAGAGATAAGAAATTATTTTTAAACAAGCAATGTGCGGAAGTGGAAGAAGACAATAGAATAGGAAGGACAAGAGACCTCTTCCAGAAAATTAGAAACATCGGAGGTAAATTCCAGGCAAAAATGGGTATGATCAAAAACAAAGATAGTAAGGACCTAACAGAAGGAGAAGAGATCAAGAAAAGGTGGCAAGAATATACGGAAGATCTGTATAGGAAGGATAATAATATTGGAGATAGCTTTGACGGTGTGGTCAGTGAGTTAGAGCCAGACATCCTGAAGAGTGAGGTTCAATGGGCCTTAAGAAGCATTGCTAATAACAAGGCAGCAGGAGACGACGGTATCCCAGCTGAACTGTTTAAAATCTTGCAAGATGATGCTGTCAAGGTGATGCATGCCATATGCCAGCAAATTTGGAAAACACAAGAATGGCCATCAGATTGGAAAAAAACAACTTATATCCCCATACCAAAAAAGGGAAGCACTAAAGAATGTGCAAACTATCGAACAGTGGCACTTATTTCACATGCCAGTAAGGTAATGCTCAAGATCTTGCAAGGTAGACTCCAGCAATTCATGGAGCGAGAATTGCCACATGTACAAGCTGGGTTTAGAAAAGGCAGAGGAACTAGAGACCAAATTGCAAATATCCGCTGGATAATGGAGAAAGCCAGGGAGTTTCAGAAAAACATCTATTTTTGTTTTATTGACTATTCTAAAGCCTTTGACTGTGTGGATCATAACAAATTGTGGCAAGTTCTTGGTGGTATGGGGATACCAAGTCATCTTGTATGTCTCCTGAGGAATCTGTATAATGACCAAGTAGCAACGGTAAGAATAGGCCACGGAACAACGGACTGGTTTAAGATTGGGAAAGGAGTACGGCAGGGCTGTATACTCTCACCCTACCTATTCAACCTGTACGCAGAACACATCATGCGACGTGCTGGGCTTGAGGAATCCAAGGCTGGAGTTAAAATCGCTGGAAGAAACATTAACAATCTGAGATATGCAGATGATACCACTTTGATGGCTGAAAGCGAGGAGGAGTTGAGGAGCCTTATGACGAAGGTGAAAGTAGAAAGTGCAAAAGCTGGGTTGCAGTTAAACTTCAAAAAAACCAAGATTATGGCAACCAGCTTGATTGATAACTGGCAAATAGAGGGAGAAAAAGTGGAGGCAGTGACAGACTTTGTATTTCTAGGCGCAAAGATTACTGCAGATGCTGACTGCAGCCAGGAAATCAGAAGATGTCTACTCCTTGGGAGGAGAGCAATGGCAAATCTTGATAAAATAGTTAAGAGCAGAGACATCACACTGACAACAAAGGTCCGCATAGTTAAAGCAATGGTATTCCCTGTAGTAACCTATGGCTGTGAGAGCTGGACCATAAGGAAGGCTGAGCGAAGGAAGATAGATGCTTTTGAACTGTGGTGTTAGAGGAAAATTCTGAGAGTGCCTTGGACTGCAAGAAGATCAAACCAGTCCATACTCCAGGAAATCAAGCCAGACTGCTCACTTGAGGGAATGATATTAAAGGCAAAACTGAAGTACTTTGGCCACATAATGAGAAGACAGGATACCCTGGAGAAGAAGCTGATGCTAGGGAAAGTGGAAGGCAAAAGGAAGAGGGGCCGACTAAGGGCAAGATGGATGGATGGTATTCTGGAGGTGACAGACTCAACCATGGGGGAGCTGGGGATGGTGACGGCCGACAGGAAGCTCTGGCGTGGGCTGGTCCATGAAGTCACGAAGAGTCGGAAGCGACTGAACGAATAAACAACAAAAAGCTATTTCATTGTCAATGTTGTAGCAGAAGATCCTTAATAGATGATGATGATCATAACCTTCAGCACTCAACAACAGAAAACAAAATATTTAAGAGTACAAGTACTTTATATTACCACTATAGTTTTAGTAAAGAAAACCCTCCCCATCCCATTGGTAGATTTCATTTAAGTGATGTGCATTTCAGGGTTCAAGGCACTATGGATTATATTTAGGTGGCCATAAAGACCCAAATTATTACATAGTATCATTCAATAGCTTTCAGAGAAAAATGTATTAGGGAGCTTAACTGATCAATAAACTTCATTTCAGCCAGTTAAATAGCCTTATAACTTCACTTGATTGTTAACAACTTTTTATGAAACACACTCCCAATGATTTCTGAAGTTGCATACTTTTAATAAATCAGTATTATGCCTTGTACATCATGAAAAATTTGACTCTATTTTAAACCTTAAGAAACGTCAATTATGTATCATTAAAAAAGCTATGTCATAGCTTTGCCTATGAATCTATTTCAGCTATTTTCCAGTGCATCCTTCCTTTGATATTGTGTACTTTTTAAGCATTAGGAACAGGAATTGCTTTTTACCATACACCTTCTATTCTATCAGTGATGCTTGCCTGTATTAATCAACTGAGCAGAGTTCAGAAAACGTGACATTTTTATAACATTTCAAGAATTTCTTCAAAATAATCTGTAAGAAAGCACTGCTATTTCTTCTTGCTTAGCCGAATCATAATAGTAAACCAGTGAACAGCCAAAGGTATTTTTCTCTGCTTTCCGGAATAAGATAGGCCAGCTGCTCCAAAGCTATAATGTTTTGACACAGAAGTGTAGCCTTACTGTTATTTTGCACACTCAAGAACAAAATGGTATATATTTCATTCAACGTATTTCAAATCCTACATCACTAATGAGTTTAACATTACAAATCTCTATTTTGATATCTCTTTATGTTAGCCACATAAAGGGCCAAGGAGTATTTTCATGACCATTACAGGACAGAAATGAAGCCTGGGGTATGTATATAACCTGTTGCCGCCAAGTGCTGCTGAATTATAACTACCAGTATCCCTTACAGTCCTGGTGGCTGGGGGTGTCTTAACTCAACAATTATCTGAAACAATAAGATTTAAAAAAACAACTGATTTTTTTTCCAACCCCTCCTACACAGTTAAACATTCACAAACAGCAGCCATAGTTTCTTGCTGCTTCTCCCTTGTACCTGCCCTTTAGGGCTCAGTTGTGCGTGCATTTTGTTTAAAAAGTACTTCTGCCTCTGTGTGAGCACAGCAGCTCACTGTTATTTGTTAAAGCAACACGTCTTTTTTCAAGCATGTGTCTGAAAAAAGTTGTGCCAGCTTTAAGAACTAGCTCTTTGAAGCAGCTGCAATGCTTTTTTAGGTTCAGAGTAAAATCTAAACAGGCTGTTTTACACAGACAGACAGACAGACAGACAGGAAGCATGAAACACTTAAAATAAAATAAAAGAGTAAAATACAAGTAAGTAAACCTGGAATCTACAGTTTTTCAAATACATTCTTATTTAACTTATAAAGTAATGCCAGATGTTGTATCACCTATTAAAGGAGAGTCTAAAAGTTGCCATCAAGCTTCAAGTTAAAAGTACCTGGTTAAAACAGTATAAATCACTAATTAGAATTATAGGCTTTAACAAATTAAGTCAACACTAGGAATCTATTTTTTATATATAAAATTGAAGTATAAACTCTAAAGATAGAAAAAAAAATTAGGATGTGGTACAAATCCATAGGGTAAAGTACACTGCTCAAAAAAATAAAGGGAACACTGAAACAACACAATGTAAGTCCAAGTCAATCACACTTCTGTGAAATCAAACTGTCCACTTAGGTAGCAACACTGATTGACAATCAATTTCACATGCTGTTGTGCACATGGAATAGACAACGGGTGGAAAGCATAGGCAGTTAGCAAGACATCCCCAATAAAGGAGTGGATCTGCAGGTGGTGACCACAGACCACTTCTCAGTTCCTATGCTTTCTGGCTGATGGTTTGGTCACTTTTGAATGCTGGCGGTGCTTCCACTCTAGTGGTAGCATGAGACGGAGTCTACAACCCACACAAGTGGCTCAGGTAGTGCAGCTCATCCAGGATGGCACATCAATGCAAGCTGTGGCAAGAAGGTTTGCTGTGTCTATCAGCGTAGCGTCCAGAGCATGGAGGCGCTACCAGGAGACAGGTCAGTACATCAGGAGACGTGGAGGAGGCCGTAGGAGGGCAACAACCCAGCAGCAGGACCGCTACCTCCGCCTTTGTGCAAGGAGGGACAGGAGGAGCACTGCCAGAGCCCTGCAAAATTACCTCCAGTGGGCCACAAATGTGCGTGTGGCTGCTCAAACGGTCAGAAACAGACTCCATGAGGGTGGTATGAGGGCCCGACGTCCACAGGTGGGGGTTGTGCTTACAGCCCAACACCGTGCAGGACGTTTGGCATTTGCCAGAGAACACCAAGATTGGCAACTTCGCCACTGGCGCCCTGTGCTCTTCACAGATGAAAGCAGGTTCACACTGAGCACATGTGACAGACGTGACAGGGTCTGGAGACGCCGTGGAGAACGTTCTGCTGCCTGCAACATCCTCCAGCATGACCGGTTTGGCAGTGGGTCAGTAATGGTGTGGGGTGGCATTTCTTTAGGGGGCCGCACAGCCCTCCATGTGCTCGCCAGAGGTAGCCTGACTGCCATGAGGTACCGAGATGAGATCCTCAGACCCCTTGTGAGACCATATGCTGGTGCGGTTGGCCCTGGGTTCCTCCTAATGCAAGATAATGCTAGACCTCATGTGGCTGGAGTGTGCCAGCAGTTCCTGCAAGACAAAGGCATTGATGCTATGGACTGGCCCGCCCGTTCCCCAGACCTGAATCCAATTGAGCACATCTGGGACATCATGTCTCACTCCATCCACCAATGCCACGTTGCACCACAGACTGTCCAGGAGTTGGGGGATGCTTTAGTCCAGGTGTGGGAGGAGATCCCTCAGGAGACCATCCGCCACCTCATCAGGAGCATGCCCAGGCGTTGTAGGGAGGTCATACAGGCACGTGGAGGCCACACACACTACTGAGCCTCATTTTGACTTGTTTTAAGGACATTACATCAACGTTGGATCAGCCTGTAGTGTTCTTTTCCACTTTAATTTTGAGTGTAACTCCACATCCAGACCTCCAGGGGTTGCTTACATTTGATTTCCATTGCTAATTTTTGTGTGATTTTGTTGTCAGCACATTCAACTATGTAATGAACAAAGTAATTAATACAAATATTTCATTCATTCAGATCTAGGATGTCTTATTTCAGTGTTCCCTTTATTTTTTTGAGCAGTATATAATTCAAGAATGGTTTCCAATTAGAATTGAATTCTACGTCATATTTACTTTTTAAATACAAAGTTATTATGGACATCAAAGCAGATTCCCATAACTTAATTAGCCATTCCTCCAATAAAGGGTTCAAATGCTGTTTCCAACAGCCACAGTTAACATACACAGTTTGCCACATTTAACATATACAAAGCTAGTTCAATATACTTTGAAGGAATGTATGGTTTAGTAAAACTTAATAAAAATATTTCTGGTTGCAGATGAATCAATCAAACAATAATATTTATTCGGTCAATGACCAGCAAAATTTAAAAGGAGAAAAACAAAGTAAAACAAAGAAATACAATAATATACTACCAACTAATAAAATATATCACATAATCGTATAGCATTCACTCTATTACTATATTAATAAATTTGTTACCTAGGTAGTGTGAGCCTAAAACATTAGTAAGTATAAAATAAAAATAAATATATATATCCCCTAACAATTTATTAATTAAGGTATTTCAATTTAAAAGTAATTTTTAAAACAAGGGAATTACTTATTTAGCTGGTTTTGTCTTATTTTCATTGCGGCAACACAAAATTTGGCTACTGCAAATGTAATGTATAGTTTTAGATCCGGAAGAAGATGGTTGACGTAAAAATTATCTGGATTCCCATGGAATTTATCTACTAGGGGCAAAATGTAGATTGACCTAATGTCCCTATAAAATTTACAGTGTAACAGTACATGTGAGATGCTTTCAACTTCCTCTTCACCACATGGGCATATATGCTCAGCTATAGGGATTTTATTATACCTGCCTTGAAGTAGTGCAGATGGAAGAATATTGAATCTAGCTTTGAGGAATGCAATTCTCAGCTTAGGGAAAGTTAGATTTAGCAAATAACTTGCTGGTTCCCATATGCCCCTGTTTATCCAAATTCTGTTGTGTTGGGGCAGCTGTTAACTTCAATCTGGAACTCCAGATTGCAGAGGAAATTCCTTTAAAATTTGTTTCATTATAATATAAATCATTTCCCAAAACGGTTACTTTTTCATGGGGATGCCTAGATGTAAATCTGGTTCACTGCATCCTAAATCTACTAGTCTATTAAATAAAGCTCATTTTGGATGATCTTGCATCAAGGTAAGATCTCTTGGACTGTTCTGACAACACAACAGTTTAAAACAAAAATGTTTTAAAAACCCAGCAGAATCCAGAACACACCATACTTTGTTAAAACTCAAATTATTTTCCTTGCACATACACACCAATACACCCTCCACTCAAATAAAATTTAAAATTGTGAACTGCTCTAAACAGGTTGGAATTATGGCCCCTGACAAATACACCCTCCAGGAAACTCCAATGTCACAGCAGCTCAGAATGAGATGTTGAACAGAGGCACAACAGTTAGTGAATCCAGCATATCAAAATTCTACTCCTCTGACATACTCCAACGTTTGCAAGCAACTTCGAAAAAGCCAAAATAAATACATTTGTACATGAACAGAAAGTGAATAGGAGGTCGCAGTCATATCTTTAACCCTATTTCTATTCAAAATTCGAACTTCCTTACTGTCAAAGGCAGAAGCATATTATTTCATTTTTATTTATAAATTCATGTTAACAAAACCAACCTGTCTCTTTGTTGGAAAAGTAGTTGAAGTATACATCTTTTAAATATATTTATAGAGGTACAGGTAGTTCTTGCTTAACAACCCTAATTGGGACCAGCAACTCCGTTGCTAAGCAAAGTGGTTGCTAAGTGAGAAATCACATGACTGCGACTGTGCTTTCTGGCTGGAAAGAGACAAGACTACTCAGTTTCACAGGTTCAGCTGTGAACTCCCCCACCCTTTGGAATGCTCAAGTGCCTGCTTGCTATCTTATACGCATCGAAAGCAATGCGATTGCACTGGCAGCCTGAGGCTGGGAACCGTGGGCACACTATGCAAACAGCTTACTCTCTTGAAATCCCTTCCTCTCCAATCTCTCCACTCTGCAAGAGGGGGAAGGGTCAGGCAAAAGAGAGATTGCCTACAGAAATCACTTCTCCCACCACAGAGAGGAGAGATTGGAAAGAAAGAGATTTCAAGAGAGTAAGCTGTTTGCTCTTCTACAGATCATGAGCAAGGTAATTGCAGCAGCATCAGGAAAGGGTCAGGGAAAAGACAGATTGCCAACAGAAATCACTTGTTATTTTTTGTTTCACCTCCCTCACAGAGGAGAGAGAGATTTCAAGAGAGTAAGCTGTTTGCTGTTCTACATATTGAAAGCAATGTGATCATTCCCAGGCCTGGGGATGCTACACAAACAGCTTACTCAGGTAAAGGAGACATTACCTATAGAAATCAGTTGCTTTTTTTCTCCCCGCACACCACAGAGCAGAGAGATTGGAGAGAAAGGCATTTCAAGAGAGTAGTGTAAGCTGTTTCCATAGCATGCCTGCAATGTGTAGAAGAGCAAACAGCTTACTTTCTTGCAATCCCTCTCTCCAATCTCTCTGCTCTGCAAGGAAGAAGAAAAAACACAGGTCAGACACAGGACAAAGCGTACTGATTGTAATGGCGATCATGTGACGAAGTGACACTGTGAAGGTCGTAAATGGTCGCAAATAGGCTGTAAAATTATTTTTTAAGCACTGCTGTATCTCTGGTCGCTGAATGAATGGTCAGTAAGTGAGGACTACCTGTACACTGGAATGCTTTGATGAAAACTTTAATGTATACTTGTACATGTTTCAATCTGAAACATATTTTAAGTTTATTAAATGGAATAGATAAGGAAGCATTAGTTCAAAACTATATATGAAACTAGTTCAAAACTATGTATGAAGGAATAATGTCCTTATTCCTAATGATATAAAGCAGAGATCAACTATAGTTAACACTGCATTATAAAATATTTCTCAAAGAAATAAGGTTTATGCAAAAACTCCCTATAAACAAATAAAACTATCATAAATTTATTTTTAAAATTATCATAAGCATACATCAGAAAAATTAGCAAAAGTTCATTCTTTAACTATATTTTACAAAATCTTGAATGAGAATAATAATTATTTGTCAACAATTTACAATGTTATGTGGACTTAAAAGGTAAAGGTTCCCCCCGCACATTTGTGCAGTCGTGTACGACTCTAGGGGCCGGGTCTCATCTCCGTTTGTTAGCCAAAGAGCCAGCGTTGGCCGAAGACGCTTCCACGGTCATGTGGCTGCATGACACGCGTGGAATGCTGTTACCTACCCACCGAAGTGGTACCTATTCATCTACTTGCATTTGCATGCTTTCGAATTGCTAGGTTGGCAAGAGCTGGAACTAGTGCCGGAGCTCACTCCGCACGCAGGGCTAGGGATTTGAACCTCCGAACTTGCGATCTTCCAATCGACAAGCCTGGTGTCTTACCCACTGAGCCACCACACCCCCTATGTGGACTTACATGGGTGTAAATTTCATTAAAAGTAGATACATTTTGGGAAGAAGAAAATATTGTCATTTATTTATTTATTTATTAAATTTATACCCAATACAATCAACTGACTCTCACCAGCTTACAAGCTATACAGTTTAAAAAATCCATGGAAAAATAAAAATAACAATCAAATCAAATCAAATCTTTATTTTACAGCCTAAAGGCCCAAAAACAAACTACAAATATAATCCAGACCTTAGATTAGATAAAACAGTTTAACAGATAAAATATTTGATAAATATTACATGATACACTTAAAAGTCCAACTCATTGATTTGTTACTAAAGTCCTTGTTTTTATAACCATAGTTAAAAATCTAGCTGTTGACACTGTGATCTCAGGATTTTCATCTGCAAGTAAATTTTTTACATACTCAGAAGTATCCCTTCCTGGTTTAGATTTTAAAATAGGCCAGATAACTTCCTGCCGAAGACTCTTATAAAATTCACAATGCAATAAAATATGATCCACTGTTTCGGGATTAGTATCATTACTGGGACAAAATCTTCGAGAGATGGGAATTTTTTGAAATCTACCATATAGCATATTTGATGGCAATACATTTAATCTGGCTTTTGAGAAAGCTATTCTGTATTTACTTAAGTATAAGCTATCCAAATATTTAGGGAGTTGAAAAATATACCTGTAATTAATGCAAAACAGAATGATCTCAGTTCGAATCCAAGGCAAACCATTCAACATCACAGTAATCCAAGTCTATGCCCCAACCACTGATGCTGAAGAAGCTGAAGTCGACCAGTTCTATGAAGACCTACAACACCTTCTAGAACTAACACCAAAAAAGATGTCCTTTTCATCATAAGGGACTGGAATGCTAAAGTAGGAAGTCAAGAAATAACCAGAATAACAGGCAAGTTCGGCCTTGGCAAAAACAAGACCTGGAGCTGACTGTGGCTCAGATCATGAGCTTCTTAACGCAAAATTTAGGCTTAAATTGAAGAACGTAGGGAAAACCACTAGACCATTCAGGTATGACCTAAATCATATCCCTTATGAATATACAGTGGAGGTGAGGAATAGATTTAAAGGATTAGATCTGGTAGACAGAGTGCCTGAAGATCTATGGATGGAGGTTCGTAACATTGTACAGGAGGCAGCAACTAAAACCATCCCAAAGAAAAAGAAATGCAAGAAAGCAAAGTGGCTGACTGATGAGGCTTTACAAATAGCTGAGGAAAGAAGGGAAGCAAAAGGCAAGGGAGAAAGGGAAAGATATAAACAACTGAATGCAGAATTCCAGAGAATAGCAAGGAGAGATAAGAAGGCCTTCTTAAATGAACAATGCAAAGAAATCGAGGAAAACAATAGAATGGGGAAGACTAGAGATCTCTTCAAGAAAATCGGAGATATCAAGGGAACGTTTTGTGCAAAGATGGGCATGATAAAGGACAAAAAAGGCAGGGACCTAACAGAAGCAGAAGAGGTTAAGAAGAGGTGGCAAGAATACACAGAAGAACTATACAAGAAAGATCTTAATGTCCCTGATAAATACGATGGTGTGGTCACTGACCTTGAGCCGGACATCCTAGAGAGTGAAGTCAAGTGGGCCTTAGGAAGCATTACTAACAACAGAGCTAGCAGAGAAGATAGTATCCCAGCTGAGCTATTTAAAATCCTAAAAGATGGTGCTGTTAAAGTGCTGCACTCAATATGCCAACAAATTTAGAAAACTCAACAGTGGCCACAGGATTGGAAAAGGTCAGTTTACATTCCAATTCCAAAGAAGGGCAATGCCAAAGAATGTTCAAACTACTGTACAATTGCACTCATTTCACATGCTAGCATGGTTATGCTCAAAATCCTACAAGCTAGGCTTCAGCAGTATGTGAACCGAGAACTACCAGAAGTGCAAGCTGGGTTTCGAAGAGGCAGAGGAACTAGAGATCAGATTGCCAACATTCGCTGGATCATGGAAAAAGCAAGAGAGTTCCAGAAAAACATCTACTTCTGCTTCATTGACTACGCTAAAGCCTTTGATTGTGTGGATCACAACAAATTGTGGAAAATTCTTAAAGAGATGGGAGTACCAGACCACCTTACCTGTCTCCTGAGAAACCTGTATGCGGGTCAAGAAGCAACAGTTAGAACCAGACATGGAACAACCAATTGGTTCAAAATTGGGAAAGGAGTACGACAAGGCTGTATATTATCACCCTGCTTATTCAACTTATATGCAGAGTACATCATGAGAAATGCCGGGCTGGATGAATCACAAGCCGGAGTTAAGATTGCCGGGAGAAATACCAACAACCTCAGATATGCAGACGATACCACCCTAATGGCAGAAATTGAAGAGGAACTAAAGAGCCTCTTGATGAGGGTGAAAGAGGAGAGTGCAAAAGCTGGCTTGAAACTCAACATTAAAAAAACTCAGATCATGGCATCTGGTCCCATCACTTCCTGGCAAATAGAAGGGGAAGAAATGGAAGCAGTGACAGATTTTATTTTCTTGGGCTCCAAGATCACCGCAGATGGTGACTGCAGCCATGAAATTAAAAGACGCTTGCTCCTTGGGAGGAAAGCTATGGCAAGCCTAGACAGCATATTAAAAAGCAGAGACATAACCTTGCCGACAAAGGTCCATATAATTAAAGCTATGGTTTTCCCATTAGTAATGTATGGCTGTGAGAGTTGGACCACAAGGAAGGCTGAGCACCGAAGAATTGATGCTTTCAAACTGTGGTGCTGGAGAAGACTCTTGAGAGTCCCTTGGACTGCAAGGAGGTCAAATCAGTCAATCCTAAAGGAAATCAACCCTGGCTGCTCATTGGAAGGACAGACACTGAAGCTGAAGCTCAAATACTTTGGCCACCTAATGCGAAGAGAGGACTCACTGGAAAAGACCCTGATGCTGGGAAAGACTGAAGGCAAAAGGAGAAGGGGACGGCAGAGGATGAGATGGTTAGATAGCATCACCGATGTAATGAACATGAATTTGAATAAACTCCGAGAGACAGTGGAGGACAGGAATGCCTGGCATGCTATGTTCCATGAGGTCACATAGAGTTGGACACGACTAAACGACTGAACAACAACAATAAATGCCAAAAGTTACAGGTGAACATTATACTTTGGCTTTAGCCATTAATTCCTGTACTGAGTTATCCCATAATCTTTGTTTGATACAATGAAATGCTGATGACATACCCCTGGAGAATAAATGGTCAGGATCAATGCTAATCTGACCTATCTTTTGAGTCACTTGTTTAAACCATATATCTACAAAAGATTCATTTGGAATTTCCTGAAGCAATCCTTCCTTATTTTTAAAAAGATATATCTGTAACCAAAACTTAATAGTACTTACCCAGGCCTTTGTTTAAATAATAATAACAATAAAGATAAATCATTGCAGAACTTTCAGTAGCAGTTTTTACTAATTTAACATTTTCAAAATAGATTTTATAATTACTATGAAGGAGCCTACCAATTACATAATTACAGTCCACCTGTTTGCTGCTAACGATGCATTTTCAGAAATCTAGTAAGCAAGGAAATAACGGTAGCTGCTGTATATAGCAAAAGGGGAGAGTGACTGAAGTTAACAATAAATTGTTCAGATCTTATATTAACAAAAAAAGTGTAAGAGAAAATTACTGTCACAATGTATTTAATATGGGCTCAACAAAGGGCACTTTCTGCAAACTAAGTTGAACACAACTACACATACTGGAGTACATACCAAAGTACAAAATTCACTTATACAAAGGGCACAGACTAACTTCAGATGCAATGTTTTAAAGGTACATTAGCAGTATTAGAAAAAGGTAAGGGTATTTTAAAGCATGTCTGAAAACTATAAGTTACAGCATATGTAAATGATATGTGTAAAAATATTACTGTATAACCAATGTCCACATCCAATTACAAGAAGCTGGTCTGTAATAATGGATTTGATTTGATTTGATTTGATTTGAGGCCCAGTAATGTAAATCAGTGCCTTATTTAACCAGGATCTCAAAGTCTGCTTACTGCACTTACAGTTCCAATAAATAAATAAATAAATAGGCAGATGACAGAAGAAAGAAGAAAGAAGAAAGAAGAAAGAAGAAAGAAGAGAAGAGAAGAGAAGAGAAGAGAAGAGAAGAGAAGAGAAGAGAAGAGAAGAGAAGAGAAAAGAAATTACAATGTTAATACAAAGTTATCTCTTTATCTATCATTATAAAATCAAATGCCTGTGGGTGTACTGAATATCATTCAACCTTTTATGGACAAATAAACTACTTTAAGTAGATAAATCTGTACCATATTAATATTTGTCACCCCATATGCACATACATTTTTCAATGTGATACCTAATTTCAGTTCAGTGCTGCACAGTATTTTGCATCCTGCACCTTGTTTTTTTAAGTTGCCAACATATTATACTTTCACATTACAACTTGTAATGTGAAACACTTCCTATGAAAAGTCATTCAATAAAAAGATTCAAAAGGTACACCTTTAAATACTGTAATTACAAGCAGGGGGCCTAGCTAATTCTCCAATTCTTGCTTATGTAGACTTCATAATAGGATTACTTTTATGCCTGTTTAAGTCTAAATTGGACACCCCCCTCACCAGTAATGATATTTATGAGCTGAAGTAATGTTGTATACATGAACTTTCTAGATAGTACCCTGCATTAAGAGGTATCTTCTCATTCATGGTATTTATTCTTGACTAATTAAATGAAGGCTCCTGCCCTTTGCCCTTTATTTGGGAATAAGTATTTTCTATAGGACTTGTTTCTGAATAAACATGGTTAGGATCTGGCTTCAAAGAATGACAAAATCATGTCCATGGATGCTACTCAACAATCCCTCCACTTCGGCTAAATCAGTGTTTCTCAACCTCAGCAACTTTAAAATGTGTGGACTTCAACTCCCAGAATTCCCCCGTCAGCTATGCTACCTGGGGAGTTCTGGGAGTTGAAGTCCATAAATCTTAACGTTGCTGAACACGGAGTTAAAAGAATCTAGATCATGATCAACATTCAGTACAATCCTAGACAAGTAACCGCAGTTACAGTCCTTTTTGTTAAACGATAAGGCAGTTAAAATTACTGCAAGGCCCGTTCACCTTATCTCTAAGGGTTGCAGCTGTTTTCTTTACAGTACCCTGTGCATGTGCAGACGATCTGAAGTGTGCACGTGATGGCAGAAAGAGGAACTATTATCGTCATGCTACGTTGCGCAACCAGTAAATAGATTAATAATTTGGAGCGAAAAGGAATCTACCAACAAAGCAATCATACCCTGCCTATTTGCTTTCGCTTTTCTTCTTTTAGAGCAGAAGCACGCGTGCGTGAGTGCGTTTGTGTGTCTATTTGCAGTTGGGAGTTTTCGGAACCTCGGTTAATAGCAAAGGAGGGGAAGAGAAACCACAGGCTACATCACCGCCTTTAGCACATTGTGCCCCGGCACGTAACTGCGAAGCAACAGCGGCATTCGGCTCCAGCCCTGCATCAACAGGCAAAGACCTAATCCGGCCTTCTCTCGCCATGAACCGGACTGCCCAGCTGGCAGAAACAAGAGCAGCGGGCGTAAATTACGCACCCAGAAGCAGACCATCCATGTCAAAGATCAGGTGAGTCACAGGCTGCACCGGCGGCGGAAGGCACGAGGACGTAGCCATTGCGTTGCAACTGCGATCTCTGCCAAGAGCAGAGTTTAGGCAAGGCGCCCTTCCTGCCCATGCGCGCTACGACAGCAAAAGGGGCGGGGCTTCGGGGCCGAGGATTGGCGGCTGTCAAAACTTCCTCCGGGCGCTCGCAGATTAACATTCTGTCAGGGGTCAGCGAAGGGCAGATGTGGGCGGGGAGCGGGGGCGCAAAGAGAACGGTGGCTTTCGCTGCACATGCGCACCACTTTTGCTCTCTTTCAGCTATTAAGTCAGGCGTGCATATTAGTATTCTGCTCTTACCACTGAAAATGGGAGGGGTAGCTGCTGTAGGTTGAGCGTGGGAGGCAATTGCTGGAGAGTCCTGGAGGCTGTGCAGTGAGAAGGGAGCGTTGCGTCATTCAAAAGATACAAGCATGAATGACCTACAGGAATTGCACCACGTAAACCAAGACGCCTAGCGCTGCCTCGCTCTCTCTTTTCGAAGTAAAAGACTTCTAAGAAAGCGCGTTTAGTTGGAAACATAGTCAGGCTTTCACCCCCGAAGGCAGGATGTTACCCACACACAGCATTCAGATAGGATTTGGCCTTGGGTGGGAAACAAAATAAGTAGCGTTAAAGCCCCGTCTCGCCGTCCTGTGAGCATCGGAACTCCGAAGAACTCATCACTTTGATCCTAACAGCTTTATGGTATTGCTTGTAAGCAGTGGCAGTTCAAATTTGAGATTTTGGATGTAAGAAACCGGTATGATGGTACATTTAAGTATTCCACAGTCTGGGGACCAACACATATTTTATTTGAAAGGATTTTATTTAAGATATAGTAGTAATGAGGAGGAAGTCATATGTGGCTATTCAGAACAGGGTTATCAGCCTTACTACTTGCCGCCTTCTCCATTGAACTAAGTCAGGCTAGTTAAATATTTGTAAGGAAAGCGACTGTTCTATATGGCAGCATATACCTTCATTAGAAAGCTTGAATGAGCTTAGCTAAGGGGCGTGGTGGCTCAGCGGGTAAGACACCAGGCTTGTCGATCGGAAGGTCGCAAGTTCAGAGGTTCGGATCCCTAGCCCTGCGTGCGGAGTGAGCTCCCGCACTAGCTCCAGCTCTTGCCAACCTAGCAATTCGAAAGCATGCAAATGCAAGTAGATGAATAGGTACCACTTCGGAGGGTAGGTAACAGCGTTCCGCGTGCCTCATGCCGGCCACATGACCGTGGAAGCGTCTTCGGACAACGCTGGCTCTTCGGCCAACAAACGGAGATGAGCACCAGCCCCTAGAGTCGGACATGACTGCACAAATGTGCAGGGGGATCCTTTACCTTTTAAGTGCTGTTATCCAGTACCCAGCCAGTAGAAAAGTGAATTTTGTGCTTTCGAGTCAGTTTTTGGCTGCTGCTGATTAGGTTGGGTAATAGAAACAAGCCAGTGCCAAGCCACTTTCATATTGTTGCCCAGAAAGTTACATAGTTATGTTCTTGAAGTCCGCAGGAATCAAGCTCACATTGAAGGAGACTTTAATTTTAGTAGGATTTATTTCCAACTAAGCATTCAGTTGTTACATTAACTTGTAGTTATTTCTTTGTTCTTTTATGTCTCATCCTTCTACCAATATATAATGTCCATGGCCACTGCACAAAGAATAACTACAAATGTAAATCAATATTTAATGTCTGAATACCATTTAACTAAATTAGCTAGAAGCTGTTTTTCATAGTTCAATTCAACAGCAGTTGTGTTGGAAGGAGCTAGGTTCACTATCAATACTTTAGGGATGACAAATTGAAGGCAGAAAATAGAAATCTGCAATTGAGAGAGACAGTCCTTTTAAAAGTACTTTGCATTATATAATTGTACTGAACATGATTCAGTTCTGCATTGTTCCACTGTTATCCATTCTTGAATAGGGCATTAAACAAGTGTCATCACCAGACTCCCAAGTGCTCATAGAATATTTGCTATGTAATAATTATACCCTTTGAGATACTGCCTTTGATCCAGAGAATTGGGGCCACATTTAATGTTTCACCCTGACACCTGAAACCAAAGAAAAATTAGTTCCAGCTATTTCATGTTCAATAAAGAGATGCCAGCTATTTGTAGGACTGTTATTGAATTCCTAGGGTCAGAACTTTGTTTTGCACCAATCTTTTTGTACCCAGCTTCTATTGTCAGATTCTGCAAACCAGATGACTGCCCACTACTGCTCTGTAAGAAAGGTATATTAAAATTGTAATTTCTTGCCAATCATTGTTTTGATTTGGGAACTGGACAAAAAAGATAAATGACATCCAAGTCTTTTTAGTGCTTATTATTTTTCCTAACGTGGCTATATTAAAATAGGTTTCTCTTAACTGAAAGAATCTAGTTTCAAATAATCCCTAGACCTGGAGATTAGCTATAAAACAGAGATTTCTATTTTTGTAACTCCAAGTGATATTGAATAAGTCATTTCATTTTCAATGTAATAATGAATATAAATGGATAATGTGGTATGATCCAGAAACTTGTCTTTGATACAATGAGGCATTTATTTGCATAAAGCAGAGCTTTCCAAACTGTGTGTCGGGACACGTTAGTGTGTCGGCTGCTGCTGCCTCTGAGACCTGTCAGGATTCCACGCAGGTCCTAGTGCCGGCCTTGTGCCTTGCTGCCTCCAAACCTGCTGTGATTCTGCACAGGTCCTAGTGCCTGCCTTGTGCCCTGCTGTAAGAGTGTTGCGAAATGATGCCCTGCTGTAAGAGTGTGTCACGAAATGATGCATGTGTAAAAAGTGTGTCACCAACATAAAAAGTTTGGAAAGCTCTGGCATAAAGTCATGATAATATTCTGTATATGGAGAGAAATAGCATACTATCTGATAAGTTATTACTATTGAGGTATAATCCTTTACCTGTTGTCTGGTCAGTCAGATTTGTGGGCTTCACTTACCGGAATAAAATCCTGTGATTACTCTCTAGTGGTAAATTACATCTGATTTTTTTTCTATTTTGTTTTCTATTTGCAGATTACAAATATGCTTTCAAAGTATTTTAGTTTGTTTGTTCTAAAAATAACAATTAGTATACACTAATCTTATGGTTGTTTCCTTGGAAGAAATTCCTTTAGTTCTAGGGAATTCAAAGATGCATTGGATAAAGTTCTTACCAATTTTCAAACTAAGAACTCAGAATATCCTCTTTATAGCTAAAGTCTATAACAAAATAGAAGAACATTTGTCTGTGTATTATAGTCACTCATTGAAACAAAATAAAGAATCCTGAAAAGTGAGGAGAAACAAAGTAACAAGATGAAGAACACTTGGCTTATATGCATATTTAGTAATATGTGTAACTTTGTTCCCAAGAAACTGGATACAGAAATAAATGTAATGCAACACTTATTTCTAAATTCACAAATACAGGGATGAACTTTTGATCAGTATTCTAAAGGTCCTATGACTAGTTCACAGAAAGGGGGTTCTGCAGGCAGGCCAAGATAGCAGCCACAACTGCGCTATCAAAACCTTGTCCTTTTTTAAATGCGGGTTGCAAGTAAAATGCATGACATTGATTGCATGGGTATGACTATCATTTTGATTTTTTTTTAAATTCCTCCCACCACCACCACCACCACCATAGATTCCCCTATTCACACATAACAACAGTCTGGTTTGGGATGTGGTATGACCAAGCCAATTATAATTTGAAAAACATGGTTTTTAGTTTAATGTGTTGTATGCACTTAGTTATGGTTTATTCTGAAAACGGTACTTAAATACATGATCTTAGCAAGATCATGTATTAAATGTATTAAATACATGTATTAAATACATGACCTTAGCAAGATATATAAATGAGGTCTAACAGTCTGAATTGCATGGTCCAAGGAATTTCTTAACATTTTCCACAAAGCTGTTTCATCACAATAAGAGATGGTTCTGGACATATATCAACTTTATATTGATGAAGACTATACAAGGCCATCCTTGACAGCTGTGTCATGGCAAGATACTGGATCACTGTTCTTTAAAGGTCAAGTTATCAGCTTAAACCGGGCCTAGAAATTCATCAACTGCAATGCCAATGTAACGTCTTCAACAGAAATACATTTTGCGCTATGTACCTTTTCCAAACACTTCTCAGTGACAACCTCTGCAAAACGTACCATGAAAAACGTTGCAGAGTTGTCATGTGTACTTAAGGGTTACAAGATTGCAGACTTCCTAAGTGACCTTGATGTACGTAGGCTGCATAATAATTCCTTGCATCTCTGTCTCTTTCCCAATTATCTCTTGGTAAACAGCTCAGATTAAGTTCATGAACATTTGGCAGCAAAGGTAAAACCTGTTTTAAAAACTTCATAAAATAAAGAAAATATAAGTCCTATAGTATTTTCACAGGTTATAAAATCAAAGCTTGGTTATCTTTTAAGGGACTTTTGAAAGGAAATATGTGGTCAGCATAGTGCAGAACCACAATCACAATTTGCACATAGACATTACAGGCTTTTATGTGACCCCTGTTGTTTGAAATGTCTTGCTCTGAATCTTATGATGATGATTTTACATATCAGCAATAGTCATAAGGAACATTTGCAAATAATGCCATGTAAAATATTTTCAGGACACAGCTACTGTATATTCATTTACTTAGATACTGGCAATTACAGATTAGGCCTTAACTAAAACTAAATTGTGCAGCAGTGTCCACAGGATCATGTTACTTTCATTACAAAGCACTGCAGCAGCGTCACACCTCAAGCTTCACATCTTTCATATGTGTGTGTGTGCTATCTCAACTCATGTACAAAAGGTGTGAGGCGTGCATTGCATGGCCAACACAATGCTTTTATCAATGACCCCCTTGCCCCAGCTGCCCATGGATGTCCCTGATATTCTGCTTATTGTTCAGAAGGATACAATGACCTGGTTCATATAACCCACTAAGCCATAAGTTTTGGTTTGGCTGTTGTACAAACCTAGCCAATTATGGTTTGTTTAATAAATCATATTTAAATAAGCCATTGTTTAATAATGGACTATTAGTATTTTCAGAAAAATTACCTAGGCTTCCTGTCTAATTTTTTTTCTTCATAATGATTTTCTTATTGATTTGACAATCTACCCATAGTAACATAAGATAATGCCCCCTGAAAATCACACTAAAAGTTTAGGATGGAAGAAAATGCTGCTGTTTATGAGAGAAAAACATCAGGAATACTGCCTTCCCAAGAAAAGCTCCTAGATGCAGTCCAGGCTAGAAGATACATTTTTCCTTTGCTCCCCCTTTAACAAAGATGGTCCCTGCAGCTTGCAAGAGTCTGTACAGTGTTTAAAAATCTTTAGTCCAAAGTGCCAAGGTGATGTTGACAGTGTCTACGCTCCCCTCAAATTTAATTTCTGATAGTTATTCCTCATTTCTACAAAGGCATTACTAGACATGGATGTGGCTTCAGGAAACTGATTCTGTGTCAGACTCTACTGATCAATGACATCAGTGGGTGCTTTTCACTCTTGCAGGTCCTGGTTTCTTCCACTGTAATAGTTTTGTGCAAATAGGGAACCTCACCGTTGCAGCAGAAGGAAGCTGAATATTAGAAAAGGCCTGAGGACACTATGGCTCACTTTCCTTCTTATGCAGATCTCAAATTATATCTGATAAATGATGGCCTAAGAGATTCAACTGTGAACTAAAAAAGAGGAGAAAATAGCTTGTGGGAGAACTGAAAAATTGTCCCTGCTCTATGGCTGCCAGTTATTAAGCCAAATAGTATATCTATTTCTTTTCTTCCCATGATCAGTCAGAGCTTAGGGGTATTTGGTTCTCACCTACTCAAAGACTTATGAGCCAAAGTAAATTAGGGAGAGTAAGGATAGGTGAGTTGTTATTTTTCCTTCTCATCAAAAGATCTAGAGCTCTGCTTTGCATGTGGCCGATGTAAGTCCCTGTAACTGAAGTTGGGCTATAGGGACAACCTAAGATGCTTCTCGTGTACTGTCCTCCCTGACCAGCAGTCTCCCTCACTGGATCTACCTCCCTCCCCAAAAAAAGAAAGACTGAGAAGGAATGCCTCTTTGAACCAACAAAATGATACATTTACAGTAATAGATGGGACCGGGAGCATGCCCACCCTGCCGGATCAGTGGAATAGACAGAAACCCTTGGAGATAGGCAGTCCTGCCAGTAATCTGGCCCTGTATGTTGCTGGCTTTAACATTTTTGGGTTGGATACCGAAGAAAGTGAACATGAAGGAAGATGCCAGGATGGTTACAATTAATAAAAGTTGGTTAATAAAGTCCCAATATTTACAGCGTTGGAGAGATCCTACTCCAATCAACCACAGTGAGCCTGGATAGTAGCGAGGAAGGAATTCCATGGAATCCACTCACAAGAGGATTGCTTTCACTGCTTTCACTGCATTGCTTTCATACTGTTTCTAGCCCTTCAAACTCTTTCTCCCTCCCACCTCCCCCCACACCTCCAGAGTTGCTTAGTTAAGGGTCAGCAAGGGAAGGTTACACATTAGTGAGGATTAGCTACATTTTTAAGTGTTGAGCAGGTATTGGGAACCTACTTAAGACAAAAGTGGGTAATAAGTAACTGGAATTAGAGTGGGATGTTCGTTGTTTCACAGCTCATGAGAATCAATAGGAAGTTCTAGCTTGTCTAAGCATCCTCTCTTCCTAGTGTTAATTTAAAAATGTGGGTCAGTCATAGGACACAGTGCCATGCAGAGATTTTCAGATGTAACCAGCTCCTTGAATTATATATGGAAGCATACTGGATGCCAATACAGCTCATGCATTAGTGGTATCATACAGGTGAATTTGGAGCACACAAAATTGTGTGTTCCACTGCATTCTGGATCAGTTGAAGCTTCTGAGTGTTTTCAGGGCAGCCCCATTGTAGTAATCCAGGTGGGAAAAGGTTTTAAGGCATGAATGACGGTAAGCAGAGCCTCCCAGTTGAGGAACAGGTGCAACTGGAGCACAAGACAAATCCAGATTTTACCTTGGAGGGTATAGATGATGATTTGAAGGGGAAGGAAATGGATAGTCCTTTGTTATGCTCATATCACTTTCTGATGAGCCTGTGGATAAATACCTCTACTGCCCTCCACAAGGGATGGCTCACCACAGGAAGCTTATGGCACTGCCCAGGTTCTAGGAGGTGCTTGTGAAGTTTCTCAATGATATGGTACACCATCCCACCACAGACCTTATCCAACTCTGAAATGAGGACATTGCACTTCTCTCTTACCAAAGATACCAGGATTTAATGAGGAGTTCTGGAAAATGAAGCAATAAAAATAATCCTTGGTGGAAGAAAAAAAAAAGATTAATAAAATGCTAATATAGGGATAAGTCCATGTTCAGGCCCACACTATGATAATGAGGGCAGCAAAACATAATTATTTTCCTACCTTTATTTCATCAATGGAATGCTGTCCAGTGGTACTGTTTCAGGTATTGTTTAATCCTTTGGGGAAGAACTGGGAAGAAGAGCTTCCTCTAGGCCTCTATGGCAAGTCTGCAAAACATTTTGCTATTTTTTTCTCAAATTTGCTCATATTTGGACTCTGCATTAGCAGAATCTAACTTAGTAACTGGAGCACTATATTGCAAAGTCATCTGGAATTATTTTAAGCTTATGGGTTCTGAGAAAGTAAGGCGGCATGAATTTGGCCACTGCCTGGATCTATGACCTACCTGGTCCTTCAAGCAGCTAAGAGTGAGGGTGATCTGCAGGTTTTTGGAGGTGGTTAATGCCTTTTTGACAAAGGGAATGGTTCCTCCTTGAAGGAAGCAATGTGTACCTGAAGAGAACATTGATCCAACTCTATTACTCAACTTCTGCTCAGTCTCCAACCTTCCCTTTTAAGGAATGTGCTGGTTAAGGTTGTTAGACAACAGCTGCAAAGGATGAAGCAGATTGTCTTGATTCCTTTCAGTCAGTGTTCAGACCTGTGTATTGGACATAAATAGTATTTATTGGTTTTCTGAATGGCCACCATCAGGACTTGCATGCATGCATGCATGCATACATACATACAATTTCTAGGTTGCCCAGGGACTCTGGGTGGCTTAAGATATACAAAACAGTAATATAATTAATAAAACCCAATATATAGTATCACCCATAGGGCTCTGGCCATCTTGGCCAGATTACATCTCTCTGAAGTGTTTGGTACCATCCACCAAGGTACCGGTAATGGTATGTGGGAGACAGGAGGAAGAGCCGCAGACTAGGCAACGGTGATAAAGCGGCAGCTGAGCCCACATAAGGAATGGGGGCATGGCAAACATCTCAGAAGGGACCCTCCCAAGTTTCTTGGACTGGAAATAAATATATAAATGAATATTTGTGGGTAGAATGGAACCCATCACAATAGACATTTATTTATTTATTATTTCAATTTATTCCCCGCCCATCTCCCTTGCAAGATTGTCTAAATTGTATACTCCCACTTCTACAAATTGTCATTATAACAAATAGTATCTGCTACTTTTTATGGCTCAGTATGGTAATTAAAATTATTAATGAAATATGACTCCTTGTTAAAAGTGATCATAGTTAACCAAGCACTTAATGTGAAATAAAAAAAAGTATCCGTTGAGGCATGAAATATGAATTCATCATCAATATGATGCAGCTATCTAAAACAGAGAATCGAGCACCATTAGAGAAATATTTGTCATAAATATTAAACATGCCATTTAAACCAACCTTTATCAGAAGCTGTAAACACAAACCTTGTTTAAAAACAAGCCTTCATACCTTTTTTCAGCCATTTGCCATCATAGATTTTTGTTGTTGCTTTAACCAAAGCATAAGGTCCATGTCTGGAACAGAAATAAATTAGGTTAATATAATTTTCTGAAGATGCCTTAAATAGCTAGATCTCAAATATTAATATTAATGCATGCTCTAATTAACTAGGAAGTGCCACCCTGAAGCTGGTATCCAGTATTACGACAGTTATGTCATACCTTGCAAACTGCTTAGAAACTAGAAAAATAGCTCCACAGAAAGGAAATTCCAAGCCAAGGCAGGAATTACCAGATTTTTTTCTGAGAGGCATTCTCTTTGCTTTTAAAAGCTGTATGACTAATCAAAATGGATTTTTTCCCCCAAGTATTGTACAGTATTCACAAGCCAAAGGCAGATTCACACATCAAATTATATTTCTCATACAGTAGTTTAAGGTGTAAGAGCTGGCTGCCAGGAAAAGTAAAAACTGGAGTTGTATTAGGTTTTTATTTAGAAGTCATTACAATAGCTGCTGATCTGTCATCAGCAGCAGCATCAGTAAAAATGGAGCAATATCATTTAGGCTGTGGACGTTCAGTATGATATACCTCTCTATTCATCATAACCAAATGTCTGCCTCAGTTCTAAATGCTGACAGGGGTACAGTTGTTGTTTTCATCCCTTTCAGGCTGACATCTATTCATGTCAACAAGAGATGTAAAATTTCTTGAAATTTTGAAGTATTTGTGGGGAAAAAAATCTTCGGAGGGGAATGGCAGGGAATGAAAATGTTGCTTAAAAAATGAAATATATGGACTCTTTATGGATATAAAATTATTGTATTATGTTTTAAAAGATAGATAGATAGATAGATAGATAGATAGATAGATAGATAGATAGATAGATAGATGATAGATAGATAGATAGAACAGTATGACCAGATTTGCACCTAAAATTATATATGGTGTTAAAAATTCAAATATTTGGGATATTGTTTTGTTTTTAATTTTTGTTACAAATGAAGATACAAACTGCCATAGTTTTGGTTGTTAGGAGAAACAGGCAGGCAAAATGTTAAATTGAAAATGGAAGAAAGTTTCAACATTGTAGTAAAAAAGTTACATATTCTAATCTTTATCCTTCACTGAATTAACAGGAAAGGTATAGAAAGCTTTTGTTTTTAAGGGAAAAGGTGAGAAAAGAAAAGGGAAAACGTAGTCTCCATGCCAGTGTCTATTACCACGTAAAACACATCATAATCAGACTCCATTTCTGAATCTGAAGAACCATCAATATCTTCGGTTTCTACTTCTTCAGAACCTTTATTATTTTCATGGATTTATGAAACAGGAGATTTAAATATATTTTATATTCTTTATACACATTTTGCATATGTAATTTATTCATTTATTTGCTTTAGTATGAGCATTTCCAAAAGTAGACTGATTTGTTTTGCATTTTAATTATAACATTGGTATTTTAAAATATTAGGAATTATTTCACAATCTGTTCAAAGGCATTGAAGAAAAAGTTTTGGGTTTTTTTTCCCCGGTTCCCCACTCAGCCCTGTCCCTGCTTTCAGACCTTCACATTCTGTCACTCTAGTGTTTAGGATGGATGGATAGATGGATTTACTTACTTACTTACTTACTTACTGGATTTATATCATCTTCACAGCTCAATTTATCAGGACTAATCATCCTCACAGCTCAACCCCTAATATAGGGTAGTTTACCAAGTAAAATATATAGTGAAATACTAGAATATTTAAAATGTTAGCATATTTCACTAGGGAGTGATGTATTGCTGGCCATTATTGATTGGTAGGCCTTAATATAAGACTAATTCAGACACAGGCTTCAGATCCCAAGCAACTGGTACAATTCCATCACTGTTTTGTTATTTTAAAAAGATGATAAAAATAATGCATCAAATCAACATTCAATTAGTTTGATGAGTATCATAAGTAAGTTATGTGCCAGACATTTCTATATTAAATTGGTGCACTGGATTATACAAGATAGCATTCTATCAGAGGAATCGGCTGGCTTTAGAGAAGGCAGTTCAACTTTAGATCACTGTTATTTCTCCAGCATTTAGTTGAGAATACACTTCTCATCTATGGGAAAAATTATATGTTACCTTCATTGATTTGAAAACAGCTTTTGACTTGATTCCCAGAAATAAGGTATGGGACAAAATGAAGGAGTCCTCTATCAATTGGTGTTTATTAGATCTAATCAGGAAACTTTATGAGAACAACAGCATGCAGATTTATTATGGTTGTCAAGGACATATCTTACTCCACCAATACCAGTTCAAAAAGGGGTGAACTCCTGTTATTTTCAATTACTATGTAAAACCAGTGGAACAAGCTGTGGCCAAACCAGAATTCCACCTCATTTCAGTAACCAACAGGCCTGTTTCGGTTCCACTTTACACAAACAGTTCATACATCCTGTCTGCTCCTTAGTAGGTCTGAGATGTCTTAGGACTCTCACTTTTTTTTGCAAGGAATATTACCTTGTGTTCAGTCATGAAAAAACAAAGTAATAGTGTTCTCAATAAGTTCCTTCATAGGAACTAGGAACCCCCGCCCCCCATCCTACTTTATCTGCATTTATGTTTCTCAAGCTATTGTTCAATGAATATAACCTGTTTAAAGAAAAAGGGATGGGGAGAGAGAGTGAGTTGATTATTTTCTATTAGTATGTCATGAAACATAGGACTAACCCTAACCCTAACCCTTTTTTTTTTTGGTAGTTTTTTGTTTTTCTGTAGTTTTTATCTTTGTTGAAAACTAATAAAATTATATCCCCCCAAAAAAATGAAACATAGGACTATGCAGCAGCTTCCCAATAAATTGGTTTTCTGTATTCAAGTCTTAAATAGGAATTCAGAATATGTGAGAACTTTGGATAAAGGGAGAGAGACCAATACAATGCTCATTATGGAAATTCATGCAGATATCAGGGCTTGTGCAAAATATCTGCCCAATACCTAAACATCAACTTCCGAGACAAAATCATCATAACAAAATCAGCTAGAGGGGTAATGCAAATACTTTTGGCTAATACATCCAACTCAGACTGTTAGAAAACAAGCCAAGCCTGCCTCAATTCTGCTCAAATTCCCCATCGCTGCTATTGCTTTTAAGGGCTTAAATGGAATTGCTATATAAGCATTTTTCGCAAATTCTTCCTGAGAGTAAATGGAGCCCAGCCCTGTGAAAATGCAGTGATGAGAGAAAGTGAGTTCTATAAAGCAAAGCTCTGCTGTCCCATTCATGTCATTAAAATCCTGTGGTCAGGAGGTGTGTGTGTGTGTGTGTGTGTGTGTGTGTGTGTGTGTGTGTGTGTGAGTGATTTCAAGGGAAGCAGGAGCTTGCTTTGTTTTTTCTTCTTCAATCAAAGCCATTTCCCTTAGGGCAAGAGAGAAACAAACTTACGAATTATCAGGGCTAATTACCCATTCTTAAAACTACTGGCATAAAATGATGACTTCTTATTTTTTTAATTAACTGTTTCATGAATGTATGTGTCTAAATATGTATGCATACATGAATTTGCATGCCACCTACTGCCAAAATGCTAGGCAATTTACATCTCAGAAGAAAAAAAGTAAACATGAAAATACAAAATTTCCTTAAGATCGTCCATGTTTCAGGCAGTAGATTATGACGCCCCCTGGAACATACCTATTACTCCTCCCTCCTCCTATTTTCCCCACAACAACAACCCTGTGAGGTGAGTTGGGCTGTGAGAGAGTGACTGGCCCAAGGTATGGCAGAACCACTTTAACAATCTCCCTCCTATCTGAAGTGAAGTGGATTGTGAAGAAGGAGAGTATTTTTAGAGCAGGAAAATTATTTTCTAAAGATGTACCAAAGGCCTGCTTTCTCTCCTTCCTTCTACTTAACTAATTTGAGCAGTTTTTTTAAAAGAGAGAAACAGGACTAATAATTGAAGCTTGACCTGCTGCTAATTTTTAGCTACAGTTGCCATATTCATTTCATTGGCGATCACTCGTAGCCGAGTAAGATTGTCTTCCAATCTTTTTTTTTTGCCATATATTACTGGCTTTAGAGTGAGTTTTATTGTATATCATGTATGGTATTGGCTTACACTCTTAGAAAATAATCATATGACCACAAAGCTGGAAGATATCTGAAATTTCTAAAGCTATACACAATTATTCATATCCCATTCTTTTCTCATAAAATCTATATAATAAAGGAGTATTGATCAGGTCTATCCCAAATTTTTAAATATTCTAACAGTGCAATACTATAGAGTTTCATATTCAAGCACATTATTGTAAAGCAAAGACATAGTAAGTGGACAAGATTCAAATCTGTATAAAAGTACTGGAACTATTGTATCATATATGCTGGAAAAGGCATAAAAGCCTTTGAGAACTGAGTTAGATAGCTGTTGAAATCTAGAGGAAAAACCAGTGGGATTCCTAAGAATAGCATTTCCCTGCTGTGAAGTTCTGATTTCTTTCTCAACATTTAAACCATTGCAAACTCTAAAAGAATCTGTTCAAGAAATCTGTAATTTTTACTTGGAGATTGCTTTTCTATGAAGTGGCAATACTCTTGCTAACATAATCTCTGCAGCAAACCTGAAGTTCTAAAATAAGCTCTTTGAGCAAATATATTACACAATATTGTTAGATCTGTACTTTGACATAACAAATATTCAAAACAGGAAGTAAACATTTAGAAAATTATCTTACTGAGTGGCTTGTTTGACTTGGAAAGATTTTTTTAATAATGTTTCTTGAACAGAAGCCTGCTGAGAGAAGTTAATGAAAGGTAAGTAAATATTCTCTTCGATTGGTAAGTAAATATATTAAGAGGCTGTCCATTAATGGCTATAATAAAACAGATTAACAGCTAATGAGTGACAAAAAGGAACAGATATATACAAATTGAGGAATTCTGAATAATATATGTATATAGCTACAATATAAATCATTATCCAGCTTTGTTTAATCTTTTTTTTTATAATTATTGGACAAAGCCAGCAACAAGGCAGCCAAAATATATTCAGATTCACATATTTGAAGGGCGGCGTGGTGGCATAACGGTTAAGACTACCGACTGTCGAATGAAAGGATGGCAGGTCGGCAGCTCGAAACCCGGAAGCACTGCATAACAGGGTGAGCTCCGGTTCTTCCCCAGCTCCTGCCAACCTAGCAGTTCGAAAGCATGTAAAAATGCAAGTAGATAAATAGGTACCACTCTGGTGGGAAGGTAACAGCGTTCTGTGTGCCTTGGCGTTTAGTCATGCTGGCCATATGACCATGGAAGCGTCTATGGACAACACTGCCTAACAACTAGTTACTTTCAATGGGAGAATGAGTTCTACGAACAGATGGATGGCGTTGTCATGGGAAGCCCCCTGAGCCCAGTCATAGCAAACTTTTACATGGAACACTTTGAAAAACAGGCTTTGGAATCGGCAACCATTACACCAACAGTCTGGTTCCGGTTCGTGGATGACACCTTCGCAATTTGGAGTCATACTGAAGAAGAACTGGAGAAATTTCTGGACCACCTAAACGGCATCCACCCCAATATACAATTCACTATGGAAAAAGAAACTGATGGCAAACTTCCATTTTTAGATACGCTGGTCATACGCAATCCGGACCTCAAACTAGGACACAAAGTATACAGAAAACCCACCCATACGGACCGATATCTACACAAAAATTCCAATCACCACCCACGACAAAAGAGAGGCATGATTAAAACCTTGGTGGATCGTGCTAATCGAAACTGTGAAACCCAATTTCTCAACAATGAACTTAACCATCTGAATTGGGTCCTACAGGCAAATGGCTATTCCAAGAATGAAATAAAAAGAGCCATCAAACCAAGAAAACAACATCCAACTGAAGAAAAACAGCCCCCCACAAACAAAGTATTCCTGCCCTACATCAAAGGAGTCACTGACCGCATGGGAAAACTGATGGAAAAACACAACTTTCAAACAGTCTTCAGACCCACCAGAAAAATACAACAAATGCTAAAATCAGCAAAAGACAAAAGGGACCCCCGCACCGCTGCAGGAGTATACCGCATACCATGCAGCTGTGGACAAGTATACATCGGAACCACAAAACGAAGCATTCACACCAGGATAAAAGAACATGAAAGACACTGCAGACTACAGCAACCGGAAAAATCTTCAGTAGCTGAACATGCTCTCAAGCAAACGGGACACAAAATCCTATTTGAAAACACAGAAATACTGGACAACACCAAAAGCCACTACACCAGATTATACAGAGAAGCCATTGAAATTCACAAACACCAGCACAGTTACAATAAAAAAGAAGAAAGCTTAAAAATTAGCAAAACCTGGCTACCAGTCCTAAAAAACACAGCCTGCAAAAGGTCAACGAACTCAGTCCAACCACCAGGACATGGGAATACTTCTCACAATGAACATGCTAATCACGCTCATCAGCCACTCGTTAACATGTCAACACAACAAAAAACCCCACCTAATCTCCTATAATTTAGCTCTATAAATAGAACATTGCCACTCTACCTGGGCACAGAGATTTTGCTTCTATCTGTGCTCCTGCCCTCTGAAGATGCTGGCCACAGATGCAGGCGAAACGTTAGGAACCACAACTTCCAGAACACGGCCACACAGCCCGGAAGACCCACAACAGCCATAGTTTGAAGTTCTTCGTAAAAATGAGAGGATCAAGAAATGTTCAGAAGTAGGTGGAGGTGGTAGATGGTTGAACCCATAAGTTGTAAGGCTGAAGGTCTCATACTTCCCTGCCTCTATCCTGGGTCTTCATACTCTGGCCCCACCTCCTTGTTTGGGGCAATCACTTTGCGTGTCTATAGGATTCACTTTTCTTTCCATTCCTACTTCAGAGATAGACTAATGTCACAAGGGATATATAAAATATTTTTCTTAATTAAAAAGAAGGAAAGATAAAATATAACCCAATATAACCCTCCTTTTTAACAAAATTCAAATGTTCATTGTTGAAAAAGATAAATTACAGTGCTGGTCAGATGATGGCCATATATATATATATATATATATATATATATATATATATATATATAATTAGGTAATACATAAAATACATAAAATTAGACTTAGCACCATACACAAAAACAAAATAAAAATTCTATCACAACTTCTTCATTACACTTGTTACTTGTTTGTTACCTATTTGTTACTCTTGAAATGGATGTTTCCTCTGCTTCAATCACCTGGGCTTCCTGGCTTCTTGAAAATTCCCAACTTTAATCAGTCCCTGGAATTAAGCAATATTAGTCCTCTGTTTTCCCCAACTTCAGTTCATAGCTTTTGAACTCTGCATCTTACTTTTCTTTTTGCAGCAGAGAGAGGGGCATTTTAATTAAAAAGAAGGAAGGTGCTGTTTACTCACATCATACATTGATACTTCCTGCTTCATGTGTGAAGGAATGAAAGAACCCAAGATGAAAGGGAAAAAAAACCCTGATCCATCCTTTATGAACCCTTGCTGTACCTGAGCCAAAAGACATCATGCATACATGCATAGGAAATCATGCCGACTTTGTACATCAGAACCATACCTGCTTGTGGAAATGTGCATCGCTGTCCAAGTCTGCAGCCTGTCATGCAATCTACTGTACATGCACAATGACTTTCCTTAATAATTTTGTGGTGTGATTGGGAGAATGAAGTGCAATTAGAAGATGGGGAAGGTGTGCAAATTGAAACCCCTTGCCCTCATATTGATACTGAATTGGACCTAGTGACCCAAAATTGTTTATTAACTGCACAAGCAGTTGTTTCCATTGACAATAAGCTACTGGCAGCTAAAAATAAGATAGATGAATTCAAGTTCCTCTTTGAGAAAGTGTGTGATTGGATCACAAGGAAGACTCATGAAGGAGGAAGTATCAATGTATGAGGTGAGTAAACAGCCCAAGGAGAAGAGGCTGAAAATATAGAAACTATAGGGATGAGACAGAGTGCAGAGTAAGTAACGCCAGAGCCCTTAGGATAATAATGGCATCCCTATTAACCGAGTAAGGTGTTCATACTTCTGCAAGTAGAACAGTTCTGGCGTAAGAGAATAATGATACAGATGACCGCAAATGAAGTGAAGGGGGCCAGATGGCATAGCAGGCAAGTAATTATACCTTCTCTCACCCAGCTCCTTCAAAGTCAGATTTACCAAAGTGACCTGGCAGGGAAGGTATGGCACAACCAGCTGTCCTGGACATAAAAGAATTTAGTATTTAAATGTCCCTTTCTATTTACAATGATTACAAAAATGAAGGGTTTTTTTTAAAGTTACAAACTCCTATTGTATCTTTTTGAAAAGACGTTGACACTCTCCTCCTGCTGAAAGACAGACCTCCGTCTGGGGCAAAGAGAGAAGATGGTGCTCGTAAAGAGCCCCAATTACTAATATTGCTTCCCAATAAGGGACTGTGCTCAGCCAGTGCTGTGCTCAAGGTGAAATCTAACTAAGCATGACTGCTTAGAAGCGATAAGAAAGGGGCAGGAAGCCTGGAGGAAACAAAAAATGAAAGAACCTGAAAAGGGGGAAAAAGAAAACCTGATCCACCTTTTATGAACCTTTGCTCAACCTGAGCCAAAAGAAATCATGCACACGTTGGAAGTACTAAAGCGCTCATTCTCAACAACTGCTGTTACCTCTGAATTACTGAAAACATTAATTCCCATAAATTGTGAAGAGTCAAGCAAATGATGGCAGATGAAAAATATATAACTCTGGCTCAGTGAGAGAACAGATCAAGGCCACGAGTCTATAAAAAGAGAAGTCAGAATTGTATAACTCAGGATAATAAAGGAAGAGATAATGGTATGCTTAGCACTCCATTAGTAGCTCTAGTAATGGGCAGCATGCATTGGTGGTACAAACTTTCTCTGAAGGGGAGAGTTTGCACTGCTTATAGGCTTAACAGATGAGGCTAATAGAGAGATGAAAACAGATGAAACTAAGTTGCCTTTCAAAGTAAAGGCAAATGGCAAACAGAAGAGCCTCTGGAGAAAATCTTGCAATTAGTCTGGCCATCTATTTGGTATATTAGGGCTATGCTTAATTGTGGTGTGGAGTGGATCTTCTAGATAATAATCCTAATAATAGAGAAGAGGATAGGCCTAGAAATATAACAACTTTTTAAAGCTAGATAAAAGTTGTATCCCTTTCATTTCAGAACTGAATGCATTAAAGGAAGCCTGGATGGAATTGCAATAGCAGCTAACCCTTAATTCTCCCACAGAGGACTTAATGGAGTTAGCAGCATCAGAATATATTAATATACTGCAGTGGCTCTTTTCAGCTGGCCTTGGATCTGAATTACCCAACTGCATAGGGTGACCATATGTCCCGTTTTGAACGGGACAGTCCCGTTATTTTAGCATTTTTCAACCGTCCCGTCGTTTTGATCAAAATCTCAATTTTGTCCCTTTTTTAAACCCGGCAGGAAGGAGGACAGGAAGACAGGAAGGAGGACTGGAGCCGGACTTGCCATTCGAGGCAGCCCGGAAGAGGCCCTATCAGCGCGGCAACTGGAAGCCCAGTTGCCACATGCGAGCCCAGCAGCAGACACAGCACCACAGTCCAGGTTCCTGCCTCCTTACCTGATCCTGAGATTGTCTGCCCAGCAGTGGTGAGGCCAGGGAAAGCAGGCACGGGAAGGTTGTGGGAAGAGGGTGTGTGTGTGTGTGTGTGTGTGGGCGCGCACGCAGATTACTTGCTCAGAGTAATCGCGCACACACATGGACACACGCACGAACCCCACACCCTCTTTCTCCAGCCTCCCTGCAACAGGTGTGGGTGCATTTGGTCATGGGGAGGCTGGAGAAAGAGGGTGTGGGGTGCGTGTGTGTGTGTGTGTGCATCTGATCGGGCTTGGCCAAGGGAGGAGAGTTGTCGGGCTGCCGAGCAGGAGAAGCAGGAGCCGGCCACCCTGGGGAGCTTCTGCGGGCAGCAAGGGGCGGAGTGGTCGACAACTCTCCTCCCTCGGCCAAGCCCGATCAGATGCACACACACACACTCACAGGACAGACTGCCCTGGCAGGAGCTGGCTATGCTGGGGGGCTTCAGCGGGTGGCGAAGGGCGGAGTGGTGTGGCTGAAGCCTCCCAGCACAGCCGGCTCCTGCCGAGGGCAGTCTGTCCTGTGAGTGTGTGAGTGTGTGTATGTGCATCTGATCGGGCTTGGCCGAGGGAGGAGAGTTGTTGGGCCACCGAGCAGGAGAAGCAGGAGCCGGCCACCCTGGGGAGCTTCAGCGGGCAGCAAGGGGCGGAGTGGTGTGGCTGAAGCAGCCGAGCGCAGCCGGCTCCTCCTGCTTCCCCTGCTCTGCGGTGGTGGCAGCAGCAGCGACTCTCCTCCCTCCCTCGGCCAAGCCCGAGGGGGATGGGGCAGTGGTGGGCCTCCATCCCCTCCATCCCCGCCCCTTGTTCCCCGGCCGATGACGGTGCTGTGTGCACAGTTTGTGTACTCCGGCCTCCCCCAAACACACCACCAATCGTGTGGGGCAGGGGCGGGGTTTGCAGAGGCCGGCATGGTGGCATAAGACCCTGTCCCGTTTTGCCATCCCAAAAGTCCCATTTTTGTCTGAAGGTAATATGGACAGCCTACAACTGCAGAATGCAGCATGAAGAAACTACCTATCAAGAATACAGTCACAGACTGAGGAGGAAAAGAGGAGTGTAAGATTTCCCTCTTGAGCTGGAATGTTGCAGGATGGCATTCCAGCTGCAGGGAAGATTACTTTCTCAACTTTGTATCTCATTGTGATATATTATGGATCCAGGAAACCTTATCCAGCAATGAGATAGTGGTACATGGTTTCAGCTCAGTCTTGAAGCTGAAACTGAGGAGAGAAGGAAGAGAGTGACTGTGGTCTGTTTCCACCACTCTGAATGTGAGGTTTATTAGATCTTCTATCTTTAAGCAATATGCATGATGGTTGCTCTCTATTTTATCTATTATATCCTCTGCATGATTTATACACTCCTCCAGTGGGACAATCTTCACAGTTCATGATGAGTTGGAGACCTATTTATTAGATCTCCTGTTCATTTATAATGATGGCTAGTGATTTTAATACTTGAATAAGACCTGATGATGACTCACTATATGCCAGATTTCAGAGGTGTCCTCCTGCCTCTGAGACAGATCAGATGGTCAAAGTATATGCAATCAAACTCTGTGCATTTCTGCCTAATCCGGATAGTCAGTGTATTTAACTTCTCAATGTTAAATGACCATCCAGAAGGAATTCACTTACCAGGCTGGCTCTAAAAGGAACATTATTTCATCTTTGGCATGGATAATCTGCTCTGCTGTGAGGTTATTGAAATTATTTCCCAATTCATAAATTACAATTTCCCAACTTTGTTATGTCTTTAATGTCTCTGTATTAGACATCCAATGCATTATCAGCTCCAGGCTTCCATTCATAGAAGAACTTGTCATGCTAAATGGCCTTTCAATTAGGGAAGGAACAAAGGAGCACGCAGCTCCAGAGAACACATTCCAGTGAATGTGTTCCTCCCTTATACTGCAGAATCCATTAGTTTAATCCCTGACAACTATGATATGTTAGTGTAGTAATTACAAAAAATATAAACAGATATGAATAATGATTGATATAACTTCCCACCCCTAGTTAGAGCCACGGTTTAATTTAGATTGTTTTAAGAGCTAAAAAAAAGCACTTACTGCATATTATAAAATGCATAAAATTAACGAGAATCTAATGTGATTACAGGAGCTTTCCAATCAAAAGGAGTATTATAAACAATTACTGAAGTACAAGAAGTAAGCCACTATAAAATAAACTTGATTCAAGCAGTAAGAAATTAAGATTCTGCCTGTTTTTGAACACTACAGTAGAACATTCTAAAAACGCCTGGTCTTATATGGGTAGCTAATCACCAAGTCTGCAGAGAGTTTATGAAGAATTGTATATACAGGTACAAACACAGGACAACCTATGTCTCAGCTGTTTAACAAAGATCTCTTGGACTGGCCCCAGTAACAATAGTAGATGTTGAGAATTTAAGGGGCCAACTCAGATTAAGGAAGGCCTTCCAGGCTAGAAACTGGGAGACCATGACTTCTAATCCTGCCTTAGGCACAAAGCCAGCTGGGTGACCTTGGGCCAGTCATTCTCTCTGGGAAGAGAGGCAACAGCAAACCACTTCAGAAAAACCATGCCAAGAAAACTGCAGGGACTTCTCTGTGTGGTTGCCTACAGTCAGCACTGATTCAAAGGTACACACACACACGGGGAGATGAGTTAATCCCACCACAAGAACTGTAGAATGGTAGGACCCTGTTTTGGCTGATAAATAACCCTAAAGGTTGGGAGCTTAGAATCATTGTTGCCATCTTTAAAAACACAAAAGAAGGATGAACCTGCTAAGTAGAGGCCTACTCAATATAAGGAGTAAATTCTATGCTAGGGATATATATGGAAATAGGAGTGACTGAGGTGAACATGAAAATATTCTAGTAGAGGAACAGACAGGTTTTAAGAAGGGACATTCCATTATAGATCAGTGTTTGGTCTTACAACACCCAACAGAGATATATTCTACCTGTTCCATTAGTTTAATGCATACACATTTTATTGATTTTTAAGGCAGCATACAGTTCTATTCATGGCAATAAGCTGTGGGAAAAGCTGGAAGCTTTATAATTGACTGCCTGCTATTTTTAATATAAATGTTATATGAAAATACATCACTAAAGTTAGGTGCAGCCTGCAGGTATATTTAATAACTGCTGTCAGTACCCAAAAGTGAGTTAAGTAGGAGTGCATTCTGGGTCTGTAGTATATAACTGTTACATTTAATAATTTGGCTAACCATTTAAATGCTTTCAATTTTCACCCTCCTAAGATCAAATAAAGTTTTGTTAATATCTTATTGTATCTGGATGAAGCAGTCATTTTTCTCCAGGGCCCCTGCTGGATTTGGAAGAGCCCTGAGGATCTTACATAGAAAAGAAGTGGGATATTTATTATAAAAAAGTAAAATTATGAATTTTAGTAGATGACCCAAGACACATATTGGTGGCTTTCCTTTTTTTTTTGGTAGCAGAAAGGCACATACAATATTCTTTGCTCAAACTGCCCAGGGAAATGCAGCTGACAGCTTTAAATTCCTACGATCTGAAGGTGATAGTTACAACCAGCCACCCTTTAGTGAATATGTTTTATGAAGTTCAGTTCAGGTCCTTTCTTGACTTCAGGCCACTGGAAGGCATTCAGGCTAAATATTTAAGATCAGCACTTCAGATCCTGAAATATGTGCCTCAGGCAACCTTGCATGGTGAAATTGGAGGCTTATACCTGAAGAGTTCTTCTTAAAAACTGGCAAAAGCTGTCCTATTTTTATGTACAGCTGGTCCTCTCAACTATTGACTGTTGTTTCCAGCCTACATGAAAGAAGTCATTCATGCTGAAATTAACACCCCTAGGATTTTCTCCAGCTAATCTATAGATTAGGCACCTTTTGGAGTATAAAAAGGGTTGTGTTGTGTTGAAGCAATGAATTCTGAAAACTGAGTGGGAGTGCAATCTAGATAAGGTGCCTAATCTATTGATCTCTAGGATTAGGGCCAGCAGTATATCTGAGCTGTAACTAGAAGTCTCAAAAGGCTTTGATGCAATTAAATGCTTTCCTCCTGCTATTATGGAGGCAAGATATAAGAAGATCCCATATATGGAACAATTATATCCTTGTAGAACTGGAAGAGTTGAGATAACTAGCATGTCCTCCTTGAATGCCCACTATATACAGAAACATATAATACTTTATCTTCCCAATACTGTCAAGAATGTCAAAACATGCTGATCAGGCATATTTGTAAATGCTGTTGATAGATTACAATCCCTCAATAGCCTGCTAAATTGCTTCCTTTTGCAATGCAGGACATGACAAAAATATTAGCCAGGAATTATGAGTACAAATGAGTATGTTTGGCAAACTGTGAGATAATACTAGACAGTATTTTAATTTTTTAAATTAGATTTAAATTTATACTGAATATCTGCTGAGTTATATACATTTATTATTATTATTATTATTATTATTATTATTATTATTATTATTATTATTTTCATCCATTGAATATCACAGTCTTTAGAGTGGATTTTTCAGATGATTCAGGTTCTAACTAAGATCCTAAGAATCATAGAGGTATCACCAAAGCAGGTGGGCAGTTCCAAGCAAGGTGGATTTTTTGCGAAGTTAGTAGTGTCAAGTCTGGTAAATTTAAAACTTCCAAATATTTGATTAATCCCTTTGATATTGCTTCAAGAGCTCTAGTTACTATTGGTATGATAAAAAAGGTAAAGGTAAAGGTTTTCCCCTGCACAGTCGTGTCCGACTCTAGGGGGCAGTGCTCATCTCCGTTTGTTAGCCGAAGAGCCAGCGCTGTCCGAAGACGCTTCCAGGGTCATGTGGCCGCATGACGCGCTCGGAATGCTGTTACCATCCCACCGAAGTGGTACCTATTTATCTACTTGCATTTGCATGCTTTCAAATTGCTAGGTTGGCAAGAGCTGGGGCGAGTGAGGGAGCTCACTCCGTCACGTGGCGCTCAGGTCTCAAACCGCCAACCTTCCGATCAACAAGCCTGGTGTCTTAACCACTGAGCCATCGCATCCCATTGGTATGATAGGTCACTTTTTCTTCCAAAGTTTTTCAACTTCAGTGTGGAAATCCCAATATTTTGCTACCTTTTGAATTTGTGTTTCATCAACTCAACTATGTATTTTGATATTGCTGGACCACATTTTTTTCTTTTCAATAATAGTAATGTGTGTATGTTGTGTTTCAAATGTCTCTTGGTCTGTATTTTAAAATCCCACAAGACCTTGACCTCCTCATTTTCTAAGATTCTTTCAAGTGTGCTAGTACTTTTCAATAAAAAAAGACAAGCTCTGTCGATAAATTCCAGGGCACAATTTTTGCAACTTTATCATGGTGTTGCTTATACTCAATTTGGGCAGTGTTACTACAGCTACTGTGACATGGATCAAAGTTTCATTTTTGATCATGCACACTCAGCATTTGTTATCACTTCAAATATGTTCAGTTTGGGTTTGAATAATGTTTGTTTGCACAGTGTGTTCTTGTACTACCACAGTTGTTTTTTTCAGTTTGTTTGACTGTTTTTAAATTCAAGTTAAATGTGATCTGATTTTCCTTCAGTATCATCCATATAGTGACCATGAAAAGTTTTGAATTTCTATGCCATTCCTAAACATTGCCATGGATTTTCTGGTGTTCAGCATTTTGAGCTCAAAACAAACCACATTTTCTGTTTTGTGTTTGCTGTTCATACCATAGCAATGATTTTATTTCTGCCAAGAGAATTTAGCTTATATTTTGCATTAAAGTGGTATGCCACCAAAATATGTCACTTGTGACCATATTAATGAAGTATCAGTCAGAAATCAGAAATAGATTTCTATTAATATATTGCAACTAAATATAATTATCCTGGCTTGCCTTGTTGTAGAATTCTTCTAACATATAATTACTATTGCTTTGACTTACCTTTTATATTGTTGTTGTTCAGTCGTTCAGTCGTGTCCGACTCTTCGTGACCTCATGGACCATAGCACGCCAGGCCTTCCTGTCCTCCACTGTCTCTCGGAGTTTACTCAAATTCATGTTCATTACATCGGTGATGCTATCTAACCATCTCATCCTCTGCCGTCCCCTTCTCCTTTTGCCCTCAGTCTTTCCCAGCATCAGGGTCTTTTCCAGTGAGTCCTCTCTTCTCATTAGGTGGCCAAAGTATTTGAGCTTCAGCTTCAGCATCTGTCCTTCCAATGAGCAGTCAGGGTTGATTTCCTTTAGGGTTGACTGGTTTGACCTCCTTGCAGTCCAAGGGACTCTCAAGAGTCTTCTCCAGCACCACAGCTCGAAAGCATCAATTCTTCGGCGCTCAGCCTTTTATATAGCTACAGTCAATAGTTTAACTTGTTAACTTTTGCAGGAAATCAGAATAACAGAAATAATACCTCTTTGGCTTATAGTATTGTATGCATATCTGATTCAAATACACTGTTGCCTCTTTTACTTTCATAATAGCCCTGCTTCATTCAACAAGAAACCGTGTAGTCATGTCCAAAGTATGAATCAAATCAAATAATTTAGCCTGGAGACTAAGTTCATGAATGATCAACTGGTCTCTCCAAAATGGAGTCACTGAGATCCTGACCCTCTGTCCCTCAGACTAATAATTTACAAGAAGCACTTGCACAATAAACATTTTCTGCCATAGATCTTATCTGGTAATAAACACATGAACCTGACAGAAGCATTGCTGAGATCAGACTCCGCACTCTTTTTAAAACTATGTAAACCTCAAAGATCAGTATTATAGAAAATATTATAGAAAGTATTATATAAAATAGGAGGAGGAAGGAGTATTTGGTATGTTCGCTGCCTTGAGTTATTTATAACAATAATAAAGGCAGAATAAAAATTTAATTAATTAATTAATTAATGAGAGAAGGCCAATAACTAGGCAGTGTCAAACAAAAACCTTAATAATTTCAGCCAGTTACAGACAGGAAAGGAAATTGGAGTGGAGACTCCTCAAGCCACATCCAAGAGAAGTAGAGCAAGCACAAGACTGTCAATATCCATAATTTACACCTATTTCAAGCCTATAGATTAAATGTTTTTGCTGGTATCCTGTTGTTGGTGTGTCTTCTTCCTCATTATTTCCTCAAGTGGACATAAACATGGTTGGTATTGGATGGTGGTTGAATGCCATCACTACTGCTGCTGCTGCGTTTCTTTAACAGGTGTGTGATCTGGGAGGTGGTGCGACAAGCAAGCTCTGGCGCTCTCTCCTTGCTTTTTGTATTGTTTGGCATGGAAAAGCAGCCAGTGTGCTGAGGTTCCAAATGTAGGAATAGTTCTAAGCCACTACCTTGCTTCCTTGTTTAGGAGACATGGATGGATGGATGGATGGATGGATGGATGGATGGATGGATGGATGGATGGTGTGGGAATAAGCCTCAGTTGTTTACACAATGGTATCTTCCCTGGGCCGAGTAGAAGCATAACCACTGAGGATTGTTTGCTTGTGGTGGGACACAAATGTAATAATAAATAAAGAATGTTATTCATCTTCCTTTACCATTCATTCCTCTGACTCTGAAGATCCTAAATAACAATGATTATCCTTCCTATCTATCTATCTATCTATCTATCTATCTATCTATCTATCTATCAATCATCTATCTATCTATCTATCATCTATCTATATCAGGATGAACATACATAAACATTACAGAAAGCATGCCAGAAAAATTGGTCCAACCCTGATTAGATGCCAACTACAATGAGAAAATGGAACAGGCCTTTTTCAGATGTCCAGTTGAATGGATCTCAGGGAGTTAGGGACAGCATGTCCTGTAAAGATGATCTTAATAGTTAAGCAGCTTCATACAGAATAAGGTAAAACATAATTTTTCTCCATCAAGTTGAGCTTGTTCCTGGTAACTTCATAAACATAGTCATACAGTTTCCTTAGCATCAACGTGGAAGCTTGCCATTTCCTTCTTCCTGAAGGCTTTTTGACTTCCTATACAGCCTAGCATATAGGGCTGCATTTGTTTGTTTCCAAGTCCAAACAGAGTTAGCCACATACTGCTACTTACTAAGAAACACAGAAGAAAGCATCCATTCAAATATCCATGCCGGCCACATGACCGCGGAAGCATCTTCGGACAACGCTGGCTTTTCGGCTAACAAACGGAGATGAGCACCGGCCCCTAGAGTCGGACACGACTGTGCAGGGGAGCCTTTACCTTTTTTTACTTTAAAGGCCATTATCAGCAAGCTGTGTCTGGAAAATTTCTCTTGTCCAAATCAAAATCTTCCTAGAATGGCTGCATAATCTGATGTCCTAGGCTGCAGCCAGTTCTTGAAAGTCCTAAAGTTGCCACCAAATAATAATTTTGAATGTAACAAAAGAAATTCTTTTATCCTTAACAATAAAAAGACAGATAGGAATGTTAGAAATAAATATAAAACATATGCAGCTTCAGGGACACCTAAATTATTAGAAGTGATCACTAAATCTTATGAGACAAAAAAAGGTCAGAATTAGACTTGATGAATACTTGTTGTCAGTAAATCAACACATACATTTTAAGGACTGAATGTTTAAACAAGGGGAAACTGTCATAATGCTTGTATCAAAATTTCATTTGATATTAGACTGTGGCATATTCAACATAAAATAATATTTTGGACTGAGTGGATTCCATTCCAATAAACTAATAAATCATTATGTAGTTGGAAATGCAATGAGGATGAGGCTTCATTAAAACACATTTCTGCATGCAATGTTCTCAAGTTATGTTCTGGAAAGAAGTAATTATACATATTATTTTGACATTGAGAAGGATTTATTACTTGGACATCCATATTTTTTTTTAAAAAACTACGTATCTATTACATAGACAAGGGAAATAGATTCTCTGTGCCATTCTATTGCTGAGACTTGTCCTTCCACATTAGAAAGATAAATTTATGGCCCCAATTACTCAGTGGATTTAATACCAGATGTTATTTGTGATTTATGAAAAAGTTGATTACAGGTGTAGGTTATGTATGGATGTTTATAATAAAAAAGGTCATACTTTTTTGAAACTATTTTATGAAACTTTATGTGTGTGTGTGTGTGTGTGTGTGTGGTCCTTATATATTTTGTTCCCCACCCCTCTTTTTAATTAATAAAGTGAAAAATATTAAAAAGCAGAAAAGCAGAGTATCTGCTTTTTATTATATCTATTTTTTATTTCATTAATTGTATTTATTTTATTTTATTTACAATTAAACTTCTCTACCGCCCAACTCGTGTATAATGACTCTGGGCGGCTTACAGATGATAAAAATAACAATTGCCGAAAACAATTCAATATAACTATAAATACAAAATACAAAATACAAAATAATACAAATATAAAATTCAAGATGGGAGATGAGATCTTCCCCTTGGCACACTCATGGTATTAACCACCCCCATGAATAGCTGTCCCCCCCCATCCCAGGCAAGGTGACATAACCATGTCTTCACTCCCTTCCGGATGGCCAGGAGAGTGGGGGCCTGTCTTACCCCCGGGGGAAGCTTGTTCCAAAGGGTGGGTACCACGGCAGAAAAGGCCCTCCTCCTGGACCTTGCCAATCGGTGCTCCCTCATGGACAGGGTCCGTAACATGCCCTCTCTGCCTGACTGGGTGGGATGGGTTGATGTAACGGGGGTGATGCGGTTCCTCAGGTATTAAAACTAGTGCAATTATTTAATTACAATTAATTAGACAAATTCACTTTAATTACTTAGCTTTTGTGGAGAGCTCATTAAGGTGTTAGACTAACCATGGAAATCCAGTTTTAGATCAATCCTCAGATCAATTTCTTTAGCTGATATTGTACCAGTCATTTTCCTGCAAACCTAGCTACCTCACAGGGTTGTTGTTCTGAAGAAAAATTGGAGAACAGGGTGATATATATGCTACATTGAACTCCTGGAACCAATTCAGGAAAAGAATAAATAAACACAGAATACTAATTTAATTTTCAATTAATCAAAGTTTTTATACAGGTAGTCCTCGCTTAACAACTGTTTATTTAACGACATTCCAAAGTTATGACAGCTTCAGAAAAAGTGCTTTACAACCAGTTCTCACACTTATGACTGTCGCAAAATGTTGCACCACCCCCACAGTCACATGGTCGCAATTTGGGCACTTGGAAGCCAGCTCGCATTTACAACCAGTTGCAGCGTCCCGTGGTCACATGACCACAATTTGCAACCTTTTTGGCCAGTTTCTGGCAAAAAACGTCCATTAGGGAAGCTGGATTTGTTTAATGACTGTCATAAAAATGGTCATGAAATTGGGTCTGGTCATGTGGTGACTCACTTATCAAACACACTGCTTAACAACCTGTTAAGTTAATAGGGACCAAGTTTTCTGGTCCCTATTGTGTTCATTAAGTGAGGACTACCTGTAACCCTTGACCCTCACAAAACTGGCTCAATTAGTTTTAGAAAGGAAGTATCCTAAGTTCTCCAGAGTTGTTAGTCCTGTGGGTGATGGCTACTGTATCTTTCCTATTTTGTATTCAGACTTTAAAAAGAAATTCTGCTGTGGGCCTATTATAGGAATCTAGGCAAGTATTTCGATAATAAAATGTATAACTAACTCAGTCGTATAACTAACAGACATATGGAGACTGAATTCAATAATTAAGATTCAGCAGATAGAAAACATTGTTATCCTTTGCTGATAGGGTTCTTGTTAGAAAAGATATCACTTCAGCTATATATAATTATTTAGATCCATGTTGGAAGTTTGGATTGTTAAAATTATTTCTTGTACATAATAACTTTAAAAAGAGATGAAAGGTATATATATATATATGTATTAGTTTACCATGCAGGGACTATTAGAAAATTTTCTAATTTGTCATGTGCCAGATTGTAAAAATACTGTATATAAAATGGGCTGGTTTCCATGATCACCAGTCTTTTAGCTGTAACCATTGACATATTTTGCCACAATAAACATATTTGTTCTTTAGAATTATTTATACAGTTCTGTAGTATTTCATCATTATTTCCATATATACTATATGTATGTATTTACTGTATGTTTATGTGTGTGTGTGTGTGTGTGTATGTGTATGTGTATGTGTATATACATACATACACACACACACACACACGGGTAATTCTCTTCTCATGACCTACAATATTCTTAATAGTGTTGCTTGTTTTGAATAAATGGACGGTATTTTAAATCAGTTTAAATAGCTCACTCATTGTATATATGTTTCATACATATAAACACATCCATGCATATTCACACACATCCATAGATATAGACACAGATATATACATATACACACCTAGATCTGTATATACCTGTGTGTATACTCAGAGGGGCGTGGTGGCTCAGCGGGTAAGACGCCAGGCTTGTCAATCGGAAGATCGCAAGTTCGGAGGTTCGAATCCCTAGCCCCGCGTGACGGAATGAGCTCCCGCACTAGCCCCAGCTCTTGCCAACCTAGCAATTCGAAAGCATGCAAATGCAAGTAGATGAATACGTACCACTTCGGTGGGTAGGTAACAGCGTTCCACGCGCATCATGCTGGCCACATGACCGTGGAAGTGTCTTCGGACAACGCTGGCTCTTCGGCTAACAAACGGAGATGAGCACCGGCCCCTAGAGTCGGACACGACTGCACAAATGTGCGGGGGGAACCTTTACCTTTTTATACTTACATACGAGAATCAGTTTGGTGTAGTGGTTAAGCCATCAGGCTAGAAACCAGGAGACTGTGAGTTCTAGTTCTGCCTTAGACACAAAGCCAGCTGGATTTTGGGCCAATCACTTTTCAATCTCTTTTCAGGGAAAACTCCACATTCTTAAGGGAGAAGTGAATGTTTAATTATTATCATGCTAATAACCATAAGAGAGCCGGTTTTGCATAGTGGTTACGGCATCAGGCTAGAAACTGGGAAACTGTGAGTTCTAGTCCTGCCTTAGGCACAAAGCCAGCTGGATTTTGAGCCAATCACTTTCTCTCAGCCCTAGGAAGGAGGCAATGGCAAATCATTTCTGAAAAACCTTGCCAAGAAAACTGCATGGACTTCTCCAGGCAGTCTCTGAGAATTGGACATGATTGAATGGATATATATACTCTTACATATTTGTATATTCCTGTGAAGTGGACAAAGGTAAGTTCTCAATTTATTTTATACAGCATATCATTACAAATTGTCATCAGAGATTAAAAAAAAAACCAGAATGACATACAGATGAAGTATGCCACCAAACCTGCAAGTATTTAATTTTTTTTTTTTTAAACACACTTGGAGTTACAACAGCAGGAACGCAAGCAGTGAAGTTGAGCTGTTAAAAATATACCATTCAACCTCTTTGAATGGAGAAATACCATTGCTGGCAATCCCTCTAAAAGGCAATTGTAAAACTTTTACAAGCTCTTACTTGGAGATTTAGGTACATTGTAGGCAAATGTAGATCATGAAATATTTACTCTGAATAGCTGATTTATTTTATACTTGATTTTGATAGATAGTGATAATTCCTTGAGACAATTTTTGTTTACATTTGCCTGCTAATTATTATGTTAGTAACAAAAATGTGCATACTCCCCATTTGCACAGGTAACTTTTCTAGAACATTTCCATAGTATGTTGAATGAAACTAACAAAATAAAATGTGGCAACTACCACAATGTGTTGAGGATAAAAATAAATGGGAAGGTTCAACAGAACAAATTGGGTTACATCTGTTATGTGCTTCTGGAATGATCAAGTGATGACAGGAAAGTAATAGGTGAGAAAACTGGGCTTACACTCTGAAAAATTATGCACACACAACTTCAAGTACTTAAGAAGTATCAATGTATTGTTAAATATCTGAGGGGAATGGAAAGATAGAAACTATTTAAAAGATCATTTTTTAGGAAATAAATATGGTAAAATTATAAATTGGCAATGAATAATCTTTTTTCTTTATGTAGCGTTTAGGTGGTGAATGCTTTGTGTTGTTTGATTTCCAACCAGGGGTGTCTGCAGGGTATGGTAAAAAAAAGTCAAGATGGCAGCTCCGAGAATGTGATTGAAGCTCCACACATTTTTTTATTTGCAACACTTTTATAAAACAGGTGGAGCTTCAGTTGCACCATCACAGCTGCCATCTTGTCTTCTTTTACCCTGCCTTACGGATATTCCTATTTCTAACACATTTCTGTGCATCGCACCCAGTAATTTTTAATTTAATATTAGGTACTTATTTAAAATACTCCCAGCTCCTTTTTCAGGCCCATGCTCTTAAGCTAAAATCTGCCTGAATGTTAGCATATACATTAGACAAACCAAATTTGTAGCTCCTAGCATTTGGAAGCAGTTTTGAATCATTAACACTGATTTCTATCCTCATTTATTAGGAAATAGAAGGTTCTCATTTTAATTTTGAAAGTCTGAACTAGGGGACACGGTGGCGCAGTGGCTTAATGACACTGGAGTTTGCCGGCCAGAAATGGTCGACACTCCAATGGTTCGAGCCCAGCTCCGTGTGTTGGAAGTGAGCTCCCATCATTTCATCCCTAGCTTCTGCCCACCTAGCAGCTCGAAAGCATACCATCTGTGAGTATATAAATAGTTACCCCCATTTCGGTGGGGGGGAACGCTGGCGGCACTCTGTGCGGGGAGCAGGAACTGGTGCTGACGGAGGATTGGTGGAGAAAAAAGCCCGGATGAGCCGACTTTCCTAAAGGAACGCTGCTGGCCAGCTGAAGCAAAGCTAGCTTACCCTCTTGTGGTGCATCAGTGCAACAAAGACTAGTAACTACCAGGGCCAGAACATCTACTGTGTAAAAAACATTGTAGACTCCCTGGCAATGTGTGCCATATGCTAAATCAATAGTCTGAACTGTAGCCAACAAGTACAATTCATTCAGAAGGGAATCCTATTTCTGAAGGTCCACCAACTAGAAGCATTAAGCTATGTGATAGGTCTTGCTGGTGATAGGCATGCTTCTTGAAAAATTCCAAAAGAAGTATGACATTGTAAGACATTATTCAAATGACATATTTCATACATCAGAAAATGAGCAATACGTTATTAAATATACTGTAATTAATTAATATATTTATATACTGTCTCAGCAAATGGTCTCTAGAATTCATGAGTTACCTTCAGTAGGGATTAAAGTTGTCATAATTTCCATTAATTTCAAGTTAGTTAATTTAGCCATGATGATTGATTATCTCATTGATTTAAGTGTTGTTTCTCATTAAGAATTTAGTCTAAATGTTATCCCATAACAAATAATAGCAATTTTGAAATGCAGCTTGAAAGGAAAACAGCAGAGCTGGATAACAGTAAAATGTCAGGCAATGTATACTGATAGAAGGTTGAAGAAAATGGTTTTTTTGCATTAAGGCATCTCTCTCAGGGCAAAGAACCAAAATGTATTATTGACTTGAAAAGAGACACTACATTGCAGTTCTAAACAAGGAATTATTCCTTGAAAAACAGAGTAGGCGATAAGCTAGGCCATGTGAATAGGACCTCTACAGTATTGCAATTCTTAATGCATGCACAGGATCAAATACATCCTTTAGATAAATGGCCCCCAAGTTATATTAGTTTTAAAAGATTAATACCAGCACTTTGAACTGGCCCCCCAAATTACTGAAAGATAAACAAATACATGTTTTAACCTTTTCTTCTATATCAGTGTACATACAGCTGTAAGCACTTCGTGGAAGTAAGCTGTGCATGGGTAACTAGCCTCATTTCACAATTCTAGATAGGCATCTTTTGTGTGTGTGTGTGGGAGGGGTTTCTGTTGAATCAGTGTTGACTCCTGGGGACTGCCTGGACTAGTCCGTGCAGTTTTCTTGGCAAGATTTTTCAGAAGTGATTTGCCATTGCCTCCTTCCTAGGGCTGAGAGAGAGTGATTGGCCCAAAATCCAGATGGCTTTCTGCTTAAAGCAGAACTAGAACTCACAGTCTCCCAGTTTCTAGCCTGATGCCTTAACCACTATGCAAAACCAGCTCTCTTATGGTTATTAGCATGATAATAATTAAACATTCACTTCTCCCTTAAGAATGTGGAGTTTTCCCTGAAAACATATATTTTTTACATTCAACTCTCCCAAGTTCATGCATTTTTCCATTTTCTTTCCCAAAGATAAACATTTTGAATGCAACTTTTGAGCCCCCTGAATCCACTGTGTAACTCTGAGGTCTGTGTTGACTAAAGGGTTCTAAAGGATTGGACAGTCCAAGAAGTGCAAATAAGGTCAGGTCTCTTAAAAATATGACCAACAAAACTTTCCAGCATCCCTAAAACCACATGAGTTGAAAACTCAGTAGGCTGATTCATTAGCTTAGAAATTAACTATTAATATGTTTTGCTTGCTTTGCATCCTTCCCTTTGCTTAGAGTAGAGGCAAAACTTCTATTATTTTTTAATTAGATGGTCAGACTCTTCTCCTTGGGGCTGTGATAATGATGACCATTTTTCTTGTTTTATTTATTTTTTCCTTTAAGACCACTTATAGGATAAAACAAAAGGGGAGGGTGGAATTCTGCTACCTTCTATAAGACTATTTAGGGCTCTTTGCACAAGGAATGTTTGGGCTTGATGACAAAATAATAGCCAACAGATGGAATTTCACACCAGGCAGGCTGCAAATCCTGGTTCTAAATCCCTTATTTAGGACTTCTTTACTTGTCAGAAGACCCGCAGACACAACCTGGCAGTATTAGTCTCTTTATTTCAGACAAGAATGAAACCATGTACAAAGAGAAATGAGTTAGGTCTGATCCAACCAATTTTTCTTTCTTGAGTGTAAAATGAAGTTTTTACTAATTTGAAATTAACATTCAATTTCACACCTAGGAATACTCTGGTGTAAACTGGCCAACTCTGTGGATCTGAAATTGTTACTTTTCATTAATAAGCAGCATGACAATATCTCCATGCAGTTTAGTTTAAGCACAATCACATTTCTGCCTAAATAATAATACAGAGAGGGGTAAATCAAGGGTGTACTTTGGCTCCTCTTCTCTTTAAAAATGATCTGAACTGAAAGTCCCAGTGTTAACCAATAGCTTCCTCAAAGTAATAAGTAATCTTCTTCCTGATGGGGTATATGCTGGCTTAAAGGGGAAAAACTCGAGGCTTGAGAATAAACAGACAAGAATGCAGCTTGTTAGGGCCAACAGTGTTTACTGTTTAGCATAGGGCAATAATGCAGATACAGTACATTATCGCAAACATGAAAAAGATGAATATACAGGATACATCATTGTAAAAGGAAAAACAAAACAAACTTATAAGCAGAGTTCCGTGTATTGATCCCAGGGCCAGAGTTCCTGCCATGGCCTATACCCAAAGCCAGGCATAGCTCACTCTGCCCAGTCCACAGGAAGTGAACACGTGAAGAACTACATGGCTAAAAGACACTAGAAATCAAGAAGACATAGAACACCATTTTGCATGGTTGTATATTCAGTTCTTCTAGCTTTCTGATTGGCTGGAAGTTGCTGTTACACACACACTAGGCCTAAAGCATTAGGCCTAAAGCACATAGCATGAGTTTCCCCCTCCTCCTTGCTCAGGGGGGGCTTGGGCATGGGCAAGGCTTCCCACGGAAGGTCATCAGGAGGATATCTCTCATGGGAAGATTTCCATTGCTAGCCATAATAATGGTACCTTCTAGCTTCATTATCTCATGAGGACGTAAACAACGCCAAGGCTTCTCTGTTGTCCAGCCACCTGGCATTCACGTCACCATGAGAATGCTTGGCTTTGCTTTGTAAAAGATGCAATTTGCCAAAACACTTTTGCATTGAAAGGAAATCCAATTTACCAATATCATATAGTATAAGAAATCTGACACTTCCATGGTAAACTTTTTTTCTCCCTGTTCAGGGACACAAATTGTAGAGACAGTTCACTGAAGGTTGCATAAGGCAAGTGTAACCAACACCAAATTCATCACCCATTATCTCATCTTGTCAACCCCTTTTCTGTAATCCTTGTTTCTCTTCTTCTAATAAACCCCAGTTGGTTTACAGTGTTTATCTGTCAAAATGACAATCTACAATAATCTGAGAAACTGGCTCTGAAGAAGTCAAATTCATGATCTATGCATCAAGACAAGAGCATAATCAAATAGGGTCCGAGATCTAAAATCAGCAAAGTGAAGTTCAGTCGTTCAAGTTCTGGTAGTTATCATGAAGCATGTTCAAGATAAAAAATAATTAAAAAAATTGAGGTCAGGACACTTGGAGTCATAAGATAGTTTCAGATACAGCCTTCAGTTCTTTCCATTGCTCCATAGAGGCTTTTCTTTATGAAGGTACCAAGTTTCCTGTCTGAAACATTTGGCCTTGATAAGTCAGACGCAGGTTAATTGAGAGGAACACAGTCCCAAGCAGGCCATCCTTCCTGACCACACTGTTGTTGAAAGTCCTGCATCTCTACCAAATGGCATTATTGCATATTTGTATCAGGATCTGCTAAGGTGATGCAGGATCTGCTTAGGTGGCCTGGAGGTTTTGCACTTTCCTCATCCAGTTTCCTTGGTTCAAATAAGGACTTAACTGGGGGAGACATTATGGGCTTTTTTTCTTTCTATTTCTTCTTCCTTCCTCTTTCTTTCTCAAGCAGCACATTACCAGGGAAAGGGTTGAAATTGCATGCCAGATGTATGAATTAATCAACTGCAGAAAGATTTTGAAATTAAGTCCTAGACTGAGGGCTGGATAAGGCCTTAGTACCATAGGTTTCTTTGTTTAGAAGTATTGAACATGCTGATTGCTATTTGCCACCATCACATTGCATGTTAGGTGGTCCATCCAATTACTCTCTGTGTCATGGAGGCTCAGAATGTGATGCTCCACACAGTCAATATATTTAGCAATGAAACAGGCATTTATTTGGCATAACCATGCACTTACCTGGAGTTTTTGATACATACTGCAGTGAAGTATGTTCAAAAGATGAAGCTGTATATGGATCATTCAGATAGCCCTTTAACCCTTATGATTGTTGTTGTTTATTCGTTCAGTCACTTCCGACTCTTCATGACATCATGGACCAGCCCACGCCACAGCTTACTGTCGGCCATCACCACCCCCAGCATCTCCATGGTCGAGTCCGTCACCTCCAGAATATCATCCATCCATCTTGCCCTTGGTCGGACCCTCTTCTTTTTGCCTTCCACTTTCCCTAGCATCAGCTTCTTCTCCAGGGTATCCTGTCTTCTCATTATGTGGCCAAAGTACTTCAGTTTTGCCTTTAATATCATTCCCTCAAGTGAGCACTCTGACTTTATTTCCTGGACTATGGACTGGTTTGATCTTCTTGCAGTCCAAGGCACTCTCAGAATTTTCCTCCAACACCACAGTTCAAAAGCCTCTATCTGAGGGACCGTCTCGTCCCGATAACGTCGGCCCACCCCACCCGTGCATGCAGAGAGGGCATGCTTCGGACCCCCTCAACAAGAGAATTCCATCTAGCGGGGTCCAGGAGACGTGCCTTCTCTGCGATAGCGCCTGCCCTATGGAATATCTTGCCCCCGGAGGTGAGACTGGCCCCCTCCCTCCTGACCTTTCGGAAGGCCCTCAAGACCTGGCTCTGCCACCTGGCCTGGGACAACAGAGGCGGTAGTGCCTCCTGGGGTTGGCTAGCCCCGTAGCAACACTATCTATGCTACGTTTCCTACGTCCCCCATCTTGTATTTTATCTATTTATATTGCATTTTTTAGACTTTTTATTGTATCGTTTTTAACCTTGATTATTGTAACCCGCCCAGAGTCCCTTGTATGGGAGATGGGCGGGGAATAAATTGAATAAATAAATAAATAAATAAATAAATAAATCTTCCTTCGCTCAGCCTTCCTGACCCATATGATACTAAACCAGAAAAAGTTCATGCATAATTCCTAAACAGATGAGAATAGAGGCTATTACAATAAATTATTTTGCAATTTTGTATTATATTTTTATGATATACAGTAACATTTCATAATTCTTTTTCACAAAATAATGTACATGCTTATACATTTTATACAATTTTTATTAATTTAGTTTTCTAGTGACATACACAACTTTTAATTTTTCTTCCACATATAGCTATTTGTTTTGCACCTCCTTGAATATGTGAGGTTTAGAGTCCAACATGGTACCACCCATATAGGTGTTGAAAATCTCCCTGAAGAGGATATAGGAAAAATTAAGGATCTAAATTTGTGTTTGTAAGTACCTGCAGACAATAAAAGCACATTTCAAAATGCAGTTTCATTTTGTGTTTTTTGGCATCATTATGGAGTATCCAAGGTCATCTCATCCTTCTGAGGACTGGCCTTGTGGAAGAGTGTCAGTATTTTTCAGCATGTTCATGATGCTTTTTTCTTATGATGAGGCTGCATCAATCACAGTTTCATACTATTATAGAGTTATTCCATATCACAGTGAATGGAATTGCTCAGCTGTACTCAACACAGTTTGAACAAAGAGCAGGGTGAAATAATTCCCTCTTCCAAAATTTTAGAGTGGATTGAAGAAAATTAAATGGCTTCATAATGTTTGACAGAGCATTCATTAAGAGTTTAAGCAAGCTTACGTTTGCTCTGTATTAGAACTGAAACCACTGAAATGTCATCAAATATAGTCTCTAGGTTTCCGGTTGATAGTGTTTTATATATATACATGTATGGAAAGTTCTGGAATAAGGTTCATCTGTTCACAGTCTACAGAGCTAGTCAATAAATTGTTATTTATAAATATCAGCTTCCCTACCTTCATATCTCAATACCTTCATCAGATGGAAATGTTCACACCAGATGGCATGAATCTTAATACAGATTTCTTTTAGACTGCAATTCACTTGATTCTTTGTATCTGTGCTTTATCTGAAAATGAAATTGTAGTACATCATCTCCGAATGTAAACAATTATATGAAAGGTGTGCTTTTATTATTTATTAACATTTAGTTTTATCTCTCTATATAAGATTCTAAATCCACAAAGATCACTGTTTTCTTTTGGTTTTGTTCTTACTCTGTCTGCTAAGTCAAATTATTATACTCATCAACAAAGTAACATTCCTTTATGAAACAGGTGTCACTGAAGCAATTCCACCTTAAAACAGAAGAATGATGATCCTTTTCTATTTGATGCTTTATCTGTGGCCAACCAGCAGTGCTTTAGATGAAAGACTTTCAAAGCCCAACATCATCTTGTTCATGGTTGATGACCTTGGCATTGGAGACTTGGGATGCTATGGAAATACAACTCTAAGGTTTTCTATCATTCTTGGTGATTTATCTGTATTATTTATTTAAACTGATAATCTCTAACACTCTGGTTATTTTGTTTGATGCACACACATGCCCACAAATATCTCTACTGCATAATGAAATTGCTCTGCTTAAAACTGTGCAAAGTCAAAAATCACAGTAGCATAACCAAAGTGTAGTTGCTTTTTCTTTTTTCTTTTCATATTTGATAGACAGACAGACAGACAGACACACATACATACATTTGTACATATGCACCCACACGGACACACATATACTGTACATACTTTGTTATATACAATAAGTAACAAAAGCAATAATGGCCATGCATTTCAAACACTGATAGCTGCTGGATATAATAATTCTAATTTTCCCAAAGGCTTAGAAATACAGAAGGAACCTACATATTCACATGTCACATTTATCTAAAATCCCAACTTTGAATAAATATGGAAATTAAAACATAATTATTCTTCAAACATTGTGCTGAATTTGGTTAAAATTTGTAAAAATGTCAAGGAACATCAGAAAACACATTTTCCTGAAAATAATGTAAACAACTTATTTATTTTAAGAAAAATCACATTTAAAAAACCATCCTATACAAAACTGCATACCCAAATTTGTATATTAGGAAACATTCACATAGAAATTTATAGAAACTTTAAAAAAAATCTCAGAGTGAAGAAGAAACTGAACAACTATTATAGTCCATTTTAAATCAACTACCCTTACATGACCTAACTCTGAACTGCTGTGTATTACTAACAATTTGGCCAGATTCCTGTTGGTGGCCCAACTTGATGCATTGACACAGCAGACAGATAAATCCACCAAGCCCATTGACATACGTTGGTCTTACCAATTAACACATTCTCAGTCCCTCTGAAAACAATTCTGAGATCCTTGCCAGAGGATCTATCTATCTATCTATCTATCTATCTATCTATCTATCTATCTATCTATCTATCTATCAATCACAAACCAAATGTATTAGAATTTGGTTTGTGAAATATATATGAAATGTATTAGAAATATATGAAATGTATTAGAAATAAATTCATAGTGGTAGAAATGGAAAAAGGAATCTGTTAACTTCATTATAATATTTCTGAGATCCTTACGAGAGAGAGAGATATATATTGTGTAGATAGATAGATAGATAGATAGATAGATAGATAGATAGATAGATAGATAGATAGATAGATAATGATCTTTTCAGTGTGGCTTGTGACATTTTCAAGCAACAGGGATTATATTTATAATAAATTCATCAAAGCTAAACTAAGCCAATTTATAGAGTAAATATCAGAAGTCAGTTCCTTATCCGTAAATAAATGTGCTTCACATAACTAAAGAAAAAAACAAAAACCTAGGACACGGTTAGTACAGTATTAGTTGGACAGACATGACTGTAGCCTCAAAATTACTTGAAGGGAAACTGTTAAGTTAAGAAATTGCTTTTTTCCTTGCTGCATAATGGTTTGTCTATAAAGGAACTAAAGACTTTAAAGAATGCAAGATTAGAAAAGATAAAATCACATGGCTCTGCTCCAGAAAGGACTGGCTTTTTACTCTTATTTTTTTAAAAAAATCACACAGGGCATGCATGTTAGAATAACTAGATTATTACTAGCTTTTTTTAAAAAAAATATTTTATTCATTTAACTTTGCTATACATTGCTGTTGCATTTTCATGCCTTTTCATCCACACTTCATTTTGCTTACATATTAAAAGAGAATGTTTTCATGAATAAGGCTGGAAATATGATCCATTTGTTATCAATGTGCTTGACCATTTTCAAATAAATAAATAAACTGCTTTGATGTGTAATGTCATTCCCATAAATAATGAAAGAGAAAATACTCTGTGCATGCTCTATTAAGCTCTCTGCATATATGTATTTCTTCAGTTTGTATTTGATAGGGTAATAGCAGAGTTAGAGAAAGAAACAAGATTAATCTCCTGATGTTCTTTAAGTAGCCTGAATTTCAGCTTTATGTACTGTCAATACAGAAGTTTTTCTCCTTCCAGAACTCCCAATATTGACAATTTAGCTAAAGGAGGAGTAAAGCTGACTCAACATATAGCAGCTTCCCCATTATGTACACCAAGCAGGGCAGCTTTCTTGACGGGCCGATACCCTGTCAGATCAGGTAAATAAATAATGATGTTTATGTATTTACTTTTAAAGATAAAAATAAAGATTGCACTATATTGTTTTAATTTACAGTTACTGTGTGAATGTGGCCTCCACAAAGGAAATTCAGTGTTTATTATATTCATCACTTATTTAGTGGAATTGCTGGCTCCAATTAATAATTACTACATGAGAGCAGTGCTGTGCTCTGCATCTGAAAGAGGTGGATCACAAGGAGTGTTAGTGTGAAACAGGCACCCAAGTTGTTTGCAAGACTCAACATTTGTCTTTGTACAAATGTTGTACAGACAACGTAGGTTACAAAAAGAGTTCTTACTGTTTATTTGGTCCAGTTACATTTTTGTTCAGGAAAGATGACTTCTTGTTCTTCTTTTCTCCCTAAACTTAATTTACCCTCACCCCTCATTGCTGGTGAAGGCTGCGTGGAGAAAAGGGGAAAATTCTGCAGTTGAGGCCTAACACATGGCCTCTCCATGGAAGGACCAGCAGCTGCATGGTCCTTTTTCTCCAGTGGAAGAAAACAAGAGAGAGAGAGGGGGGGGGAAGTGGGAGGGGCAACAAGCAGCTTCCTCTAGAAGCACATAGAGAGTTTGCCTCCTAGAGCAATCACTCATATGCTAATGAGGCATGCTGATTTGCTGGAACCTCCAACATTTCTGACTATATAAATATACATGCAACACTTCCACTAAGAAGTGCAACACTTTTGCAGCACCTCATTCAGAAAGAGCTGGGCAAAGGGCAGGACTATTTTAACACTACAGAGATTGATTATAAAGATGTGTTGAAGACATGTGAACTTCAACTCCCAGAATTCCCCAGCCAGCATATTCTGGCTGGGGAATTCTGGGAGTTGAAGTCCACACATCTTAAAGTGGCCAAGGTTGAGAAACACTGACATAGATAGATTTTCTCCATGATGATGTATCCCTAACCTGTTCTTTCAGATCTCCCAACAGTGCATTCATCTCCACTGTGACTGAATCCATCCACCTTGCTGCTGGTCGTCCTCTTCTTCTCTTTCCTTTGAAACGCTTCAGAGACAGGTGCTTTATTTGCACCAATACTCTTTACAAAACACCTCTTTTTAATGTTTTTCTCTGTCCTATGAGATAGAGCGAGAAAAGAAATATCTGGTTAGGTAAAGTCACATCTTGTGGTGGATTTCGAGGCTGCCGCTGGCTCTCAGGAAGGAGGGAGCGCATTCCAAGGAGATAAGAGGACTCGCAATCTAGAGAATCTTGGCAGGGAGTCAAAGAGAGTCAGAGTAGCCCTGCCCTAGACTCTCCTAGGTTATTTCCCCTTAGGTTAGTTAGGATAGCTTTAGTCTGGCAAGATTCTGTCTGTATGGTGGAAGCAATAAATAGGCTGACCATATTTCCTTGAGAGAAAAATGGGACCTGTCTACACACACACCTGTGCACGCCCAGCCACACGCCTGCACGCCTGCACGCACACACTCCGTCTAACAAAGCCTCGCCCCGTCAAATGGGGCAGGTGAGCAATCTCATTGAGAACAGGACAAAATGAACATTTTTATTAAAATGACGGGACGGTTGGGAATTGTTTAAAAAATGGGACATATGGTCAGCCTAGCAATAAGGAACTGGAGATTTGGAATACACTGACTTCTTGTTGTTCTTGGGCTGACCCTGACATCAATCTAACCTAAGAGAGTGTAGGGCGAGGCTACTCTGACTCTCTTTGACTCCCTGCCAAGACTCTCTAGACTGCAAGTCCTCTTATCTCCTTGGAATGCGCTCCCTCCTTCCTGAGAACCAGCGGCAGCCTTGAAATCCACCACATCTCATACACCCCTTCAGTGACACATTCCATCACACATCTCTTTTCTTTCAGATAATGATGATTTCATTGTATCTGCAGTTGCACACAAAAGTCAACCCCTCCCGCCCCCGGCCATTTTGTATTTTTCAATGAATCCCTAGATGAACAGAGCTAAACATCCATTAAATCTAAAGCCTTACCTTATAATTTATCATAAACAATTGATTAATACAAGTTGTCAAAAACAGGACTTCGCAATCATGACTACTCACTTGAGTAGGAACATAATGTAAACACTGAATAACACAAGCAACCCAAGACAGAAACGCAAAAACAATTTTCATCAAGGAATACCCACAAGAACCTTAACAGAAAACTAGTGAGAACAAATGCATCTCCAGGGCTTTTCTGAAGGGCTGGCAAGACCAGCCTGTCACATCTCAATGACAAAGAGTTCCCCAAATGTGCGGCCACCACTTAAGATGCCTTATTGTATTGGTCCACTAATCTGGCGGTTCTCAGAGACAGACAAACAAAAAGAATTCCATCAGCAGTGCCAGCACTTAAACCTAATTCATAACACAGCCGCTTCCATACAACATTCCCATTTGTACAGGGGAAGGCAACCTTCCCCACATGAGGCTTTGATATAATGAAAAATGCTGAGAATTAGAACAAAAATTAACCAACCAATGAAGGCATTCAGAATAGTATATATGCAGGGTGTATTAAAGGTCAGGCCCCGTAGGCCAATCACAATATGATTTTTTTTCCCAGAGAAAATGTTACTGTACTTAGGAATGTTCAATGAAGGGGTTGAAGGTATTCTAAAAGCCATGCTTTGCAGGTTTTTCCTACCTTGCTAGCTATTTTTCTTCTTTTCAGATGTCCCACTTGATAACAAAAGGAGATGCACGTGTTTGCTTTTTCACAAACATGATGATGATGATGATGATGATGATAATAATAATATAATGATGGTAAAAGTATCTAGGATAGCCTGTTGTCTGGTCCTATAAGTCTTTAATGACCTTCTTCCTGCCCATATCCTCTTTTTAAAATCGAGCTCATGATGCTATGGAAGACAGAATCTGGTTCTCAGTCATAAAAAGATGCTCATTCATTCTTTACAAGAATACTTGAATATGGATGAACTTCTTTTTGCTCTCAACTTAACAAAAGTGGCCAGGCTCAACTATTACAGACAAATCAATATGCCACCTATTTTTCATAAAGACAAAATGTTCTTACAGTACACTGTTGCTTCATTTACATATAAATCCTGTTCATGAAATATGACTTGCTTTATATTCAAATTTTTAATTTTATTAGGAATGGCTAGTCTGAGTCGAATTGGAGTCTTCTTATTTTCAGCCTCTTCAGGAGGACTGCCTGCTGAAGAAATAACATTTGCAAAGCTTCTTCAGCAGGAAGGTTATTCTACAGGTCTTATAGGTAAGAGTGATCAATGTAGGTGCATGCTTTTCATTGTGTTTGTCGTTTTAGATATGTGTTTTCATCTTTAAATTGGTTTTCAAAGTGGTTTACAAATTAACATTAGAATATTGGTAACATACATACACTCTATTAGTTACTATTAAGTAAGATTTGCTTATCATCAGAAAAATTGAGAAAAAAAGCAACTCCAGATTCATGATCAAGCTAGACAGATCTTCCTAGTTTTACAAAGAGAATGCTTATTCACACATGCCCAAAATGTGCATCCAAATAGAAATGTATAGTGTTTCTATTTGGATGCACATTTTTCAGAAAAAGTAAAATGAAAAATGATTGTGAAATCAAGTGAAAAGGATTCTTATATTCTTAGATAAGACTCTTTAGTTGAAGACTATTTCAAGATTATTCATATGGTTCACCTATCAAGGTTTAATATTAAGGGATGAATAATCCCCATTTTATTCATTTGTTTGTTTGGGTAATGGAATAGAACTGGGTACATTTGTCATATATTTATTTTTCCTCAGGTCCCATTTTTTTCTAGTCTTTAAAACTGCTGCATCCTTCTCTCTCCTCTGTTTGCAATATTTTTGTTTATAAATTATGCAAAATAATTCATTTATGTACAGTTTATAATATGGATGAGCACTTTCTCCTAATATACTTGTTTTTTAATACAATGCATTGCAAAAAGTAGGAAACTGCTGATTTTTTCACATTTTATTACTGTTCATGTATAGATTTTGGAAATATGAATCTAGTACATTCATATTAAAATGTAAATCAGTGTATGTATTTCTACAATGTTTAGCGAAGGCTAAAATATCACCTGAATATATGTACTTCTTTTCATCTAGGCAAATGGCATCTTGGTATAAATTGTAACAGCAGTCATGATTTCTGCCACCATCCCTTAAATCATGGATTTGATCATTTCTATGGAATTCCTGTGAACAATATTAGAGACTGCAGACCTGGGCATGGAAGTGTCTTTATCAAAGGAATTAAAATGTATATTCCCTCAATCCTTCAGATCGCGGGAATAGCTCTAATAACTTTGGAAGTTATGCATTATATTGGCCTTCTCAGAATTCCACACAGAGTGGTAGGCTACTTCCTTTTATTGGTTGTTGCATTAGTGGCAATCGTGCTCTTCTTCTTTAACAACTTTCGGCATCTAAATTGCTTCTTGATGAGGAATTACAGTATTATCCAGCAACCATGGATTTATGAAAACCTAACTCAGAGATTTACAGAAGATGCCAAATATTTTATAAGAAGGTAGGTACAGTTTAAGACATTGCAATCTTACTCTGATAACTTACTTTCAGAGATACTGGTGACATAGAGGATGAACTTGGCATCTGTGGAAACAATGAAAACATACTCATTTTTAGAACGGGTTTAGAAGTTCTGCTCTTGTTTTTGGTAAATGATGATGATGATGATGCTTTGGAACTAGAACTTAGAACTATCTAAGGCCCTGTTCCAATATAGCTTCAGTTCTTGATAGATATGAATCAATGTTACAAATATTTGCAAAACTCGTCTAGTACAATTTCAGAAAGAGAGTTTGTAAACTGCACCTAAAAATCATTGGTCAATAAAATACATTCACAGTGTTTTGCAAAGTTTGGCCAATATTCAGCATCAATGTGAAGTGGGAATCTTTGAGGAAAAGCCAGGTTGAAACAGAAGAATAAAACCATAGAACCCGGACCACATAGAGACATGCATACCTGAAACCTCTATGCCAGGAATTTCTAGGAATTCATTCTGTTATCACATCTATAACCACATTGTTATTTTACTTAGATTGTTGGTGTTTCATTTTGTAGTTTACACCATCACACCAAGTCTATATATGTAAATGCCTGTATAACTGGGTGGGTTTCCTTGATGACAGGGCAGAAGCTAGGTGTAACATGTAGCCTTTAGTAGCTTTAAGTTAACTTTCTATGATTGATGGGGCAACTTCTGCTCAGATCCCCATGGAGTTGCTGGAGTTGCTGTGCTAAATTCCTTTCCTGGATTCCTACTCTGTTTTTCAACCCAACTCTGAATAAAACAGGATAAACTCCAGGTTCACCCCATCTTTTAAGGTCCCACTCTGAGTCTCCTTAGACAAGATAACCACAAGATAACACCTGTTAGAATCAGGCAAAATAGAATCAACCAGCCATATATGGAACCTTACCAGAGACTTATCTTTTACTAACTAGCACCTCTAAAACAAAGTTTGCCAAGTGCTAACAGAATGCAACATATAGAGAGTATTCCTTGTTGGGTCATTGCTAAGTTCTGAAGGACACAGATAACTGTATTGTACCAGATCAATTTATTAATCCATGAAACCAAATATTGACTAGTAGCAAATCTCCAAGGTCTCAGGCAAAAATATTTGCCATCGCCTAATGTTTTTTGATATAAGAGACAATAAAGCCAGGATCTTACAGCTCATGTTCTCTATCGCTGTATTGAGAATTAATCTAAAACAGTCTTGCTCATTCAGATTATTATTCTACTGAGATGACTAACAACTATTGTTGGCAGGGCGGGGGGAAGAAAAATTATTAAATCAGAAAAATAAAGGGGAACATCATGAAAAATACTTCTTAAGCATTTTTATTTCAATGATTTGTGGAACCCTCAAAGTTCTCTGTATTTTTATGTTGTGAAAGCAACACTGTTTTATGCTGTCCTATCTCAGTCTCCATTTAGAACATTGGATATCCTATAAATTTATATGTATTCTTTAGAACAGCCTTTCTCAACCTTTTGACCCTGGAGGAACCCTTTAAATATTTTTCAGGCCTTGGGGAACCCCAGGACATTCAAGCTCAAATATAGGCCAGAAGTTACAAAATTATTTATTGTAAACCACCCAGAGTCCCCATTGGGGGAGTGGGCGGTGATAAATCTAATAAATAAATAAATAAATAAATAAAATTATTGCATTTGTTTCATGTGTAGGCCTGTATATATGCACTAACAGTGTTCTTAAACTAAAAATAAAGAATGAAACTTACCTCTTTAATGTGAAGTTGCCCAAATTTGAAATAATTCTTTAAATAAATCGTGATCTCCCAGGGAACCCCTAGTGACCTCTCACGGAACCCTAGGCTTCAACAAGGAACCCTGGTTGAGAAACCCTGCTGTAGAATGTTATCAGTTTTCATGCTTCTCTTTATAGACTAATAGGGTCTAATTATTTTTCTGACACTTCTGAGTAAATAAAAACAACCCTACTGAATTAAATGGGACTTGCTTCTCAGTAAAATAGAGATAGATAGATAGATAGATAGATAGATAGATAGATAGATAGATAGATAGATAGATAGATGATAGATAGATAGAGGAAATATTAATCCAGATCCATACATCACAAGTTCCTGCTATAGAAATAATAAGTTGGCTTACTCAAGCTTTCAAATGCTTCCTATGGGATGCTTTTTTCTTAAAATTTCAAATAGTAGCCCCTTTTTATTAATATTAATGTTTTGATTTCCTGGCATATAAACATCTTTCAAATGACCCTTTGGTACAAAAAAAAAATCTTTGCAGTTTTCCATTAGTGGTGCTAGTGGGGAATTGCTTTTCAAGGTAGTGAAGCCTCAAAATATTCCTCACGTTTTCTGTTAATATATGTATTCAGCTACATTTGAAAGTATTCCTAAAATCCTATTCACATTGCACCCTAATCCTGTGGCAAGGGAGTGGAAAGAAGACAACAATGTCACCCCTCTTTCATATGCCAGTCACCATGGCCCTGGACCAAGAGTGTTCAGTGACAATGGTCCTGGTTTGAGGTCTGACATAGTGGATTCCATTCCTGAACTATGCAACCCCAAGAGATACTGCTGCCCTCTAGCTCTAAGGAATGTGCTCAGTCTAATGGTCAAGGATACCCCAGGAGCATTCCCCAGCCTGTCAATCAAGTTCCCAATGTACACCTCCTGGAAAAATCCAGCTTGTACAAGAAAGCAATTCGTGTGTTTTACTGATAGAAGTGTGGGTCTTCCAGCAAGCTCTGCTGGTCTCATTATAAAATTGTTCAAGTCAGAGCATTTTGTTTGCACTTCAGTTGTGGTTGGTTTTTGTAGCCCAGAACTTTAAGGCTTGTGAAGAGCAGTTGCACAAGTTATCAGAATTCTGCAAACTACTTTGCACAAGGTATGCTCCAGCCTTGCTGTGTATTCTCACCTGAACTGATATCTAAAGTATAGTCCTTGATGGATACCTGCAGCCTGTCTCTGGTACCATCCATGCATTAAGGGAGGGGAGGAAATCTGTAACAGCCTAATCAAACAAGACTTTAAATCATCCAGAGATGAGTTACATTGATAGTGAAAATTCAGTTTTTTATATATTTTTAGAACTGGAGAAAGAATATAGCGGAATAGACATGGGTAATGAGTAAAACAATATTCAGTATCTGTGTTGTATCATATATTCATGGTTAAATTAGTTGTGGTTTAATAAATTAACCCAACTATATTGATTTACATAATATAATCATAATCTAACTATTCTATTTGGATTTGCACTAGACATTTCATTACAAACTAGTCAACCAAATATTAGTTTAGTCTGTTGTGCAAATGCAGACTTTTTCTTCTCAGGTGATGGAAATTTGTTTATGCCTCAAAACAGGTTCCAAATTGCTAGATTTCATAACTATTTTTATATTTTGGAAATAAGGAAAACTAGGTATGTCCTTCTAGTCTCATGAAAAGCAAAACACATAACATTTTCTGCTGCTGTATACCAAATTGAAGATTCAGGAAAGGGAATGTTTGAAGGTATGAAGCAATGATTTTGCATAGCAATCTGAAACATACAATTATATATATGCACCTTTAAATGACAGCCAAGTTCTTATTTTCAATGAGAAATAAAATTTACCTTGTTCTTTTTCTTGACACTTTGCGTATAGTCATTTAAAAATTTGTCCATATCTTAGTATTTTAATTTTTGTTGTTGTTGTTCAGTCGTTTAGTCGTGTCCGACTCTTCGTGACCTCATGGACCATAGCACACCAGGCCTTCCTGTCCTCCACTGTCTCTCGGAGTTTACTCAAATTCATGTTCATTACATCGGTGCTGCTATCTAACCATCTCATCCTCTGCCGTCCCCTTCTCCTTTTGCCTTCAGTCTTTCCCAGCATCAGGGTCTTTTCCAGTGAGTCCTCTCTTCACATTAGGTGGCCAAAGTATTTGAGCTTCAGCTTCAGCATCTGTCCTTCCAATGAGCAGTCAGGGTTGATTTCCTTTAGGATTGACTGGTTTGACCTCCTTGCAGTCCAAGGGACTCTCAAGAGTCTTCTCCAGCACCACAGCTCGAAAGCATCAATTCTTCGGTGCTCAGCCTTCCTAATGGTCCAACTCTCACAGCCATACATTACTACTGGAAAAACCATAGCTTTAACTATACGGACCTTTGTCGGCAAGGTGATGTCTCTGCTTTTTAATATGCTGTCTAGGTTTGCCATATCATTTGATATATGAAATTACAAAGAGTCAGTTGTACCTACTCTTTATCTTATAACAGCAATAGATCCTCTCTTATTTACATAATATTATAAGAGTTCCCACCACTGCCAGTCCCATGGGCCTCTTTGTCACAAGCTACTGTATATGTCAGGCTTGTGATTGCTATAATCAGAATGAGCTATTAAGCCATTTTTCCTCTTCCTTGCACTCTTATTAATGCTCCATCCATGTGTCTAAGATTTTATGCCCAGCTTGCTTCTTGCATTGCCACACTGACTCCATAGATTGTAGACATCTTGGGAATAAGTGTGTTGGTCCAATGCTGAAGCAGGGCTTTGTCTGGGAGATGCAATTTCTGCTCCAGGCATCAGGCTCCCTAGTTCAAAGCTTTCTGTATCCAAGACTCAGAGTCCTCAGCCATCGTGTGCTCTGGGGGCTTCACTTTTACTTTAGGACTCAGTCCTAAAGCTTTCTGCTTTATATGAAGGATTCTGGAATCATTATGTGTATGGCTACTGTTCATAGTCAATTTTTAAAAATATCAGTAAGCACCAAGGAATAACAAGAAGTAGCAGCATCTTCGCACTTCTTCTTTTGAAGGAAGTTGCTAATGCAGTTCAGAGGCAAAAGAAAAGACAATAGCTGAGAAAAGAAGGAAGAGATCTTACAGGGATCTTGCATATTTGGCTGTCTTATGTATATCAATCTTGTAAGCCTCTTCGGACTATTAGAATGGATTGACTGTCTGTACCTTTAAAGGTATATTTATTTTAAGTGATGAAGACTTAAGGCAACTGGTCCTAAAGGGCTCTGCTTTTGGGGCCCCAAGCATTAGAAGAAAGAACATTCCTCATTCTGAATTATGACTTATTAGAGATTTTTCATTTCTCTTAAGTAAGATACTGATGATATAGCTTAAAGTGAGTCATACCCTTTGTATTTAAATACTTTTAAAATACAAAGAACGATTTTAGAGGAATAAAATAAGTAATTGACCATCTTCAAAGAGAAGGATGTGCATGTTTCATTGCCATGTAAATGAGTATAAATATCTGCTTTATGCAAACACAAAGTTTGCTTTATTGCTCTTTCAGTGAATTGTGAACACATCTGAACTGTGTTGAGAAAGGAAGGTCTGTCTTGGATAAATTATATAGAATGGAATGGTAGTAAATTTTCAGAGGAGATGGAATGCTTCAGTTAATAAAACAGGACCTTAACTGTTATTGTCAAATCTCCCTCCCTCTTAGAAGCTGATCTGCCATTCCATTTTCAAGGTCACAGGAGTCAGTCATTTTCCAGTCCTCCCCCAAATCTATAAGAGAATTTGATGAAAGAAAAATAGTCATCTGTGATTTTATACTCTTAAGGATATTAATAGGTGAGATTCTTTGTCTAGAGCTTGCTGTCAATCAGGGTTGGTGGACTTAAAAAGCAAACCCTCAAATGACATTATGCATGTGTGTATGAACTTTTTATTAGATATCTGTTCTTGGACTGAGAACTCTTGTGTTGCAATGGCATCCTTGGTATTGCCCCAGGGACTATCATCTCCTGAAAATAGGCATTTGTAATAGAAGTGGTGACTTCTGCCTGTCCTATATTTATAACTGTAGTCCTATGTTCCCATTAAATACTCTTGCAAGAAATATACATTTCCCTATGGTACTCTTTTTAATCAATCTGCCTTAGTTATTTTGTTTAGCTACAGTATATAGCAATGGAATTGCTGTATTCAATTTTAGGCTGGAATCAAGATCTGTCTTTGATTCATTACTATCTGGTCCTTGACAGAGTTAAGCATTTCCATTGCCAGACACAGCTTCCAGGAGAACTAAAGTGACAGAACCTTTCCTAGATGATATATGCAGGAAAGGTGAATATACTGGTGCATACTATTTTAAAACACAGAGAATTATTATTGTAGTAGTTTATTAATCCATTATACTCTTTATTATTACACTATTATAGGGTAAGAGTCAGATACTGGCTTTCAGTGTGAAAGTAAAAGTGTCCTAATGCATCCTTTTCATATTAAGTATCACTGAAAAATGTTGGACGATAGGCTTTTCAGGTACAGCTTCCCTGCATTATTGCAAAGAACTAAATGGACATACTATTCTAAGAATTGAGCCCAAATGTACCTGAATTGCCATCCTGACTTCCATTTGGTTGGTTACCAAGATTTGTCTCAACCTGGCAACTTCAAAGACTTTATCTGCTATAATTCCTGAATGTTAGATTGGCTAAAAACATGGAAGATACTTACAAAACATTTGAAGGAATTATTACTGAAGAAATCATGTGACCAAGAAAGAATTTGTATGAAAATGGTAATGTATTATGCATTCCTTGTATTCTGATTCTTATTTTCTATTTCAGGAATATTGATAAACCATTTCTTCTGTTCCTGTCATACCCTCAAGTCCATACAGCTCTTTATGCATCACCAGCTTTTAGAGGAAAGAGCAAACATGGCTTATATGGGGATGTTGTGGAAGAAATGGACTGGAGTGTAGGTATGTAGGTTGTGTATCACTCAAAAGTGTTACCTGTCCAGAAATTATGACATTTTAGAACTTGAACCTTGTAAATTCCTTGTACAGAATTTACTTTGACACATGAACATAAAGGTTATTGTCCCAAATAATTCTTTCAGGAGTAAATCAGATGAGATTAGAATGTCTCTCTCTGTAGTTTTTGCTGAAAAGTTAATCTTTGGTGCAATCTTAGATAATTGGAAAATGATTGTTAAAAGCAAGTGTTTTTTTTTCCTATTCTGAACTGTCAAAATGAATTATTTGGTAAAACTGTTTTAGAAGGTGACAAGGATTTATATTATGGTAACAGAAAAAAAAATTGGACTAAGGATGCAATTAAACATAACCATAAGAAGGAAGAGGTCACCAATGTATGCCATGCATTTAAAAAAATTATATCATGACTTTCTGCCAAAAAATGATACTTGACAAAATGATTTCCCACTCCTCCTCACACAATCTTGTGTCAGTATTTTGTTGTTTATTCGTTCAGTCGTTTCCGACTCTTCGTGACTTCATGGACCAGTTCACGCCAGAGCTTTCTGTCGGCCGTCACCATCCCCAGCTCCCCAATGGTTGAGTCTGTCACCTCCAGAATATCATCCATCCATCTTGCCCTTGGTCGGCCCCTCTTCCTTTTGCCTTCCACTTTCCCTAGCATCAGCTTCTTCTCCAGGGTATCCTGTCTTCTCATTATGTGGCCAAAGTACTTCAGTTTTGCCTTTAATATCATTCCCTCAAGTGAGCAGTCTGGCTTTATTTCCTGGAGTATGGACTGGTTTGATCTTCTTGCAGTCCAAGGCATGTGTCAGTAGAGTATCAGGGAAATACATAGCATAGCTCATTAGCAAGAATATGGAAAGAGACCTGCAGTGGTGACAGCTCCATGTTTTTTTAAAAATAAGATCTAATCCTGTTATAATCCTGATCTTAAATTTACTATGTCTTAATGCTATCCACTCTGCAACACAGGAGTGATCCAGTTTCTTTTCCAAGAAAGAAAAGGCTGTGCATATGCAAGGGCATTCCCCTCTTTTCTTTTTTGGGAAGTGGTACTATAGGATTCATAGCCTTGAATAAGACATACATGGTTGAATCTGAGGGTGATAGGAAGACTGTGTAAGAAACGCCCTAGTGCATTTCATGTGGCAACATATGAATACAAAAAAGAAAAGAAAAAAGGATTTGAGTGAATATGGAACAAGTTTTTCTTTTTCAAGATCTGCTGTGATCATGAGATGGAGCAGATATGAATAGAATCATTGAACACTTTTGAAATTGGCTGGACTAACGTCATGTTAATGTATAGCCAGGTGACAGAAGGCGAAAACTGTTGGATCACCATTCTAATATAGGGAGAGGGGGACAAGGAAGTTAGATGATGTTCATGGAATTTGAGCTGGTTATTTTGTGGTTGCACAAAGAAATCTTCTAAGCTGTAAGTATAAACAATGTTTATATGGCTTAAATTTAAACCAGGATTCCCTCCCCCGTGTATTTATTTTGTACTGGACCTCAAATGGAGTTAAAAGAAACAGCTCCCAGCCATTCTGTGGCTTGTTTTAGGATCCTGTCAGATCATAAATGGGGACATCCCCTACATCCCTCCATAGGATTGAGAGAGCCCTAGTTAACTCTCTACCTGCTTTAAAAAAAAAACTAGGGCAATGGGATTAGTCCAGAACCTGAATTAATTTTGTCAACGTCAGATACTCAGCTAATATCAGAAAGACAGTATTTGTGTATATGTGTAAACCTAAGAACAACCATGGAAAAAATTCACCAGCATTTGCTTGTATCTGCAGCATTTAAATTCACTGCCAACTTCTGATAACAATATAACCTAATGGGAATTAGGTGTGTTATACTTTCTTTTCAATTGTTCCCATTAATTAATGGCAATTATTAATAGTTTAAGGCAAATAAAACTGAGAAAGAAATTGCATTGCACACAGAGCCTCACAAAGTGCCTCCTCTCAAAGTGTGCTAATTTATCAGGTTTTGCAGAATAGCACATTATCGGTGGGAATATTGGAATGACTCTCCATTTCTAGAGGTAATCATCTGTGAAAACAAGTTTGCACTTGAAACAATCAAGCTGAAATGCCATAGCACCATAAGATAATATTCCCCTTTCATTCCTTCTGCACATTAACTTCCAATATGTTTCTGATTTCTATAAAGCAAAGTACAAAATTATGTTCAGTAAATAATATATGTATTAAAGTATCGAAAACTGATTTTAACCTCTGCAGCAGAAGCATGATTTATAATTGAAAGGGAATGCTTTGTTTGTAAACACACAGAGTTCAATTTCATCCAGTTTTCTAGTACAAATTTAGCACTGAAATTTTGCTCATGAATTTCGAGAGCAACACGCTCAAGGCAAGAGAGATTATTTAAGAAATATACCTATCTACATAGGAACTAGCTTAATCTTCAAAAATATTGTATGGTATGTGTTTTAAAAATGGAAAACCATTGTCAGTCTTATGGCAATTCATAAATTTCCTGACAAGCTCACATTGCTGACTTGCAGAAATGATTCTTTCAGCCAAGAAGCCAGTGCACCACCAGTAGCTAATGGAGGAGACAACATAATAAACAACACAATGCCTATGTTATCTCTGAAATAAGATAGCAATTTGGTATAAAATTGGACAAAGTTTATTAGCATGAGGCACCAGAACATGGATAGCTACATTAACATTTTTAGCACAACTTCTACTGGGGCAGAACCTTGACCATGCCCCACCTTTAGCCGATTGAATGATATTGTCCTCCCACTTGGGCTGGCACACAGATCTTGAAAGTCTTGAAGCTTTACCTTTGATCCTGTGGCATCGGGCTGGAGAGGAGTGTCAAAAAAGTCAAAATGGTGGTCCATTCCATCAGTCAAAGCTCTGCTTTGTGTGTGTGTGTGTGTGTGTGTGTGAATATCACATATACATTCAAAGGAGCAGAGCTTGACTTCTTTGTAACTCCACAGCCTTTGCTCTGATCCTTCATTGAATCTCCTATTCCCATTTTACAGATGTTCCACATTATCCAAAAAAATGGGCAGTGTGAGAATCAAAGTGGGTCCAACTATGTTGGGATTTTTAAAGAAGCTTCAAGCAAATAATAAACCACTACATGTGTGGACTCACTTATGGATTTAGTTCACTAGTTCATCAAGTTTAATCTTACTTATGTTGACTAGTGGTGAGTTTACATGTTTTCAGGAAGTCTTTCCAAGTTTCATTTGAATCTAAGACTTTTTGCATACAAACATAGGTGTCTGTTACAAGACACAATGATGGCAAAACAATAATGCATGTGTCATGAGATCATCATGCATATAATGTGACTTAAGTATTGTGTCATGATGTTAGCAATTGCCTCTCTTATCCTTCTGTGGGAACCCATCTATAGAAATTATGTGACTTGCTATCCAATCTATGGTTGTTCTTTTGTTGTTTTATAAAATTTGTGATCACAGTTATGGAAAAATATTAAGACAAGCTTGTAGTAAAAATGTTGCTTTATTTAAAACAAAAGAACATAGGAACAAACCTTGAATCTTCTTCTTCAGCCAAAGAAGGCATGGCTGATTAACATAGCTATTTACATTGAGATAGCAGAGCAGAGTGAGAACAAAAGGCATTTACATTTTAAACCTTTACTTGACCAGCACCTGAGTGGATAGGATTTAGCATGTGACCAAAACACCTAGGCAACAGATTCCCAATATGGGCAAAGCTCTAACAGCTAATTCTGATTGGTCCAAGTAAGCCAGACTACTAGGCTCCAAAGGTAAATTAACATTCCTGAGGAAAGGGGGGTGAACATGTGCTCTCTCTTGAAACTCACAGGAAAAATGTTTGAGGCCTGGCTTTTTAAAAACTAGCCTTCCATATTTCTTGACATAAAAATATATATACAACATGTTCTTCATTACTTTTAAAGTTAAAGTGACTGGACAACAATTGAAGGACTGTAGGCTCAGTGATAGTGCACATGATTTTCATGCAGAAAAGTCCCAGGTTCAATATTTAGCATAGTTTGATAGGACTGAAATATAAACTGAAGTATTTCTGCCTGAAACTCTTAAGAATTGCTGTCAGTCAGTGTTAAGTATACACAGCAGATGGACTTCCTATAAAATAGCTTCCAACATACCTTTAAAAACTTTCCATCCTGCACATTCCAAAGTTTCTCATCTCATGGAAAAGAACAGGGGAATTTCAGACTGCAATACAACTTCTATATTTCTATTATTAGTTCAATGAGATGATTTTTTCCCTGTCATTTCACTTTGAATCTTTATCCTTTTATTTCTAAACAGACAGGTAGGGAAAAACACAAACTGCAGTGTCCCCCCCCCCATGATATTAATTAATTAGTCTCAAATACATATTCCTGGAAGGTTATCTTCAGGCATTATCATTAATTTCCTTTGATTCTTTATTTTATTATCTAATTATGAATTGTGAATGCTACAGCAGAAAATATCATTGTTTACCCTATTTATCTCCAGCAAAGGAGATCGTTACCTTGTCATGGTGCTGGAGCTTGAGCACCTCAATGAAACCATGAGCTAAACCGTGAAGGGACACCCAAGACGGGAAGGTCGTGGCATAGAGGTCAGACTAAATAAGATCCCTGGGGAAGGTAATGGCAAGCCACCCCAGTATTCTTGCCGTGAAAACTAAATGCATCAGTACAACCAGAGATATGTCGGTATACCATCGGAAAATGGGACTCCCAGGTCGGAAGATGGTCAAAATGCTACTGGGGAGGAACAGAGGATACGTTCAACTAGCCCAAGATGTGATGATGCAGCTAGCTCAAAGCCGAAAGGACGGCTAGCGGCCGACGGTGCTGGTGGTGAACGACGAATCCGATGTTCTAAAGATCAACACACCATAGGAACCTGGAATGTAAGATCTATGAGCCAGGGCAAATTGGATGTGGTTATTGGTGAGATGTCAAGATTAAATATAGACATTTTAGGTGTCAGTGAACTGAAATGGACTGGAATGGGCCACTTCACATCAGATGACCACCAGATCTACTACTGTGGACAAGAGGAGCACAGAAGAAATGGAGTAGCCTTCATAATTAATAATAAAGCGGCTAAAGCAGTGCTTGGATACAATCAACCACACTGATCCAAATATACGCCCCAACCACAGATGCTGAAGAAGCAGAAGTAGATCAGTTCTATGAGGATCTGCAGCACCTACTGGATAATACACCAAAAAGAGATGTTATTTTCATTACAGGAGACTGGAATGCTAAGGTGGGTAGTCAAACGACACCTGGAATTACAGGCAAGCATGGTCTGGGAGAAAAAAATGAAGCAGGACATAGACTGATAGAATTTTGCCAAGACAACTCACTGTGCATAACAAACACTCTCTTCCAACAACCTAAAAGACGACTTTATACATGGACTTCACCAGATGGTCGACACCGAAATCAGATTGACTAGATCCTTTGCAGCCAAAGGTGGCGGACATCTATACAGTCAGTAAAAACAAGACCTGCAGCTGACTGTAGTTCAGATCACGAACTTCTTATTGCAAAATTTAGAATCAGACTAAAGAGAATAGGGAAGACCCACAGATCAGTTAGATATGAGCTCATTAATATATCTAAGGAATATGCAGTGGACGTGAAGAATAGATTTAAGGGACTAGATTTAGTACATAGGGTCCCGGAAGAACTATGGACAGAAGTTCGCAACATTGTTCAGGAGGCGGAACAAAAAACGTCCCAAAGAAAAAGAAAACCAAGAAGGCAAGATGGCTGTCTGCTGAGACACTGGAAGTAGCCCAAGAAAGAAGGAAAGCAAAAGGCAACAGTGATAGGGGGAGATATGCCCAATTAAATGCAAAATTCCAGAGGTTAGCCAGAAGAGATAGGGAATTATTTTTAAACAAGCAATGTGCTGACGTGGAAGAAGACAATAGAATAGGAAGGACAAGAGACCTCTTCCAGAAAATTAGAAACATCGGAGGTAAATTCCAGGCAAAAATGGGTATGATCAAAAACAAAGAGGGCAAGGACCTAACAGAAGCAGAAGAGATGAAGAAAAGGTGGCAAGAATATACGGAAGATCTGTATAGGAAGGATAATAATATTGGAGATAGCTTTGACGGTGTGGTCAGTGAGTTAGAGCCAGACATCCTGAAGAGTGAGGTTGAATGGGCCTTAAGAAGCATTGCTAATAACAAGGCAGCAGGAGACGACGGTATCCCAGCTGAACTGTTTAAAATCTTGCAAGATGATGCTGTCAAGGTGATGCATGCCATATGCCAGCAAATTTGGAAAACACAAGAATGGCCATCAGATTGGAAAAAATCAACTTATATCCCCATACCAAAAAAGGGAAGCACTAAAGAATGTTCAAACTATCGAACAGTGGCACTTATTTCACATGCCAGTAAGGTAATGCTCAAGATCTTGCAAGGTAGACTCCAGCAATTCATGGAGCGAGAATTGCCCGATGTACAAGCTGGGTTTAGAAAAGGCAGAGGAACTAGAGACCAAATTGCCAATATCCGCTGGATAATGGAGAAAGCCAGGGAGTTTCAGAAAAACATCTATTTCTGTTTTATTGACTATTCTAAAGCCTTTGACTGTGTGGATCATAACAAATTGTGGCAAGTTCTTGGTGGTATGGGGATACCAAGTCATCTTGTCTGCCTCCTGAGGAATCTGTATAACGACCAAGTAGCAACGGTAAGAACAGAGCACGGAACAACGGACTGGTTTAAGATTAGGAAAGGAGTACGACAGGGCTGTATACTCTCACCCTACCTATTCAACCTGTACGCAGAACACATCATGCGACATGCTGGGCTTGAGGAATCCAAGGCTGGAGTTAAAATTGCTGGAAGAAACATTAACAATCTCAGATATGCAGATGATACCACTTTGATGGCTGAAAGCGAGGAGGAGTTGAGGAGTCTTATGACGAAGGTGAAAGAAGAAAGTGCAAAAGCTGGGTTGCAGTTAAACCTCAAAAAAACCAAGATTATGGCAACCAGCTTGATTGATAACTGGCAAATAGAGGGAGAAAAAGTGGAGGCAGTGACAGACTTTGTATTTCTAGGCGCAAAGATTACTGCAGATGCTGACTGCAGCCAGGAAATCAGAAGACGTCTACTTCTTGGGAGGAGAGCAATGGCAAATCTTGATAAAATAGTTAAGAGCAGAGACATCACACTGACAACAAAGGTCTGCATAGTTAAAGCAATGGTATTCCCTGTAGTAACCTATGGCTGTGAGAGCTGGACCATAAGGAAGGCTGAGCGAAGGAAGATAGATGCTTTTGAACTGTGGTGTTGGAGGAAAATTCTGAGAGTGCGTTGGACTGCAAGAAGATCAAACCAGTCCATACTCCAGGAAATAAAGCCAGACTGCTCACTTGAGGGAATTATATTAAAGGCAAAACTGAAGTACTTTGGCCACATAATGAGAAGACAGGATACCCTGGAGAAGAAGCTGATGCTAGGGAAAGTGGAAGGCAAAAGGAAGAGGGGCCGACCAAGGGCAAGATGGATGGATGATATTCTGGAGGTGACAGACTTAACCATGGGGGAGCTGGGGATGGTGACAGCCGACAGGAAGCTCTGGCGTGGGCTGGTCCATGAAGTCATGAAGAGTCGGAAGTGACTGAACGAATAAACAACAACTACCCTATTTATATGACATTCAAAAGCATTGTGGGACTTTTATTTTCTATGCCAGTATAAACTGTAATTCAATATACTAGTACAATAATACATACCTTTCTACTTAATTCACAAGTTACATCCTTACTTTAATAGATACTACCAAAAAGTTGGTTATACAGTGAGTTAATATATAGATATATGTACCCCACATTAATATGGAGGGCCAAATCTAACCTTAGTCACACTTAACCTAGACCCACCAAAGTTAGTCATTAATATGTCTGTACCAATTGGTGGCTCAGCGGGTAAGACGCCAGGCTTGTCGATCGAAAGATCGCAAGTTTGGACGTTCGAATCCCTAGCCCCGTGTGACGGAGTGAGCTCCCGCACTCGCCCCAGCACTTGCCAACCTAGCAATTCGAAAGCATGCAAATGCAAGTAAATGAATAGGTACCACTTCGGTAGATAGGTAACAGCGTTCCACTTGCATCATGCCGGCCACATGACCGCGGAAGTGTCTTCGGACAACGCTGGCTCTTCGGCTAACAAACGGAGATGAGCACCGGCCCCTAGAGTCGGACACAACTGCACAAATGTGCAGGGGGAACCTTTACCTTACCAATTCATGGCATTCTTTTTAATCCTACATTTTATTTATTTATTTATTTATTTATTTATCATCATATTTATATCCCGCCCATCTCCCCCGCAAGGAGGGACTCTGGGCGGTTCACAGCATAAGTTTAAAATCAATAAAAACACAAATACTACAAAAAAATTCAATAAAATATCTAATACAATTTGATCCAAGTAATGGTAGTTCTTACTATGCCATGGTCGGAAAGGTTAGTCGAAGTAGATTTAAGCGATCATCCAACCCCAAGACTGGCTATTCCCCTCCCCTCCCCAGCATGATGGCAAAACCAGGTCTTTAGATTTTTTCTAAAGTCCAGGAGAGAGGGGGCCGATCTTATTTCAGGGGGAAGAATATTCCAAAGGGATGTTTATACAAGTGTACAGAATCTAATTTGATATTTTTGTGTAGAAAATGGTTTCCACTCTTTAAGATAATAACGATTTGAGTTTTCTTTTAGTAAACATGTCAGTTTATCATTTTCTGCCATATCCATTAATTTTAACATCCATTCTTGTATTGTTGGTAACGTTTGATTTTTCCAATTTTGTGCATAAAGAAGTCTTGCTGCTGTAGTCATATATTGTATAATTCTAATAAAATGTTTATTTAACAAACCATTTAGGTTTGTTGATTTTTTAATTTTCCCCCCTGTAATTTGAATGAAAAAATAGAAGTAAATTGAATAAATCACCAAAATACTTATAATGGAAATTAATTTCAAATGACTCAAACAAAATGTTACATTATTCAAAAAACAAGAAAGTATTTTGTGGTTTGCATTATCATCATATTTCAAATGAAAAGGCATACATGGGCTTCGATGCTATTGAAAACAGCCAGTGAATGATGGAATGAACAATACATAGCTTTGAATGATTTTAACAAATCAAATCTACGATAAATATTCCCTTTGCCAACGCTAGGGCATTCATAAATTTTTTGGTGGAACAGTTTTAAAACTAAGACCATAGTTTGACTTTTATAAAATTATTAAAAAGTAGCTTGAGTATAGCTATTTTACCATGCTGGGATTTTTCTTAATTGCATTGCTTTTTAGGAATTTCACTTGCTTCATATTTATGACTTTGAAAATGTTATTTCTCTGGCTGTATCCTGAACATATTGTGCATCATAGAATACCACCCATAATGTTTGCATCTTCTTTGGCTGAAATCTTATGCATGATTTCCAAGAAGAAAGATCCACTGAATTCAGTGGGATGTTCTTCTGACTAGAACAGGTATAAGCTTGCACTTAAATTCCATGAGATAAACAAAAGGAATAAATAACATCATTTGTTTGTTTGTTTTACATTTTTATATACCAACCCAATCATACAACTCTGGGTGGTGCATAGCAAAAAATGCAAAACAAAAATTTCAACAAACAAAAAATTACTCACAATCTAAGAATTAATTAATATATTAAATAAGAAGAATTAACTATAAATTAATATATAATTAACATCAATGCCCCAAACTTTATAATAGGCCAAGTGGAGTTAGTGTGCCTATTGATCTGTGCAAAAAATGGAAGGCTGGGAGATATGAGTATTTCTCTTAAATATCTTAAATGGAAGTGACAAATCTAGGAAAACAAAGTGTCTGTTTATTTATTTAGAATACTTATGTGCCTCCTAAGCGGTTGACAGCTAAAGTGACTAAAAGTTAACAAACCTGTACAAAAATTTATGTGAAACAGATGACCACTTAATTGCTAAAATGTATAAATTGTTGTTAAAAGGAGAAATTGTGGAGGAACAAGTTAAAGACTGTATGATTCAATGGGCAAAAAATATTGGACATAACATACAACTGCAACAATGGGAAGACATGTGGAACAAAGGATTAAAATTTACCTTATGTTACAATTTGAAGGAAAATTTTTATAAGATGATGTACAGGTAGTACATGACCCCACAAAAACTTGCTAAAATGTATGGGAATGTTTCCAACATTTGTTGGAAATGTAAAAAACAAAAGGGGTCTTTTTACCATATGTGGTGGACATGTAAAGTGGCAAAGAAATTTTGGACTGAAATACATTCACTGATGCAAAATATATTACAAATACGAATTCCATTTAAACCAGAAATATTTTTACTTGGATTATTAGATGTACAAACAGAAAAACATTTTATTAGAATTATACAATATATGACTACAGCAGCAAGACTTCTTTACGCACAAAATTGGAAAAATCAAACGTTACCAACAATACAAGAATGGATGTTAAAATTAATGGATATGGCAGAAAATGATAAATTGACATGTTTACTAAAAGAAAACTCAAATCGTTATTATCTTAAAGAGTGGAAACCATTGATGGGCTATTTGCAAAATGCAGGTGGAGCAAAGCTTGCATGGGGTTTTGATGATTAGATTATATATAAATAAAATATATTAGACAAGAAACATATGTGAATATTATATCAAATGCTAGCATGTAAGAAAATTTTTCTTTTTTGTATTCCTATGACCATAGATAGATGGGAAGTTGACTAATTTCTATATCTTTTTCTATTTCTTTCTTTTGCTTTTCTACACTTTTTTCTTTCTTTCTTTGATTTGTATTTCTATTTCCGTTTCGTTTCTAACTTTTATCTATGTATATTTTAAAATTCAATAAAAAGTATATATATATATAAAAAAAACCTGTACAAAAATTTAAAACCATGAAATTTTTAAACCTCTGTCATTGGCTGCTGCCTTAGGGAATATTGTTTTATTATTTATTATTATTTATTAAGAATAATAAAACAAAATTCAATAGGACAGCAGTCAGTAAAACTGATGATCCCAAATAAAGGCCTGGAGCACAACTCAGACGATAAAAAATTTAGAAAATAAAAAAGCATTTTGCCTGGCAATTAGATGAAAGTAATATTTGGTTTCCTACAACTAGTAACCAACAATCTAATTTTTTTTTTTTTAACAAATTTTATTAGATTTTAATTTTACATAGATAAAAGTTTGAAACAGAAAAGAAAATGGAAATACAAATCAAGAAAAAATAAAAGATAAAAAAGTGTAGTAAAGGAAAAAAGGAAAAAAGATAAAGCTGAAACATAGAATTTGGTCAACTTCCGATTTGTATCTGGTCATGGTATTTTAAAAATTTTATCTTACATGCTAGGTCTATATATAACATTAAAGAATATTTCTTGTCTATTACATCAATATATATATATATTTTAATCTTCAAATCCCCATATAAGCTTTGCCCCTCCCGCATCTTGTAAATAGTCAGTTAATGGTTTCCACTCTTTAAGAAAATAATTATTTGGTTTTTCTTTTAATAAACATGTCAGTTTATCATTCTCTGCCATATCCATCAATTTTAACATCCAATCTTGTATCGTAGGCGATATCTGGTTTTTCCAATTTTGTGCGAAAATAAGTCTTGCTGCTGTAATCATGTATTGCATAATCCTTGTAAATTGCTTCCCAGGTTGTCCATCAATTATTCCCAGTAAAAAAAAATTCCGGTTTAAATGGAACTCGAATTTGTAATATATTTTGCATCAATGCATGTATTTGAGTCCAAAATTTCTTTGCAATCTCACATGTCCACCACATATGGTAAAAAGACCCCTCTTTTTTTTTACATTTCCAACATAAGTTGGAAACATTTCCATACATTTTAGAAAGTTTTTGTGGGGTCATATACCATCTGTACATCATCTTATAAAAGTTTTCTTTTAAATTATAACACAAAGTAAATTTTAACCCTTTGGTCCACATATCTTCCCATTGTTGTATTTGAATATTATGGCCAATATTTTTAGCCCATTTAATCATACAGTCTTTAACTTGTTCCTCTACCATTTCACCTTTTAACAATAATTTATACATTTTTGCAATTAGATGATCATCTGTCTCACATAGTTGTATCTCAAATTCCGATTTGGTTTGTTCAAATTCAAGGTCTTTCTTATCTAATTTAAATTTCTCTACGAGCTGCATATATGAAAGCCATTGAAAACTGTATCCCTCTGATACCAATTCTTCTATTGATTTAATTATATATTGTCCTTGTTCTTTCTTTAAAAAGTCTTTGTAGGTTAACCATTTATCTTTATTTCTTACTTCTGTTCTGTAGAATGCTTCTTGTGTAGAAATCCATAAGGGTCTTTTATAACATAAGATTAATTTATATTTATTCCAGATTCTTAACAAGGATCTTCTAATATAATGGTTTTTAAAGTCCACATTAACTTTAACTTTATCGTACCACAAATATCCATGCCATCCATATCTTAATTCATGTCCTTCCAAATTCAATAATTTTTCATTTTTCAAAACTATCCATTCTTTAATCCAAACCAAGCAACAAGCAGCATAATATAATTTCAAATCCGGCAGACCTAGTCCTCCTCTTTCTTTAGAGTCTTGCAAGACTTTATATTTTACTCTTGGTTTTTTCCCTTGCCAAATAAACTTAGAAATATCTCGCTGCCATTGTTTAAAAGGTTCTTCTGATGCCAATATAGGTAGTGTTTGAAAAAGATATAAAATTCTTGGCAAAACATTCATTTTAATTGCTGAAATTCTACCTAATAATGATAATTGCAGTTTTTCCCAATGTTCCAAATCTTTTTTAATATCCATCCAAAGTGGAATATAGTTATTCTTAAACAGCTTAACATTTTTAGTTGTTAAATATACTCCCAAATATTTTACTTTTTCTTCCATTGAATATCCTGTTATTTCTTTCAATTTCTCTTGTTGATGATGGTCCATATTTTCAGTCAAAACTTTTGTCTTCTGTAAATTCACTTTGAACCCTGCTAGCGACCCAAAGTCTTTTAGTTTCTGTATTAATATTTCAATTCCTTCTAGTGGATTCTCCAAGGTAATGACTAGGTCGTCAGCGAATGCTCTTAGTTTATAAACTTCTTTTTTAACTTTAATACCATGGATACCATCATCTTGTCTAATATCTCTAAGTAAAACCTCTAATACCAATATAAACAAAAGTGGAGATAATGGACAACCTTGTCTAGTACCTTTTTGTATTTCACATGCCTTACTAAATTCTCCATTAACAATTATTTTGGCAAATTGTGGAGTATATATTGATTTAATCCATTTTATAAAATTTCCTCCAAAATCCATATTTTCCAAAACTTTGAACATAAAAGGCCAATTTAAGTTGTCAAAGGCTTTTTCAGCATCAATAAATATCAAGGCAGCTTGTTTATCATAGTGTTGATCCAAATATTCAATTACGTCTACTATGTTTCGGACATTGTCATGAATTTGCCTCTTGGGTAGAAAACCAGCTTGGTCTTGATGAATAAAATCCTTAAGTATATTCTTCATTCTTTCTGCTAATATCGTTGTAAATATCTTATAGTCATTATTCAATAAAGATATTGGTCTGTAATTTTTAGTTAATGTTAAATCCTGTTGTTCTTTGGGTATCAATGTTATATGTGCTTCTTTCCAAGTTTCAGGCATAATTCCTGTTTCCAAAATATAATTCATAGTCTTCTGCAAAGGTAGACATAAATCCTCTTCAAAACATTTATAGTAGGCTGCTGACAATCCATCCGGTCCAGGAGCTTTTCCACTACTAATTTTCTTAAAAGCTTTTATCAATTCTTCTTTTGTTATAACATTATTCAATGTCAATCTTTGTTGGTCATTAAGAACAGTTAGTTTTTGTTTATTCAAATATTCTTCAATCTCATCCAAGTTGACATCTTGTTTTTTATATAATTTAGAATAATAGTCATGAAAGGTTTTTTGAATGTCCGTATTATTCACCAGAGTTTTTCCTTCATGTTGAATATTAGTAATCAAATTCTTTTGTCTTTGTTTCCTCAATTTATAAGCCAGCCATCTACCTGGTTTATTTGCATATTCAAAATATTTTTGTTTTGTAAATTTCATTTGAGTCTCTATCTCTTGAGTTAATATCATTGATATTTGCTTTTGTAGAAATTTAATTTGAGTGAGCAAAGTGTCATCCATTGGTTTATCTCTCAAATCTAACTCTTTACTTTTAATTTCATCTAAAATCAATTGAATTCTTTTTTGTTTTTTCTTCCTCATTTGAGCATTGTATTGAATAAAATAACCCCTCATATATGCTTTACTGGCTTCCCATACAGTTTGAATATTAGTCCCTTTGTTCAAATTAAATTGAAAATATTCTCTTAATTTTTTTTTGCATACATCAACTACATCATTATTCCGTAGTAGTGACTCATTCAATCTCCATCTAAATACATTCCGTTTCCCTTTAAGAGTCAACATTACTGGATTATGATCTGATAAAGTCTTAGGTAATATATCAACTTTGTTAATATCCATCATCAAATTTTTAGATATCAAGATCATATCTATTCTAGAATGTGATTTAAATCTCTCTGAATAATATGTAAATTCTCTGGAAGTCCCATTCATACATCTCCAAATGTCTTGTAAATCCAACATCTCTTTCAAGTCGAAAAATGTTTGTGGCAATTTTCCCTGTGTTTGCTTCACTTCGTTTTGTGACTGTCTATCCAATCTGGGGTAGATTACCCCATTCCAATCCCCCATGAAACACCAATTGTCATAAGTTAAGTCCAAAAGTTTATCCATCAGGTTTTTATAAAATACTCCTTTATCCATATTCGGTGCATAAAGTCCAACTATCAGTGTTTTAGTTCCTTGTATGTTAATTTCTACTACAATGTATCGACCCTCTTCATCAGCTAATATCAATTTTGGGTTTAACTTTGGTTGTACATATAAGACTACCCCTTTAGTTTTTTTATATCCAGCCGAAATAAATTCTTCTCCAAGCTGTTTTTGAATCAAATATTTAGTATCTTTTTTACAAATATGAGTCTCTTGTAAACAACTTATGTCCAATTTCTGTTTTTTCAAAAAATGAAATATCTTTCTTCTTTTTTGTGGAGCATTGGTTCCATTAATGTTCCATGTCAGATATTTAAGTTCCATTGGTGTTTTATTCTTTAAAATCCCTTTGTTAAGTCCACACCTGTAGCTCCTTTCTCAGATAGATCTTCAGTCTTCTCTTTGTCTTTCGATGTTTCTCCTCCTTTTGTCAATTCTCCTTCTGGTAAACCCATTTCTTTCTTGTATTTCTCTAAAAAAGCTTTTGCTTTTAAAATGGAAGTTATTTTGAATCTCTGTCCTTTGAACTCAAACGATACGCCTTCCAATTTTTCCCATCTGAATGAAATACTATGTTGCCTTAATTTGTCTGTAAGGAAAGAATAGTCTTTTCTTTTCCTTAATATTCTCAAGGGAATTTCTTTTAATACAATTATTTCCTTCCCTTCTATGTTTAATCTAGTATTATAATGTTTCCTTAAGATTTGCTCTTTTGTCACTTTTCTTACAAAATATATCAATATGTCTCTAGGGACTTTTCTTTCCTTAGCATAACGTAAGTTTACTCTGAATATCTTGTCTATCTCCAAATCTAAATCTTGTTCTCTTGTCTCCAAAAATTTAGCCAATTCAAAAATCATCCTTTCTCTCACATTTTCATCTACTTGTTCTGGAATTGCTCTAAATCTCAAGATGTGCTCCTTCTCTCTCATTTCTGCTAAAGCTGTGATATCTAGATTATGTTCAATCTCTTTAATAGCATATTCTGATTTATCTTCTAATTTTTGCATCTGGCTTTGCGTATATTTAAGTTCTCCTGACAGAGAATTGACCACTTCCTTAACTGTTTGAATTTCTTTTTTAAAATCTTGCTTAATCTCTCGGGTTATTTCTTTCTTCATATCGTCCATTTTTTTGTCTAATGCTGTAATCTGATCTTCCATCTGCTTCGTGGAGTCATCCATTTTCTTATTTATTGCTGTATTCTGATCATCCATTTTCTTATTTATTGCTGTATTCTGATCATCCATTTTCTTATTTAGTGTTGCAACAGCTTCTAATATCTTTTTCATTTCTGGTAATAAAGCTTCTGAGGCAGATGTAGCAGGTGTAGCAGAATCAATAGGTGGTCCTCCAGTCTCCTTCTTCTTCTCCTTCTCCGCCCGTCTCGTTCCCAAAGACGCCATAGCCCTGCAAAAAAGAAGAAAAAAGGGAGAAAAGGGGAAAAAAGCACCATATAACAATATAACAATAATTATTTAAAAAAGGGGAAAAAATTAAAAAAAAAAATTTTTACAAATAATAAAAAGAAAAAAGAAAAGGTGAAAAAACAAATATCCAAAAGGTTAAGAAAAAAGAAAGAGAGAACTAGAATTTTTTTTTTTTAAATAGGCTCCTTTAAAAATTTTCCTCTTAGGTCATTTATAATCCCTTATATATAAAAGTCCACAGTGTTTCAAAAGATAAAAGCCTAGGACTTTTTGTTCTCCTGTAGTCAAAATCAAAGATAAGAATAGTAAATATTCCCAGGGTTTCGCCTTCCCACTTGTAATTCTTCAATCCAACCACAAGCCAAAAAGAAAAAATGTTGCTAGAGACATGTAAAAAAGCCTCTACTTTCCATATAATAATCCAATAATCCAAATTAAACGTTAAATAACTTGACTTTTTCAGAAAAATAAATCCAAACAGAGTTCAAAGTTCAGAAAGAAAAAGAGGAACTTGTATATATAAAAGAATTTTTAATAGGGTTCTTTTTTTTTTCCTTTCAGGCAGTAATCCCAACATCAAAGTCTTAAAAAATAAAGTATTAATCACTCCATTTAAATCCAAGCTTTAATATAATATTCCAGAGAACAAAAATAGAAATACCAATAGTTGTCCATAAGTAAGAAACTCAAGCCAAACTGAAATAATAGTAAAAGTCACTTTCACTTCTAGCAAAGCCACTTAGCTTCTCTTCCCACCGTTTATTCTTCCATTAACAAGAAAAAAATATAGCACCAGCAAATATAAATCAAGTCCAGATACAAATCTTAGCACTTAATAAAAAATAATAATATTTAAAAGTAAAAAAAAGTGACTAAAAGCCTGATCGGGCCAGCTACTTATCTTTTCGAATCACGGCTGCTGCAGAGCCCCGTTTTTTTCCCCAGTCTCCTTTCATTGCTCCATCTCCCTCCTCCCGCAGTGGAAATTACGGGAGTCGGGGGAGAGCAGTTACTCCAGAGACCCTTTGTGGTTGATCTTCTGATCACACTCTCTTCGAGTGTGATTTTTCCAGCGATTTTCTTCTCCCAAATCGCTGCAAACAGCTTAGCCGTGGAATCGAGGCTAGGAGCCCCGGTTCTTCGCTGCGCTCCGACCAGTACCCGGAAGTGAAAGTGTCCAACAATCTAATTTTTGATGGTGATAGAATCCAGAAAAAGACAAAGATGATGAAAGTACATAAGAGACTCTCCTTTAAGTAGCCAAGCTATGGCCGCTAAACTGATAGTAAGTTATATAGCATTAATGGACAATACACATCAAAGCTCCAGATTGTTCAGTCACTGACTTCTCACTGAACCTTAATAGATTTTGTTATTTATGAGGTGCAGCCAGAGCAGTTATCCATCTTCTGGGAAGTGAGAAACAGCCTTAACTTCATGTACTTTGCATTGATGTGCCACTGAAATTGCAGCACAATATGGATATGTTTGGAGCTCCCATGCCTTACATCCATCTGTGCTGAAATCCTATCCCATTTAATCAGCAAAGTGTTTATCACAGAATGAAAAGAGGTAAATGTCACTCTAAAAGCCTGTAAATTTAACAGGGAATCAACATTATGTGTTTACTTAGCCATGTTGGAAACCTAGATATGTTGTAGGCATGAGCACAAAATAGAAAAGGTGTTTTATTTCAAACTTTGGTAGATGAACCATTTTAGACTGCATTCTCTCAAAACAAAAATCACAATGTCAAAAAAGTTCCTTTTCTGAACAGAATAGAACATTTTAAATTTTCTACTACAGGTGGGGTGTTCCTCCATGCTGTCTGGTATCTACCACTTGTCCCACAGAAAAAAATGGTTACTTTTTAAATGAAAATATGGTTTAAATTCTCATAGGAAATCATTAAGCACACTTTTCTCCCAGCTCATCTACATAAATGGCAACAGAAGTCCAGCAAAGAGCATCTTGATTCATTTCAGTTCAACCCATGGACCACAAGAGCAAGAATAGTTATTGTCTTCTATTAGCTTGTGAGTTTTCTGCTTTATTAGTGAATAAGAACAGTGTACACCTATGCATTTTGCAACAACCCAATAACATTCTATCCAATCAAAGCAGCATAGTCTTTTTATTTAGCATGCAGCCTGAAAACTCAACATCAATACAAGTATGCATACATCGCATACAATAACATTGCACAGACCTTTGCAATTACTTAGTGCCAAGACAACACAAAACAGCATATGGCAGCACATACAAAACAGTGCTCCTGAAGTCTAATTTTCCTTCAGCACAGGTTTTTGGCAGTGGTGGTTGTTTCTTAAGTACACTTGCAGTATTTGGCAAGCAACCAAGCAGCCGAAAATCACCTCTGCAGCTGCTTCTTTCTCCCATGCATCTCCCCATGTCTCAGCCAGTAGGGGTAAGGAACTTATCTGTCCTACTTTATTGGCTTTGATGAAAAGATTATTATTTTTTCTTTAAAAAATACTGACAAACCAACAAACCACTTACACAATTCAAGAGTTTTGGAATACTGAAAACAAACCTTTTAAAACATGCCCATTTTGTCTAGTACTCAGAAGAGACATGCTTTATTCTGAAGTTAGAACATAACTCTCAAAGCACAGGTTTCAGAATATTCTCAGTTTCAGTAATTTCAGACTTCGAATGCTTCAAATTGGGGAGCACATCTCTACTTTTTAATGATTAGAATGTATGTAGAGATGCTGATGTTCTTCTGAGTTAAACAAGCCAATATCCTCTTCCTTGCCACTTAACGTTTTGTTTTATTTTGTTTTGTTTTGTTCAAGTCCAATAAACTTCCTTGATGGACTGTCCTGTGCTTTTATGTGGTTTTCTGGGCAAAACCTTTCTTTTGTCACTTTCTAAAATCCCCATGCTACTTTTGAATTCTATAGCAATGCTTCCCTGCTTCTGCTCTGGTGTGTCTGTTTCAGCTGACAAACAGATTCATTGGCTATTTATGCAAAGGAATCTATATTCTTATCCTTCTTAATAAAGAAAAAAAATACAGAAGAGAAAAGTTCACAAAAAGAGCACACAAATTGTTTAAGCTTCTATGAGCATAACAAAGGCTCCTAAAGGGACTTCTCTGATTCATTGTAGTGTAAGCTTTTGTAGACTACAGTTTAATATATCAAATGAATAAGCCTCTAGTTCCTAGTTATTTCTGTGGTAAAACTACCAGTTAAGGTGCCCCAAGACTTCTCAAAGAAGAAATAAAGATACCTTATAGGCTTCCTTAACCAACTGAAATAAAGAGATAGAGCTCCCTACATAGATGGATGATCAGCCTCTGCTTGAAGGCCTCCAGGAAGAGAAAGCCCATTACTTATCTAGGTAATCACTTCCATTGTCAGAAATGTTAAGATGTTTCTCCTAATTTTCAATAAATGTACAGTCCTGTAACTTAAACCCATTGGATCCCATCATATCCTCATTAGTATCAGTGAACATTTTCCCCTCCTGAACTTGATGGCCCAAGTGTTTGAAGAGAACTGACAGGTTTTTCCCCCTTATGCAGGAATAGCATACTAGTTTCTTTCAACTGTTCTTCATTTATATGTCTGCCCATCTATATAAGAAATTCTGAGCAGCAAAGTAAAAAACAAAACATTCCAGAAAAAACAAAACAAAAAAATCCCCTCCGCAACCCCAACTTTTTTATATTTTAGTACTTGGCCTAATTCCTAAACTTAATACTATTCTAATTGTTGTTTCTCATGGATGTCTCATTCAAATATTGCTAGTGTGAATCATTAGCATTGTCATTCTTCACTTGCAGATCCCCCAAATCTTTAGAAGTTACATTTATAAATTAGTCAGAAGGATGAATGCATCTTATCTTTACTATACACCTGTGTAAATGTATGTATGTCCATGCAGCAACAGGCAGAATAAACAACCAGAGAATGTAGCATGGAGGTTAGCTAAAAGCAATATGAAACAACTGGATCTTGCAAAGTGACTTCTGCAGGTACATGAATAAGTGAATTACAAGCATGGGTTAGTATCCTTATTAGGCACTTATCTCTATTTATCTACTTCCTTCTTGGAGAAACAAAGTTTTGTGAAATAAAGAGGTAAGAACCCAATAAGTATACGGACACACACAGAGAGAGGGGGGGGGGGAGAGGAGAGAGAGAGAGAGAGAGAGAGAGATACCGAGACATACACACATACAGAGAAAGAGGTGGTGGTGGTTTGCTGCCTCTCTAGATTCTTATCTAATAACTGTTGGAAGTATCACCATTACCAAGACATTAAAGTCCATTAGCGCTTAAGATAAACCACTTAAGTTTTCTCAAACTTTGTATTACAGCCCAGGAGGGTTGCAAGAAAATTTAAGGTGATTGTACCACCAAAGCTGAGATTCAAATGTTCTTTGCTCTCTCCATCCTTGCCCATGAAAATGACACTAGGTAACTAGCTCCTGCCTTCTTTCTCCTTGACTTTTGTTGTTGTTGTTCAGTCGTTTAGTCGTGTCTGACTCTTTGTGACCTCATGGACCATAGCACGCCAGGCCTTCCTGTCCTCCACTGTCTCTCGGAGTTTACTCAAATTCATGTTCATTACATCGGTGCTGCTATCTAACCATCTCATCCTCTGCCGTCCCCTTCTCCTTTTGCCTTCAGTCTTTCCCAGCATCAGGGTCTTTTCCAGTGAGTCCTCTCTTCACATTAGGTGGCCAAAGTATTTGAGCTTCAGCTTCAGCATCTGTCCTTCCAATGAGCAGTCAGGGTTGATTTCCTTTAGGATTGACTGATTTGACCTCCTTGCAGTCCAAGGGACTCTCAAGAGTCTTCTCCAGCACCACAGTTCGAAAGCATCAATTCTTCGGCGCTCAGCCTTCCTTATGGTCCAACTCTCACAGCCATACATTACTACTGGAAAAACCATAGCTTTAACTATACGGAACTTTGTCGGCAAGGTGATGTCTCTGCTTTTTAATATGCTGTCTAGGTTTGCCATAGCTTTCCTCCCCAGGAGCAAGCGTCTTTTAATTTCATGGCTGGGCTAAAAGCAGACTTGGCTATGCCTTTCTGAAAAGGTTGGTAGGGAAGTTTGAGCCTGCCCTAACCAAGAATGAAGATGCTGCAGGCCTTCACATCTATAACACCTGAATGGCAGAGCTTCAAGTGAGGATCCATGGTGAACTACTGTAGATGTCCCAGAAGGAGCGAGGACAGCATTGCAGTAGATATCGGCAGCCAGATGGCGAATTCTGGCTGGCGCAGTCTTTCTGGAAAAAGGAGAGATCATGAGATCACCCACCTCCATGCCAGACAGTTGCTCCTCATGAGTAGACTGCAGGAACTGAGGTTTTTGTGGTTGGATCATTAGTTGAGCAGCTGGAAGTCAAGGGATTTCAACCAAGCTCACAGCCATAATGCAGCCTGTTTGGAAATAAGGTTCACATGAGCCTCATTTCTTAAACACTTTTGGATGTAACTAAGTTACAGCTAAAGAGAGATTTTCTGAGTGGCAGGATAAAAATTCCACTTGGTGAGTTATCATTCTTTCTAGATAACAAAGGGGGGAAAAAGGGTTTTAAATATTTAAATACTTTTGGCAAAAAGCTTAACAAGGAGTGGATGTAAGAAAGTTTGAAACAGATAAAGGGGACAGTTATTTTGAAAGATTATTTTCTGATGAAAGTGCTTTTGAATAAATTGGAATTAAAATAGACAAACTAACTGGACCTTCTTGGGAATGGTTTTTGTTTACTATTAAAGAGTGCAGACAATTGGTGGATTTTACAAAACAAAAGATAAAGGTAATATGACCCAGAATGTGATGCTGACTGTAACTATGGAGTGCCACTTGAGACAAAAGTATTAAGAGCACAGGAAGACAAAAAAAAATTAAAAAAAAAAAGGGGGGGGAGCTTGCCTTTTCTCTACCTTGTTTGGAGTGAGTGTCATTAATATTTAGAAACTAACATGTCTTTTTATTTCCACAAATCTCAGTGCTGCTCTCATTGAAAGTATGCAGTTTATGCATTCCAGTCTATTTATCTAATAGGAAGCCTTGCTGTAGTACTTTTCTCCAAATAATTACCTGAATTGAATGGGTAATATTGCCTTTGTTAATAAAAACAAAATAAGAGGGATTTAAAAAACAAAACCCTGAGACATGGAGAGGAAGTGCAGACTTGCTGCTGAAAAACATGGAGCCTTTGAAGATTAGCCTCAAGGGAGGGGCTACTAGAAAAGGAATTTTTAATTTTTAATTTTAATGTAATGTTTAATTTAATTCTTGTAACACCTGAAGGGTTTCTCTATTTTCTTTCCTTCCTTCTATGGTTACCTGTTCACTCACCACATTTCCATTAAGTATTGTTTTCCCTTTCTCTTTCTTTCTGTTTGCAATGGAGCTCCCCCTTTTCTTAACTCAGTTATCCTCCACCTTTGTTTCTTCAGAAAGAAAATATTTGAATATGTCTTTGTTTTTGTACTTGTGAATTTCCATAAGAGTGGTCTCTGTGTGAGGGTACCTTATTTTATAGACAGTTTAATTTTAATCAGGAACTATAATTCATTCTCTTCTCTTCTCCCTGTCCCTGCCTCACATTTTTGAAATGTGGCCTTTGGTTGGTACATACACATCCCCACACCAAAAAATGTATGCACAAGTTACAGGACTAACCTGCCTCACACAGAAAAATTTCCATGGAAATCAATACACAGGTAGAGCCAGTACTAAGTGCTCTGAAGCTACTCTGAGACACCCGCTAAGAGTTACTCTATACAATTATCTTTGTAAGGTTAGATTGAGGCCAATCTAATATAAGTAAGTTATTACAGAACTGCCCCTAGAGAACAAAAACTCATGGAAAACTGGTATAAATAAATTAAAACCTGGTCAATTATAAGAAGATTCACAGAATATGTTTAATCTGTGTTAAGTATAAACACAATAAGACACTTGTACCTTCATGTCCTAGCTGTTGCTAGGGATGTGCATAATAGATGAATAGCAAAGCTTAGGTGTTTTAAGATCAAGGTCATTTTGCAAGTGTTTTTTATATATATATCCACTTCATTTAGACCTTCATTTAGTTTTGAGTTAAGTATGCCTGGAGAAGAAGCTGATGCTAGGGAAAGTGGAAGGCAAAAGGAAGAGGGGCCGACCAAGGGCAAGATGGATGGATGGTATTCTGGAGGTGACGGACTCAACCATTGGGGAGCTGGGGATGGTGACGGCCGACAGAGGGCTCTGGCGTGGAGTGGTCCATGAAGTCACGAAGAGTCGGAAACAACTGAACGAATAAACAATCTAATGGCTGAAATTTGCCTTCTAGTTTCTCAGAAATCTTATTCCTCTCAACAAAGGTTTTCTGTTTTTATGCTATTCTCTAGGTGCTTGACTACAAACAGTAGTGGCTGTTTATAATTCACAGTGGCTATGCATGGACAATATTTCCTTCATTGTCCATCTAGAATCATTTTAAGTGCAATGTTAATTGATCTTAGAATAAGCACACATATTCTTACTTCTACATTTATCTTCACTTATTATAACACTTACACTGACTTATAGAGTTGCACGGTCCATCTGCTTCTTGTAACATCTGTTTCCAAAAAGCAACCAAGTGAGCAGTTTTACATGTTGTTTGGTGTCAAATTCATGATTGCATCTTAAAAAAACCATGCTGTTTTGACTTTTGTATTTATTTTTTTCTGGGAGAAAAAAAGGGAAATCTTTGTTTATTATGAAACATAACTTTTTACTACATTCGGTAAAATTATGCTGAAATCTAGAATAGATCAAACTTCACTCAAGCATTCTTTCTTCCTCCAATGTTGTAGTATATTGGAGTAACAATGTTTGCTTTCAAGTAAAGACAGCCAGCCTCTGTTTTTTGTCTTCACGCATCCCTTTTGCCATTATCCAGTGCATTGCTTTCCTAGTTAGAAATCAAAGTCATATTTACATTATTGTTTTCCCAGCAGGTCTTACCTCACTGATTGTTTTGGAGCATTTAAATTAGGTTGGCTAAAAATATGATGGAGAAGTTCAGTTATTTCAGTTTCACCTCACATAGCATTCTTCCTTTAGGCTTCGACAGCACTAAAAGATTTATCAGACAATATATCCAGGACCATGATTGCCAAGCCAATCTCAGTTTAGCTCCCAGACACTTGAATCATGGGGATTTTATAAACAGCTCTATGCCAGCTTCCTATATTGTCCACATAACTGTTTTGAAATGTTGCCAGGCCTTCACTTTGGCAAAGTTTGTTGTTCTGCCATGTACAGTGCTATTTGGTAGGTCTCATAACAAAACTATTTAAGCACATTTGCCTCTGCAGCTCTTCCTCTGAGAAAACTCTAAGTCATATAATACTGTAATGGTAATTTTTTAGGGATTTGCCGGCCCTGTTGATTTGTCTCATTCTTCAGAGAATTCCAGGCAGGGTGCCTGACTATTACCTATATTATCTATCAGTTAACTGCCTGATATTACTTGTAAAGTTGCTTTATTTTCTTTCTCCATATTTTCCATTTACCACTCACTGGACTAAAAAATAATACTCTAGCATGTTTTATTTTACCTGTAAAATAGGTGTTTACCATAACAGAATTAACTGTTTCACATTAAACTGCTGAATGGCCAACTGAATGTCTTTATTTCTTTACTTCACCACTCAAAGACTAGCAAAAGCATATATTTAGCCCCCAAATAATTGTCATGTTGTCCTATTGATTAGATTACACTTGTATTAGGAATGTGAAAACCTTTGCATAAGGAATTTCTTGAAGCAACTTGATGTCAGCATAGCACCTACAGGGGAGGGATGGGGGTACATGTCTAGTGCTAATACTGGAATCTACACCTTTCATTCCTTCATTGACTCCGCAGCCCCAATAGAGCCGTGCTTCAGAATATTGCTCCATCAGGGGACCAGAGGCATAACATCGCCTAAATGATGTGTGTTATGCTCATTATTTTCCTGAAAGAACCCCCCAGGTGATCGAACAGTTGTCAATAAAACAATGAAATAACACCAATGGAAGTTACTGATTCTAAATGACAATTTTTAAAAAGACCTAAATAAAACTTAAAGTTGATTTTTAAAACACAGCCTAAAAGGCAATATGTTGCTGTTAAGTAGACGTTGATATTTCTGCTAAGTAAGGCATGTCTTCAGTTGTCCTTTAAAACAAGGCAGTGTGGGAGCAGGCCATATTTCCCGTAAGACAGAGTTCCATACTGTCTATTCCCAACCACTATGCTGTAAGTAGAACCCACCAGTGGAACCATAAGCAGGACTTTCCCAGTGAACTGTACCACATTGATTGGATGAAAATAGAGGAAGGGAACTTTCAAGCCCCAGGTACCAAACAGCAAAGGCAATAGCAATGCTAAATAAGTTTAGTTTCTGTTGATAATTTTTATTTATTTTTTTATTTATTTATTTATTGAATTTATTCCCCGCCCATCTCCCATACAAGGGACTCTGGGCGGGTCACAACAATCAAAGTTAAAAACAATACAATAAAAGTCTAAAAAATACAATATAAATAGATAAAATACAAGATGAAGGACGTAGGGAACGTAGCATAGATAGTGTTGCTACGGGGCTAGCCAACCCCAGGAGGCACTACCGCCTCTATTGTCCCAGGCCAGGTGGCAGAGCCAGGTCTTAAGGGCCTTCCGAAAGGTCAGGAGGGAGGGGGCCAGTCTCACCTCCGGGGGAAAGATATTCCATAGGGCGGGCGCTATCGCAGAGAAGGCACGCCTTCTGGACCCCACTAGATGGAACTCTCTTGTTGAGGGGGTCCGAAGCATGCCCTCTCTGCATGCACGGGTGGGGCGGGCCGACGTTATATACCTATTTTCCCTGAGGTAGAAAACTGGATCTGCTGACTTTGGCTAAGGGAGGTTTGAATTGAGGAAATGGCAGCTCCTTTCCTTATTGCAGTGTCCACATGCAGGATGTGGCACTGCAAGTTAAACTTGCTTCAATTAGTAGTTTTCTTCTTCTGGCCTTACTGTGGCTTTTTCATTGACACTGATTTATTAAAAATCCATGCATCCTAAGAGACGGCTTCAATTCAGAACCACTTTTCTTATGATAAATAAATACTATTTTATGTTTCAGAAAAAATCCCAGGTCAGTCAAACCAGTTACAAGTTGAGGCCTTATTTTGCTTGAAAGTCTGACTATAGGAGTCTTTCTGTAGAGTATCTGCTTATATATGGTGATACTTCAAATGTAACATTCCTTTTCAAAATTTTGAATGAAAACCTTCTTCTTCTTTTCATCATATATTTTATAGGACAGATTCTCCATGTATTAGATCAATGGAACTTAAGTGGGCAGACTCTTGTATACTTCACGTCGGATCAAGGAGCACATCTTGAAGAAATATCAGACAATGGAGAAGTTCATGGTGGTTATAATGGAATATTTAAGGGTAGGAGCCAGCTTTTTACTATTGTGTTTCACAAATTCTGTACAATTGTCCTTATAGTTGGAATAACCTACATTTTTAAAAAGTGAATATAGATTTAGGAGACAGCTATGAATACAGTTCCTTTGTTGGAATATTTTAGTCATATCAGCAGGGCCAGGCCTGTCATTAGACAGATGATGGGGAACAGCAAGAAGCAGTGATGTGATGAAACATGTCATTACCTCTGATAGGCAACTAGTGGTGTCCATAGGCTGGGGACGGACTAAAAATAACAATGTATCAAATTTGGTGTTGTGATCTAAGCACTTTTGTACATGAGTTCATGTCACACACGTGCACAAAAGAGGTGGGGCTTGCATCACCCCACCCCACCCCACCCCACCCCACCACATTCACCATTTTCTTTTTTTGACACCACCCTTCACTGCACGCAGCCCATTTTTGTTTCTTGTTCCTTTGTGGCTCGTGTCCTTTGCCCCACACAGCAGAATGCCTTAGATTTTCCTTGGACATATGCAGCAATTTTAAAACTCCTAATACATAGGTTTATACAATAATTTTCTATCACATTGTTCATGTCATTTTGTGTGTGTGTGTGTGTGTGTGTGTGTACGCACACGCACCCTCAAGTCACTTTTTGACTCCTGGCAACTGCCTGGATAAGTCCCTGCAGATTTCTTGGCAAGGTTTCTGGAAGTGGTTTCCTTCTTCTAGGGCTAAGAGAGTGACTGGCCCAAGGTCACCCAGCTGGCTTTGTGCCTAAGGTGGGACTAGAACTCTCAGTTCCCCAGTTTCTAGTCTTGACCTTAACCATTACACCAAACTGGCTGTCTTCATTTCATCTAGCATTTCTAAAACTTAAACTCAGCTTATGTCTGCATAGCAACAATCATTACATTTGCTTACTTTATTACCTGATAACCACACATCATGTTATTTATCTATACACTGTATCATGTTTGAAACCATAAGTAGCAATGCATTTTCTATGTTATATAGAACTCTATCCAGGGATAAGACCAGTTGCCTACTGATGCAATCGACATGTAGATAGAATATTAAAAAGTGAAAACAAGTTAACCGCAGAAAAGCCCAGCAATAGAAAAATATCTTGGTGACTCAAGTAACAATCACATAAAGCTGGGTAAGATGAAATAAACAGAACAAAAGTGAAGGATGGTGGAATTCTCAGTCCTTAATAGTAGCCAGAACCAAATGTTAACAAGATCCAGTAACTAAATCAAGTTACTGTAACAAGAAACCTTCATTTCAGAGAGAAGGTCTAAAGCTTCCTCATTTTATCTTAGAAGGTTTATGAGTTCATTAAAAGTCTCACAGGAGATGACCTAATCAAAACATTCAGAAGGGGTCCCACATCATGTTATAGTTGCCTTGCTGACACCTGCAAAGTGAAAACCATACTCCTGGATACTTTTTTCACTTCCTTTTCCACCATGTTACCTCCAGTCCCAGCATCTCTAGGCAGGGATTGGAAAAACCCATCTGAAACCAAGAAAAGCTCTTCCCATTCAGCATGGACCAGCTTCACCCAATTTAGCATCCTCCAGATGTGATGTGATTACAGTTAAAAGAGCCAACTAGAATAGCTGAAAGCCTTTTTCGTTATACATTCAGGGAGTTACAGTATAATCCCAATAGATCTGGTGAGTGGTGAGCTGGAAGAGACTGCTGTAAACAAATAGCAAGGCAAATTCACTAATTGCCTGATGTTAGTATCAAGGCAGCTTCTTATCTTCAGGAAAAGAAAAAGAATTTGCTTGGGACAATTAACTCTTTTCTTCTCTGCTCTTCCCCATTTCAAAAATGCTCCAAAGTTTTGCTGTCTGTAATGATCAAGTGCTTCTCCCTACCTCTTTTAAGATGACAGTTGTATAATTTCTATCTTCACATTTAACATTTTTAAATATAACATCTCACACTTTCTAATTCACAAATTACTGTAAGGCTCAAGTTTTCATATCAGAGAAAGCAGAGCAATATCAGCTTCTGAAATTAAGTTTCTAATTTGTTTAATGAGCTTCCTGGGCTCAAGAGACAAGAAGACAAGTCATATTAAAATTCTGATTGCCTTCTTATGGAATATGTGAGGATTTGATTTAAGGGTGGGGGTTGGAATTAAACTAGTGACGAAATGTGTAATTCTATCTTATTAAAAGTGAAAAGGGGGTAACTGTTTTATTTAGTTTAAAAATAAATAAAAGAAGAAATAGGGCAGCAAAGAGGCCATTTGTTTGGATAACAGACGCTATTGCTCTATGACTTTATGCCAGAGTTGGTGAACCCATCCACTTTTCATTCTGGCTTCAGCCACCACTTTTTTCATCCTGTTACACAACTGGCATATGGCCCAAAATCAATTATCCCTGGAAAAATATACCCCCAGCATTAAAAAAAAGCCTACCCATTTTACATTAATGGAAAGGAAAATTAGAAGTTATATTTCAGTAAGATCTTGGACCATGCATACAGTGGCCATATTTTCTTGGCAAAGATGAAGGACAAACCTGAAAAAGGGGCAACTTTGAAAGAGGTTCATAAGGATAAAAAATAAAATAATTGTTTATGTCTATAACTTTTCTTTACAAAGGAAAATTCAAGAGCAAAACCAAGGAACTAAATTATTAAATAAAATAAATCTAAAGGACAGCTTTCTGAAATAAAGGACTGTCCTTCATAATAAAGGATGTATGGTTACTGTGGCCATGGGTCCCGTCCCTGTTGTTTATGCCATCACATATGATCTAATGTGTATAAAAAACACACTGAGCTGTTTTCTTTCTATATTAAGGATCCCTAGCCCCGTGTGAAGGAATGAGCTCCCGCACTCGCCCCAGCTCTTGCCAACCTAGCAATTCGAAAGCATGCAAATGCAAGTAGATAAATAGGTACCACTTCTGTGGGATGGTAACAGCGTTCCATGCGCATCATGCCGGCCACATGACCGCGGAAGCATCTTCGGACAGCGCTGGCTCTTCAGCTAAGAAACGGAGATGAGCACCAGCTCCTAGAGTCAGACACGACTGTGCAGGGGAAACCTTTACCTTTACCATTCCTACAGAAACAACATTATAGAATTTGGAATATTATGGTAGCAACTCTCATGGTTTTCCTATGTGAGTGAAGGACAAATAGGGCATGAGCAGTGGGAGAACTTGGGGTTATGTTTATCACAATATAAGGCAAATGTGGTATGTTTTACACTCGGTTACTTACAGTACTTGCATCCATCAGTGAATTTGCTGTAAATAAATAGTAAGTCACCAAGTATATGAGGTAGAGAGGATGCAGAAGTGCTGGACTTTATTATATATAACAACCCTAACCATTCATTTTAAAGAGCTAATAAAAAGGATTAAACCCTGCTGAAATGGAGAGCAAAGTGTGAGTTATTTAATGTCTTATTATTGAAATATTATAGTAAACTGGCCCAAATGTAAAACAAAGCAAATTATAAAGTACCATAAACCTAATTACATCAAGCAGTATTATCATTATTATATCCATCCATCCATCCATCCATCCATCCATCCATCTATCTATCTGGTAAACATACCTAATATTCCTTCCTCCTCTATTTTACAACAACCCCATGAGTTGGGTGGGGCTGAGAGAGAGCGACTGGCCGAAAGTCACCCAGCTGGCTTTCCTATCTAAGGGAGGCTTAGAACTCACAGTCTTCGGTTTCTAGGCCAGTATGTATTATTGTTCTAGTATATTGAATTACAGTTTATACTGGCCTTAAGTATCTTTCTACTTAATTCACAAGTTACATCCTTTTACCTACATTTAATAGATACTACCAAAAAGTTGGTTATACAGTGAGTTAACTTGAAATTTCTATCAGACAACAAGATTTTTACATATTGCATCAGGCTGGTACTGTTTATAATAATAAGTTTCCATGATTATGGAAAAAGATTTTACTGTCAGGGAGGTGACAATGGTGCTCCTTTCTGCTTCCAATGCCAAAAGGATTTGAAGTGGAGGTGAGAAGTCATTTGCTGCTTTGCTTCAGGCTGCAAAATGTCTGTAAACTTAAAACAGATTCTAATCATGAAGAAGGAAATCTGTTCCTGTCTCTATAAAGCAGACTGTTCACTTGCAGTACCACTGTGAATACTTGCTTCCTTGGTTATGCTAAAACAGTGTTCCTCAACCATGGCAACTTTAAGATGTGTGGACTTCAACTCCAAGAATTCTGGGAGTTGAAGTCCACACGTCTTAAAGTTGCCAGATTTGAGAAACCCTGTCCTAAAAGATAAAAGAATGCTGGGAGCCTTTCATGTTATTTTATTTATTTGAAGAATATCAGACTATTGAAGCAGCCTGGCAATTCTTGCTCCCCACATTTATCTTTTATCTTTTCCCACTAGCTCAACATTCAACTGGAACATAATCCTGGTGTGTTTAGATTAAGACATTTTACTTCACAATGTGCAAAAAGACAGAGAGGGGAAGGGAAAATAATTTTTTTAAAAAAAAAATAGAAATCCAGAAGAAACACACATATATATTTCATGTACCAAAAAAAGTTAAGTAGATTAACATGTCTTGTTAAATGGTAACATTTAACTCAGTTTCCTTAAAAACAGAAATGGAAAATTAAATGTATGATCTAATGTATTATTCTAAATATCTAAATTCTCTTCCAGTCAAGACTTCTAGTGGCAAATTATGACTTCTGCAACTTACTGACTGATTGGGAATAATGGAAAGAGTGTCCTACAGACTTGTAGTCTTAATTCTTTTGAAATAATAAAAATGTACAGCACCATGTTCCACTATCCCCTCCTGCTGGTCTGTGGACCATTGGTACATAATTCAAACATGTGTGATTTAATTATTTTAAATGATCAATTATTTATGGAAAACAATGCATACAGTAGGTATCAAAAAGTATGGATAGATATTTAACTAAGTATACCATGCTTATTATTCTTCCTTTCCTTTCTGTAGCTTGAATCATGTCAACTGGATTTCTATTTTCTTAGTGGAAACGTTTCGCTCCTTATCCAAGGAGCTTCTTCAGTCTGAGCAAAGTTGGTAAGGGAATCCTAAATATGTTTCTAGGTAGCTGTGTGACCTTACACCTGGGGGCATGGTTATATTGAGATGTTATTTTAAGTCCTTTTATTATCTAAAGGAGGATCGTTAAGATCACCATGCCTCTGTTGAGCTTGTGAAATGGTCTTAATCTTCCTAGGCACAGAAGACAGAGCCGGGAGAAATATGGGAGAAAGATTGTGCCTGAGGCCCCCACCTCTATTCAAGGAAGGATTTTCCAAGTTGGCATAAATGGATTCCTTGACCCCTCTCTCAAACCACCTATCTTCTCTGTCTTCTTCTGTCTTCTTGAGAGAGGGGTCAAGGAATCCATTTATGCCAACTTGAGAGAGGGGTCAAGGAATCCATTTATGCCAACTTGGAAAATCCTTCCTTGAATAGAGGTGGGGGCCTCAGGCACAATCTTTCTCCCATCTTTCTCCCGGCTCTGTCTTCTGTGCCTAGGAAGATTAAGACCATTTCACAAGCTCAACAGCAGCATGGTGATCTTAATGATCCTCCTTTAGATAATAAAAGGACTTAAAATAACATCTCAATATAACCATGCCCCCAGGTGTAAGGTCACACAGCTACCTAGAAACATATTTAGGATTCCCTTACCAACTTTGCTCAGACTGAAGAAGCTCCTTGGATAAGGAGCGAAACGTTTCCACTAAGAAAATAGAAATCCAGTTGACATGATTCAAGCTACAGACAATTCCACCTGGATGACTGAGAACCTTCATAGACATATTCCTTTCCTTTCCTTTCCTTTCCTTTCCTTTCCTTTTCACAGTATCTTCAGACTGAAAAGTAGAATAGGGAGGCAAGTACTCAATATCAAATGTGTTCTATTCAAGCTACAGAAAAGAAACACAAATAAAAATGAAATATTATATTTCTGTATCTAAAGAGACTGAAGCTTCAGCCAATGATGATCAGTTTATATAAACAGAAATTAGAGTGCAATTTTCAATCACGGTAGCATTTGTGATGAGGGCTCTTTCAAAAATTTATCTTCTGCGTGTGAACATGTGATTATGAATCCATCCAATTAACTTCCTCATCTGAGAAGCTGAAATCTACTTAACAGTAATTGCACTAGTCTAGTTTAAAAGCTCTCATCACATCTTCACAATTGGTACTTTGTTGTTTATCTTGTGATATAGTCAGATAATAAGATATAAGCATTTCAGAGAACTTAATGGCTGGCTTAGAGAGCCAATTTGGTCTAGTTGTGAAGGTACCAGGCTAGTAACCAGGAGACCATGAGTTCTAGTCCTGGCTTAGGCACAAAGCCAGCGGGGTGACCTTGGGCCAGTTGCTCTTTCTCAACCCTAGATGCTTAGCAGCATCAAAGTAATGTGAGTTGTATCAACTGCAACAGTGATTCCAAATTAATGTGTGGGTAAAATTATAGAGCAGCCCATGCAATCTATAATCCAGTGATCCACATTTTTTTTTCAGGCCAAGGACCACACCTGGCCTTTGGATAGAGTGTGGAAGGCTACACTTCCAAAAGTAAACTAACAGATTATGTGAATGTAAAAAGCCTCCAAGGTCCACATACAGCCAAGGACCTTGGGTGGGGTTATTTGCCTTTCAAAAAATAAGTACACATGCCAGATTCATTTCAAACTGAATATATCTATTTATGAAATAATTTTAATCTCATCATATAGCCACAATAAGACCTTTCAAACAGGCTTGTAATTAAAATGAATACAATTAGAGTTATAAAGTAGAAGAGAAGTTTTCAATCTGTATATTGTCAAAAATATTTTCATACCTTTGGGCAAAACTTGACAACACAGTTAATAACTCATGGAAGTTGCTAGCTCATGACTTATTTTTCCCCAATATTCTTCTATTTTGGTTGTCCAGATGCTTAATCCCCTGTCTTTATATATTGTGGAAAGTGTATTCAACTCCTAAGGTTCCTAACTGTCCCATGTTGTAAGTGGTATGTTGATACAAAACAAAAGACTGCTCTTGATCCAACGTTTTTATTTACTGGAGGATATTACATTTAACCTTCTCATATTTATTTATTTAAAACCTTTATATGGCTGCCCATCTTAAACCAAACTCTGGGTAGCAAACAACCCAAAGATAAAAACAATATATATCAAGAATGAAATAAAAACAAACAGAAAAGACCTGGCACTACAGCGAAGTTGTTTCATGCAGCTCACAACACATTCACCCCATGCCAATCTCACATCCAGTCAGCAAAGAAACAGACTATTACCACACTGATTCTAAATGTAATGTCTATTATAATGTCTATTATACTAGTAAACATGTAATATCTATTATATTTTCTTGATAATTTTTGTTATTACCATCACTTTCATAAAAAGAAATACAATCCTTTCATTTCTAGAAATAATAGACATTTCTAACATTTCCTTGTATGTATGATTGGGATTTTTCAGACTAACAAATCCCAAACTATTAGAATGTTTTCTACTTGAGATAATATAAATTTGAGATATGTATGACATTGTTATAATGTTTGTTGTTTAGAAGTGAATATTTGCTATATTCACCCTTCAGAAGATGTTGACAGTAAAGACAACATTCTCTATGAACTCTGAGGTATTGGCTGAAGGCCTGGGCTAAGACAACTGTCCAGAGTCGCCGGGAGTCAGGCGTCATATTATGATTATTATTGTTGTTGTTATTGTTATTAATATCATCATCATCTTGTTGCCCAAGGCAAAACCAAAAGAGTACTCTTCCTATTTCAAGTATAGGAAGGGATGGATGTTTGTTAACACTGACTTTGATGGACTTTTGTTAACACTGGCTTTGAAGTGACAGTAGAAGGCAGCAGGCTAATTTAGTGAATAGCATGCAGTTATCTCTTTATCTTATATCTCATTGCTGCTCCCTAGAATTTGGTGATAGGATCAGCCACATCTGCCTGTTAATGACATAAAAGGAGGAACTGCTGTTGAGATGTGAGTTAAACCATCTTTAGGCACATGAAATGGATTTGTTAGTATCTTTGAAAGTAATAATTCACAGTCTTGGATTTAAGGACTGCTTTACTGAATCAGCCTCAAAGTCCATCATTTTGATTCTGACTTCAGTTGCATCTTGGAAGTTCATAAGTGACATAAGTGGCCACTCCCTATGTTTGATGCCCGTATTTTATTCTGGAATAAACTGTGACTAAGCACTCATAGACAAAGTGTATAGTCGAAGGCTTTCACGGCCGGAATCCGATGGTTGTTGTGGGTTTTCCAGGCTGTGTGGCTGTGTTCCGGCAGTTTTTGTTCCTAACGTTTCGCTAGTAGCTGTGGCTGTCATCTTCAGAGGACAAGAGCACAGCTAGAATTCATTCATTTCATTGGCGATCACTCGTAGCCGAGTAAGATTGTCTTCCAAAGGTAAAATTTTAACGGTGGATCCGTAAGTGGCTATAAAGGCCAATTCTGGATCCGCACAAGCTCCCACAATGAGGGCATAGGTTTCCGGGTGGGAGATGGTCATGATGAGGGTTTGCCTGACGTGCCTTCCTTTTAGCTCTCTTCTCCTTTTCACCCTGTACTCGTGCTTCTTCAAAGTCCATAGCGCCATTAATAAAGGATGACCTCCAATTGAAACGCTCATGAGTTAGGGCTTCCCAGTTCTCAATGCTGATATTACATTTTTTTAAAATTAGCTTTGAGAGTATCTTTGAATCTCTTTTGCTGTCCACCAATATTCCGTTTTCCATTCTTAAGTTGGGAGTAAAGTAGCTGCTTTGGAAGACGATGGTCAGGCATTCAAACAACATGGCCGGTCCAGCAAAGTTGATGTTGGATGATCATTGTTTCAATGCTGGTGGTTTTCGCTTCTTCTAATACGCTAACATTAGTCCGCCTATCTTCCCAAGTAATTTGCAGAATTTTTTGGAGGCAGCGTTGATGGAAACTTTCAAGAAGTTGGAGGTGGCGTTTGTAGAGGGTCCATGTTTCACAGGCGTACAGAAGGGTTGGTAGTACAATGGCTTTGTAAACAAGCATTTTGGTCTCCCTGCGAATGTCCTGATCCTCAAACACTCTACGCTTCATTTGGGAGAAAGCTACACTCGCAGAGCTCAGGCGATGCTGAATTTCAGCGTCGATGTCGGCTTTTGTAGATAGATGGCTGCCGAGATAAGAAAAGTGGTCAACATTTTCTAGTGACACATCTTTAAGCTGGATTGATGGCACTGCGGAGGGATTGGTTCGAACTTGCTGGTAAAGCACTTTGGTTTTTTAAATGTTAATCGAGAGGCCGAGCTTTTCATATGCTTCTGCAAAGATGTTTAGGATAGTTTGAAGATCTTCCTCGGAGTGTGCACAGACTACGTTATCATCAGCATATTGAAGTTCTATAACAGAAGTTGCAATTACCTTATTTTTTGCTTTCAGTCTACTAAGATTAAAAAGCGTTCCATCTGTTCGATATATAATTTCTACACCAGTAGGAAGTTTCTCTTCAACAAGGTGTATAATCATAGCGATGAAGATAGCAAATAAGGTTGGAGCAATAACACATCCCTGTTTAACGCTGGATTCCACTTTAAATGGATCGCTTTGAGAGCCATTGTTATTCAGGATTGTTGCCATCATGTCGTCATGGAGTAACCGCAAGATGTTCACAAATTTATCAGGGCATCCGATTTTCAGAAGGATGGTCCAGAGAGCAGTACGATTTACAGTATCAAAAGCTTTAGTCAGATCAATAAACGCCATGTACAGAGGGCGGTTTTGCTCCTTGCATCTTTCTTGAAGCTGTCGTGCAGTGAAGATCATATCCACTGTTCCCCTGGAAGGGCGGAAGCCATTTTGCGTTTCAGGGAGGATGTCTTCTGATACAGATAGGAGACGGTTTGCGATGATCTTTGCCAGGATTTTGCCTGCTGTGGCAGCCTGGAAAACCCACAACAACAATCATAGACAAACCTCATGTCTATAATTACTGAGTTCTCTTTTGAAAAGTATTTGAGTGTTAGGGGGAAGGACTAATTTCTTTATTTATTCTCAAAACACTGATGATGGTTATAAACAACTTTCACATTTTGCACTTGGTTATTTTTCCAGCAAGAGCTACATTTTCTTTTCTTTTTTTTTTCAGGATTAGACATTCCTTCTTATGAGAGAGAAAGAAGGGGAAATGCTTCTTTTAGCACAGTTTTTGATTTTTTAAACAGTATTTATATTAAAACCAATGTTTGTCTTCATTTAAAACCTTTGTCTTTATTTTTAAAAAAATCTGCCGAATCAACATACAATTGTAATTAATCTGTACTTTAATTATTTAGTGGTTAAGGTACTCAGTTAATCTACTCATTTAAATTTTGCAGTAAATGACTGTTGTGTTCTACTCAAATAAATAATAACTTGAAGTTTAATGGGTATTTTCCTTTCAGGTGGAAAGTCTACAAATTGGGAAGGAGGGATTCGAGTGCCTGGCCTTCTCTACTGGCCTGGAGTTCTTGAGCCTGGAAAACATATTGATGAGCCAACAAGTAATATGGATATATTCCCCACCATAATTAAACTTTCTGGAGCATCACTGCCCAATGACCAGTATGGAACATAATTTCCTTTGTTGTAGCAGTTCTGAAGGAATCATAAGTGTAGTCAGTATTATTTATGGTGTAATGTAATGAGTTTTATTTATTATATAATTTCTTCAAGTAATGACTAAGTTACAGTTGCTCCAGAATGGCTTGCATACTGTTTCTGAAACTTCTCCATAATTCTGAACATCTCTCCCCCTGGCATAGTGCCACAACCCACATTTTATCCCATATGATCCCAAATGAGTCTCCTATCTCTTATTTCTGACTCTTCACATAATCTGACAAGTCCCATGAAAGAAGCAAACTTATATCAGAAATTACTATTTTTGATACATGAATAGGTTCAGTTGTCATGTAAAGGAATTGTCTGCACATTGACCACTAAAAAGTGTAGTGCATATCCATTTTAGTTTCCACATTAATATTTGCACTGTATTGCAGTCAAATTATTATTCCAATTGTAACTATGGATTCCTTGTAGTTGCAGAAAAATACAGACGGGGGAAAGGATGTCAAAGTTACAAATAGTAACTTTTTGTTCTTTCATTGTCCGTTCAGTTTGATGAGTGCAGATTTCATGGAAATGTAGCAATTTGAAAAGGTTTTCATAATACATGAAGGAATAACTTTGAATTAAGGTTTTGGTGTCATCAGTGCAGCAATTAAACAATTCATTAGTAGCAGAATGAAGTGTGATATAGTGTTTCGGCAGAAAAAAAATAAGATGACGCTAAGCATTTTCAGATGATAAATAATCATCTGAATAATAATCTCTGTTTATATAAGAGGGCATGTTTCTTAACATTTGCCTTCCTAAAGTTATACAGAAAAAAAATATATTTAGGGATGATTACCGTGTTTAGAAATGAAAAGGGTTTACCATACACCTAATACATATACAAATTCTCCATAAGGCAAAAGTTGGTGCTTGAGTTACGGAGGACAGATTCCAATTGAATGTTAGAAAAAATGTCCTGACAAAAACAGCAGTGCAACAGTGGAACCAATTACCCAGGGAGGTGGCAGGTCTCCCTTCACTGGATGTGTTCAAGTAAAGTTAGACAGCCATTGTCAGGGATGTATTAATTTAGATTACTGTACTAAGCAAGGGATTGGACTCAATGACCCAAGTGGAACCTTCCAATATTTGATTCTATGATTTTAATTCCCTTTGCTTACACTGAACGTAATGCTGGAAATATGGCCTCTGTATTTTAATGCTGTTAGGGATCTCTGGAGCCTGACACTGCATATTCCACAGTATTTCATGGCTTGCACTCACTCAGGGCCTGCCCAAGCCATTTTAATATCTGAGAAAAAGAAAAGGATGGATTTTCAATCCTTTATTCCATCCTTAATTCTATAGACAAGCACCTCAATCTTATTTCAACATTGGTGATGACGTTGATCCTTCATCATACAGTACACTTGCTTTGGTATTTGCAAGAATGGGTCTTACCCCTGAAACACTGGAATTGGTTTATTAATGCTGCTTACTGACATTTTTGCCTGTGGTGGTGGCTTCACTCTGCCTAAAGACAAGACTAATGCTCCATACAAATATATATATCTTTTAAGTCAATATCAAATTTAGCAACTTGGGACAGGAACATTGGAATATCTTTCCTGTTGTGTGTCATGTGTCATGTTTGAAAACTACTCTCACTTGATCATGCCTATTATTCTTTACAACCACCTATTTCTCTCAGAATCTTATTGTTCTACTTAATTCTCATAGTAATCTGATTGCCATTCCAATCAGTTCTTGGCTGCTTTAGCCATTGTTTGTAGGATAGGTAAGTTATTAGAAAGGACTGTGTGTCCCCACAAAGAAGCATTTGATGGGATATCTAGAACTTCCTCCCAGCATACTGGCTTACATCCCAGCCTCTAGCAGCTCCTGCTAGCTTGCAATCATCATCATAATTCCGGGGCAGTTTTAAAAGGTAAAAATCTCCTTTGGGTTAATCTCAACTCCTGGTGATTACATGGACTACAGTTTAGAGCATAGCTTTCCAAACTGTGTGTCGCGACACATTAGTGTGTCGCGACGAAACCCGGAAGTACTGATGGCGCATTGCCGCTGTTCTTGCGGCGGCGTGTGCAGCGACGGCGGTGGCATACATGGCGGCAGCGGCGATGGCAGCAGCACGCCATCAGCGCTTCCAGGTTTTAGCTTGAAACACAAGGCCTCTGGTTGTCGCCAGTGGCGGAACTTTGGAAAGCACTGGTTTAGAGACATGGAGCTGGAGCTGGAGGCAAAGAAAGAAATAAAGAGACTACACAAAGATAGGGATATAATGTGATATTATTAAGTGATATTACCCTGCAGCTCCACTGCCAATAATGTGTTCAAAGTGAGGAGTCTGTTTATTTATTTATTTAATTTTTATCCCACCTTTATTATTTTTATAAATAACTCAAGGTGGCGAACATACTTAATACTCCTTCCTCCTCCTATTTTCCCCACAACAACAACCCTGTGAGGTGAGTTGGGCCAAGAGAGAGTGACTGGCCCAAGGTCACCCAGCTGGCTTTCATGCCTAAGGCGGGACTAGAACTCTCAGTCTCCTGGTTTCTAGCTCAGTATTTTCTTATTTAGATGTAGCAGGGAAGGCGAAACTATATTAATTTACCATATTTACCGTATATATTTACCATATTTCATTTAGCATACAAAGTCAGGAAGTAAGGTGGAAAAGAAGGAAAACTATTTTGACTTAGAAGCTTTTAGAGATCTCTTAAAATTTGAGATCTATTATGTAAAATGTAATTTCATAATCAACTTTGTTGTGATTTGTTTCTGGGCTTAAATTAATTGATCCATGCGTTTGTTGGGGTGATGGCAGTGTCTGAAAAAAAGAGATGTAGAATTAGTAGAATAGCCCAGTAATGTGAAATGGAGGGAGGGGGAGGGGGGAGGAGGAGGAAGGGAAGGGGGAGAGGGAGAGGGAGAGGGAGAGGGAGAGGTTGGGTGGCCATGTAATCTATGGAATGAAATGCCTGATAGTTATATACAGTGCTAGTGTTGTATTTATCGAGAAATGGAAATCCGTAAGTTACATTTTTTTTTCTCAAGGACACCATGTATGGTTTCTACTGATTCTGATATATTGTCTTTTTCAGAATTATTGATGGACATGATCTAATGCCCTTGCTCCAAGGCAGTGCACTCAAATCTGAGCATGAATTTCTCTTCCATTACTGTAATGCATATTTAAATGCAGTTCGGTGGCATCCAAGAAACAGTAAGTAAAATTGCCTGTTCAAATTTAAATATTTTATGTAATTTTTATTGCAGTTTGAAATAATTGGGGAAAGAGCTTTGGACTCTGGTCACAGATAATTGTTTGAAGTATGTAACTCTTTAACTTGGGAGGAGGAAAAAGCGAAGAAACCATTCAATATTGTATGGTCCGATGCAAGACAGCAAAGGTTTCCGTTACTACAGTGCTAAAACTTTTGGAATTGGAATACATGTTAAAACTTTAGTCTCTCATATTATTAGATATATGTTCCCAAATGAAAATATATGGACAACCACCAGATAATCCATATATCCTGTTGCTATCTTGTAGTTGTCCAAGTGGTTTCTGCTCATTAATGTTTGTTTTGTTTTACTATATGATATGGCATTTTTTTTCAATCAGAGCACTATGTGCAATACAGAAATCAAGTGGAAAGGAACCAGCTGATTTTACCCATTGGCAGACACAAAAACTTTCTAGTTTAAATATATGAATGAATAAATAAATAAACATTAAAGAATTAAAACTTTTCTAACTATTAGTGAACTTTCCTTAATTTTTTTCCTAATCAGTAAAATAAACTTTTATCTCTTCAGCCACTGTTCTGCTAGTCCAATTCCATCAAGAGTCATGATTTTTCAAAGATGATGACAGAGTAGGCCACTTTGCTTAGCTATTGTTGACTATGTGAAACATTAACACTGGACCTCAAATCAGCTACAAATAGCATTAATTGGAATTGGAATTTCATAGTTGAAGCTCAGCTCCTTCTCACTGTTATTCGATGAAATAAATTTATCATATTGCTGTATCATTCTATCATTTCATTTTGCTGCATTGCCTAGCATCCATGAAGACTTGGCGATGCATCATTCTCACTGATCACAATGCTGAAGACTTTCCCAACTACAGGCAGATAGTTAAATGGGATACATTTAACTATACAATGACACATACAATGAAGGAAAAGCTGCTGATTGACCTTTATCTCTCTCCCAGAAAATGGGCAATAATTTACAACTTTATTACAAAGTAAGCTCTATTCTGATCAATTGTATTTTCATCATTTTAATGCTGCTTCTACTCTTATATAAGAATGCTAACTCTACCCATCACCTTGATTTTGCTGCCATTTATTGAAGTGTACAAGGAAACTAAAAATTGCAGCATTGTTGTCCAGTCCATTAGATCTCTTAAAGCACACCTGATGCTTAAGGAACATTTATCAACATCAGAACATCCACATGTTTGGGACTATAACTCCTATCAATTCATTGATCATGGCCTATTATAAGGAATGATTGAATGGTTATAGTCCAAAAGAACTGGAGTTATCCAAGTTGGGGAAGAACAAACTGAGATACAAGAAGAAACTTATAAAACACTAGAAACCATATCTATCTATACCTATACCTATACCTATACCTATACATCTATCATCTCTATCTATACACACACACACACACACACACACACACACACACACACACACAAATAAACGAACATTCTCCACAAGACTGCACAATGGTTTTGGATGAACATCTGCATTTTCAATGAGATATAACATGCCACCTTTTACCCTAGAGGTTTCCAATAAATAAGTAAGAGTAGCAAAGTGTTTACCTATAATTTCTTTTTTTTAAAAGCATGGTGGTATGGTAAGTTGAAAATTAAACAGCAAAACAGTAGAGATAAAAGCAATAAATGCAGAAGACAACATATATAACAACACTTAACAGTCAGGAAACCAAGTTGTCAAAATAGAAAATAGTTTGTGTCCAGAGAACTACACAGGTGGATGCTGTAATGTACAGTAAAGAGGCTTTTCAGTAAGCATTACATCTAAAGGCCCTCCTGTTGTTGTTGTTTATTTGTTCAGTCACTTCCGACTCTTCGTGACTTCATGGACCAGCCCACGCCAGAGCTTCCTGTCACCCGTCACCATCCCCAGCTCCCCCACGGTTGAGTCCATCACCTCCATCCATCTTGCCCTTGGTTGGCCCCTCTTCCTTTTGCCTTCCACTTTTCCTAGCATCAGCCCTCTAAGTAGACCTTAATGAAGGCTTATGAAGGAACCAGTATCTTTCATCATTATTTGTGCAGCATGAAGCTTCAGTTGAACAATACCTGGAGGGTCACAGGTCCCACAAAATGAGCTATCATTTTCATGCTGAGAAAGCATGCATTTCGTCAGGAATGACCAATAGATACTGACAAACTGAGGTGTTTCCAAAGGGGAGTAACTAGGATGGTAAAAAGTCTGGGAGGCAACGGTTGGGGACATTGGGTATGTTCAGCTTGAAGAAGAGAAGACTGAGAAGTCAGGGATTCCTGGGCTGGGAAGTTAATTGAACAGGATTGTTCCACATCCCTTCCAACCTTTAAATTCTATGAATCAATGATTGGGCCATCACTTACTGTTTATCTCTTGCACTCTTTTTTGTTTATAATGTATATGACATCCCTTTTTCCTCCTCCTCCTCCTTCCCACTGGCTATATACATGAAAAAATGCATAGACACAATATGAGGACAAACACATACACACATAGTCAACACATATGCACCCTCCTTGATTGGTCCATGGGAAGAAAGTTCACACACCCCAACACACGTATGTTAAATTAGAGTTGAATTGAATTGAATTGAATTGAATTGAATTGAATTGAATTACAGTGTTTTTCATATATCCTGTTGAATTTAGTGATACATTTGTTGGAAGAATATAATGTTCTTTCTTTAGTTAGCCATAGTGGAGAAGTTATCTTTCTTAGGCATCTTGCAGTCTTTTGCAAGTGGGGGGCAACAACACCTCTGCAGACTTTCTATGGCCTGTTTTCGTACAAAAAGTTGAATGTATTTTTCTGTTGTTGCCCACTGGACTTTTTCTTACATTGTGCAGCCAGATCCTATCCTTGATCTTTTTATGCTATTTTGTTCAGGAAGCCTAGGCAAGGAGTCAAACATTGTTCTTGTCTCTTTCATGTGCCTTGCCTCCAGGGACAGCTTGATTGACTGGTCTCTTGACCAGTCCTGATCTTCATAAATACCTTTTCGGTCTTGGCACAATAGAAGAACATTCATAAAGAATATTCTCAAAGTACCCAAAGGTTCCTTATGTAGCTTATCTCTCTCTTGCACATTACAGTGCATAAAGAAAATGTCTAAGTACTTCTTTAGCTCTTTCCCTCTGATATGTGGGTGATGTTATCGGCATGGTATGGGCATTTCAGGCAGTGTCTCAGTGACGGTTCTGTTGTCATCTGCCTTTCCAGTTTTTTTCCATTCTTCCATAATATACCCACCTGAGGATGTAAAATGCCATTGGTAAATTATTTTTTTTAATCAGGGCTATTTGCAAGCAAGGCATCTCTGCAAAGATATTGGATATAAATCACTTAACAGCTTGAAGCGATAATTGCTTTGATATGACACTAAACATACAGCTGCTATCAAAATGGAAACTGTGCTGAGTCCTCAATTTTTCTAAAAATTGAGCCAGATCCTTACATTAATTTGTTCTTTGTTTGATCATCTCTGTTCCGAATAATTCTGCATTATGAGATGGTTCATCAGTGAACAGGAACATTCTATTAGCCACAATGGAGAAGGAGAATGTATGAGATATTCAGCTGCCTTTCTTTCTTTCTTTCTTTCTTTTTTTTTGTTCAATTGTTTTCTTTTATTAGCAGACGCACATTTAATGGTTGCTGGGGAATTCCTGGCATTGACATTTGGAAGGCAGCGATTGCAAAAGTCTGATTTAGACCTAAACAGATGAACATTAAAGGATACCTCACTTTGATTTTATACCTAATCAAATACTATATATTTATATCATTTGGAATATTCTACTAAAAGTGGTATTCCAGCAACTACCAATAAACTTCTGATAAAATAATAAAATTAGTGGAGACACAAAGAATAACTCAGAGACAGAGGCAATAAAAAGAGAAATAAAGTTTAAAAATAATCAATAACTGAGCTATGAAAATGCTTAAAAGATTAAAATCCACTTCAACTGCAAGTCAATTTAGAAGAAAAATATCCTTACCTAACAGGGGAAAGACAAGACATGGAATTAGCCTGGGAGAAGCTCCTATGAAGACCTTTCTCATGTTCCTGCCAAATATGCCTTGAATAGCTATAGGACAAAGACAACTCTCTCTCCAGAGGCTCTTATAAACCAGCAAATCATATGGTCTTTCATATAGTCTAGTCACATATTGTGTGTTCATCTAACAAACTCGCACTTTGAATTGTGACTAAAACTCTACCAACAGCCTGTGAAGCTATTATAAGAAAGAAAATGTTCCCAGTAACTAGTGCTGGTCAATAGTCTGGCAGGAGTATTCTGCCCAGGTGCTCCAACTACTATTTAGCTACAGCCTGACATGGAGCACATTACAATACTGCAAACAGTATGTAATCTTTCTCCTGGTATTCTGAAACACAGAATTCCATTTACCTACATTATCTTAGTTTAACCTGTTCTCCAAATAGATAGAGACTGTAAAGTTCCCAGTCAGTCTTCACAAGGCTAGCATTTGTATGGATTTTTCCTTGTTAAAACAAACAGCTGAGACTCCAATGTCTGTCCAAAGATTGACCAGCTCAGGAAGCTTGAAGGGCAGCAAGAAGGACAGCATTCCAGTAGAATCCTTGTTCTATCTTAACCATCCATCATCAGCTTTATCTGCTCAACCATGAAGGCTGTGGAATGAGGTCCCAAGTAGGAGAATACATGTCCAAAAATTCCTGCAATACTTCTTCCTGCAACTCAGATTTTGCTCAATCTTTATGGAGAATTCGGCTAAGCAAAGCCAGGTGTTTCATCTCTTCACTCTTGTCAGATAGGCCTATCTGACCCAAGTTGCTATTCTTATCCAGGAACAAGTATTTGCTGTTGTACTTTTCCCCCAGTCATTGGCTGTCAGCAGTAGTTTCAACCCACCAAGACTATCTAGATTTTCTGAATTGTGAGCTTCCTTTTAAATCTCTTTCCTATAATACTTTCAAGTAGCTGTATTTAGGATCAAATGGCCCTAGTATTTTAAATATGATATATCAGATGTATTCATTATTGATATGTAACATATAAAAATCCACTTTTTTGAATAAGCTTTTTCTCCTCCTTCTACATAGTATAATTAGCAAACGTTGCTCAAAATGGGTAAAAGGTATGTGCATTACATTTACATAAGTCAAATCCTATTATTAAAAAATGGCCTGATGTATCAGGAGTTTGTCAAGGTTAAGAACTCTGCAGCTTGGAAGAAAAAAAAGAAAAAGATGTAAAAAAGAGAGAACATGGATTGTGCTGCTCATTTTTGACCAACCCTTGTTTCAGTCCCATCAACTAGTGGCATCTGGCTCCCAGCAGATTATCTCTGATAAAATGTAGGTCTTGTAACACAGAAGTTGCTCACCTCCAATTGAGTTCTACATCTTGTTTTCAGCAATGTTCAGACTAGAAGATTCTGGAAAAGCACAAAGGTGACAACTTTAATCCATCGTTTGCCCAATGATTAGCTTTCCATTTATCCTAAAACCTAATATTTGGAAAGGGGGAATTCAGCCCTCCGTTAATTTGTATGACACCCTTGCAAACCTATTTATGTTATTACTGATCTTTGGCCAAGTACTATCAGTTTAATATGAGTTTTTGTGAATTATTGCTTTATTTTGTTTCATTGATGACCCTGCATCTTAAGAAAAAGGATTAAAATGTTTCTACTTACTCTGTATGATTCCTGTTATATAAACTTAGATCGTGATTCCGTCCACCCAACTTTACTGTTTTTTTTATTTTCCTAAACTGAACTAAACTAAAATATTAGTCTTTTAACAGAGAAGTTGCTACAACAGCTTTTGATTATTTTAACAGCTATTTTTTTTCTTTTCCACAAATATACAGTAGTTTTTGAAATGAAAAGGGAAAGGGAAAGGCTCCCCCACACAGTCGTGTCCAACTCTAGGGGCCGGTGCTCATCTCTGTTTGTTAGCTGAAGAGCCAGCGCTGTCTGTTACCTTCCCACTGAAGCGGTACCTATTTATCTACTTGCATTTGCATGCTTTCGAATTGCTAGGTTGGCAAGAGCTAGGGCGAGTGCGGGAGCTCACTCTGTCACGTGGGGCTAGGGTCTCGAAGCTCCGAACTTGCGACCTTCCGATCGACAAGCCTGGCGTCTTACCCACTGAGCCACTGTGCCCCCTTAGTTTTTGAAATAGCACAGCCAAATATGGTCACACCATAAATTTATATGCAAAATACTGTCATGAATTCTGACTAATTTTTTTTGTCCAGCACTACACAGTAAGTTCATTTTTTTATTGAGCTATTTAGATTTGTTAGATTATTCTTATCATTTCTCCAGTGTCACCATCAGTTCACATTTCTGTTATCTTCCTAAGAAGTTGGGACTTTTGTCCTAATATCCATCACTTTATGTATTCCTGCTTACACTAAAATCTATTTGTTATTTCACCAACTATTTATCTAATTTGAACTTTTAGTATTTATCATAGGATGCTCAGGGTTTGCCATCTTGAATAATTTGCTATCATATGCACAGCCTGACTATGTCACTGGTTACATCTCTTTCTAGAACATTTACAGATAATATAGCACTGGTCACAAAATAGCTTCCTGAGAGGACAAGGGAGGAATTTAAGTATTTATAGCAGGCGTAAGCACATTATAAAGAATTTAGCCTCTAGGCCATATAGCTGTATTCCCCCTCCCTATTTCATCTTTGTCATGTAATGAATCAGAGCTTTAGGGCTCCTGGACACATTTGCAATTTTGGAACATATTGGGGGGTATCTTATGGAAAGGCTACCTGTGGGTGACTTGCTGATTCCCAGAATGGCTGCTATTTTGACATAACCAGTCAAAGTATAGATTTATCAAAATGCTACCTATCAGTTCCCCTCTAATTATCCCTGCACAAACTGTTCCTTTCTATCCCTGGTTAACTTTGCCCTTTCTCTGGGCAAGACAGACACATTTCCAAACAGCTGGATTGGAAGAGATCAACATGCACACAAGTAGATAGGAACTTCTGATTTACTGTAGGAAAACCAAGAAAGTATTATGAAAGAATTCCAAAGACTGCAATCAGTGTTCAATTCTTGCACTCTGTCCTACCCACTCTATGTAATAGGATAGAAGCAAGTGTCTTTTCGAGGACAGTGACAGTTTCCACCTGTTCCTTGTTTTGGTAATTGTCAGATCTGGTCTTGGGCTATTTGACTCCCATGGCAAGTACTAGATTGCAGCCCATTATAGGAATGAGACCCAAGTCTCATTCTAAAGGAATTCTCGGAAACAAGGATGCTGCTGGTACTAATATTTCCTTTTTATAATGATGCTGAAATTATGTTTAGTAATATTTCTGCTTGCTGTATCATTATCAATAGTTTGAACACAAGGCCCTACTTAAAAAAAACTTAGAAATTATCTAGTAGAATCCCCTGCTTAGTATAGGATCTAATATAGTATCTCTGGTAAATGACCATCTAGCCTTTGTTTGAAGATCTCTGGACCTCATCAAATCATGCAAAAGCAGGTTCTAGTGACTGACCATCAGGAAGTTCCTCCTGATGTCTAGTCTGAAAATTACCTTGTAGCTTTTTTTTTTACCTAAATGCTTTTCTTTATTAATTTTTTTCAACATATACACATAAACTACAAAGAATGAAACAAAAAATACTACAAGAAAAAAGAAAACTAAAAAAATGCAAAAATAGTAGTTTTAATCCATTGGTTCTGGTCTTGCCTCTGGGACAATAAAGAATAGACCCACTCCCTCTACTATGTGACAACTCTTCAGATGTTTGAATATTGGTACCATCTCTCCCCTTCCTCCCCCAATTGCTGTTTTGGTATCTTTTGGAAGCCTCAGCTAATTCTGAGCTGTAGCCTTTCTAAGACAATTCCATCAGTTTCTCAAGACTATCTTTATTCTTAGGTTGTTTATCTTATTCAATTTCCTTTGCATGTCCTTTTTTTTTTCCTTTGGCATTTTAGAGATAACTCCATGTATCCATGCTGGCATCTTTAGAGATCTCCCATTTCTCCTTCATGTGGGAATTGCTTAGAACTGCACCTTCGCTAACTTGTTTGTAGGATTTTGCATCCTACCTTGACATTTTTTTCTATAAGGATTTGAAACCATTGGATCTGACCTGCTTCCTTCAGAGTTCATCAAAATCCATTCTTCTGAAGTCCAATGTTCAGTCTGATTTTTCTCAGTTTCTCATCATCTGGTTATAACAAATTCAAGGATAACCAGTCACTTTCAGTTCTTCAACTAATTCCTCCTGTTGGTGAGGATTAGGTCCAACATACTTTATCAGTCTATTTTCTCTTCCACCTTTTGAAAATTGAACTTGTCAGCAAGAAAATAAAGTATTTGTTGGACCTATGACCCCTTGCAAAGTTAGATTCTCAACAAATATCGGAATAATTGAAATTCCCCATTAGTATTACCACATGCCTTTTTGTAAAATCGGCCATCTGATGCAAAAAGTCTCATCTGTATCTTCTGCCTGCCCAGTTGGTTTATTATAAATTTTTACAGTGGTATCACTTTTGTTTTTCCTCTACTATTATTCCTACCCAAATAGTTTTCCATTTCCTATATTTCTGTACAAGTATATATAAATGTGTGTTTGTGTGTGGATAGATAGATATAGAATATTTGTATAATGTAACACTCTACCCTTATTTCATAACTTTCCTTATTCTTTGGCTATTATAGCTTTTATACTGTTCTTCCTTCTGAAAGTGCTAAGAATGATAAAAGAGTTAAAAAAATCAAACCAAATCACCAGTACTAACATTTAAATTCTTCAATTCTCATTTAAAACTAGACAATCATTTCATTTTATATGCATGTATTTTATTTATTTGTTTGCTTGCTTTATTTAAGACAGTTATATGGGCACCCAACTTAATAGCTGTAATTCTGAGTGGCCTACAGTGAATGAATTAATGCATGCATGCATGGAAAGAAGGAAAGGAGGAAGGAAGGAAGGAAGGAAGGAAGGAAGGAAGGAAGGAAGGAAGGAAGGAAGGAAGGAAGGAAGGAAGGAAGGAAGGAAGGTGAAAAACACAACCAGTACAATTATTAGGTGCTTGGAAGTTTAGCACTGGGTAACCACATACTTCAAAGACAGGACTAAAGCTGAATGTGGTGAATTTCTCCTTGGCAGATAAACTTTTCCATCTTTTTGCCAGTTTATGTAGTATTTCTTTTGCTCTCAAAGGTAATTTTTCAGTTAAAACTGAAAAATTAAAACAAGGGACTAGTCTTTTATGATACCATGAATAAAAACTCTAGGACTTTATTGGTCAATGAATCAGAGTTATTAAAATTGATTGCTTTGAAAACTTCATTACAAGAAAAGCAGTCACCCAATAACAAACAGATCTGTAGTTTCATGGGACCAACTCTAACTCAGGTGACCATTTAATGGCCATTTACACTTAAAAGCAAATGAGTCTATACTAATGTATATGGCCACAAGATACATTTTCTAATGTCTATTTTCCTCTTATGGCAAAATGAATATAAAAAACAGGGATATGAGAATACTTTCAAATAAAAAATGCCTTTGTGCCTTATAAATATTTTTTGTACGGCAGTCACATAAAGATCCAATAAGTCTATCATTATTTTAATGCTCTTAATAAAACATGACTTTGACAGTGATACTTTTCAAGGCAATTGATTTTACCAGCAGCTGTACATTTTGATTTTATAATATGCATCAAGACTCCTTTTCCCGCAATAAAACCTCTCTTTTATTAAAAGAAAAGAAACACATATAAATTATATATCTCTGTTATGGTGTCAGCTAACCACAGCTATCAGCTTCACCCAGACCCTTTTCTGTCTTTAACCCACGTTTTTGAACTCCCAAAGAGCCTTACACATTCTCTGCTATTTCAGGTCTTCCAACAGTGTACCCATTGCCGCTGTTACTGAGTCATAGAACCATGGAGTTGGAAGGCACCTGAGATGTCTTCAAGTCCAACTCCCTACAAACTGCAGGATTCACTACACCATCCCTGGTAGATTCAGACTCTGTTTGAAAACTTCCAGTGAAGGGGAATAATCTACTCCATGTGGTAACCTTACTGATGGTTGTCCTCTTCTTCTCTTTTCTTTCAACTTTCCCAGCATTAGAACCTTCTCCAGAAAGCTAGGCCTTCACATAGTGTTCAAAGTAGGATAATTTGATCTTGGTCATTTGTGTCTCGAACAAGAATTCTGGGTTGATTTGTTCAATGATCCATTTGTTGGCTGTCCATGGTATTTTCACCTCCAATACCAAGGATCAAAAGTGTCAACACTCTTTCTATCCTACTTCTTCAAAGTCCAACTTTTGCTTCCATAGAATATCACAGAGAATACTATTCCTTTCACTATTCTGATCTTTGCAGGAATAGACACATCATGGCATCTGAATATCTTTTCCAAGGCCTTCATGGCTGTTCTACCAAGTGCTAGTCTGAGTGTATTTCTTGACCGCTTGTTCCTTTACTGTTAATGGTTGATCCTAAAAAGCAGAAGCTATATATCACTTCAATATCTTCATTATCAATTGTGAGGCTGGTTGTTGTATCTATTGCCATTAATTTAGTCGTCTTCATATTTAAGTTTAGTCCCATTTTTTCATTGTGCTCCTTGACTTTTATTACTAGAGCTTGCAGATGCTTTGCATTTTTAGCCATCAGAGTAGTGTCATCAGCAGAGTGCAGGTTATTGATGTTTCTTCCTCCAATTTTAAAACCACACTCATCTTCTTCCATCCTGAAATATTGCTTGCAGTAAATGATTACAATCATGTACTTGTCCATGGCATTGTCCAATATGTGTACATGGTAATCTGCAGTCCAGACTGAATTACTTGCAAGCTGTTGTCTTTCAATCCAGACACGATCCTTCTAAAATAGTTTAAAGTCAATCTGGCATGAGCATAGGACAGGGACAGCTTAAACTATAAGTGTGGGCATGTCCTTACCTGGTTTATAATTTTAATATAAAATACTAAGAATATGTATATCCTTTCTGTAGTAATTCAGAAATATTAAGTTTCTAAAATGGGGGGGGGGGGTGTACTTTCGAGTCAGTGTTGATTCCTGGTGGCTGCCTGGACAAGACCATGCAGTTTTCTTGAGAAGATTTTTCTGAAATGGTTTGCTATTGTCTCCTTCCTAAGGCCAAGAGAGAGTGGCTGGCCCAAGGTCACCCAGCTGCCTTGTGCCTAAAGTGGGACTACAACTCACAGTCTCCCACTTTCTAGCCTGATGCCTTAACTACTACACCAACCTGGCTTTCTAAATTTCAGTTAGCCATATTATTTCTTTTCTATGACAGTGACTGATTCTAACCCAAAGACTGCAGTTTAGCGTGTTAATCTATATACTTGAGGTCACAATCAGCCTTTAAAAAAAAGTCTACAAGTAGTGGCAGAAATATGATAAAAACAATAACAACTTAATTCTGGATGCAGTCATGTGAGTCTACAGTCTGGACTAGTATGAAATTACCTGTTCCAATTCTACCTAATCCATATGGAATCAATTTTTCTCCCTCCCTCCCTTGAAAAGCAGCAGTGATATTTGCCAAAATCATCTGTATCAACTACATGATTTTCTATTTTAAAACAAGAAGGAGGAAGCTCACTTGATTTTCATTTTAAAAAGTGGCATTACAAGCATATAATTTATCTAAGTGTATGAGCTGTGCTTACTGTAATCTGGTTAATGAATGTTTTGATAGGTTCATATGTAAAATGTCAACTGTATTTGTTATGCTTACGTTACTACACAATATAGCTGAAGCAGATTTTTCTTCTTTTTTGGTTTTTATTAATTTATTTTCAGGAAAAGGACTTCTTTCCCCCCCGCCCCATCCCCCTAAATCAATTTGCATTTATAACCTAAACTCTTATGGTACAGTAGCACTGAGAAATTGGGGATAACATGAAATGAGATGACTTAATATATATACAAAGGGAGAATAGCAAACAAAGTATGCACTGAGGCCAGTGGAAAGTTAATAGGTGAAGGTAAGAATGCAGAAAGATTATTGGAGTGATATTCCACCCCAGAGATTTGCCCTTGCACAGCAGCAAATCTCTTGGAATTTTTAATTTTATGGCAGATAAACCTTATAGGAATGGGTATAACTTTTGCAGTATTACCTTATGTTGGGACATATCCAGTTGTTAGCTGACTGTGTTCTTTCTGGAAATGCAGGAAATGAGCAGTGCTAAAATGCATAATGTTTCATTTATGATAGTGTACTCCACCCTCTAAAGGGGCGTGGTGGCTCAGCAGGTAAGATGCCAGGCTTGTCGATCGGAAGATTGCAGGTTCGGAGGTTAGAATCCCTAGCCCTGCGTGACGGAGTGAGTTCCTGCACTAGCCCCAGCTCTTGCCAACATAGCAATTCGAAAGCATGCAAATGCAAGTAGATGAATAGGTACCACTTCGGTGGGTAGGTAACAGCATTCCGCGCGTGTCATGACCGTGGAAGCGTCTTCGGACAACGCTGGCTCTTCAGCTAACAAACGGAGATGAGCACCGGCCCCTAGAGTCAGACACGACTGCACAAATGTGCGGGGGGAAACTTTACCTTTACCTTTACTCCACCCTCTACCACCCAAAGTAGTCCCACCTTTGCCATAATAATGGACTAGATGGGGGCACTCATATACAGTACACACTTAATTATTTGGGCATATCTTACCGTTTCCAGATAATACGGAGTTCATGAAAACTGATGTTGTGGATATTCCAGAAAAGTGGCTGACTTCAGTTTATTTCACCTTGTTCATACTAGCTGTAGCTGCTTGGAATTGTAGTGTATCAACAAAGAGTGCCACATTGTCCCCACCTTGTGCTTTCTAAACAAGATGGCCAAGAATGGAACTCATGGATGCTGTTTGAATTACAGTATCAGTAGGATGCTTTTGGGATGGCCCATAAAGTCTTATTATTCCTGTGCAATAGTAAGGAAAACAGAGAAACAGCAAAGGTGTACATGTAATCCAAAGATAAAGATCTTCAGTACAGGAAGAGTAGAATGAAGCAGATTTTATGGAAGATAGTATTTCCCACCTCTACTAAAAACCTATTCAGCAGTGATGTTTTTAAATTCATCTGTTGCTGATTTTAAATTCAGCTCTGAATCCATTCCAGATTAAAACAGCATAATTTTTGTGATTAAAAGTTTAACACAGCTGGGAATGTTTTTCTTCTTCATATGTAAAAACTGCTTCTAGCATCTGTTTGAATTAAAGCCATCCTGAGCTAAATTAGGAATGTCTGTAAGGAGAGCAAACTGTTGATAGCTCTGAATTATAATATATCAACACAGATGTTTTAAAGAGGCTAATTCACTTTTATTTAAATACCAGCATTTGCTGTCACGTTGTAAAATACATTTGTTAAAAAAAGGGCTGTGGAATTCAATATCCCTCTTCTCATGTAATTCAGCCACACATCTTCATTGGAAGCCATTTAGAAAGCAGCAAGTATAGGAAAGTAATTAATGATGAAATAACATGTGTATGTATTTTTCTGAGTGTGGGTCAATACACTAAACATACAGTACCTCCTAGTTGGTGGGATTCAGGCAACAGTGTGTTGGCTTCTCTAGATTAGAGATCCTAGCCATGTAGAATAGTTTAAACATACTTAGGGTAAAACTAGGATTTGGTGTACTGGTGGCAGAATGTCTCCAAAATGAACAGTATTGTCTTTATTCTTACCAAGGAATGCTGAATGTGGCGTAGGTACACCTACATCTTTTAGCCTAGCCTATACCTTCTCTAAGGGGCGTATATCTTCTTAGAGAAGCCTATACCTTCTCTAAGGGGCATGGTGGCTCAGCGGGTAAGACGCCAGGCTTGTCGATCGGAAGATCGCAAGGCTCCCGCACTAGCCCCAGCGCTTGCCAACCTAGCAATTCGAAAGCATGCAAATGCAAGTAGATTAATAGGTACCACTTCAGTGGGTAGGTGACAGTGTTCCATGTGTGTCACGCCAGCCACATGACTGTGGAAGTGTCTTCGGACAACGCTGGCTCTTCGGCTAACAAATGGAGATGAGCACCAGCCCCTAGAGTCGGACACGACTGCACAAATGTGCGGGGGGAACCTTTACCTTTTTTTATACCTTCTCTATCTATTTTGTAATACAATACAAAACCAATATAACAAAATACAGTCAACACATAGCTGAGGCTGGGTATAGCAAATGCTCACTCTCACAACAGAGTGGGCTCATCTACCATCTTAGTCCAAAGCATGAGAAAAAAGACAGGTCTTAATGAGTCTACAAGAGAATAATAGGCTGGAGCAAGAAGGCACATCTCCCAAGTCCTGTTAGATGACACTGCTTCAAAAAAGGGACCTAGAGTTTGCTTACCTTCTGTGAAGTCATGGGACAGGCAGAAGTACAGGAGATAGGCAGTCCCACAAATAACCCACCTCTGTGCCATGTATAAGTAATAAACAGCACCTTGAATTTCATTTGGAAGTCTACTAGGACCTAGCCCATGAAATAGTGATGTCATATGGGTGTATCAAGTTTCAGAGGGATGCTTTTAAAGGATATTCCCACATATGATACATTGCATAAATCCAACTGGGAGACATGAGTGACTGTGAACAGGGACTCCCAACTGAGAAAAGGCACAATTGGCACAAAAGATGCTGTGCAAAGGCCTTTCTGTCCACAGCTACTGCCAGCTCTTGAAACAATGCCATATGGAAGATTATGACTTGGAAAGTAAGAAGAGTAAATGATAAAGAACATGAATGAATGAATGAATGAATGAATGAATGAATGAATGAATGAATGAAAAAATAGATATATTCCTGAAAAATTAAGAGAAAAGTGAATAATATACTAGATCTGAATAAAGGTGGCCTGATTTTGTGGAGTGAAATTGATGAATACGTGCAGGGAAGTAAAGATGTAGTTTTAATTATGAATGAAAAGGCTAATATATATATAAAAATATGAATTGGTGTCATGTAGATTGTTGTGTGTATGAAACTAGGAATGCATAATGGGAGATATACAGTAAGTAAATAAGTAAGTAAAGAAGGGGCGTGGTAGCTTAGCGGGTAAGACACCAGGCTTGTCGATTGGAAGATCGCAAGTTCGGAGGTTCAAATCCCTAGCCCTGTGTGTGGAGTGAGCTCCTGCACTAGCTCAAGCTCCTGCCAATCTAGCAATCTGAAAGCATGCAAATGCAAGTAGATTAATAGGTACCACTTTGGTGGGTAGGTAACAGCGTTCTGCGCGCGTCATGCGGCCACATGACCGTGGAAGCGTCTTCGGACAACGCTGGCTCTTCGGCTAACAAACGGAGATGAGCACCGGCCCCTAGAGTCGGACACGACTGCACAAATGTGCGGGGGGAACCTTTACCTTTTTTACGTGTATAAAATACGTATTTTAGTTTTATATTATTTAGGCTGAAATTCAGTGATCTCTGGAAAGAATCCCAGAGGTCCCAGTCTAAGAGCAGAAAGAGGATGTTCCAAAACCATGTACCCCCATTTAGTTCCTGCAGATGCAATGCAATCTTCTACAATGCTTGACTTACATGTGTTGCAGTTCCAACTTTTGGAGATGCAAAAAAGGTGATGTATGGAGACCCCTCCCTTGGTGTGCTTGATAGGTAATGCATTGGTAGAATCCAGTATCCTTCTATACCTCTAACACACTCACGTAATGGGAAAATTATGCCAGCTCTCAACAACAATAACAATGGCAGTAGCTGTATAAATTGTAAGTTTTTTTTTAAGTCACTACCTAAATTTTCAGTGGCAGGAGTTTGAATTCCTCAGAGGCTCAGCACTTTCTGCATTAAAAAATTGATTATGAAGTTAGATTACTTTGCACTGTATTTTTAAAGCAAACAAGAAAAAAAAAGTGCATCAAAGTTGTTGTAACATCATATTTTATGTGTATCTACTCAGGAAAAATAAGTCATCCAGTTTTAACCATTCATCCTCACATATTGTAGCCCTCCATGACATGTCCCCACAGTTCCAAAAGATCCCCCTCAGACCCCAGGAACAGCTTCTGGTAATGGTTATGGCACTGTGTAAGGAGGCTTTGACCTGATCAGTAACAAGATTGTCCTGCCAGTGAGGAATCTAGAAATTATGTGTACTGTATGTGTGTATATGTGTGTATGTGTCAGAGTCAGCGGTTCTGATGCAGCCTGATATCCAAGAGACCTTAGAGCAGTACGTTCTTCCAGTCCTGATAGGAGTAAACAGACTCACATGAAAGAGGTTTAGATAAAAAGTCTATTTACAATTATACTGTACATACACAGTCTTCATACACAGCAGTCCAAGAAATACAGATACGTTGTCCAGAGGCACATCAAGTAGAAAGAAAGAGTATAGCACCTTACACAGTACCTTTATACATATATCTGTCCAATCAGAACTCACATTACAGTAGCATTGCATCAGCCACATGACACATTTGCATACAATTGCTAGTAGGTTACATCAGTCCTATTGCATCCTTGTGTCATCATCTTTTTTGCTGATAGAATGACATAGCAGTTTCTATACCCTTTTACCTAGATACATTGGATACATTTCCATTCTGTTCTATCTGTAAATTCTAGGTTTAATTCCCAAACCTTAACAGTATGAGTATATATATATTTATGTGTAAGTGTTTGTGTGTATGAGTATCTCTCTGTGTGTATCATTAGACAATCTCATAAGCATGTTATATCATATGTGATATTGAAAGCTATGATGTTCTGGGACCTTACATTAATTTGAACTCAAATGTATTTATTTCAAAGGAGTATAATTAAAGTTGAGACATTTCCAGGAATTTTTACTACATATCTCTAGTTAGATTGACACCTTTATGTGAAAGTGCATATTTTGGTCAACATTTCTGGTTTCACTGCTCCTCTGTATGCACTCTCAGAAGATATAGAAACTGCAGTCCTAAAGCTACTTAGCTTTTTCTTAGTGAGAATTCTGAAAAGACATGTATAGGATTTGATGTGCATTAATGACTAGCTTTTACCCAATATATTGCCTGAGTAGTTTTTATTCTAAAACTGCTGAAGGAATTCATGGAGATACAAGGAAGTTTCTTTCAAGCATTTATGAGATTAAAATGAAATGAAAGAACTCTTGTCAATACAATGCAAGCACCACTACTTTATCTTCCACCTTAAAAGCAAATGAAATATAATAACCCGAGCTTTATTAGAAACCCTTATTCATCAAGACTGAATGCTAGGAAATGCATTGTAAGAGTGAAAGTAGACTAACCAAGAAAATAATGCTTTGTTCCAATTTTATGGTTTTATCTATTGTACATTACGTTGTTGTATTTTATTCATTATATATTTTGAGCACAGGGAGTAGGGAAGGCAGAGAAAAAAAATTGTAGAAAGGACAGTGGGAAAAAAAAAATAAGGAATTTGCATTTGAGGGGGCACTGGAAACCTGTGGATCAGCAGATGTTACTGACCCCAGGTTTCATCATCCACAGACAATATTGCCAGTGATTGTAAATCATGAAAATGCATTTTGTTAAAAATTCCCCATTCTGGTCTAGATAGACCAAGCATCTGATTCAATATAAGAAAGTTTTCATATGATCAATCTGATATTATAAGACTACTGCAGTGGTGTGGCTTGTGGCTCAAAGGCTGTAGCTACCAGATTCTTTTAATTTAATTAATTTGCTTTATTTTTAAACTTTCAGTTTTATTCCATCAGTATTCTGTCTTTTGTCTTAGCAGTGAAGGCTACAGGTCTAAATTTATTCCCATAGTAAGTAGTCCATGAAATGCTCCCATGCCTGAGGATAACCTTGAACCTGGTCTTCCTGGTCATAGTCCAGCCTTTCTCAACCTTTTAACTCTGGAGGAACCCTTGAAATATTTTTCCGGCCTCAGGGAACCCCTGCACATTCAGGCTCAAATATACTGTAGGCCAGAACTTACAAAATGATTATATTTGTTTCATGTGTAGTCCTGTATATGTGCATTAACAGTGTTCTTAAACTAAAAATAAAGAATGAAACTTACCTCTTTAATGTGAAGTTGCCCAAATTTGAAATATTTCTTTAAATAAATCGTGATCTCCCAGGGAACCCCTAGTGACCTCTCATGTAAACCGAGGGTTCCGCGGAAGCCTGGTTGAGAAACCATGCACTATACCATACTGACTCTTTTAATATCCATGTAAAACATTCTAGATTTCTGGCATAGAGTGCAGAGAATAAAAAAAGAGCAAGTAGTTTAATTCCTCAACATTAAAGAAGTAAAAAAAGTACCTATATGCATGTCCGTATTTGCTTTTCTCTCCAAGTGACTAGATTCAGTGAGTCTATAGAGGCCATGTTTCTTCTTTTCAGCTGTAGAGCTGTAAATTATTGGCACAGATTTATGTGGTGGCACTATGGCGTGCTTCACTTGAAAGTCCCTTTTGTCTGTTGATTTTATCACTGATGTGAATTTTCATGCACACAATGTGGTTTTTATGCAAACATAAGTTTATTGTTTCTGAAATTCTAATATATTGCTAGCCTATTTTGAGATAAATGACTGCCACAGTATTTTGTTACACTCTCATGGACATGTTTGTTCACTACTTAGAAAATGATTCTACCAATTAAAAGTGTTCCTCATCCTGGATGGGCTTTCTCTCTCTCTGTCTCTACACTTTAACAACAACAAAAGCTAGAGGCAGCATGAATCATATAAACCTCTGGGTTGGTCCCCCAGCATTTTGTTCTTCGTACAAAGAGCTGGAGGAATCAATCTACAAAGGACTGGAGCTGAGCTCCAACCCTCATTCTGTATTTTAATTTGTCATTTTAAAGGCCATTGTAGAGTAGTCAGGGAGATACTTGGTATGGCACATTTTGAGAGTTTTATTTGCTAAGTGTGAAATTACATAACTGTCAAAGGGGAGAAGAGTACTTCTAGTTTAAGCAGATATTGTCACACTATTAACTAGAGTCTAAGAAAAATGTCTGTTAATCAACTGATGTGCACTTCTACTCACACTATTTTCTGTAGAAGAGTGTTTCTCTTGACAGGCATGAAAAACAGTCAGGCAATAGCTTGTTGATTCTACTCAATGTTATCAGAACCATGGTATTTGTTAAGCCCTGAAAAAGAATTATTTACATCTTGACACATCCTGGCCTCATTTGATGGCTGGTGATCCTCCATCTATCCTAGGAAAGTGGCATGAGGAAGACACATACCACCCATAGGGATGAGAAGGGAATATGAATGAATGAATGAATGAATGAATGAATGAATGAATGAATATATATATATATATATATATATATATATATATATATATATATTGCATGCCAGTTATATATTTTAAATATATAAATATATTTTATTACACACCTAATGCTGTTACTTTGCTTACAGACATACAGTAGGACTCCTTGAAAATGAAAATCTTGTCTCAGAGAAAGCTTGGAAGATGTAGTGCTGATTTATTTAGTTGTTCATAATGTAGTACTGGTTAGATGTTCTACAGCTGATCATCTCAACTGTAACTAACTAGTCAGCTAGTCATAACTAGTCAGCTAGTTCATCCAGGAAGCCAATAAGGCCTGGCTGATCTTACATGCCTGTTACTTCAAGCATAATATGAGCAACTGTTTGTTGGATTATTGATATACCTGTTCAGTTCCTGTTGGATTGCTGCCCTTTGCAACTTCCTTATGTCCTTGAGTTTGACTGGGAACAATCAAACCCCAATGTGTTTTGTACTGACAGAAGAGACATCATGCAATTGTTCAGGAAACGTATAGAAATGTCCATTCAGTGTCCTTATCTTCCTTTCTGCCACCTAACCTCTACTTGCTAACCTAGAAGTTGCTATCCACCCCAGTGCCCCTTCTCAGTATGCACTAATAGCTGGGAAAGCAAGATACTGCTTCCTCATTGTCTACCTGCATATAAACCACCACTTCTACCTGCCAGCACAACATTCTTTAATAGAATGGCCACTCTGTAGGAAGGGGTCATTTGGTGGCTCTTGGCCAGCAAGGACTGGACTTTGACCCCATGGCTGCCTTTAGGGCCGTTACTGAATATATTTGGGCATATTTTGTCTTTTTCAAAAGGGGTGTGTGTTTTTTGTATTGCAGAACAGCATATTGCAAAGACTATTAAAATAACCTTACTCTTCCTTGATGGTTGCAGATTTCATTAAAGAATAGCATTTAACTGTTCCAGTATCTAATGAAGCTTCACTCTTACAGGAATTTACCAGAACAAAGGGATTATTAATTGCTGGAAGATTAATTCAATCCTTACAGTGATTGTCTTAAACAATGAGATTATATACCAGCTGGGATATCTACAAAGAGCAGTCTCCACTTTAATGACCAGCCTTATAACAGTTCATCAATTTTACAGATTACAACTCTGACACCTCTTTGTGTCTGACAGCATATTATATTGGTCACTCCACTAATGCATTTTGCTTTTCTGCAATGATTAGCAATGCAGCTATTATGGTTCTATGCTGTTGTCAAGCTTTGCAGCAGTAGCTTGCAACAACACAGTGAAGGATTAAGACATAACTAAGCTACCAAAACTTTTTTCCCCCTCTCAGACCTATCACTATTAGTCTCGGCATGTTTTTCCTGGACTCCCAGATAAAAGATTAGAGACTCCACATTTTTCTTTTTACTGTCCTTAAAAACATCTTCTTCATAATTGTCTAAATTTTGAGAATGAAGTCTTAAGGAGGAAAAGTTCAGAAGTTCAAGAAAGCAGTTTTCACTACCCATCTGATAAACCAGTATCTCCCAATGCTATCTCAATATCTTTCTTAGTATTCAGCTGTATAGTTGTTAAAACAGTTTAGAAAATACAGTACACGAGATATGCTACAGTAAAGGGTTCCTCAGCATCTCCAAATTGATTTCTTTCTAGATCAGTTTTGTGTGGAGGGGCTGGGCAACTTGACCCTTTAAAAAAAGAGCAGACCAAATCAGAATGGGAAGGAAAGAAATAAAGAAGTGGGCTATAATGGAATTTGAAACCATCTAATTGGAAGATAGCTTGGATATCCCAGCTTTCTTTCTTTACTGGATGGATCCATGAGTGCGATCTGATACCTCATGTGTTCTTTGATATAATTTATTCATCTGTTCAGGAGAAAATGGTGAGCAATGGCTCCTAAACAAGAATGGCATCTCAACAGCACCACTAAAAATCAAAAGACTGCTTTAACTGCCTTGTTAAAAGCAGTAGCAAAGGGGCCAAGTGCATTTAGAGTGTTCTAAATGTTGGGGAAGGACTGCCTTTGGGTCCACATTCTCCTTCTTCTCATGGGGCCAGGACCCTAAGCATCCCCTCCACTAATGATCATACAAGATGGGGAGAAACAATTTGGAGGAGTTGGTTTCTAAAATAACCCAGGGCTGGGTGGTATATGAATTTATGGATTAAATTATACAGTTCAGTTATTGATAAGATACTAACCAGACTTGAGATGTTGCCCTTGAGATGTTAATGAACAATATGATTCCCAACACTGCCAGCTAGAGATTTATAGAGGCCAATTATATGGAGGCCAAGAAAGTTTAGCATCCAGTGGCTCCCAGGTTTTCCCTTCATCACAGCATCAACTTTATTACCTGACCCTGCTATTTTTCTAGCAAACCTTTTATAGAGAGAGCCCTTAGCTTTTTATATGGCTAATCGTTGTGCTCAATAGCCTGGCAAACTCTTTCAGAATGGTAAAACAATATAGAATGTTGGTAATGGCCTTTCTGGTATAGCAGCACGCAAGACCTCTAAATACTGATAACTCTAGTTAAAGTGAATGGCCCCTTAGAATTTCAAAATGTGCTTCACTGTCAGACCAGGGGTTTTAGTTTCAGAGATCCTCTACATCTTCAGTGGTATAAACTACACTCAGAAGTTGTGTGTTGTTCCCTATTCTGTAGCAAGTTCAGCTACAAGACTTCAAAAATTATTGTATGTTAAGGTGCCCAATTTAAAAAGTTCTAAAACCAATTGTTTGTCTTTTACTAAATAGCTTTCCAAATCTTCTATCATGTGTAATAGAATGTGTTTCATTAAAGTGGTAGAGAAATATCCTTTATGATGGGAAGTTGAACAGTATCAAGAGTAGAGCTACCAAGACTTCCAGTAAAATGGTGATCTTCTATGACATAATTTGTTTTCCCTTCCATCTAGGAGATGTGAAAACAGTACTTTGAACTCTTAGTAAAGGGATCTGGTAAGCAGGTACTAATTATATTATTTATGCCAATTTTGAGAAGATAATATACCTCATAAAAGAAGCATCAGCCTTCTTTTTCCCTCATGGATCAGCCACCCAACCACCCCGAGCTTCAATTTCTGAAAAAGCTGTGGAGGAACTGGGGAGTGTGGCTTTAAGTAAGAAATTAGTTACTGTTCCTCATCATGTGGGGACTTTGACTGAAATCCAAGTCAAATGGGAGATGTACAGAGAAAGATTTTAACTCTACATATTCATTTGAGTTTCTGATATTGTTATGAGAATTAATTGAAGATGTAGATAAAGTAGAAATACTGGGGGGAAATTATAATGATATTTTTAAAAAGATAAAAGAGCCTTGGTTGAATTATATGTGTTTTAAAAGATTTAGGGTCAAGCATGCAGGAGAAATATTACTATTACTATTAGTATTGTTGCTGTTGCTGTTGCTGTTGTTGTTGCTATTGTTTTTGTTGTTTGTGTTATGGAGAAATGTTTTCAACAGCTCTTAATTTTAGATCATTATATGGGGCTGCCATTGAGCACCATCCAGAAGCTTCAGTTGGTCCAGAATGCAGTGGTGCGGGTAGTTTTGGGCACATCTCATTATGCCCATGTAACACTGTTACTCCCCAAGCTGCACTGACTTCCATTAGGTTTCTGGATGTGATTCAAGGTGCTGGTTATCACCTTTAAAGTCCTACTTAGTATAGGACTGGGTTACTTATGGAGCTGTTCTTCTCCCAAGAACATCTGCCCGCCCACATGCTCCCACAGGGAAGGTTCCTTATTTTAAATCTTATCATCTTATAGGACCTAAGAAGTGCGACTTTTCTGGGGTTGCCCCTGTCCTCTGGAACAATCTCCCTCCCGATAAACGACAGGCCCCAACTCTGCTCACCTTTAGGAAAGCTGTTAAGACCTGGCTTTTCCTCCAGGCAATCAGGGCCAGTTGAGTGGAGGCCCCTTTTGGTTGCTTTGCATTTTATATTTTGTATTTTATATTTGTTATACTGTATATGTTTTAATCTAATATGGTTTGGTGGGGTGAGGGGTGTCTTTTTTTTTTTTTTGGTTTATTGTTAGTTTTCTTGTGACACCCCCCCCCCCCGAGTCACATTGTACTGAGTTTGGCAGCCTTATAAATTTAGTAAATACCTGCATATTTTGGTTCACAGGTATACAAAATAATATTAGCTGGAGATTCTAATTTTATTTTGCATCTTTTGTTGGATTGGAACAAGATATTAAGGGAGGAAGTTATTGCCAGAATCAGAATGATCTTCATGTAAATATCTAGGAATTTATTGTATTGGACATATGGAAAGAGTTAAATCCAAATAAACAAGAGTATACTTTTCATACTACCCAATATGAAACATGTTCTAGACTGGATTATTTTTTTAATATCCCAATCTGTGTTTAACTTAGATAAAAGTAACATTGGTTCAGTTTCAATTTCTGATTGTGCACCAGTGTTAATGTCATTGGTCCTGGAGGGAAACAATCCAGTTGGTGGAAGATGGTATTTCAATATTTCATTTAAAAAAAACCTCAGAAAATCTTCAGTTTGTTGAAGTATGAAAGATATATGTATGTTTTTTTCCCAAAATAAATAGAGAATTTACTAACATGGAAAATGTGTGGGATTCATTTGAAAGATGTACAGGAGGAAAGCCTGTGTCTCTGGGGGAAAAAAAGAGAATGACATTATCTAAAGTTAGAAAAGAAGGTAAAAGGACATCAGAAATCATATTTAAGCAACTTTCAGGTTGCTTAAATTGGAGCTTGATCAATTACATGCTTTGATTACTAAATATTGATTCAAGTGTATTAAACAAAACTATTGAGAACAGGTAAGAAAATCTGGTAAACCACTGGATTCTTGAATGAAATAGTAGAAAGATAATATCTACTCTAGGAAAGTCTTCGGGATAATTCATAGGAACTATAATGACACTAATTCCCAATTTATGGAGTTTAATATTTGGTGAACACAGATATACCACTCAACAGATCAATGCCTTTTTAAATGGAATAAAACTCCCAAAATTTCAGTTGTCCATTCAAAGGAGTGATCTGCACCTTTAATTTTAAAGTACATATTTGATACTATTGAAACCATGACACCTGGCAGACCCTGAGCCAGATGTAGAGTGATATAAAAATTCTAAGGAGAGCTTGGCTCCTATTTTGTTAGAAGTACACAAGAAATATTTTGAAAAGGTGTTGCCACCTTATTTGACTTATATTATTCCGAGGGCAGGAAAAGACCTTATGGATTGTGTGAGTTACTGTCTTATATCTTTGTCAAAATGTTGATGCTGATTGTAATGCCACTTTGACATGAAGGCTACAGAAGGTCTTGCCTTCAATAATTTATCCAGCATAGTCTGCTTTTTTTAAAAAGGTGTCAACCCTTCAATAAGATAAGAATTTTTGTAGATATATTTGCATTGTATGCCAATAAAAAAATGAAATAGATGTTTTGGCATCATTAGATGTGGAAAAAAGCTTTTCGTATGGAGTTTTCAGACTATGTTATGAAGAAAAATTATTTCATGTAGAAATTTCTTACATAACTTTTACTATTTTAATTCTGCTGCTGGGGTAATTACCAGTGGGATAATATCCTTTGTGATCAAATTGAGAAGTGGAATGCATCAAGGCTCATTTTAATTCCTTTAATATTTAATTTTATGATTAATAAGACAATCTAGTGAATCTGAAGAACTCATAGAGCAGAAACAACAAACAATATGTTGTTATATGCAGATGATATACGAAGATGAAGATAATGGTTTGCATAATGATAATCAAATATTTTACCTAGATTTGTCAAACTGTTACAACAATACACACAATTAATTATAGTAAATCTAATATAATGTCAATCAATAAAAGCAGCTATAGATGTGTGTAAAAAAATAGGCTATGTTTATGGTCATGGATCTACTAAACGGGGGATCATTATTCATAGAAAAAGAGTTATTTAGTGGAAATAAATATATCAGATTGTGTTACCAAGATAAGAGAGCCAGTTTGCTGTAATAGTTAAGGCACCAGGCTAGAAACCAGGAGACTGTGAGTTCTAATTGTGCCTTAGGACTAGAGGGAACATTAGTACATGTCCTATGGTGATGTCGACTGGTAATTCCTTTTTAGTTAGGTGTTTTTATAATGTTGAATCACATTCTTGAGAAAGCTAAGGTTTAAAGATACTAATGTGTGCCTAAATTATGTTTCAAATATCTGGAATTTGTCTTTTGAATGAAGAATTTTAAATATATCATGCCTAGACTGTTGTAAAAAACAGTGATTATGTACTCTTGAAAGATGAGTGTGCTTTGAATCTGATTCTCAACTATTATGGAACATCTTCACAACATATCTTCACCCTTTTTCCCCCCTCCATATTTATAGGTAACTCTGTTTGGAAGGTATTTTACTTCACTCCAAATTTCAGTCCCAAAGAATCTAATGGCTGCTACGATTATCACGTGTGCTTTTGTCATGGAGAGTTTGTCACACACCACGATCCACCACTACTTTTTGATCTCTCCAAGGACCCAGAAGAAAACAATCCACTGACACCAGAAACTGAGAGCCACTTCCATGAAATCCTTCAAGCTGTTCACCATGCAGTGGACAACCACACCAAGTCAATACTTGCTGTCCCCAACCAGTTTTCACTGGGACATATCCTGTGGAAGCCCTGGCTTCAGCCTTGCTGTTCTTCCTTACTCCAACTGTGTAACTGCAACCATGAGTCATAAGAAAACAAAACTTTGTCTAAAGCCTGACATTACCAGTGAACAGTTCCTCACATGCTTTAGGAATAAACAAAAGAGTAGGAAAATAATGTCAATTTTTGATAAGGGCATGTGGTAATTGTATTTCCTTAATACTTAAGCAGTTGTGCTCAATAACAATGTAGGGGTTACTAGAATTGTGTTAAAGAGGGCTCACTCATTCTTTCAGCCCCAGCAGAAGGGGGTGATGGTGAGACTACAGTTTTGCTAACATCTACAGAAGGTGTAATTTTTCTGAGTAAAATGGACATTTCTGGAAACAGGAGGGCAGTCTTTCTCTTGAATGCAGTCAGGCGGCCTCCTGTACCCCACAATGCATATGGATTATGACAATGATAATTCATTATGACATTTTCCAGTGTAGCATTGTGGGAGAATATGGTGGCTCATGTAGGCCCATCATTAAAACAAAGTAATCACACAAATGTCTCCAACTTAAGCTCCTTTTAACCTGAACATGAATGCATTTCTTTCAAAAGAAGGAGAAAGCATGGCAATTTCTCCCCATCCCCATTCCCTGAAAGGAATGCAAAACTTCATTTTGGAAGAACTCTGAATCTTTCTGTGCATTATAATTTAACTGGGTCATAAATCTGTAACTGTACTTCAATGGTGCATAACCTAAGGTCCTAAGGATGCATGTGGGCCCCAAAAATTTCGGAGAGCACTAAATTTCAATTTTAATATGTAAGAAAGGGGAAGTAATTAAATAAAATGAGTAGATGGGAATTATATTATGAGAATCATATTACAATATTTATATATTATATATAAATATAAATTTATATGCTGCTGGGAGTCGAGTGGCATATACTGTAAATATAATAAATTAATATTAACTTTCCTTAATTTAGATTAAATTTAAAAGTAATGAAAGTGTCATCAGATTTAGATTTTGTCCTGGTCTCACCTATTACTCTATCCAGTGTACCCACTGAGGGTCCGCTAGGTGCAACCCAGTATATCATTTGAATGCTAAATGGAGTTCATAGATACAGTTACTTTTGTTTAAGCATATGCTGCAAACTCTTCCTGCCTCTTTATATTACAGTATAATTATATTATACTGTAATATAATTTCTGGATGCATACTACAGAGTTCAAATGACCAATCCTTTACATATTAATTCAAGACTGGGGAAACTGTAGTTCTTGAAATGCATGTGAGTTCAGCCAGCATAGGCAATGAATAGGAAGAGATGTAAGAGAGAGAAGAGAGATGTAGTCTAATGACATTTAGAAAGCCAGAGACTTTTTATATTAGTAGATGAGAATAAAGCCATGCTCCAAAATTTTGGTATTTTAGCCTCCTCTAAATATTAGTAGGAATGGACCTTGTGCAGATGGAATCACCTAAGGACACTTCACACTGATGTGAGTGTGAAACTCCAAGGTATGTCAACCTTGTTAAGATGAAGCTACAAGAAGAGGTCCAGTCCCCTACATAGGTGGAAGAGCTGTCCTGAATGCTTTCCTTCAAAGCACATTTGGAAGTTCTGCTTCACAGATTTCATTATCCAATGGACAGGTTTACCACAAAGTGTTCTACATCAGCATTGCTATTCAAAGAGAAGATCCATTTTTCACCACATATTCATTCCCTTCACTGATGTCATCTGACTTACAGATTTAACAAATGCATCTTTAATGGTGAGTCAACCATAATGGGTAATATTATCATCAGTTATTAGGCATAATAGAAAAATGTAGCTGCCTAGAATCCAATCCCATCAAATCCATACTATATTAGAGGTGCAAAAAGTTCAGGCCTAGCCCTTCAGACTCATTCTGTGTCCCCTAGATCCCAAAGCTAAATTTAACTGTTTTTCATTTTGTTGGACATTTAGGTGCAGTTCAAGTGATAAAATGGGTGACTGATAGGTCTGCGGCATCCACACTCTTTAAACCATCTAAAGTGTACCCAGAAAACAGTTCCTATCCCCACTCAGTTTGGAAGGTGGCTCTTCATATGCTACAGAAAGTTTTGCATAGTCCTTAAACTGATGGAAATTGTTTGTTCCTACTATATTATTTTCACTAACTTCTTCCTTGTCCAGTAATGTTTTAAAGATTTACAAGAACTTGGGCAAGATAATTTGCTATCCAAAGTGAAGGACAGAATGCTCCAAACTCATGTATTGAATGCAAATAAATTGTAGCTGCCACTTCACCAGTATTCCTCACTCAAGCACTTCACTTGCATTCTGACTAAAGTGACTCTCTTCTGTTGTTTTCATAGTTTGAAAAAGTAGGCAAAGTATCAATATAGGACTACGATTAATGTATTCTATGAGATCAGTTGATCTATTGGCCAAGTGGCTTATAGTATTATTGCTAATTAATTTAACAATGTTACAATATTGAAGCACTTCATGCTATACCATGAGACATGCTAAAGTATTAAGTATTAGCTTGTACATTATCCCTAAAAACCTAATTATTTGCAGACTTCTTACCTGTCAAATGTAGAACATTTTAAAATGTGGGTCATATTTGTAGTCTTTCATATTAAATTCTTAGAGTACTTTCATGCAATCTTAGTATGCTTACTCTGAATTTAAAAAGGATTCATGTAATTTACAGAACTATAACTATATCTGTAAACTACATCTATATCATTAATAAAGTGTAAAAATAGAAAATATTAAATAAGACTATGTATAGACTCAACCATGGGGGAGCTGGGGATGGTGACAGCCGACAGGAAGCTCTGGCGTGGGCTGGTCCATGAAGTCACGAAGAGTCGGAAGCGACTGAACGAATAAACAACAACATATCAGTGAATATTTATTAAAATTGAAGAATGTCAATATCTTATACATTGAGATATGTTGGATTACCTGTGGCAACAGGGAAGCCTCTGATTGTGTGAGCATTCCCAGGAAGAGCAAATAGGTTTCTGATTGTAAAGAAGTACGGAGCTAACCTTGTAGAAGAAATGCAAGAATGGTTAAGTAAACATCAACTTAACTCTGGGAAAGAAGAGGAGGTGAGAAAGAAACTCAAAGTAGCCTCACCTTGATTCGTATAAGAGGGGAAAGATGGAAAATGTGTCACGCTTTCAAGATTCTGTTCTTATACCCCTACTACAATAGAGTTCTAATAGCCCTTGCGGTGTCTGTTTCTGACTTGGCCTATCTTGAAAGACTAACACCAATTGCTGAGCTGGTTTGAGCCAATATGCAGGTAAATAGAAAAGGTTGGAGAAAAATGGTAAAGACCTTATAAATCACTTAAACAAGTGTCTATGAAAAGGAGGCTGGTCAGGATTCAGAATATGAAAAACGAACTGAGGAAAAAAGTCAACAATATATGTTATTGTAGATACTACATCAGCCTTGACATCCAAATGATATTTGCAGAGCATCCTAAATTAGTACGAATTTTTAAAAGTGGGGAAAATCTTATGAGATCATAAAATCTTGTATGGTTCCTGTGTTCACATGAGATCTTGATCAAAGATCACAAGATGTTGCAAGAGCTGACAATCTTATTCCCGCAAGTCAGTGTTCAAGAAAAGAAAAAAGAAAAGAAAAGAAAAGAAAACCGCCCAGAGTCCTTCTTTTTGGGGGAGATGAGCGGTGGCAAAATTTGAAAAATAAATAAATAAAGAGCACCAAAGCCATTGTGGAAGATTTGATGGTGGCACTGAAAGTTTCATGTTCCAGGCAAAGGAAGATCCCTTGGTTATCCCCATATTGTCCCATATTCAGTATTTATATCAGCCTTCTTTATTTGGGGTCTCTATATGTGCTGGATTTTTCTTTCTTTATGAAGCTTCGGATTTCTGCTTTAAAGAAAGCATAATCCAGAGTGGAAAATGGCCAGAGAAGAGATCTGCATGTACCCAGGAATAATGTAAGAGTTTTGCATCTGGTGCTAGACATCAAACACAGGAGCCATTTTTCTTCTCAAAAGTCCAACAAATTTTCTTTTCCTTTTCTCTTTTTTAGTGTACTTTTATTCAGTATACCCCTCTTTTGTTATTCTTTTTTCTGTTGTTACTCTATGCATACCATATTGTGCTATAAAAAGAATACACACAGACACACATACACACACACATTTGATATCACAAAGCTTTGATATTACAAAGCAGTTGCCTATAACAGAGATGGTAGATTTATAATGCAATTGTAACATAGGGTGGTCATTCAGCTTCGTTTCCTTGCTTTATTTAATCATAGGATATACTGAATACATTTGGCCAAGATATTTGTTTACTCTTCTTCCTAGAATTGTAAGTGCTTTCCTGCTGTTAGTAGTGAATAGATGCAGTAGACATTTAAAACTGCTTTGTGGTCTTCTGTACCGTGGCTTGTTACCCTTATGTCTAACAAGAATAAACAAAAAGCATTTCTTTGAAAAAGTTGTTTCTACTTTGAAAACCTTGCCACCAGTTGTTGAAGCCAGCAATGAGGCAAATTATGGAATTGCTTCACTTTAATATGATTCCCTGTTGGAAAATAGATAACTTAATAGAACATGAAGATTTTTTTAAAAAAGTTTCAACATCTCTGCATGCTTCAGTGTGTGGCATATGAATAAGGCATTCTTGTACTGGTGGTTTATTTAAACATTTTTTAGTTTACTTTGTTGTTTCAAAGTCTCTACAGCAGCTGTACAACTTCATGCTGTAGATTTCAGCCATGAAAACACCTGGTCTCCATGTATCTCCATAACTTTCTTATATGATCACTGCCAGAATTGGGAAGAACAGAATGGGAGGAACCCTCCAATCTGGATGAATGGCAGGTGGGAAAATGCTCTGCCAGATGGGCTGCAGTTGATCTAATGTCTGGCTTACCTATTACTTTTGGAAAGGGACCTCCAGTTTAGGTGTAAAGGGGTAGAGGACTTTTTCCAGGCTGCCCTATCATAAATAAATAGCAGCAGATGTGACTTTAACCATTCTGCTGCCAGCTTTTTCCATCCACACTCCCTAAAACATTCCATCAACAAAGTATCATGCTAAGGTTCTGCATGTTTACTATTGGGTGCAAAAGGTATTTGCTCCTTGTTAAGATAGACTGATGGGCGCAGCATGTTATAAAAGTGCCCATTCATCTGGATATAGTAGGTGGCTTTCTCTTTCTTTCTTTCTTTCTTTCTTTCTTTCTTTCTTTCTTTCTTTCTTTCTTTCTTTCTTTCTTTCTTTCTTTCTTTCTTTCTTAAATTTGTATCACCGCCCATCTCCACTATACCAGGGAACTCGGGCCGTTCACAACAACAAATTCTTCTAATTTGGAGAGCAAGAATTTCACAGTGAGTTAACAAAGCTGAGAAGAAAGTGACATTAGCTTGTTTTTAAAAGAGCATGGAAAAGCAAATTATTCATGCAATGCAATCAGAAGAATATAGCTATGTGGGTGCTGCATTCAGCTGCAAAAATAAGAGGTCCCCCAATTTGGTGTCATGTGGTAGCCCTTGAGCATGCTCAGATTTCATGGGCTGTTTTTAGTTCCCTCATCATTTATGATTTGCTTCTGCAAATTCTGGGGTTTTCTCTGAATATTCTGAATATCTTTCTCTTTTGCCTTGATAATGATTTTTGCTAAATTTTAAGTGCTGAGAAGGTATACATAGCTAAATAATGTTAATAAATAATCTAAGTCCTGCTTGCATTATTATTAAAAAAACTATAAGGTTTAGTTATTTATGGATTTAGAAGGCATTATAAAATATTTCTAATACAGCACATTTAGACAGTTCAATGCACAGTACCTGTTGTTTGATTTATATAATTTGTTCTAAAATAATTTAGACTTTTCTACCCTTTCATCATAAACCAAAATGTTATAGTATTAAAATGAATACAAGCAGAAGATTAGTGAGTTGGTATCCACCACTTTATGAGCAAGTAATTTACTTGTCCTGTAGGAATATATTTAACAGGGTTTAGTAGGAAAAAATGTATATTAAGTCCATCTTTGAGCATTCTAGAAAATATTTATTTCAGTCATCGCTATTATATTAAACCAAGGATTGATATACTCTGTGTTTGTGTGTGTGTGTGTGTGTGTGTGTGTGTGTGTGTGTGTATAAAGGCAAAACTGAAGTACTTTGGCCACATAATGAGAAGACAGGATACCCTGGAGAAGAAGCTGATGCTAGGGAAAGTGGAAGGCAAAAGGAAGAGGGGCCGACCAAGGGCAAGATGGATGGATGATATTCTGGAGGTGACGGACTCAACTATGGGGGAGCTGGGGATGGTGACAGCCGACAGGAAGCTCTGGCGTGGGCTGGTCCATGAAGTCACGAAGAGTCGGAAGCGACTGAATGAATAGACCACAACACACACACACACACACACACACATATATACTGTATATATCCGTATCTAGTTCTACTGGATATGGATAAACTCAGCCCTCAGCCAGATTATCACAATAACTGGATATAGATACAAGTTCAAGAGTGGAACTGCCATCAGCCACCTCCTCTACATGGATGACATCAAGCTATATGCTAAGAGTGAACAAGACATCGACTCACTGATCCACCTGACACGGATCTACAGTAAGGATATTGGGATGTCATTCAGACTACAGAAGTGTGGCCAGATGGTAGTAAAGAGAGGGAAGGTAGTGAAGACTGATGGGGTAGAACTACTAGCAGGCCACATAGCAGACATACAGACCAGCTACAAGTACCTTGGTATCCCACAGACACATGGGAACCACGATCAGGAGGCAAGGAAGACAGCAACATCCAAGTACCACCAAAAGATAAGACAGACACTGAAGAGCCAGCTCAATGGGAAGAACAAGATCCATGCCATTAACATGTATCCCTGCCAGTCATCAGATACCCTGCCGGTATAGTGAGCTGGCCAAAGGAGGACATGGAGGCTGCTGATGTGAAGACCTGGAAGCTCCTCACAATGTATGGAGGCTTTCACCCCAAGTCCAACACCCAGAGTCTGTACACCAGCTGGAAAGAGGGTGGGCGGGGTCTGGTGAGTGTCAAAGCCACTGTCCTAGATGAGACCCAGAGCATCCAGGAGTACATCAGTAAGATGGCACCTAAAGATGAGCTGCTGAGAGAATGCCTGAAGCAGCAGCAGACATGGAAGAAAGATCAAGCAGAGGAAGTGCCATGGCAAGACAAGACCCTGCATGGGATGTACTATCGACAGATAGCTGCGGTGGCTGACCTTGGGAAATCCTACCAGTGGCTGGAAAGGGCTGGACTAAAAGATAGCACTGAGGCACTGATCATAGGAGCACAAGAAGAGGCACTAAGCACCCGATCCATAGAAGCAGGGGTCTACCACACTAGACAGGACTCAAGGTGCAGACTGTGCAGAGAGGCCTCAGAGACAGTCCAACACATAGTGGCAGGGTGTAAGATGCAGGCAGGAAGAGCATACACTGAACGGCACAACCAAGTAGCTTGCATTGTGTACAGGAACATCTGCACAGCGTATGGGCTAGACCCTCCAAAGTCCATATGGGAGATTCCACAGAATGTCGTGGAGAATGACAGGGCTAAGATCCTGTGGGACTTCCAGATCCAGACAGACAGGCAGGTACTGGCCAATCAACCAAACACTGTGGTAGTAGACAAGGACCAGAAGATGGCGGTGGTGATAGATGTAGTGGTACCAAATGACAGCAACGTCAGGAAGAAGGAGTATGAGAAGCTGGAGAAGTACCAGGGCCTGAAGGAGAAACTAGAGAGGATGTGGAAAGTGAAGGCCAAAGTGGTCCCTGTGGTGGTAGGAGCACTCGGGGCTGTGATTCCTAAGCTGGGAGAGTGGCTCCAAGTGATCCCAGGAGCAAAATCAGAGCTCTCTGTCCAGAAGAGTGTAATGCTAGGAACAGCTAAGATACTGCACAGAACCCTCAAACTCCCAGGCCTCTGGTAGAGGACCTGAGGTTGAGGAAGACACATACCACCCATAGGGGTGAAAAGGGATTTTTTTTTAATATTTATTAAAAAGTGTATACAAATACTTGCTTTGTTTTCATGCTAATAAAAAGGCATTGCAAAGCTATTTTCTATACATAAGTATTTAGTAGTCTCTTTCACTATTTTCAGAACTTTTTAAAGTATTGTAATAGAGGTTAAGAAAACTAACACGGCATCTATTGCCATTTGACAATGACTTTGCAAGAGTCAATCATAGATAATAGATTGGCAACATTTGATTAATGTCCTTGTCTGTGTAAGTTTTAAGCTCCGGAGAGATTGTTAGGAATAGGAAATCAGGCCTAGAACCTCTCCATCCACCTCGAATGAAAAGTACAACAATTCATTGTCACCTCATCATTCATCACACTTTTAAGAAACATATTACTTGGCTGAAGGACCATCTTGGTGTTCCAGCCATCTTCATTCAAATGATCACTAAAAATGAATGCTGATCCTTTCAGAAGCAATGAGATTTATGCAGTGGAACAACAATCCTCTCTGATTATCTTTAAGTGAGAAACTGTCATGAGTTGGCATCCCCGGAAGCAAGATGGCATTCTGCCTTTTCTGGAAATTCATGACAAAGACAAAAGTGTTTTCCCCAAACTTAAACAACTATATGCATGGGAGTGTGCAAGAAGATTATATTTAATTTCCTCTCTTTTGGTTTTAAATAAACCAGCATTGGAACATACTAGGGAACAATAAATCTTTGTTTGAATTCTGTTTTTTAATTGACTGATGTTGTCTCCATCCTTGCTATACCAAACACAAAATTAAAGAAACTTTTTGTAGGTTTTTGAGTTCCTCTGATTATGCATCTGTGTACACTGCCTTAGGTGGCATTTATCTTTACCAATAGAATTCTTTTGCCATCCTCCACTTCATGTACATGGAGAAAGTGAGCTAGAGGCTGTCCTTTAGGCATATAATGACAGAGTAGAACCAAAGGATTCCATTTAGAATCCACACAGTCTAAAATAGTGACATTGGTATAAATAGCACTGATCTAAAGTAAATTTACTGTGAATTGTAGCTTACAGTTCAAAGAAATTATAATAACTTTCATGCTCTTGAAATAATTATGGAATATATTATTGACAGATTTTTGAAGAAGGCCTTCAATTATGTAGGTCAAGCAATTTGTTTTTAAGGTCATTCTCATCATTCTGTATGCCAACATTTTAATTGGGGCACTAAGATAAGTTATTTTAAATAGCATAGAGTTTGGCCAGTAGTAAATTAAGATCTTCTAAAATTGATATTAGCTGTTAACATTAATTACAAACAGGAGTTATGGAAGAAGACCTGTCACACTTTTTTTTTTCTTCCAATAGATGCCATCCATCCATTCATCCTGACATTTTTCTTGTTAGCTGTCTATTTGAATTTGTTATACTTATCACAGAAACAAAGATTTATGGTTCTGGCTATCAAGTAATTGGAAGGTTAGGGCTGTAATGGAATTGTAACTGGTATGCCTTGACAAAATATTTTCTCTTATGAAAATGGATCATAGTGTCTCAATATGTTGAACTGTCATAGAAGTACAATGAAGAGTCAAAGCTGGGACAATTTTATCCTTATCCTTATCCTTATCTCTATCATCTATCTGACTGATAGTATATGGCCACCCATCTTATGTACCATAACCCTGCAACAGAACAGAAGCATAAAGAGACAATAAAAATGACATCAAAAACTCCCAGTACCTCCATACAGCAACTTTTAGGCCTCCAGCCTCAACCTAACCCAATACTTAGGGAGAAAGCCAGCTCTTGAAGGCCTTCTGGAAGGGGCCTCGGGGGAACATGTTCCACAGGGCAGGGACTGCTACAGAGAAGCCATGCTTCCTTGGCCCCACCAGATGACCATATTTAAGAGAAGGGACCTAGAGTGTGCCCACCCTATCTGACTGGTGGAACAGGTAAATACACTTAGGAAGAAGCAATCGCACAAATAGCTTGGACCTACGCCATTCAGGGCTCTAAGGGCTTCAACCAGCACTTTGAATTGCATCCAGAAAGAAATTGGAAGCCAGTGCAGCACACACAGCAACACTGTAATATGGCAAGCCATGGGGTGCTCAGAACTGCATGCACCATTACATTCTGAACCAGCTGAAACCTTTGAATGGTTTTCAAGGGCAGCTCCATGTAGAGCACATTGCAGTAATACATCTGGGAAGTGACAATGGTATGAGTGATTGTGAGCAATGCCTCCTGGTTAAGGAATGGGCTCAATTCGGAATGGGCAAACAAGATGAATCTGTTCAAAGCTCCCCAACCATGGCTACCATCTGCTCCTCGAGCAGGAGCTGCAAGTCCATGAGGTCCCCCAAATTGCACACAAGCTCTGTTCAAGGGAGTGCAACCTTGAGAAGAGGCACAGATGACTCCACACTAGATACAGGGAGACCAAAAACCCAGAGCCATTCCATCTTGCCAAGGTTAAGTCAGAGTTGGTTTCTTATAGCTTCCAGGCATTGGGTCAATACCTGAACAGCATCACCTGGCCAGCCAGGTATGCAAATGTATACTGCATACTGATGAAACTACGCCCCGTGCTGTCAGAGAACCTCCCTCGCATGTAGATGTTAAAGAGGAATGGAGAGAGACCCAAGCCATGAGGCTCTCCACATTAGAGGGGAATGGGGTTCAACCTCTCTCCCCCATCAACACCAACTACAACTGGCCATAGAGGAAGAACTACTTCAAAATAGGGGGGCCCATTCCAACCCCTGAAGCAAGTCTAGACGAATACTGCAGTCAATGATATTGAAAGCCACCAAGAGATACAGGAGAGCAAGGATGCACCATCCTGAACCCTCCAGATGTCATCCACAAATGCAACCAATGCTTCACAATGTTGCAATCCAGCCTGAACCCTGACTGGAAAGAGTCCAGATAATCCACTTCATCCAGGGATCTCTGAAGCTGAACATCTATCATATTCTCAACAGACTGGACAAAAGTTATCCAACACAGAGGTCCAAAGATGACCTCTTGAGAAGGGGACATACCACCTCCTTCTTCAAGACAGGTAGCACCACTCCCTCCTACAGTGAGGTATTAATCACCACCTGGACCCAACCATGTGCCACCTCCTTTACCAGCCAAGAGGGGCCAGTAAAAGCTAAGAGGCCTTTACCAGCCAAGAGGGGTACATGTCCCAAGGAGCTAACAATCCCAAGGACCACTTCCAGTTCAAACTCTTCCCAGATAACCTAGCTCAGAAATGTCCCAGTTACCTCCATAAGACTTACACAGCTGAAACTAAAAATGAAGAAACTAACTGCCTTTGTCACTGTCACTTAAAGTAAAAATTTATTTCTGTGGTCATTTTGTGATCACATACCACCTTGTAAAACTTTTGTGGTGATGATGCTATGAACCATCCATTTTCCCTTAAACAAACTTTTACTCTTAGTTGCTTTTGAAAATATTCCTGTAATATCATGTGGGCCAGTGAAGGTCAGTTGGGTAATTCAGAATTATTTGAAATTTGGGGAGACATTTCCATGTCCTGTTCCTGATTGAAAGAAGTTTCAGAACCTTGGCAGGATTGGAGACTGACCTGATTTATCTCCATCTCTGTGGTGCAGTGCAGTGAAGCCTTCCTTCATTCCTTCCTTCCTTCCTTCCTTCCTTCCTTCCTTCCTTCCTTCCTTCCTTCCTTCCTTCCATCCATCCATCCATCCATCCATCCATCCATCCATCCATCCATCCATCCATCTATCTATCTATCTATCTATCTATCTATCTATCTATCTATCTATATTACCCCATTGGAGGGAAGTTTGGTATCACCTGTATTCCTTTAGTTCAGACCACTAAAAAGAAGGAAAACTTCTCCACAGTAGTCCAGGCAGAACCAGAAAAGGTGAAATTGACCAGGAATTTTTCATCCCATGCTGGGACAGTCAGTGATTTTCAGCACCAGATTATTTCCTTCTCCTTTTATTATCATTCATTTGTACAGAGTGAGGATGATAGGATTTTTCTTCTTGCAGCAACTCAGAATGGAGCAGAAATGTCCTCTCCTTGTTCTTAGTATTTCAAGGTGAACTGACAACAATTACTGCCTTCAAACTGCTTCTGAGGGTTTGGAGAGTAAAAGTGATGATTGTGTAAAAGTGTTCTTAGCTGGAGGAACTGTGATTTCCTTCAAGGTCAAGGAAGGAGACAGACACGGTTACATACTTGTATATAATCACTTCATCAGCTTATGCCTTTTAATAAAAAGTGTTAGCCAGGAAAGGTGCTACCAGGGTGCTTCTGATGTTTTGCCATCATAGACCTACACGGCTCTCCTCCTACAATACTTGCTTAGGTGACTCAGCTAGCCCAACTGCTCATCTAGTACAGTAATACCATGTAGAATTTGGAGACACAGGCTACTTTTCAGCCAAATGTTGGATAATTAAGTAGTGGTGCCCCAAAACAGTTTCTGTCCTTCTCTGTGCAAATATGGTCACCATCCTTTCTACTTCCCAACTGAGTATGAGTTGACAAATTTACCATTAACTATGAAAAATTAAAACAAACAAACAAAAAAACTAAAAATTAAAATAAAAGCCCCCTAAAATTATGGTATTTTCAAGAGGCTCCTGCAGTGACAACATGGACAACTCCAAAGTGTTATGATCAGTATACTCTTAATGTACCATTCTCTATGGCTGGTGGTTAGGCTTTTCATTTATTTGTAGAATCTAGTTCTTTCCTTCTCTTCTGCCTTTCCATTTAATGTTGAAGAGAAACCATGTTTTAGAGAGAAATGAAACACACCAACTGACCATCTGTAGAAAATCAGTTCCATGACATTAGAATCACAAATATATTTAGGACAGCCCAACTACCTTGTGAAAAAAAGAGGGTGAAAAATGACAGAGGCAGGAGAAGACACCATGACGTGCCACTTCCTGGATAAGCTTAGAACTGCCCCTTCTTCCATGATGAGAGGAACTAAAGACCAAAAGCACTTTTGTTAATTATTAACAACATTCACATCTATTTATAAGAGAAGGGACATTATGCATTGGGCTTTTTAAATCCTTGCCACGCATTTTTCTAAAATTGCAACAATCTGTTGTGAGTTTGCTGAACTATTTATGTGTATTATTTTACTCATAAAATAATATAAAATGTTTACTTGACTACAGATAAATTGCAGCAGCTTTAGGATCACCTGGCAAACTCACCCTGTGATTTTGATGTCTTCAGTATTTATACAAGACAGTATACATGATTAATGCCATTTCTTGCTAACTGTTGGACAAAACATACAACTATAGGGCAAGTGGAAATTAAATTAAATTTCAAGAGAATGGGATCTCTTCCATGGCTATTGTTGGTCTCAATCAGATTTGCTCTGATTACTTGTACCTTTTTGGTATTTAAGTGAAGATGTGATATTTGATTTGCAAACATTATACATTGTTGTTACATAATGTATCACCCCCCAATCTCTTTCTCTTCCTCTCCACACACACAAACACACATACTTATGAATGAGATCCAGTGTGGTTTAGTGGTTAAAGTGCTGGATTAGGGGTGGGAAAACCCAAATTTTAGTCTTCCCTTATGCATTTAAGATGGCTGAGAGACTTTGGGCCAGTCACTTGCTCTCAGCCATAAGACTGGAAAGCTAAGAAACATCTATTTACCATGCACTGGATCAGCATATAGATTATGGTCCATAACCTTCAATGAAGAAGCCTTCATCCTGCAGGGGTTGATTGGGGCTGATAAATATTTTTACATATAAGCTTTTCGGTTAAGTATCGTCCAGTTCTATGGTTCTTATTCTTTGCCACTATACTTTACTATAGCCTATGTTTTTCTTTGATCAGGTGATTTATGAATATATCCTTGCTATTTTGGAAGCTCTATAATCAAAATCCTTGTTATGTATTTTATGATTTCGAAAGAATCTGGAATGTTCTGTTTTAAAAGGTCAGGCTGAGAAGTTTTTTTTTTTTGTTGGAGTCAGGAGGGCTCATGGTTTAACTCCCTTTTCAGGAATGTTAATTACTGATGCCAAAAGGTCTAGCTTGAACTGACCAATCAGAGAGTTTCTTGATGTTCTGTTTTCAAATAAGTAAATTGGTGAGCTGAGTCAGGGTGGTCACATGTTAAACTTTGTCCACTCAGGTAATGCCAAGTTTTCTTGTAAAGGCTTTATATTGTAAATCTTCCTTTTGTGTTCAGCTGCAGCTATGTACTATTGGTATGTAAAATAGACCATGTGCTCTCTAGGCTGAGAAGCAATGGGTTAAGTTTCAGTTCTTTTGTTTTAAAATAAAAGTAATTTTTTTTCTACTGCAAATGCTCCGTTTATTTTTTTGATCTCTCAATATGTTTCTATAACTCTGATCTTAAATTAATTAAAACAATAACAATCCTCTCCAAACCCATACCACACAAATTTGCATGCATGAAGAGACACATACAGACATTTGATTTCTAACATCTTGAATATGCATATGCTGCTCATATATGGGTATGTGAATCTTACTAAAGCTAAGTGGGACTAACTTCTGACTAATGACTTGTGTGTGTGTGTGTGTGTGTGTGTCTCCTGGCGCCTGCCTGGACAAGTCCCTGCAGTTTTCTTGGCAAGATTTTCCAGAAGTGGTTTGCCATTGCCTTCTTCCTAGGGCTGAGATAGTTGGAAATCTCATTTATTTATTTATCTTGAAGAAATATAATATACCAAATGCACTAAATAACTAACATAAATGTATATACATCTCTTTCTGATTAGTTGCATATAGCATTGAGCATGTATTACATACATCTACTGTATTTGTCCACAATTGCTATTCAATTATCCTACCGCTACTCAGGGCTACAGCAAGTTATATTTTATATGCACACACATGCACATGCACATGCACACACACACATACACACTAATAATAATAGATCACTGCTTTAGGTTGGAGTTCACTCCATACAGTATATCATTGTTTTTAGGTAACTGAATATTTGAAACAAAGAATGACAACAATTGAAATGTTAAAAGTGCCACAATGAATGACTGAATGAATTAATATAACCTAGCAAGTAGCAGTGGTGGTCAACCCTTCTCCCTTTTATAAAATATATACCTGCAAAATGAGAACTACAAAAGAGAGCACTGACTCATCTAAACAAATCATCACACAAGGGAGGGAAAAGGTAGCATTAAAAATGAAAAGAATCTTGTATATACACACTGTTAGAAACCTGCTAAGATGAATGTTTGCCAGCATCCAAATAAATCATTGTTCCACAAAAATAAAACGTATCTGACTACACTGAATAGATAAAAGCCTCAACTTTTACATCAATGTTGGAAAGAGAAAAATATGCTTTCAGATGAGGGTTGGGGAATGACCAAAGAACTAAGTAAAGAAAAGAGAGAGGGAAGCAAATGAGAACTGCTAGACTAAAAGGCTAAACAGAGTAAGATACATGTTTATATGTAGAAAATGGAGTTGATTTAGTTAAAAAACAAACCAGAAAATAAGGGGGCGGGTAGTAAAGATGCATCTCTTCTCAATTCCTATCAGCTCTTTATTTACGACTCTTCATTATTTGCTCACTTTATTCTAAATTCACCAAGTCTTGTTATTAATTATATTTGTTGCTAATTTAGTGAGAACAGTAAGAAGGAAAAATAGATGCATTAGAAAAGATGCTGATCAAACACCGAGGCAGCCAACTGCTCCCAAGACATCTTTTTGGGACTGAATCAAATGCTGCCTTAAAATCTATAAATACCATGTAGAATTTGGAGACACAGGCTACCTTTCAGCCAAATGTTGTATAATTAAGTAGTGGTGCCCCAAAACAGTTTCTGTCCTTCTCTATGCAAATATGGCCACCATCCTTTCTACTTCCCAACTGAGTATGAGTTGATCTTTACAGGCTCTTGCACCACTGGACAAACTTACCATTAACTATGGAAAACTAAAACAAACAAAAAAACTAAAACTAAAACTAAAAAAACCCTAAAATTATGGTATTTTCAAGAGGCTCCTGCAGTGACAACATGGACAACTCCGAAGTGTTATAATCAGTATACTCTTAATGTACCATTCTCTATGGCTGGTGGTTAGGCTTTTCATTTATTTGTAGAATCTAGTTCTTTCCTTCTCTTCTGCCTTTCCATTTAATGTTGAAGAGAAACCATGTTTTAGAGAGAAATGAAACACACCAACTGACCATCTGTAGAAAATCAGTTCCATGACATTAGAATCACAAATTCCTCCACTTCTTTATTTAGAATCAAAGGTTAGAAGTGACTTTAGAGGTTACCTTATTCAAATCCCTGGCCATTGCAGGTTCCACTACAGCATCTCCAAGAAATGATCATCTATCTTCTGTTTGAAGACCTCCAGCAAAGACCTTCATGTGACAGTCTGTAGCACTGGCTGATAGCTTGTACATTCAGGAAAAAAAATATTGACATATGGCCTGAACTAAGTTCCTTATAGTTTTAATCCACTAGTTCTGGTACTGCCCTTTGGGGCAATAGAAATAACTCTTTTATTTGGAAATCTCTCCTACAGTATATTTGAAGATGCTATCCTATCTCCCTTCTGTCATCTCTTCAGCAAGCCAGGCATATACGTTTCCATTAAGTGTTCCTCATAGGACTTGGTTTCCTGATCCCTCACCATCCTGATACCTCCTTTCTGAACTTGCTCCTTACCCTATTGTATAACAAAGAGTGTAAGCAAAGTGAACATTTTTGTATAACTCAAAACACTGGATGTCAAATTTCCTGATTCAAATGTGGTTGCTTTGGGGGATTCTGTTTCACTTGAATAAGTCATAGATTTGATCCAAAGCAACTTGCTTTTGTTTGGAATACAGAGTGTGGTCAAACGTGATGTACAGCACTCCTGACAACATCATTAACATTAAAGGTTTTGCAGCCCATAGATTCTGGGCACTAAGGTATGAAGGCAGTAGCTATTTCTAAACACCCTAAGACAGAGAGATTGTGAGATTTCTGTTTGACTCTTTGAAAATGATCCTGGTCTCTCATGCTACTGATAGCCATCGCTTGAGGGTTCTATCAGAGATCTAAAGTTTAATTTTGTTTAGTAGGACCCATACTAGAGAATAAATTGTCACTTTGAAGTGAACCTCCTCCATGTTACAGTTAGAGGGGGATCAAAACATATTTATTTTCCAAAGCTTTTTAATGCTACTGGTTCAGCATTTGTGATTTATACCTGTTAGGTTTTAGTGTTGCTTTTTATGGATGTTATTATATACCACCCAGAGCTGTTTAGGAAGTGGACACAGTGCAATTTTTCTAAATAAAAGCTGTCAATTGAATTGGAAAGGATATTAACTTGATTCTAGTAATAGGTATTTTTTATTCCAGAAACAGTTCTCAGCAGCTTCATCAAATCAATGTGACACTGAGGATATTATGGAATTTCTCTTTACTGCTTGATTTCCAATATATCATCCACTATAAGCTTCACTATACACCCTATAAACTAGGGTTCCTTTAATAAGTGTTCCCAAGGATTTCTGTAACAATAATCATAACAATAATCATAACTACCCATTTTAGAAATTCTATCAGTAGTCCATAATTTTCCATATCAATGTAAATAAAAGATAAAGTCATGTCCAGAGCAAATTTCATAAATCCAAAAAAAAATTATTATCAGGAACAGAAAAACAGAAACAGAAACAGAAACAGAAACAAAAACACATATTTCAAGCCACTAAGAACGTATGCTTACCATGATTTATTGGACCAAAAATAAGCCCTCAGAGTGGTTTGCATTCCCCACTACTCATTCATCCCATACTGATGTTCCCCTCTTCTGATTTTGGATGTTTTGTATATTTGTACACAAATAGTTTCAAATACTACTGTACAGGAATAAAAAGCTGGGTATAATTTCATTGATTATTTGTATCCTTTCAACATCATTTTTTTTTCTATTCCAGAGAATGGAAATGTCAATCATTTGTTTAGTGTTGGATTGTCTAATTATAGGATTTTCTTCACTTCCTCTCCTCCCCTTTATGCATAAAGAAAAAATCCATATATTAACCATAAAACTTTAATGAAATTCTATTTATATAATTTTGTTCATTATCTCAAAATTTAATCTATTTTAAGTCATATTTAATACATGTATAAATGAAGTAGAAGAGTGCTGGTGACAAAGATCACATCTCATATATTTTCATTGGCTATGTTATTTTCATAATAGAAGATAGTAAGATGCTACTTAAGATCTCTATGGGCAGATCCACAGTTTCTGCTTGGACCATCGCCAGTAGAGATACTCACTGCTTGCTAAGAGTTACAAATGTACTCTATGCCCATGTTTTACCACTTACATTCAAAATGCATTTTTATGACCTAAGCGAACTTAAGCCTTTCAGAGTGGATGGTATCCAGTGCTTCATTCCATTCTAGCAGCAGGCCCATCTCTGATTTTCTATAGTGCCTGGTATGTCTCCTCCAGCAGCTGGTTGCTGCCCTGACAGCCTTTTGATTCTGATCTACTGGACTGGTATGTTTCCTGCATTTAAACCATCATCATCATCATCATGCACTTGATCTAACAATGGCCCATGAAGTCAATAAACTATCCTCAATTTATGCCCCATTTAACCATTACAGATGCCAGTGAGAACCTTTTGGTTTGTGCCCAGGTTGGGTAAAGCATGCTCTGTTGCTTTCCCATCTCCTACTGCAAAGCTTCCCTCCCCATTCCTTTTTTTAAAAAAAACATATTTAAGTTGTAACACAGAAATGTTGCTGCTTTGTTCCTATGAAGCTGAACTATCAGTTCTTCCTTGTTACAAAATGTCCATGGACCTACAGGAACCAAAGAACCAGCAGCTTCTTGATTGCTTTGATCACTGTAACATCAGAGCCTAATGCTGGAATAAGGGGGAAAAGAAAAGGTCTGCTTTAATGCCAGTGGAGATAATGTGGGAAAGGGGTGTGCAAGAAGGAAAGGAAAGGCATGGGAACTAATGAGAGAGGAATAATCTCTAAAAGAAAAAGACAGGCACTGGTAGATTGGTCCACAGAGGAGCCAGCCAGTGAGGCTTGCCTTCCTTGCTCAGATGGGAAGGACAAGAAGCAGGAGAAGGACATGTCAAGTCTTGCAGTGATCATACTCCAGACTGAGCACCAACCCAGCCCTGTTGCCAAAGTACTGCTGTCCAGACTGAAGCTGGCCAAGAAGCAGATGTGAGCAGCATAAGAAAGAAGCCGCTTAGCCTCCAGTGTGGAATTGCCCTGAGAAATTGCAGAGATCATTGACAATTTTGGAGCTAATTCTCATCAATGTGCTCTTAATACTGAAGCTATTATTTTGTCTTGTGAGCTCAGGATAGGACTTCTCCAGAGACATTGTGCTTCTCTGGGCTCAGTATGAAAAAATAAACTGCAACTAAATTGAAACAGGACAAAATTGTTACTTCATGTTTCAGGATGATATACCTGTTCTGGAATGAGTTTCACTCTACCTTGAGGAACAGATTTGCAGTTGTTTTTTACGAATGTAGCAGTGAAGAACATGGGGACAAAGATGGTGAAGCTGCATTATTTCTGATGCATTATTAATTATCCTAAGAAAAATAACATGTACATGTCAGGATTCATTTGAAAGTTCAGCAGTGTATTAACTTACTTAACAACTGTCAAACCATGAAGCTTACTCAGTGTCACTGATTGTTTCCCAAAGATAATTCACTGTCTACAAGTTCTGCTAATTGCCTTGAATGAAAATCATTTCTAATGATGAGAGATATAACACATGGATAAGTTGACTGTATTTCAACATTCATTTACATTTGTTGTTCCTAACTGAAGTTAATTGTAATAAATGTGTCAGACTCTTAAACTAACGCCCTGACATAAGCAGTACAAATGTATGTATGCTGCCATGCATACATATAAAGTTTCATCTCCTTCATTTTTAACAGGAGATGAAACTTTATCACATTCACTTTCTATTATTAGAGATTATCACTAACAATTGATAAGTAGAAGCCACATCTGAAAATAAGCTAAATTTCTCACCATCTCAGAAAGAGAAGGAATGAGGTAGAGATGGTGTCTCAGTCCAATGGTTTCCAAATATGGATTAGATTAACTTCTTTTTGAATGGGATGGAAAAAATATATTATTTCCTTAAAGAAGATTGTTAGTCTATTGGCAAATGTTAAATAACATGATCACTTTTTTATAATCTGTGGGGGGAAAAAGTGAACATCACACACACACACACACACACACACACACATTTAGGGGTCTAATTTCCACAGAAATAATTTGTTGAGAGTTGCAGGTCAATGCGGGTGGGGCTTATGAAAGCAGTGAACAGGGACACACATAAAAGTGGGTGGGGCACTTTTTGCTCTTTCTGTCAGGTTTCCCCCCACCCCCATTCTTACTGCTGTCAGACATCTCCATCAGTGGCTTGCAAATTAAGCCAATAGCTACAAGAGGACCTGTAACAATCCCTTCTAGAGATCCTCTGAAGCTTTTCCTATTCCGGTGACACAACCATGGGTATTTTATTTAGGTAATTACTATGATTTTCAGCTGTAGCCCACTCTGACAAAGTAGAATCATCCCATAATAGGGCTGGGCTAGAATGGAAGGCACAGTTTTAGCAGTTTGGGCAGAAATGTTAACACTTTGCCCATCCTGTGGAACAAGGAGGAAAGAACACTTTTCATCCTATAAATCTCCACTCTGATATGCAAGGAGGATCTTATACCATTGGAAGTTTTAGCTAATAGGCACATATTTTTTTATTTCTTTAATATATTTTCTATCCCTTTATTATTTTTATAAATAACTCAAGGTAGCGAACATACCTAATACTCCTTCCTCCTCCTATTTTCCCCACAACAACAACCCTGTGAGGTGAGTTGGGCTGAGGGAGAGTGATTACACTAAGCCATGATGTAAATTGCCCAGTTTCAATATATGCATTGTGAAAACCAAGTCATTGTGGTTCAGCTTCTGGGTTATCATGTCGGGCAAACCCAGAGAATTGTGGCTCATTCAAAGAAACCTAATTAAACAATTATATCTCAACATTTTATGTGAAACCAGTCATGGTTGTCCTTCAGTTGTCTCTCCAGCATGGGGATATTCTTACTCAGGGATGTCCAAATGGAGTGTCAAAGATGTCAAGATGATGATTACATCATTAAGGCCCCACTGCTTTTTATGTGCATTGCACATGAGCTTCAATTGTGTGGTTGTAGCTGCCATCTTGATTTTTTTTTACCTCCCTTGCAGACACCCCTGCTATTACCAAATGAAGTTACTCCTGAAACCAGAAGGAAGTTTTCATCTGAAAGCAGCCCACGGTTGTAAAAAGCTTACAAAAATATTAGTGAGGTGCAAAGGAAAGGGTGTCATGTCCTACAACTGTAATAATGAAGCAGCATTGTAGCCCTTTGTCATTTAAACAATCTTGTACTGTAGAAGCCTTCAGTCAGACCACTGTTTATTATTTCTTTCATCCATCTTTTTTTCTACACTGCTTTATCATGCAGCTTTCTCTTATATGTTTGGAACTGTTGCTGGAAACCATCAACACTGATGTAGCCATCAATAAATCGTTCAATATCTTTAAATGCATATGGATTGCAAAGATTCAGCAAGTATTTGAAGAGGATTTATTCTCTCAACTTTGTGCTCAGCATGTCAAAAACACTGAGTTCTCTGTAATCAGAATGCCCTAGAAATAGCTTTTGTGCATATGTCGGCAGGATTCAAATTCTTAAAGAACCATGAAAAAGTTGAAGATGATTGATCTGATTTTGCATGGTTGAAATGAAGGGTTCTCTTTGTCATTGTCAGTTTGATAGAACAGGAAAGTTGCAGAATTAATGTTTCTCAAAGCAGGTTTTTCTCACAAAAGGATAGGTGGTAGGCATAGCATAATTTTTTTCCTGGTATTCTAGAAATGTGGGATTTATTTATGTACAAAAGAAATGCCTTCATTGTTTCATTATATCTGTATTCATTTTTTTCCTAGAACAGTGCTTTTCTCTCTCTCCCCCCCCCCCCCAGTGATGGGAATAATAATGACTAATTATGTATTGTTGCAAAAGTATATATCTTGCAATGCTTCTTGGTAGAGTATAATCTTGCTCCATTTATTATAAAGGTCAAGAACTAAAAATATTGGGTTTTAACAGGGAAAACAACACTCAAATTTGTCACTGAATGCACCTCATACAGGTAGTCATCACTTAACAACCATTCGTTTAGTGACAGTTCACACGATGGTGCTGAAAAAACCAACTTATGACTGGTCCTCACACTTATGACTGTCACAGCATCCCCACAGTCACATGATCACGGTTTGGGCACTTGGTAACCAGTTTGCATTTATGACCATCACAGCGTCCTGTGGTCACGTGATCGCTATTTTTTACCTTCCTGGCTGGCTTCTGGCAAGGAAAATCAATGGGGAACTGCGTTATTCACTTAACGACCACATGGTTTGCTGAACGCCCATGGTAATTTGCTTAACGACCACTGCAAAAGAGGTTGTAAAATTGGGTTGGATTTGCTTAATGACTGCTTCTCTTAGCAACCAAAATTTTGATCCCAATTGTGGTCATTAAGTGAGGACTACCTATAATCTGGAAGGAAGGGCATGCAAATATTATGGAGCTAAACTGTTGCAACAATTACAGGCTACTGAAGACCCAGATACTTAGACTTCATTAAAGTTTCCCCAAGAATAGTGGAAGACCTGCTTCACAGTAAGTCTTTTCAATGCCTTAATAATAATTTCAATACAGGAAACATACACAGCCCATCTTGTATTTACCGGCTATCTTGGCATTACCTTTCTGCAAGTTTAGACGATTTTAGAAGGGAAAGAATGATTGTCTCCCTATTTTATATTTAGAAGAAACTCCAGAAGCTCCCTGCAGTACCTAACTACATCTCTGAGAGAGCCAGCTTGATCTCTGATATATGTGCTCCAAAATATTCAGATATTGGACACTCAGATGCCTACAGTACTGGCTAGTATAGATCAGAAGCAGTTTTACCACACAATATCATCAATCAATCAAGCAAAAGTGATTAAGATTGGGAAGTAAGATTTACAACTACACTGGCAAAGAGTTTTCAATTGATTTGGACAACTAAAATACAGAGTTATAGAGATCAAAAGACACTCAGGGGTGGTTAAAAAGCTAAGAACAATGTCATTGTATAACTGCTGCTATCCATCTGGAGAGATTTCAGGTTGAAATTACTTTCTTTGTTACATTCTTCGATTCTTTTATAAAAACAGGATTTTTTGTTTGCACCTTTTAAAGATGAGCTTTTTCTTCTTTTTAGCATGATCATTCTTGACTGTGTGTTTCTTTTCTTGAGAACAACAGCACTTTTTCTTGTTGGTATGAATATTCAAGCTGTACATCTAGGAATGATAGAGTTGCTGCAAAATTTATCTGTGTTGCTATTCATAAATGTATGAGGAAAAGTGGATTAACTGGATTATTAAATGAGCATCACCTTTGGTTGGCAAAGGGCACTGAGTTCAATGATAGAGCACATATGTTGTGGGAAGAAGATCCCAGAGGTGATACCTGGCATTTTCAGTTAGGACTGATGAAGATATTTCCTTGAAATGCTTGATGGCTATTATCAGAAAACTGTAGTCAGTACTGAACTAAACAGACAATAGTATAATGATAAAAGTATACTATAATAATATGAAATATATATATATATGTTTCTAATATGAGTATTTCCCAACAATGCATTACTCCCTTCCAGGACGTTCCATGGTCATGTGATTTGACATTTTCCCTGTTTTTTAGCAGCTGAGCTAATATATTTCCAGTTCACCTATAGCATGGGTTCCTACATTTTTTGCCATCACACCTCCCTTTAGTGTAATCTTAATCTACACACCTCCCCTAAAAATCCAAACACCAAACTGAACACAAATGAACAATGAAAACAATACAATGAAACTTCGGGAAAGGTGGATTTGTTGTAACAATGTGTGGTGGATTTCAAGTAATGCTGCTGGTTCTCAGGAAGGAGGGAGCACATCCCAAGGAGGAGGACAAGATAAAAGGAGACACAGTCCAGAAATGGAATGTGGGAAAACTAAGAGGTTCAGAATAGCCTCGCCTTAGAGCCTTCCCAGATTATTTCCCCTTAGGTTGGCTAGAGTAGCTTTAGTCTGGCAAGATTCTGTCTGTACAGTGTGAGCAAATAAAGAACTGAAGTTTGTCTGGACTGATTCTCTGATGTTCTTGGGGTGGGCCTGACATCAATCTTCCCAGACTCTCACGGGCCCGTTCACCGTTGTGAGACAGGTAAACCCAGTAGCTTTTTGTTTGCAACTGCCAGTTTCTATGAAGGTCATACACTGTGAAACTAGTTTTGCCTTTGGGGGGACACTGCAGCTGCATACCGTTTGTGCACAGGCCGTATCCCCACCTGCAATAACTCTGCCTCAGCCCATCTCCTAGATCCTGAGCTTCCGCTATGCTAGCAGGGATTTCATGAGGAAAGATGACTTGCTAGCTTTATAACTTTTTAGCCCTTTCCTCTCAAAGGAATAACTTGGATTCTTTAGCAGACAACCAAATAAATGTGATGTTAAGTAAGGTGTGGGTGGAATGTAAGTAATTTTTTTCGCATGGCTCTGGAGCTGAGGGATTTTTGTTGTGGCATGACCTGTGGTACATCAGAATCAGGAAGCAAGTTTTTCCTCCTCCTCCTCCTCCTCCTCCTCCTCCTCCTCCTCCTCCTCCTCCTCCTCCTCCTCCTCCTCTTCCTTTTCCCCTTACTGTGAAATTAGTGGCAGTGAGGATACTCATACGTTGTCTTGAAATCCTTTTGAGGGAGTGGAAGTTGAGCTAATACGTAAATGTGTACCAGATGACTAGATAACATTAAAAACAGTTGCTACCAATAATTATGTTCCAAGGAAACTCGGAACAGCTTAATACAAAGACTTTTTGTGATCAGGCTAAAAGCATGATCAGGTTTTATAGATAGTGGAAAAATGCACATGCGGAACACAAAAGGAAAATGGGAAGACATTGTTATTTGTAAATGGTAGTAAAAGGAAGTGATGCCAATGAGTCATATTGCCCTTGCTTCAGTGTTCAACAAAGGTGCTAACTGGATGATAGTACAGCTGGAATGTTGTATTTACAGCTACATCTATCCCAGCACTTTTAAAGAAAGTGCTGGATCACCTGATCCTTGGAACTTAGTCTTTATTTTATCTTGCCTATCCGGTGCAATGACACCCAAATAAAATTGTTTTGCATACTTTTCTTGATGGGCAAGCCAACAATTCTCCTATCCCAAGGACATCATACTAGCTGTATGTTTATTCTTGGCATAATAATGAGCAATTTCCTTCCAGACATAACCATGTCCATAAAGTTCCCCTAGATATTTTTCAAAAATAAAGCATCCTTGTTTCATTTGATTTGATTACTTGATCTCAAAAATGCCCTTTTCAATAATAACGTAAATAGTGAATCTATTACTTCTCATTTACTAGAGCTCATAATCAGGCTCTTCTAAGAAATAGAGAAAATCATTGCCATTATCAGCAACGTAATTATTATATCTCTAGGGAACAGTACCTGCTGGTGAACCACAGTTTTTAATAATTATTTAATAACAGTTTTAATACTTATGGCAAATCAAGAATTTCAACACTACATGATCAACTTTCCCCCATGTTCCTGTTTCTTCTTCATCTAGGTTTTCCCTGTTGAATAGTATCATAACAAGAATAGTTGGTCCTCTCGTGTCTTCCTCTACCTTCAGAAAGTAAGTCAAGAATTTCCTGGAAGGGCAGGGCTTAGCAGAGTTTGTCTGCCAATAGATATTGGGGTGATTAAAATTCCCATAATTATGACTTTAATTATGACATTTTAAAATATCTGCAATTGGCTTATAGAAGGCATCATCCTGAACATCTACTTGGTTCAATGAAAGTAAAAAGTACTGTTTAACTTGCCATCTGCTAACCAAATATTCCCTATAATATGGCCAAGTTCACTTACTGAATTTTTGAGCATGAATGGATATTTTTAACACAGAGTGCAACTCCTATTCCATTTCTATTGTTTCTGTTTCTTTTGAACAAATTCAAGCAAAATTATTTCAGCTGCTGTCTTTGTATATAAATTTTATTTATTTATTTATTTATTTATTTATTCATTCATTCATTCATTCATTCATTCATTCATTCATTCATTCATTCACTATCCCACCTTTATTATTTTTATAAATAACTCAAGGCGCCAACATAGCTGATATGCCTTTCTCCTCCTCTTTTCCCCAGAACAACAACCCTGTCAGGTGAGTTGGGCTGAGAGAGAGTGACTGGCCCAAGGTCACCCAGCCAGCTTTCATGCCTAAGGCAGGACTAGAACTCTCAGTCTCCTGGTTTCTAGCCTAGTGCCTTAACCACTAGACCAAACTGGCTGTCTTTATATAAACTCTATCCTTCACTTGCTATATGGGGATCATTCCACCGGATTTGTGTTATACTTATTAAATCAAATTTGCTTTCCTGTACTTAGAGTTCAGGCTTATCTTATTTATTTCCTATACTTTGAGGATCAGTGTATACACCATGAAGGCCATGAACTTTGAGCCAGTTTTCTTCCTGATACTTGAGTGATTTAAAAGACCCTATTACAGCAACATTGCTATTTTCTTCCATAATGCAGAGGTTTTTATCTGAAGTCCTTATTTTAGGATATTTATCTCAAACCCACACAGGATTCAATTTATAGCCTTCCTGATTAAAGACACCATTCCTGGCTGAACATATTTTTGCTAGTCTTTGTAAGGCACAACCTATCTCATGCCAGCAATCCATCATCTATAACTCAAACTATGGATCCATAAATGAAATCTTAACCAGAGTTTCACTTGCAGTATTTGTCTTTTTCTAAAAAAATTTCCATGATACTAGAAGAATAGATGAGAAGTTTATATGAGTACCCAGCATCCATAGCAAGCAACAATGACTTCAAAATAATGATAAATGTATCATGATGTCGTTGTGCAAATGGCATTATTATGCAATGAAGCCATGATGTGTCATGGAAGGTCATAAAGTTTGTTTGTTTGTTTGTTTGTTTGTTTGTTTACAGGACTTATATCACCACCTATCTCATATAATGACTCTAGGCAGCTCACAGCAATCCATAAAAAACAGTTACAAACAAAAGTACCCTTCCCCCCAGGCGCCAGACAAATCATCCTCACAGCTCATCCCTATCCTAGCCCAATGCTTGGGGGAAGATTCAGGTCTTCACAGTCCTCCAGAAGGCTAAAAGGCTAGGGATCCCTTGGATCTCAGGTGGAAGGCTGTTCCAAAAGGCTGAGGGTGGGCACTGAGAAGGCGTGCCTCTGAGGTCCCATCAGATGACAACATTTAACGGAGGGGACCTGGAGTGCGCACATCCTATCTAACCTAATAGGATGGGCAGATACCCTAAGGGAGAGGCAGTCCTGCAAATAACCTGGCCCTGTGCCATGTAAGGCTTTAAAGGTGGTAACCAGCATCTTGAATTGCACCCGGAAAATAACTGGAAGCCAGTGCAGCTCACACAACAGTGGTGTTACTCAGGTGAACCATGGGGCACCCAAAACTGTATGTTCTGCTGCATTCTGGACCAGTTGCAGCTTTCAGATGGTCTTCAAGGGCAGCTCCATGTAGAGCACGTTGCAGTAATCCAAACGGGATGTGACCAAGGCATAGGTGACCGTGAGCAAGGGTTCCCGGTCCATGAATGAGTGCAACTGGCACACAAGATGGATTTTTGCAAAGGCCCTCTGGCCACTGCTGCCACCTGGTCTTGCCACGTGAGCCAAGAGGACCTCTAAATTGCACACCATATCTGTGCAGGGGAGTGTTGCCCCATCCAGACTCAAAGCTGTCAACTCTCCTGACCCCAGAGCAGGGCCGCAACTAGGGGGGGCAAGCGGGGCATGTGCCCCGGGAGCCATGCTGGGAGGGCGCCAAAATACCTCTTTTGATGGCCAGCCCTGAGGGAGGCCCGTGCTCCTGCCGCTGCCGCCACCTGTGAAGAGGCCCACCGGGGCATTGCGTGGCTGGGCTCATCCGCTCCCCGGGGCTGGCCACGTGCTCCGGGATGGCCGCAGGGTATCTGCACACATCACAAGCTAATGGGTTGAGTCAACAGAGAGTTGTTTTGATTTCTCATGTACTGAGTCACAAATTTTAACTCAGCTACATTCCCTCTGTTCTTATTTACTATCCAGTCTCTGGTTCTACTGAGTTTCTTTTTCTACAAATGAAGACTGAGAGCCCATACCTCCTGTAAGGACTGAAAGCTTTTTCTGAACTCCAGGGATACAAAATATTTTCTAGATTTGTTCCTTTATTGAATTTTGGTGTTTATATAATTTTGGGGTAGATTTGTTCCTTTTTTTGATTTTCTTTCTTATGAAGAATTCTTCTCCGGTCAGTTCCTGTAATAGGAGCTCCTTAGTTTGTTCTTTCAAATCTTTTCATGTCTCTCATCAGTTGAAGAATGACAATCATAAAATCCAAATTTTAAAAACTATAATCAAAAAACATCAGCGGTATTATTATGCACTGACTGGTTTATGCTGTGAGCTATAAGTGACAACCAGTGGTGTTTGGTTATTTTCTCTTTGAGCTTTAAACAGCCACATGTTTCTTTACTAGTTTTGGTGCAATAGATCAATGAAACTTAGTCTATTTCCAGAGTGACAAAGAAGATGGTTTGGATCCTTCAGTAATAGGATGCATTTCTGAGATTAGGGACTCCTGGCAACAGATATGCTGCATATCATGAAATCTGGAAGTAGGATTTGGAAAGTACCTTGTATTTGGAAAGTACTTTTCAGACCTGATCCAGTGGATTCCTGTGTAGGAGGGAGAACAGAGTGGGAATATTGTTAAAGTATTTGGTAAAGGTATTCTATGTAGAATCAAGCGAATGGTATTTCTACACTATGAATCTAGCCTGGAAAGTGGAAATTTCCAAGTCCCTCTGTTGCAAGCACTTTCCCATAACAAAAAGCTCATAAACAACAGGTGCTGTTCTCTAGCCAAAACAATTAAAGTTATCAGTCCTTTTCCCATGAGAATAGAGTCTCGAGGGAAAGCCAATATGCAACACCGCCACCCCATGGCGGTTTATAGTAAGTACAACTGTTGCTAAAATGTTAACCTGAAAAGTAACCTTAGCCCATACTAGCCAATCAGAATTGTGTACCATGGGTATAATTCAGCTATGAACCATGGGTATTCATCTCACTTATGTTTTTCCTATGCTTCTTCTATGTAGACTGCTATCTACATGTACTTGTATCTGAACTGTAACTATGCCTGGTCTTTGCACACACCATGATGTTTTCTTTCCATTCTGGTGATGGAACTCTGAGTATGCTTTGTTTTTTCCTTTTTGCAATAATGCACTATACATCCATTATTGCCTTATGCTATCAATAAAGATATTGTTAGCCTTACAACACGTTGTTTGGATTACTTCAAGCCTGGAATCCCAATAGCCACCATCACCCCACAAATATATTATATTTTGATGCTGAATGGAACATGGCTGGGAAGGCTATGTATATAAATACAGAAGGAATATGTCATCGTACAGACCCAAGGATTTAGTGTCTTTACACAAGTGAACAAAGGATGGGGAACAAACAGGAAGAATAATTTAAAAGTAGTGGATTTCATTTGGCCATCAAGAAAATATTTCCTAAGGGAATTGCTTTTCAGTGATGCCTTGGGAGGTGGTAGAATCTGTTAGATGATGGTGGCCTTTGGGGTTTCAGGCTTGAAGTAATCCAAACAACGTGTTGTAAGGCTAACAATATCTTTATTGATAGCATAAGGCAATAATGGATGTATGGTGCATTATTGCAAAAAGGAAAAAATCAAAGCATAAGCAGAGTTACATCACCAGAATGGAAAGAAAAACATCGTGGTCTGTGCAAAGACCAGGCATAGTTACAGTTCAGATACAAAGTACATGTAGATAGCAGTCTACATAAAGAAAGCATAGGAAGAACATAAGTGAGAATGAATACCCATGGTTCATAGCTAAAATATACCCATGGTTCAGAATTCTGATTGGTTCATATGGGCTGGGCAACTTTTCAGTTTACAGTTGTTGTACTTACTATAAAGCATCACACGATGGCAGTGTTGCGCATTGGCTTTCCCTCAAGATTCAGTTCTCCTGGGAAAAATACTGATAACGGTTTGTTTTGGCTAGATAGACAAGCACCTGTTGTTTACTCTTACAGCAGAAACGCTTGGAAATTTCCACTTTCTGGCCAGATTCATAGTGAAGAAAATGCCATGCGTTTGATTCTGCATAGCATAACTTTACCAAATAACTTTAACAGAATCTCCTTTGTGTTTGAGCAGAGACTGGATGGCCATCTGTCAGGGATGCTGCAATAGGAGATTCCTGATTTGGGTCATACTAGATGATTTCCCAAGTTCCCTTCCATTCTATGCTTCTCATCACTTTTTGGACTTATATTTAAAAGAAATTTATCTGCTGTGCAAAATCGGCTTGGCCTTCAATGAAAAAGAGGTTGGCAATTGAGAATCTATTTTAGAAAGTCTTGTACTTCATGTTTAGTATGACTGTCTTCTGACCATGTCATTTTCATTATCAGCCTTTATAGCTGAAAGTATATAAAGCAGATAATTATATTTAAACTACTGCCTGTGCCTGACTTATTATACTGATAGCTTGTGTTTTTCAAAGCCATGCACTGATGAATCAGCTGTGACCTTCTTTCCCAAATGGACAATAATTTTCTTTAATCAATTAGGGATGACATAATATTTTGCATGTAACAAGGGCATCAGCCAAAGTATTTATCAACTGCAAAACTACTGTCTTCAGTCAAGCATAAATGTGCCCTGCACCAAGAAAAATAATATGCATACATTCCAAAACATGCTTCATTGCACACATTTCTGATTGGAAAATAAACTGGTATTTCATGCAGAATTCCTAGTATGGGATCACCACATCCTGTGATAGAAGTGGCATATATAGTTTCTGCTTTAGTTCAATGCACAGGGATTGAATATCACAGTAAATCAGGGGAATGCAAACTTTTGGGATGGAGTTATGTCGATGAAGGTTCTCAGTCATCCAGGTGGAACAGTCTGTGGCTTGAATCATGTCAACTGGATTTCTATTTTCTCAGTGGAAACGTTTCGCTCCTTATCCAAGGAGCTTCTTCAGTCGATTGGACTGAAGAAGCTCCTTGGATAAGGAGTGAAACGTTTCTACTGAGAAAATAGAAATCCAGTTGACATGATTCAAGCCACAGACTTTTGGGATGGAGGGCAGATTTAGAATGTTGAGACCACATCATGGGAATTGCCAGAAATAAACCTGTTGAGAATGTTCCCTGCCACTGCTCTACATTGTCATGTTACTTTCTATTCCCACCCAGCTTCGGTTTCTCTATTTCACTTGATTAAGTGGACCCAAAATGGCTATCATCACAGCCATATATGCCTTTGAGATCTGTGTGGGATCTATAGGCATTTCGGGGAAAGAAGATTATGCTGGAGGATGGCATGTGGATTTGCAGCAAGTCATTTCCAAGTTATTATTATAATTCAATTAAAAGGTTGTACTAAAAAAATAAGGTCTACTGAAAAAATGGGTCATGCAGATGCCAGTGGTGCTTATCCCTGCACTAAGCTATGGTTTATTAATCAGATTGGTTAAACAAACTATAAAACTCTGCTTCACATCTAATACTAAGCCATAGAGCATACTTTAGAAGGATATTGGCTAAAATATCATGTTAGACCAAAATGTCTTTAGCATAAAGTAACTGAAGGTTTAAATCCTGCTCCTACTAGACATCCAGGCTAGTTTGTATTTTCAAAAGATTTCTGTATGGATCCGTGCAATAATTTCTGCCAAACATGAAACTGCATTTTAAAGAAGCTAGATTTATTTTGTCCTTGGACATATTCAATTTGTATTCATTTCAGAGTTTACTCTGTTAATTGGAAAGGGTTATAAGATTAATAACTAGCCATTCCTAATGTATGCAATGGACTGTAAGTTGGAGTTGATGATTTCCCCCCCAAAGAGACTTTAATGATTAGTTCATACAAATTGCAGCCAAGACATCTTTGCTACCCTTCAGCTCTAGCATTTATCCTTATGATACCATGTTTAATTTTCAATTAAGTATAAAAATACCAAACAAATTATGGTACTGTAATTTCTAGGGAACAGGAGATTTAATTGTTCAAGGGAATGTTATAAAACTGAGACATAGCATGATTATGGGAGTAAACCAGTCCATAGCATGATAGTCAGGCCCGCAACTAGGGTCTGTGTCACCTGGGGCAAACATGGATTCCATGCCCCTCCACAGGGTTGAGTCCCTCGTCCCCTGTGTGGAACAGCAGTGCAGCAGGATGGGGGGAGGAAGGGGACCCTCCCCATCCCTGGGGGTGCCGGGGCTCTCACCGGCTGGCATAAATGGGGCAGGAGAGGATGCCAGGGGCAGCCCCGGCACAGCTGACAAACACCGCCTTCCCCCCAGGAGTGCCCCCACTGGCCCACTGCACAGCCCAGCAGCTCGGTGGCTGCTCCGGGCAATGGAGGTGGGCCCCCCGGAGCATCGGAGCAGCTGGACCACCCTGTGCCTTCCTCCTTCCGCGGCGAGCACCGGTGAATCAAGCGTGGGAAGAGGCACCTCTGCAGAAGCGCTCAGCTTGGCTGCCGGGGCACGCCTGCGCAGAGGCAGACTAGGATTGAGGGCGGTGCTCAGCGGACACGGATTGGCTGTGGCCTCGGCCAATGGCGAGCATGTGTGAGAGCCGCTTGGCCTTCTTGGGGCAGGGGGTGGGCTGGTCGGCCTGACTCCATGCTGCCCCACAGCCAATCTCCACCGGTGGGGGCAGTTCCCTGCTGTTGCATGCTGCACCCTATCAGCGATTGCTGTCAACATGACACATGGTATTCAAGTGCCAGGAAACAGTCAGTATACAAATACTATTTGTCATTTTGGCATCCCCCCAGTGTGGCGCCCGGAGCACATGCCCCGCTTGCCCCCCCTAGTTGCAGCCCTGGTGATAGTACACTTGGTTTGGGCATGGAGGGTCAGGATATACAGATGTGCCTGCTCCTTTGCACATGATGAGCTACAGTTGCTACACTAGAGTATATACCCAGTGAAGATACATACGATAAGCAATAATAATTAGAGGTATACTTTAAACCATACTCCTATTTTTTTTCCAGCTTATCTAAGTCATTAAACTGAAATTGCAGTTTTCAAAGCAAAATGGCTGCCATGGCTGCCAGAAAATACCTCAATCGGGCAAATTGGTTACCTTTTCCTGATTTACGTTACCCAGTGATTTCCAATGACACCCTTCATTTTTACCTTTCTCAATGCAAAACTGTACTGATGCATGCTAGCTTGGGGGATTCTGGGAGTTGAAGTACACATGTCTTAAATTTGCTGAGGTTGAAAAACACTGCTCTTGCTGAACATTCCTGTATTATCTCTGAGAAATGCTGAAAATGGGTGAATGGCCAGGTGGCTGGAGGAATTGTCCCAGTCTTCAAAAACTATAGTGATCCCAAAAGTATAGACTAATCAAAACCATCAATCCAATTGAAAAAGTTCACCTACTACATATAACATAATGTGTTTCAATTGTTTCCTTTTCTTCTGCTTTGTGTTTTGTTTCATTTTTCCCCTCTTTTTTCCTCTTTTCCCTTTTTCTCTTTCATTTTTGTATATTAAAGGAATGTATGTGTATATCTTTTTTGAAAAGAAAATATTTTGGTATGAGTTTTAAACACATTCAACCTTGACTACACAGAATAATACTGACTAGACCAGGGCTTTCCAAAGTGCCGCCGCTGGCGACACACCCAGCGGCGGCGGCGGCGGCGACACGCGCGTGCATGGCGACGGCGCGGGGGGGCGTGCGGCGACACGCGCGCACGGCGGCGGCGCAGGGGGGCGTGCGGTGGCGCGCACGCACGGTGGCAGCGCGGGGGGAGTGTGCGGCGGCGCGCGCGCACGGCGGCGGCGCACATGCGCACGGTGACGGTGCGGGAGGGGCGTGCAGCGGCGCGGGGGGCATGCGGCGGCGCGCGCGTGCATGGCAGCCGCCGTGCACGCGTGCGCCGCCACTTCCGGGTGGTGTGGCGACACACCACGCTGTGTGTGGCGACACACTTTTGTGTCGCGACACACAGTTTGGAAAGCTCTGGACTAGACTTTCCATTATAACAATAGAGAACTATCTCATAAACAGAAAGCAAGCACATATTGGTGACTTATAACCTTTCAAATGCTGAAAAATGTTGTTATATGTTATTACATATAACATAATGTGTTTCAATTGTTTCCTTTTCTTCTGCTTTGTGTTTTGTTTCATTTTTCCCCTCTTTTTTCCTCTTTTCCCTTTTTCTCTTTCATTTTTGTATATTAAAGGAATGTATGTGTATAACTTTTTTGAAAAGAAAATATTTTGGTATGAGTTTTAAACACATTCAACCTTGACTACACAGAATAATACTGACTAGACTTTCCATTATAACAATAGAGAACTATCTCATAAACAGAAAGCAAGCACATATTGGTGACTTATAACCTTTCAAATGCTGAAAAATATTTTTTTAAAATTTGATGCCCCAGACTCTATAAATCCATAATTCTTAATATAGTAATGATTTCCAAGTTCAAAAGTACATTCATGTCTTTAAGCCATATTGAATTTTGTAATTCCATATCAACAATCAGCCAGCTGGGTGACTTTGGGCAAGTCACTCTCTCTCGGCCCAACTCACCTCACAGGGTTGTTATTATGGGGAAAATAGGAGGAGGAAGAAGTATTAGTGATTGCTGAGGATCGACGTCCAACCGGAGGTGGAGCGGGGAAGGGCAGACGAACTTCCTTTTCCCACTTCCGCCTGGTAGGAGAGTGGCGTGGAGGAGCGCTCTGTGGTCTTCCCGGGGTCGGAGCAGCAGCAGCTGGAAGAGAAAAAGGATGCCAATAAGAGCCTTCTAGACAACTGAGAATCACAAGCAGCATTAAAAAGGAAAGCAAATCAAGCCAGCAATCAGCAACAATCGGCAGTATACATTACGTTTTGCTTGGCTGTGGATTCGGACAGACCCTATGCTACCTATGGTAGCCCCCGGTGATTTCTTTGCTTCTTCGGAGTCGGCTATCCTCCCCGGAAAGGAGGAGGAGCGGCGTGGTGTCGGAGGCTGGAGTGTGGAGTGCGGAGGGCTTGAGTAACAACAATGGACCCTATTTCCTGACTATACTGCAGACTTTGTTAGATCTCGGCAGACCCGGAAGAGCGAAGGAGGAACGGTGTGGTATAGGAGGCTGGAGTGTGGAGCGCGGAGGGCCTGAGTAACATCAATGGCCCCCCGTTTTCTGACTATGCTGCAGTTTTTGCTAGATCTTGGCAGTCTCCAGTGGACCCCTTGTGGCAAGCCCTGTGTTTGCAAGCCTTGTGCTTGCAAGCCTTGTGGATTTATAATATCTTTATAACATCTATAACAAACTTCGTAGCCCTATAACATCTTTATATTTGGTAACATCTTCAATAGGATAATGAGGAAGAGCTTGGGAAAGGAGGATTGATCATCTATATTTTTCCCCATCTATTAGAGGTGGCAGAGATTTGGGGTCCCCTTGATGTGAGAGTGGTATTCCCCTGGGTGTGGGAGAGCCAGGGGGAGGCCAGAACTGAGTGATAGTATACAAGAGTGCCCACCCCTGAGTGAGAGACAGGTGGTGAGCAGGAGTGGATGAGGCCCCTCTGACCTGTGAGAGAGGTTGAGGGGGGGACATAAAGAGTGTGGAGTGAGTGGTTCGGGGGTGGTTGGGTTCTCACAGCGCCGAAAGCTAACCGCTGGTGCGCTGGTGGGCCTATTACCTCCTGAGAGTGACTGGGTACGGGAGGATGTGTGCATGGGAGAGGGGACCGTTGTTTCAATCTGGGGTTTTCGGAGCTCCGGTGGTGGAGGCAACCGGGCCTGAAGACTCTGGGGGCTATGGGGCGGGTTGTTCTATTGAGGTGGTGACGGGTCGGGGATGTTATGGCGGGAGCCGGAGGGCAGGCCATCGTTGGGGAAGACGCCCCCGGTGTTTGCTACCGGTGGCGTGTTCCAGCCCTCCAGGCTCAAACCTAGGCCCTGGTCAACAGATCCTCGAGGGCCCTGGATTCCGGCTGTTGTTGCTTAATGCCAGGTCAGTTAATAACAAGGGCCCCCTCATATGTGATTTGATCACGGAGGAGGGGGCCGACCTGGCGTGCATTACTGAAACTTTGCTGGGCGTAGGAGGAGGGGTTGCCCTCTCGGAGATCTGCCCGGCCGGGTTTCAAGTATGGCACCAGCCAAGACATCGGGGTAGGGGAGGAGGGGTGGCAGTTGTTATTAGAGAGTCGATGGTAGCCTTCAGGGGCGCTGCTCCACAAGTGGCCGGATGTGAGACCCTGTTTTTCAAGTTGGGTTCCCGAGAGCAGTTGGGAGTGTTGCTGCTGAACCAGCCTCCCTGCTGCGTAGCAACCTCCCTGCCTGAGCTGCTGGAGGCCGTCTCGGGGTTGGTGGTGGAGTTCCCCAGGCTTATGGTTCTGGGGGACTTCAATCTGCCGTCTCTGGGACAGGCCTCGGAGGCAGCTCGGGAGTTCATGGCTACCATGGCAGCCATGGGCCTGACTCAGATTATTCGGGACCCGACTCGAGACAGTGGCCTCACTCCAGACTTGGTGTTCTTGTCGGAGCAGCGGCAAGGTGATCTGGGGGAGAGTTACATCTTTCCCCATTGTCATGGTCAGATCATGCCCTGGTGGCCCTGAGATTCTCATATGCTGCCCCAATCCACAGGGAGGCTGGACCTATTCGATTGGTCCGCCACCGGCGACTAATGGACCCGATAGGGTTTCAGAGGGAGCTGGGGGTTATACCCGAGGATCTTTTGCACGGTCCAGCGGAGGTCCTGGCCACAGCCTGGAATAAGGAAGCGGCCGGGGCCTTGGACAGGATCGCGCCTGTGCGGCCTCTCTTGCCCCATCCGACCCGATATTCCCCGTGGTTCACGGAGGGATTGAGGGTTTTGAAAAGGGTTAAGAGATGTCTAGAGCGCTGCTGGAGGAAGACAAAGACCGAATCTAACCGAACACTAGCTAGAGCCGTGGTTAAGGCCTGGTGGCGGTAAGAGTGGCGAAACGGCAATATTTCTCCACTCTTATTGCATCTGCAGAATGCCGCCCGTTGGCCCTGTTTAGGATTACTCAATCTCTCCTGGGTAAGGTGGGCCCAGTGACCCACCTTCAGGGCCGTGCGGAGGAATTTTCGGAGCATCTGGCGGATAAAATCGCTCGGATTCGTTCTAGGCTGGACTCCAAGTGTGGTGCATGGTCTGGGGAGATGCCAAGGGAACGTCTATGCCCGGTTATCTGGGAACAGTTTGATCCTGTTGAGCCCAAGGAAGTGGACAGGATCCTCCAGACTGTAAGGGCCACTACGTGTCATCTTGACCCATGCCCCTCCTGGCTAGTGAAAGCGGCCAGCGAAGTGACATGTGGCTGGGTCCATGCGATGGTTGTTACATCCTTGGGAGAGGGAGTGTTTCCGGCTGCTTTTAAAGAAGCGCTGGTGCACCCCCTCCTCAAGAAGCCATCACTGGACCCTACAGTGTTGGACAATTTTCGTCCCGTCTCCCACCTCCCCTTTTTAGGGAAGGTGGTTGAGAAAGTGGTGGCATTACAGCTCCAGAGGATTCTGGATGATACGGATTATCTAGACCCCTTCCAGTCAGGGTTCAGGCCGGGATATGGGGTGGAAACTGCATTGGTCGCACTTACAGATGATCCCTGGCGAGAGCGGGATGGAGGCAGTGCATCCATCCTGGCTCTTCTTGACCTCTCAGCGGCTTTCGATACCATCGACCATGGTATCCTTTTGGGGCGGCTCGGAGAGTTGGGGGTGGGCGGCGTAGTCTTGCGCTGGTTCACCTCCTTCCTCCGTGACTGGTCCAAATCGGTGGTGATAGGAGATGAGAGCTCCAACCCTCGGCCCCTACTTTGTGGGGTGCCACAGGGCTCGGTTCTCTCCCCTCTCCTATTTAATATCTACATGAAACCGCTGGGTGAGATCATCCACCAACACGGGATGAGGTATCATCAATATGCTGATGATACTCAACTATATATCTCCATCCCGGGTGAGTTAAGTGATGCAGTTTCTGCCCTTTCTCAGTGCCTGAAGGCTGTGGGGGTCTGGATGGGGAACAACAGGCTTCAGCTGAACCTTGGTAAGACGGAGTGGCTGTGGATTGATGGCTCCTTGGGATCCAAGGAGTTGTCATCTTTAGATCTGGACGGGGTGGCACTACCCCGTTCAGACTCAGTGCGGAACCTGGGTGTCCTTCTGGACTCACAACTCCTGCTTGAAGAGCAGGTGGCAGTCGTGGCCAGAAGGGCTTTTGTGCAACTTTGAGTTGTACGCCAGCTTCGCCCTTTCCTGGACCGAGATGCCCTCTGTACAGTCACTCATGCCCTGGTCATCTCCCATATAGACTATTGCAATGCACTCTACATGGGGCTACCCTTGAAGAGTATCCGGAAGCTTCAACTGGTCCAGAATGCGGCTGCGCATGCAGTTATGAGTGCCCCAAGATCGGCACACGTGACACCTCTGCTGCGTGAGCTGCACTGGTTACCAGTTTGCTTCCGGGTCCAATTCAAGGTGTTGGTTGTTACCTTTAAAGCCCTACATGGCATGGGACCAGGCTACCTTAGAGACCGCCTCATCCCCAGAGCATCGACCCGCCCCACCCGGTCATGCAGAGAGGGCATGCTACGGATCCCATCAGTAAAAGAATTTCACCTAGCGGGATCCAGGAGGCGTGCCTTCTCTGCCGTAGCACCCGCCCTTTGGAACATCCTGCCCCTTGAGGTGAGGCTTGCCCCCACACTCTTGACCTTCAGGAAGCAACTGAAAACCTGGCTATGCCACCTCGCTTGGGACGGGATGAGTAATAGCTCTTCCTGGGGATGGCTCGTACCATAAAGTTTAGTTCGCAAACATCACATACAGCCTCTTGGATTTTATATTTTTATATTCTTAATAATTGTATAAAGTATTTTATATGTTTTTAATCGCTGACTTGATTGTAAACCGCCCAGAGTTCCCTTGTGGGGGGAGATGGGCAGTGATATAAGTTAGAAATAATAAATAAATAAATAAATTAGGTATGTTCACCACCTTGAGTTATTTATAAAAAATAATAAAATCGGGAAATAAAATAAAATAAATAAAAAACCTAAAAAAAATCAGACCAAACATGGCAACAACAGGACAATCCCCTTTTAAATGAGTAAGTGTCCCTTCATTGATGTTACACTTCTAACATAATGGGACTGACAAACAATTCTTTGAAAATAGTATCCAGATGTCCAGTAGGTATGGACAAGACCATTTTGTTGAATTAATTTTATAAAGTTAATAGAAAACACAATATTCTTTGAGACCCATATAACCCACCCATGACTGCTTCAGTTCATTCATGAGATAATCCAAACCCGTTTAGAGACACAAATCAGAACCTTCCTACCAACTCAGCTAAAAAGATAATGCTTAACTAAGTTTCAGATAAGGACAGTTGAATGCATAAGAAACTGGGTATTCCCTGTTATCTATCTATATCTATCTATCTATCTATCTATCTATCTATCTATCTATCTATCTATCTATCTTCTATCCTGCCTTTATTATTTTTATAAAGAACTCAAGGCAGAAAACATACCTAATACTCCTTCCTCCTCCTATTTTCCCCACAACAATCACCCTGTGAGGTGAGTTGGGCTGAGAGAGAGGGACTGGCCCAAGGTCACCCAGCTGGCTTTCATGCCTAAGGCAGGACTAGAACCCTGGTTTCTAGCCCAGCACCTTAACCACTAGACAAAACTGTTGTATATATATTTTTATGTCTGTAGAATATGTGGCTGAGTTTTTTAAAAAGCCAGGCCTCAAAACTTTTTTCCTGTTTGGGCTCAGGAGCACATGTTCACCCCCACTCAGGAATGTTATTTGCCTTCGGGTGCCGGCCAGTCTGTGAGTTCTGACCAATCAGAATTAGCTGTTAGAGCTTTGCCCATATTGGGAATCTGTTGCCTAGGTGTTTTGGTCACATGCTGGATCCTGTCCACTCAGAGGCTGGTCAGGTAAAGGTTTAAAATGTAAATGCCTTTTGTTCTTTTGTTCTCTACCTCTGCATTCTGCTCTCTGCTATCTAAATGTAAATAGCCATGCCTTCTCTTCGGCTGAAGAAAAAGCTTAGTTTCGTTTTTCTTTGTTTTAAATAAAGCAACATTTTTACTACAAACTTATCTCTTGGTTTTTCCATAACTCTGATCACAAATTTTATAAAAATACAAAAGGTTATGGGCCCAGCAACTGCTTCTGGATCAGAGACAAAACTTATGGAAATAAAGAGAGAAGAAAACTGACCTGTTTTAGTCTGCATTTGGAGAGGCTTCTTTGTTTTTTGAAACTTGCCGGCAGTTACAGGAAGTTTCCATCGGAGGCGGAGTTTTGCCTCGTGTTTGCAAGCCTCGTGGTGTTTTTTGGATTACTACAACAGGGGAGAGAAGAAACCATGGTGGCTGCTGGAGTTTCAAATTTACAAGGTATGGCCCTGGAAAGGCTTTCTAATTCTAATTATTTGAACTGGTCTTTGAAAATGGAAAGTTTCTTGAGGAGAGAAAATTTATGGTCTGCAATTTCTGAACAAATTCCTCAGAATCCAGATCAAGCCTGGTTGAGGAAAGATGAGAAATGCAAAGCCTCCATTATTTTGGCTGTTCAGGATGATCAGCTTATTCACGTGAGAGGCAAAGAAACTTCCAAAGACTTATGGGACTATTTGCGTGATTTATATGTGAAAACTAGTCCAGGCAGCAAGGTTATTTTAACGAAAAAACTGTACAAGGCTCACTTGCCTGAGAATGGAAATTTGCCAGATCATCTCCACAAGCTTCAGAATTATTTTGTGGAACTTCAAGAGCGTGGGATGGAATTTACCCCCCTGATGAAAGCCTACATTATGCTTTCTTCGTTGAATGAGTCCTGGGACACTTTAATTTGCTCCATGGAGGGAATCCCAGAAGCTGATCTAACTCCATCGTTCATGTCTACCCGGCTGCTTGCTGAGTGGGAGAAAAGACAAGATAAAGCTGCCTCCATTTCTACAATAAAGTCTTCTCGTGGCCAGCAGAGGGAGCGGAAGAGCTCTGAATTCCAAGCTTCTGCTTTTTCCACCACCAGGTGATGCTTTACCTGTGGATCCTCTTCTCATCTCCAAAAGGACTGTGTCAAGTTTAAAAAGAAGACTTCTAAGAAAGAAGAAACTTCTAGAAAGAAGATTCTTCATGCAACAGTTGTTGAGAACTCTGATAATAAAGATTTGTGGGTTCTTGACAGCGGAGCCAATTCTCATATATGTCACAATAAAGATTCCTTTCTGTCTGTCTAAAACTAACAAACAAAAAGTTTCCTTAGCAGATGGATCTGTATCCAAGATCGTGGGTGAAGGTGAGATTAATCTTCCATGTTTGGGGGAAACTGTTAAAAATGTTTTGTTTGTGCCTAATTTTCAAAGCAATCTCTTGTCTGTGGGGCAGCTAGTAGCCTCAGGTTATGTAGTAACTTTTAAGAAAGAGGGTTGTGAAATTAGAAAGGCTGGCAGAGTAGTTGCAAAGTGTTTGCAGAAAGATTCTCTGTACATTGTACAAAAGGCTGAAAAGCAGCAAATTGCTAAAGCTAAGGCTGTTTTTGAAAATAAGCCCATACACGATCAGTGCATCCATTTATTACATAGGAGATTTGCTCATGCTAATTTTAAGTACATTTCTCAAATGCCTAGTTATTCTGCTGATTTAAAATTGAAACCTTGTGATAAGTATCTGGATTGTGCAGTTTGCAAGGAGAATAAAACCACAAGGGCTCCTGTGAAGAAGTTTTCTGATAGATCCACCTCTAGGCCTCTAGAGATCATTCATTCTGATGTTATAGGCCCCTTTTCTCCTAGTCTTGGGGGAGCAAGGTACATTTTGACCTTCACAGATGATTTTTCCAGGTACACATTCATTTATTTGCTAAAACACAAAGATGAGGTCTTTGATAAATTTAAGGCTTTTGTGGCTTGGGCGAATGGAAAATTCCCAAGGCCAGTGTCTGCTTTGCAATCAGATCGAGGTGGCGAGTATCTATCCTCAAAGTTTAAAAACTTTTTGTTAGAAAAAGGGATAGAACACATTTTGGCTAACCCTTACACTCCAGAACAGAATTCTGTTGCAGAGAGAAAAGGCAGAACACTGCAGGAAGCAATGATGTGTTTGCTGAAGGATGCTGGTTTGCCTTTTAGGTATTGGGGAGAAGCTGTTAATACAGCGTGTTATGTGCAGAACAGGCTGTTTAGCAGTGCAATTCAGGATGTGCCTTTTCGTTTGTTCTATGGTGTCACGCCTAAAGTAAGCCACCTCAGGGTGTTTGGAAGCACAGCTTGGGTGCACATTCCCAAACAGCTGAGGCACAAGGGGGCTTCCAGAACAAAGAAAGCAATCTTTGTAGGGTATGAACAAAGTCAGAAGAGCTACAGGTTCATACTGGATAATCAACTGATAATTAGTAAGAGTGCTTCTTTTGCTGAGCAGAATTGGGATAAAATAAACTCTAGTTCTTCAGTTGATTTATCCATGGGGGAGCAGCAAAGTCTTGCTGATGGTGATTTGCAGGAATCACCCAGTGAAGTAAATGATCAGGAAGCTGACTTGTCTGGAAAGTCAGAGGTTTCTGAGGACAATGGTGGGAAACAGTGTGTAAGTCCTGTCCTACCTCGCAGGTCTGAAAGGATTAATAAGGGAGTTCCTCCTGATCGTTATCAAGCAGATGTTGTGAAGGCTTTTCACATTCACACAGAGCCTGAGTCTCTGGAAGAAATTAAAGAAATGCCAGCTGAAATAGCTAAGTGTTGGCATGAAGCCATGCAGCAAGAGTTGGATTCCTTAAAGGAAAATAAAACTTGGAAACTAGTAAGTTTGCCTCCTAATCAGAAGGTTTTAGGTTGTAGGTGGGTGTTCAAACTGAAAAAAGATTCTGATGGCAAAATTCAGAAGTACAAAGCAAGGTTGGTAGCAAAAGGTTTTGCTCAAAGGAAAAATGTGGATTATGACAAAACTTTTGCTCCAGTGACAAAAGCTGAATCTATCAGGTTGCTTTTAAAGGTTGCTGCCATGAAGAAACTGTCTGTTTATCACAATGATATTCAAACTGCTTTTCTGTATGGTGATTTGGAGGAAAAATTGTTTATGCAACAACCTCCTGGTTATGAAAAAGAAAATCATCTTGTGTGTGAATTGCAGAAATCCATCTATGGATTGAAACAAGCCGCGCGTTGTTGGAATATTAAAATGGATAATATTTTGCAAAAATTTGGGTTTCAGAAGGGAATTGCTGATCCTTGTGTGTATGTAAAAAATGATAAGCAAGGTGTAATGTACTTGTGCTTGTATGTGGATGATTTGTTGCTGCTCACTTCATCTGATGAACAGAAGCATTCCTTTGAGGTTTGTATGAAAAACAATTTCACATTGAAATGTCTTGGTGCAGTCAACAATTACTTAGGATTAGAAATTCAGAGGGAAAAACATGGCAGTTTTCTCATAAGCCAGAGCAGTAAAATTAAGAAACTGCTGGAGGATTTTAAAATGCAGGACTGCAAGTCTGTCTCCTCCCCCATGCTTCCCGAGTTTCTAAAAGAGGAGGGGGAGAAGGGGGATGGTGAGTCATCTGAAGGAGATAATTTCAGATCAGCCATTGGCAGTCTTCTTTACATTGCAAACAACAGCCGTCCGGACATTTCTAACAGTGTGTCCATTTTGAGCAGGTTTGTGGAAAATCCCACATCTGCTGCAAAGTCTGGTTTAAAAAGGCTGTTTCGTTATTTGCAAGGCACCAAAGATTTTTGCTTAAGGTTGTCTGCTACAGACACAGAAGAAAAGTTAGAATGCTGGTGTGATTCAGATTGGGCTGGAGATCTCAGTGATAGGAAGTCTACTTCTGGAAGTGTAATTCAATTTGCAAATTCCACTATTGCATGGTTTTCCAGAAAGCAGACTGTAGTAGCCATCAGCACAGCTGAAGCCGAATTTTATGCTTTAGCACAACTGTGCAATGAAGTACTTTGGTTTACACAATTGTTGCAAGACATTGGAGTCATTTTAAGCCAGCCTGTAACAATTCATGAAGACAATCAAGCTTGTATCCATTTGGCTTTATCTGAAAGTTCCAGAAACCGCACAAAGCACATTGATGTGCGTTTTCATCTTGTTAAAGATTTTCTAGCCAAGAAAAAGGTTGTTTTGAAATACTGTGATACTAAATTAATGTTGGCTGATATCTTAACCAAGCCTCTAGTTGCCAGTAGGCACAATGAGTTAATTACCAAACTGGGTTTGTTTCCATATTCTTTCTAGTCATAAAAAAAGGGGAGTGTTGTGTATATTTTTTATGTCTGTAGAATATGTGGCTGAGTTTTTTAAAAAGCCAGGCCTCAAAACTTTTTTCCTGTTTGGGCTCAGGAGCACATGTTCACCCCCACTCAGGAATGTTATTTGCCTTCAGGTGCTGGCCAGTCTGTGAGTTCTGACCAATCAGAATTAGCTGTTAGAGCTTTGCCCATATTGGGAATCTGTTGCCTAGGTGTTTTGGTCACATGCTGGATCCTGTCCACTCAGAGGCTGGTCAGGTAAAGGTTTAAAATGTAAATGCCTTTTGTTCTTTTGTTCTCTACCTCTGCATTCTGCTCTCTGCTATCTAAATGTAAATAGCCATGCCTTCTCTTCGGCTGAAGAAAAAGCTTAGTTTCGTTTTTCTTTGTTTTAAATAAAGCAACATTTTTACTACAAACTTATCTCTTGGTTTTTCCATAACTCTGATCACAAATTTTATAAAAATACAAAACAAAATGGCTCTCTCACCATCTCACCTGAATACAGCCTCTGTCCCTAATTAATTGAATAGTATCAGTATTCACTGAAGAGAATACAGATTTACCCATTTCTAAACTGTAACAAATAATGTGTATACTATTGAAATCAAATATGACTACAACAACAACAAAAGACTTGAATGCCACTATTACTTTTTAAAAGAAACTGGCATTTCCATATGAATCAAGGAGTCTAGTTAGGGCAGTCTGCCTAAATCTTTCACTTTATCTGAGTCCTTCTTCAAACTGATTATTTATACATTAATTTTCACACCATCTATTCTTGTAATTCATACAGCAATTTTAATGTTTCATTACATATTTCATTGCTGCATTTTTATGTTGCCCTGGCATTCTAAAAAGAAAGATGCTATAAAATTATTTCAGATGAACACAAACAGACAGATCAGGTTGATCTGTATTCCCATAAGGTACAAAGAGGATGTTTGGAAACAATGGCATTGATATATTTAGACCACCTTCTAATTGAAAGCGTAACATGTTTGTATTATAACTAATGTGACCTAGTGAAATTCTTGAATCCATCTGGCCCATAAATCTATAGGGAAGGACTGTCATAATATATCTATCATTCTAACTAGAGAAAGGACAAAAGAGAGCATGTGTCTCTAATTTATTCTGTCTGGCAGAAAAATATGCAGCTATTTTTTATTTATGAAACCTGGTCAAACTGAATACTGAATCAGTGAGCAGTGGCTAATATTCATGAATGATTTGCTGATCCTAGCCCACTTTTTTTTTTCTGAATAGCTCTTGACACCTGTATAGATCCATGTATTTAATTTCCCACAATACCACAATCTAATTTTGTTCTTGAGAGCTGTAGGAAATTAAAAAAGAGCATTAGCTTTAGGTATCTAGTATTTTACTATATTGAAAGTTGCTTATCTGAGAACTATTTGCCCAGAATAAAGAAGATGCTTTTCCCCGATTCATTGGTTACATGAAGGTGTTTATCTACCTTCAAGAAAATGTCAGTAGTATCCAGCTTCAGATTTCAGACATAGTTGCTCACATTGCATGACAGGGCACTGGAGGTATGGCTACCCTCTTACTCAAAGGTAGATTTCAAATTGAACCTAAATACTTGTTTAAAGCATATTGGATAAGCGTTTCTGAAATTCACGTTACGTTCCAGTCTTTTGCTTATTTTTCCAGATGTAAAACTCATCGATTTTCCAGATGTAAAACTCATTCTCGAGTACATCAAGGTTTTCATTATTTTTCATTTATATTTCATGATTACAATATTATGTTAGCAAAGCATCTGAATAAGCAGACTAAATCCAATGAGTTATGAACCTGGAAACTGTTAGTTAATTCAAAACTAGAACAAGCTGAATAAATTGAAAGGTATTGAAACAGTTCTCACTATCAGTAAAATAACAGTAAAATCCATCTAGTTGCTAAGCAGTGTGAATACAGAGCTATTTAATTAGCTTTACACTCTGAATTTCCAGCTGGTAGTATATTTTAGAGAAAGTAATCCTTGGTTTGTTCCTTGATATAATCCCTTGATATGATGCCACTGCTAGTCCAACAAATTAATCTTGGAGGTAGAAAACTAAACTTCCCAGCTCAGTGTTTCAGAGACATTTAGCTATTCTTCACACTACGGTGATGGAAATATAAATCCATGCTTTCTGAAATTTAAGATAAAATAAAGCTTCCCTTGCTTCATTTACATGAAACTAAAAGACTAACTGTCTGTACTGTATGACGGGAGCACTCTGTCAATTGTCTCCTATTATAGTGCCATTACAGTGCTCTGATTTTATTTATTTATTTATCTATCAAATTTATTTATTTATTTATCAATTTATTTATTTATTTATCTATCAAATAGGGGCGTGGTGGCTCAGCGGGTAAGACGCCAGGCTTGTCGATCGGAAGAATCCCTAGCCCCGTGTGATGGAGTGAGCTCCCGCACTAGCTCCAGCTCTTGCCAACCTAGCAATTCGAAAGCATGCAAATGCAAGTAGATGAATAGGTACCACTTCGGTGGGTAGGTAACAGTGTTCCGCGCACGTCATGCCGGCCACATGACCGTGGAAGCGTCTTCGGACAACGCTGGCTCTTCGGCTAACAAATGGAGATGAGCACCGGCCCCTAGAGTCAGACACGACTGCACAAATGTGTGGGGGGAACCTTTACCTTTACCTTTATCTATCAAATTAATCACTGCCCATCTCCCCCACTAGGAGGGAGTCTAGGCAGTTTACAATAAAAACACAGTTAAATACTATACAATGTAAATACAATAAAATGACTATAAATAAACAATAAAAATATAAAACATAATAAAATCCAGATGGGTAAGTTCTTTATCAGACCGTGAGTAAAAAGGGGCCATTTAGGGCCATTTTAAGAAACTAGCCATCCCCAAGAGTGACCAGTCTCCCTCCCGCTCCAGGCATGTTGACAAAACCAGGTTTTAATTTTTTTATGGAAGTCCAGGAGTGAGGGAACCTGTCTTATCTCTGGGGGAAGAATGTTCCAAAGAATAACTAGTGCAGTATTAAACTATCCCCATTATACTACTGAACAATATCATAGTTTTATTGAAAGCCAAAATAATTTTGTCATATAACAGGAATACTAGAAATTCAGTATTCATGTACTGTAGCCATGTTCCAAATATAGCCCTTTTCAAAGTACCAAATAAAAATAAATTGATCGTCTGTGACATTCCAATGGCAATTTCCCAACAAGAAATTGAGACTAAACTCTTTGACCAGTACAAGCCGTGGTCATTGTTTCCAATGAGAAGCTATTCCATGCCACCAGTATAATTGGTTTAGAAGCATTTCTGAGGATTCATAGAGCAGTTTTTTTTCTGCTAGATATTTCAGAAGCAAAAAGCAATAAAAAACTTATACCCTATGAGAATAATAAGGAAAAGTTCCAAACCAGAGCTTATATTCACTGTTCACTTGCCCTGTCACCAGAATGGGCAGTGTTTCTGGAGGGCAGAAACAGACAATATCGCTCTCTATTAATCCCTACCCAACTTCAAAGTGATCTCATGGTGCACCTCTCTGCTCTCCTTCCATAGTACACTCTTCCCTGTTACAACGACTCAAGTGCTCCTCTTCATTTGGGATAGAGATCTTCATTAGTTGCAATTCCACTAATTAGTTCCAACCTTAGCAATTCATTGGTTCCTGCGCAGAGTACTCCTTCAATTGTGTCAGTGCTTATTGTGGATGATCATAGCATCTCTATATCTATCTATCATCTATCATCTATCACATAGCTTTCCAAACTGTGTGTCGCGACACATTAGTGTGTCACGACAAACCCCGGAAGTGCTGATGGCGCGTCACCGCTGCCCCTGCGGTGGTGCGCGTGGCAGCGGTGGCATGTGTGGCAGCGGCGGCGGCAGCAGCGCGCCATCAGCACTTCCGGGTTTTAGTGCGACACACGAGGCCGCCGCTGTGCACGCCGCTGCCGCCATTGGTGTGTCGCCAACGGCGGGACTTTGGAAATCACTGATCTATCATCTATCATCTATCATCTATCATCTATCATCTATCATCTATCATCTATCATCTATCATCTGTCATCTGTCATCTATCATCAATCTATCTTTTGTACATCTGTGGAAATAGCAGGCTAGTTAAAATACTCAACAATTTTCTGGTTCAAAACCTGGCAGTAATATATTTTGTTTTGTTTTTTAAATGTGAGTTTTCTTTTCTTTTCTTGAGAAGCTAGATTTCCCTGAGAGCTGACTGCATGACTGCAAACATGTTAAAATGGTAAACCCTTGGACTTACTAAGAAAAAAGAAAAAAGCCTAGGAAGATCTCTCTCTCTCTCTCTCTCTCTCTCTCCATGTATGTTTGTGTGTATTTCTGCCAAATTTCCTTAACTTTACTTTTTACATTTTGATGCTTTAATTCTTTATATATGATTTCAATTTAATACACACACACAGAGGATGATGGAGTTCAGACCTTGCAAACTGTTACCAAAGTGTCAAAAGCCTAGGCTTTTATTTTGCTAGCATAAGCTCTATGAATTGATTGATATTCTTTGTTTTTAGTTTGACATTGTTTGTTGATGGATTAAGCCCAGTTCTAAGACTGTTAGCATTATTTCTGTTCTAAGCCTAGCCACTTTTTTTACACTTAGTCTTATTTTTGTTTTATTGACCCAGCTTGATCCTTCATATCAACAAGGGACTGACTTCAAATGTATATATTATGAGTGCAGTTCCATAGTCTGAATAGGTGTTATAGATTTTGAGGATACAATACCTTCCAAACAAATACTAATAAACAATTTGACTTAGTTGACTTTATACCTAGATTGCAACAACAAAATTATCTCTAGTCTTATTGATATAAAATCTTCCCGATGCATTGATGTTACCAAAGATAAATTGTGGACTAAGGGTCTTTGTGTTTTTAGAACTGAAGGAAACAACCATTTTCTTTTCCTCTACCACTGGGTGTAATCACAGTCACCCACACCCTAGTCACCTCCTGTTTGGACTATTGTAATGTTATCTACATGGGGCTGCCCTTGAAGAGTATCCAGAAGCTTCAGTTGGTTCAAAATGCAGTGGCCTGCATAGTTTTGCGCAAGCCTAGATCTGTGCATGTGTCACCTCTTTTGTGGGAGCTGCATTGGTTGCCAATTTGCTTCCAGGTCCAATTCAAGGTGCTGGTTATCACCTTTAAAGCCCTACATGGCTTGGGGCCAGATTATTTGCAGGACTGCCTTTCCCCAGTCACATCCACCCGGCCCACCAGAGCGGTGAGGCAGGGTATGTTGCAGGTCCCTTCAGTTAGGGAAGTACATCTAGTGGGGCCAAGGAAAAGGGCCTTCTCCTTGGTGGCCCCCTCCCTTTGGAACATCATTCCCCCAGAGATAATATTGGCCCCCTCCTTGCTCCTTTTCCGGAAGGCCCTGAAGATGTGGTTTTGTCAGCAGGCCTGGGGACCGCAGGTCACTTCGGAGCCAATCAAGTGGCTGATATGAATGTGTTTGCTGCTGCCACGGTGTATGTATTGTGTTTTTATGGTTCTTAATTCTGTAAGCTGCCCGGACTCACCATGTGTGAGTTGGGTGGCCTTATAAGTTGTTTAATAAATTAAATAAAATAATAAATAAGATATCAGATTACATCCAAAGCCTAAGTCTGCATTTAGTCCCCAATCATCATCTTAATATCAAATTCAAACTGATGACCTCATAGCTAAAGAACTGGCCTAGTTTATAGACTTCCCTGTTTCTTCCACTGTTTGGTTTTGAAGATCTTGCTTAATGAAGAAACCTGGAGAGTTCAAAAGTCTGTACACTCAATTTGATGGACTCAGTTATGGATTTTGGACCACACATGTAAATCTGCCAATTTTCTGCATTTTGTGGTAGAGTACCCTCAAAGTAGGTAACAAAAGCTGTGTCTAATCTATTTTGTGAACAAATATATATATACTTTTTCATCAAATTTCTTAAAACATAGAGAGAGAAAAGAAACAGAATGAATTTAACGCTGAAAAAAGGGTAGAAGTGAGCAAAACCACCCCTGACAGCTTAGCCCATTTCTAGGCATAGGAAAGCTAACATTTCATAGAAATAAATGAAGATGTAAAACACAATGTAAGGACAATTAGTTATAAGGGACATTAAATGGCAGATTGTATCAGGTTCTGACACTAGGTTTCACAAATCACACAAAAATGAACTGTTAAAGACAAACCTTAAAATGCCCTAGAATTCACTCTATTATATGTCTGCCACTGCTGATTTTCAATGTGACAGATTCATTTACTCAGTGCTCCAGGCAATCTCTCTCTGTATCTAAAAATAGCTTTAACAGCTGTACACAAAGAACAATCACTTAGAGGGAAAAGTACATAAAAGTAAAAGACATCTGAAAAAGCAACTGGAGACAGAGACCTCTTCGATGATGAGCATCAAGTAACTTCTTCTGAATTGAGATATTTGAATCCATTCCTGTTGTTGCATTCCTCATTTATATACACTAATGTGTGCCATGCAGATAAGGTGGCTCATAAAGAAGCATGTGAATCATGTAAAAGATACATCTCTGTCAACCTGTATAGATAAAAGATACATCTCTGTCAACCATCAACATATTGTATATGTTGAGGAGGCATACCTGCTTTTACATTAAGGAAGCCATCCAGCTCCCCTGAGGCTCAAAAGGATGTGTGCCTATGCTGCTGTTTCAAAAGGCTGAATGAAAAGATTAGCAGGAGAATGACTTTGAGTCATGCCTGCTGCATCTCAGAGACATCTGTGCAAAAATATAAGGAAACAATTGATTCCTTCTGTTCCAACTGCTTCCGCTGAGAGTGTGCATGCTTAGGAACTGCACAGAGCTCTTCTTCAAGGAAATATTCATAAGAAATATGGCAGTAAAAATATTTCCAAGGAGAATATTCATCAGTGCATGTAATTTAAGATCCAAGATGGCGACCGGGAGCAGACGCTGATTGCTGCTCATTGCTCTGGGGAGGATTCTGGTCTCTGTGAGCCCCTGACCCTGTCCTGGTGGCTGGGGTCCTGAGAGGGAGACTCTGGTGGGTTCCCCCAGCTTTTGGGATCTGTGCTGGGGTTGAGAGACATTTGGACGCCCCAAGCACAGTGCCACAAAAGACCTTTACAGTGCAAAAGACCTTTGCGGCAGCGGCAAGCCCTGTGTGATTGGACGGGCCTCCTGTGAACTTTGGCTGGTCCCGAAGTGGACCCCTGCGGACTCCGGCAGACCCCCGGTGGCCTTGACGGAATGGGAGGCTTTGGCGAGGTGGTGGAGCATGGTGGACCTCGTGGGCAGAGCCTCCCGGTTTGAGCAACAGAACGCGGCGGCCTTGCGGCAGTGGATCTCCTGCAGCCAGCGGCGGTGATCTCGGTGGTGGGGAAATGCAATGGGCCTTGTGGACAGAGCCTCCTAGTTAGAGCGGTGGAGTGTGGCGGCCTTGCGGCAACGGTGAGCCCAGCGGATCCCCTGCAGCCTCTGGAGAACTTGGGAGAACTTTGGCAGTTTCTGGGGGGCTATCCAGCCACCCCACTCTGCAGGGAGGCAGGACCCATTCGATTGGTCTGTCCCCGGCGACTTATGGACCCGATGTTTCAGATGGAGCTGGGGGTTATACCCAGGGACCTGCTGCATGGTCCAGCGGAGGTCCTGGCTGCAGCCTGGAATAGGGAGGCGGCCGGGGTCTTGGACAGGATCGCGCCTGTGTGACCTCTCCTGCCCCATCCAACCCATAACTCCCCATGGTTTACAGAGGAGCTGAGGGTTTTGAAGAGGGTCAAGAGACATCTGGAGCACCACTGGAGGAAGACGAAGACTGAATCTGACTGAACACAAGCTAGAGCCGCTATTAAGGCCTACCTTGTGGCGGTAAGAGCGGCGAAACATCAATATTTCTCCACTCTTATTGCATCTGCAGAATGCTACCTGACGGCCTTGTTTAAAATTACTCAATCTCTTTTGGGTCAAGTAGATTCTGCGACTCATTTACAGGGCTGTACAGAGGAGTTCTCTGAGCTTCTGCAGGATAAAATCGCTCAGATCAATTCTAAGTTGGACTCTCAGTATGAGGCACAGTCTGAGGAGATGCTAAGGGAGCATACTTACCCTATTAACTGGCAACAGTTTGATTCTGTTGGTCCTGAGGAAGTGGACAAGATCCTCCGGACTGTAAATGCCACCACATGTCCTCTAGACCCGTGCCCTTCCTGGCTGGTAAAAGCAGCCCAGGAGATGATATGTGGTTGGGTCCTGGTTAATGCATCCTTGAGAGAGGGGGTATTTATGGCTGTGTTTAAGATTGCAGTGGTACACCCCCTCCTCAAGAAACCATCCCTGTACCCTACTGTGTTGGACAGTTTTCGTCCTGTCTCCCACCTACCCATTTTAGGAAAGGTGGTTGAGAAACTGGTGGTGTTACAACTCCAGAGGATTCTGGATGAAACAGATTACCTAGACCCCTTCCAGTCAGGTTTCAGGCCGGGATATGGGATGGAGACTGCATTGGTCGCACTTATGGATGATCTCTGGTGAGGGCGGGATGGAGGGAGTGCATCCATCCTGGCTCTTTTGGACCTCTCAGTGGCTTTCAATACCATCAACCATGGTATCCTTTTCGGTCAGCTCAGGGAGTTGGGGGTGGGTGGCGTAGTTTTGCACTGGTTCTCCTCCTTCCTCTCGGGCCGTTCCCAATCAGTGGTGATAGGGGATGAGAGATCTGACCCTCGACCCCTCTTGTGTGGGGTGCCACAGGGTTTGGTTCTCTCTCCCCTTTTATTCAACATCTACAGTACATGAAACCAGTGGGTGAGATCATCCATCACCACGGGATGAGGTACTGTATCATCAATATGCTGATGATACTCAATTATATATCTCCATCCCGGGTGAGGTAAGTGATGCTGTGGCTGCCCTGTCTCAGTGCCTGGGGGCTGTGGGGGTCTGGATGGGGAACAAGAGGCTTCAGCTGAACCCTGTTAAGACAGAGTGGCTGTGGATTGATGGCCTCAAAGAGCAGGTGGCAGTCGTGGCCAGAAGGGCCTTTGTGCAACTACGGGTTGTGTGCCACTTACGCCTATTCCTGGATCGAGAAGCCCTCCAAACAGTCACTCATCCCTCGTAATTCCCCATATAGAGTATTGCAATGCACTCTACATGGGGCTACCCTTGAAGAGTATCCGAAAGCTTCAGCTGGTACAGAATGTGGCCGTGCGGGCAATTATTGGTGCATCAAGATCAGCGCACATGACACCACTGCTACGCAAGCTGCACTGGGTGCCGGTTTGCTTCCGGGTCCAATTCAAGGTGTTGGTTAACACCTTTAAAGCCCTACATGGCATGGGACCAGGTTACCTGTGGGACCGTCTCATCCCCATAACATCTACCCAGTCATGCAGAGAGGGCATGCTACAGACCCCGTCGACAAGGGAATTTCATCTGGCGGGGTCCAGGAGGTGAGCCTTCTCTGCAGTGGTGCCCGTTCTTTGGAATTTTCTACCCCCGGAGGTGAGGCTGGCCCCTGCGCTCCCGGCCTTCCAGAAGAGTCTAAAGACCTGGCTCTGCCGCCTTGCTTGGGAGGGGAAGGGTAATAGTTCATCCTGGGGGTGGCTGGCCCCGTAGTGTCTTCCCTGTTGAAGGAGATTTATTCCCACTTGGACTTTGTATTTGTATTTACTTATTCTCTATCATTATTGATTGTTGTTTGTGATTTTAAGCTTGTGTGGTTTTAATAGTTAATATGATTGTAAACCGCCCAGAGTCCCCCGGTTGGGGGAGATGGGCAGTCATAGAAATATGAATGATAAATAAATAAATAAATAAATCAAAATGTAGTAGAAAGGAGGGGCTGAGCCTCTCTGTGCTTATAAAGTACAAAAAATATTTCTAAGTAAACATAATAGTTCTTGAAGAACTTGGTAAGAGGAGAATAAGAAGAACACTATACATGTAAATTCTCTTTCTTTTCAGGATAACTTTTGCTGTTATAATCAGGGTGGGACAAGTGATTATCCAAGAGGCAAATCTCCATGTGTATGTGTGAGAGAGAGGGAGAGGGAGAGGGAGAGGGAGAGGAAGGGAGAAAGATTTAACTTGGATGAGGAAATTTATTAAGCATCGAAACTTACTTTTGGTATATGGTAACAACTGCAGTGGTTCTTTCTCACTCAATCTATATTGGAATAATCTGAATCTGAATCTGAATCTGAATCTGAATCTGAATCTGAATCTGAATCTGAATCTGAATCTGAATCTGAATCTGAATCTGAATCTGAATCTGAATCCGAATCCTTAAATTTCTTATGACAGCTACCAGAAGATCCTATACCCCATATCCCATACTTACCCATTACAGAGCATTACTCTGTAGTTAATATTTTGGATTTTTTGCTTCATGTCATATGCTGGTGTGGGGATGTGAGTTCACCTGTGGAGTTCAAAGTGCATGGAACACACTCAAGGCAGGCTGTAGGGGCAGATGGTTTGTTCTGGGAGATCTCAGCTTATGGAATACAGAAGGCAAAATCTCTAAGAATATTCAACAAGATATAGTTCTCGAAATGCAAAGTGATTCTCAGACTAAGAAATGGCTTCCAGATCACCTGGATAAGACAATAATCCTCAAATGGAAAAATACCAGAAGTGTGAGAAGAACACCAAGCTGGAACTGGGTAGACTTTATCAGAAGTTACAACAGAAGATGGGAACTGTAGTACTTTGGGACTCTTTCAGGGAGCTGCTTGCTGTGATGAGCTTTCTGGCTTGTTTTTTCTGTACCTCAAATCTAGCTTAGTCAGCTGGATTGGAGTTGGGTAGATATACGGGCATAGTGTGTGTGTGAGAGAGAGAAAGAAAAGCTTTTAGCAAGGAAGAGGACAATACAAGCTCTAAATCTACTTTGTTTTTGTGTGTCCCAAGTTTCTGGGTTTATAGGAACAACAAGTAACACTAAAGCTGTTATAAAGATCTCTTTATGTGTTTCTACATGACACAATTCCTATGACATTTGAAAAGATGGAATGGTTCCTCAAAAACAATGGAGATATTCTGGTATAACAACCAGTGGCATGGAGTGGAAATATGTCTCTAGGACTTTTTTTCAAAGTAATCTGACAAAGCACTAAGGGAGTGGACAACCTTTCTTTTTCTGGTACCTAACTGAGGTGATATTGATGAGGCTTTCAAATTGTTTGCTTGTTACAAATTAGCAGAGAACGAGAAAAATAATTAACCAGAAGCTGGATTTTCTTTTCTTTCTTTCATGGAGTTCTCTACTTTACTCCAGGAGTAATACTTTTTACAAGATTAACTTTATAACAGCTAAATGCTGCATTTCAGTAGAGTGAAGGGCATTTGTTTATGAGCATTGTATTTTACAGCTTCACCCCATGTAGTCAGAAGAAACCACCACTGAGTTTAATGGAGCTTATTTCCAGATAACTATGCATAGAATTATAATCACACTCAAATACAACGGATATGATTTTATGTAAGGCAGCTGATCTTGGAAAGCTAAGCAGAATAAGAATTTATTAATACTTGGATGGAAGACCAGAAAATTCTGGAGCAATGGGTTAGTTTGAGAAGACAAAAGCATCCTAAATGAAGGTAATGAGAAATGACTTCTACGTATATTGTTGCCAAAAAAACTACATGGATGTGTGCATGAAGTCACGATAAATTAAGCTTAATTCAAAAAAATACTTTACCTATTATTACTGTGGAGCTTCTATAACAGGTACAGTTCTAAAATCCTCAGATCTCTATATTCCCAAGAAATAGCTTTACTCCAGAGAATTATGAAGCCCTACATCAGGACTGCACAACATACAGACCATGGCCTGCATGAGAAGCAGCCGTTTGCAGCCCGCTGGTGTTTTTTTAAAGTCAGTACATTTGCTCCTGCCACTGCTGCTCCAAATGACACACTGACGAGCACCTCCAATGCCTCCAGGCCTCACTGCTGCTGCCAACTCTAGCGCTGCCACCACTCTGCTAGCCGCCAAACAGCTGATTGGTGCAACAGGTATTCCTTTGCTGCCCATCATTATTTTTAATCTGTCAGTGTGGCCCTTCCCCCTCTACAGGTAGTCCTCGCTTAACAATGGTAATTGGGACTGGCAACTCCATCGCTAAGCAATGTGGTCATAAAGTGCGATGTCACATGACCATGCCAACTTACAACGGTAGTTGCTGCAGTCCCAGTTGCCATTGTTAGGCAAATCCTGCCCTGTCATATGTCCCCCTCGTTCAATGCCGTCTTAACTTTGAACGGTCGCTGAATGAGTAGCTGTTCAATGAGGACTACCTATACAAGTAGTGCAAACTTGCTCTACATATAAAAAAGTTCTGTACATGGGAAACCTGTCCTATATGTATATCAGTGCAAATCAGTGCAGATCCTTGGCCTTTTCCAGCCCTTTCAAGTTAATGGACTTTTGGCTACTCTTCTCTCAGCCTTGAAGAATTCTGCTATCTGTTCTTTCTTTACTAAATGGCCCTTTTTGGCTGAGAATCAGGGACTCTCACCAGCTTCAAGCTTCTTAATTTGAAAATGTGTAATAATACCATTGCAGATAAACCACCAAAATCTAAGACCTAAGGGAAGATAAAAAATCCAATTCATTGTTATAATCAAACCAGATTTTCTACTACATCTTCTGTTGCACATGATTCATAAATCAAGCACAAGATTGCTACCATGAGCTTTGTTAGAATTATGAATTCTATAGCATTGGTAGGAATTAGTTCTGAATATATTTAACTACTGTTCCACTAATTACCTATTATCTTTCTACAAGCCAAACAAATTCCTATACCATTAAGCAGCTGTATATATATGGAATTATCTGTATTGTGATTTGAGGTTATATTGCTTGAAGGATATAACCAAGATTATCAATAATTTAGAATAGAATCAGAACAACAAAAGTTTTTTAAAATCGTATTTATTTAAAAGACTATACTGAAAATGTCACATTTATTAGTTTTTTTAAAAATAGTTTTTAAAAATCCACCCTTCTGTTTAAATCAAAGGTTATAACTGCATTAATAGGACCTGATAGAAAAAATATAAGCAAAAATGATTTTAATGAATATGTAGAATATATTGCTCATGATAATGCAGAAAATGATGTTCATTTTAAGTACACATTGTGCTATACATTCCTCTGAACATGTATTTTCTGAATACTCAGAATAAGCCAAAATAAGGGCTAAAAATTGTTTAAAAAATGATAAAAGTCTTAAATATGGAAGAGGTTTGAGACCTAAACCTGATGAACTACCTTGAAGCTTTGTATGGTGCAAAATTCAATTCAAATCCCTTTTTGTTGAATCATCAAGAACTGACATAAAAATAATTCTAAAATGCAATGGTTACTGCAAGTAAATGCCATACTACATTTTTTAAAAACTAAATTTGATTAATGAAAATAATTTATTTATCAACATTTATATGTTGCCTACTGAAATAACCATAGATAGGAAAGAAAGAAAGAAAGAAAGAAAGAAAGAAAGAAAGAAAGAAAGAAAGAAAGAAAGAAAGAAAGAAAGAAAGAAGGAAGGAAGGAAGGAAGGAAGGAAGGAAGGAAGGAAGGAAGGAAGGAAGGAAGGAAGGAAGGAAGGAAGGAAAGATTGCAGCATGAAATGAGAGACAAGTAGTTTTCCTCCTCTTTATGTAAAAATATTAAGTGGAAGTGAAATAATGGCTGCCCTAGTTTTTGAAGGGTAGCCCCAGCATGTCACACAAAAACAGGTGCAGCCCTGAGCCCAAAACGAGTTGTTTCCCCTGCTTAAGAGTGAGTGATTCAGTTATTAGCGTCACTGAGATCTTTTCTGAATTGAGTGGTAAGGTCTACAGAATGACTGAAAGTAGAATTGACTGAATTTTGAAAAAGATTCAAAAAAGTGCTTCAGAAAGTATGGAAGGAGAAGTGCATCACTCCTTTAAAATAGCTACATCTTTTTTTCAGACAGAAAGATGCTGGCCAGAGGATTCCCATTTCCTGTCCACTCTTAACCTGTGAAGGTGACCACATGTCTTAAAAATGCCAAGTAATGTTTGTATGTGTTAAAAGTTTCAATATATCCCCCCACATGCAAGATATCATCCGTATACCTAGACCAGAAGACTAAATCAAATGCATGCCAGGACCAAGGCATTCTGGGAAAGCTTCATGGTTAGTATGGAGCCATATGATAATAAAGGTATGCATGAAAGCTTTGCATTGAGTCCTGGGATATTTTCTCTGAATAGCCCAAGAGTTCTATCAGAATCTCTGGATGAAGCTGTAGCAACTCATCCTGCTGAACAGATGTAGTAAGTGTTTCACTTCTGGAGATCAATGTTCCCTATTCCTGACCTAAACCAAAAACAAAGACTAGACCAAAATCAGATAGTATAGTCATAGATTGAAGCAAATTTGTAAACTATGGTTTACGTTTATCATACACAAAAACAAAGTCAAGAAAACATCTTCATTTTTACTTGCTTTATAAACGTTTTGGGTCAGCATGCTAAATCATTATTTCACTGTATGTTATAATCTTAGCTAATTGAATAAACCATGATAAATGCTAGGTGAGATTAAGCACTTTATCTGCATTGAATCTCTTTTTCAGTTCAACCTCCATGTATAAATGATAACTGTAAAGAATTTACCCCAAATATTATTTGGAGGTAGAATAGAACAAGAAAATAAGTTACTAAATGACTGTTTGCTGAAAGGCAGGATAAATGTATTTTTATGACTACGTGATATATGTTGAAAATGGAAACAGTCTATCAACCTAAGGCTGCTGAGTAATTTTATCTCAGCCCTCATTAATCCTTTCAATTTAACAAGTACAAAAGTTTCACAGGGGCACATATGAGAAGTTAAGAAAATGGATGTATCAGATGAGTGACAAATAGATACCATGGAAAGAAAGTGTAATATGGTTATATCAGTCTCCTTGCTTGTTTACTTCAGTTGCAAGCCACATTTCAATGTAACAGTGCAAGAAATAAATGACCCTCCCTTTTCAACTTCAAGCAAGATTTGCAAAGAATAATCAACACAATAGGTAAAATATTGGCCTACTTGATGATTCATCTTGAGAATGACATTATCCATGGAACATTCAATTGCTACAGTCTGAGATTCCCCATATCACAAAACTCATATTCTTTCTTATATGCCATACTTCATATATTATGAAACAGGCACTGGTCCTCTGAATATTCATTTAATTTGCATCACATCCTTCATTTAAGGCTCTGATTGGCAATTTAGCCTCAGGACAACCTTGACAAGTACTTTAGCTTGAGAAACAATAGTTGATTTCATACATTAGACTAAGCCATGTCTTTTCAAACCATGGTTTGTTGACCACCCATAGCAGCCAGTTCACACATCACATAATGGATATACACAAGGTAGGTTAAATGTTTTGTTCTGAACCTGAAGCATCACATTCCAGAACCATGGTTCAGCAGAACTGAAATCTAGAATGCTTTGGTTGTTCCAGATTTAGGATCAAACAAAATCTGGATGGCACAATAGGGCAAGGCTGATGTGCTTCACCCCCTTTATCTCCTCCACAGCTGCCAGTGGAACATATTCCATCAGCCCAACCACTTTCCAACCTTTCCAGCCTCTTTCCTTTCCCTCAACTGCCATTATCTTTGGCTTTTCCCCCCACCCATCCTCAAACCACTTCTGCCTGTAACAAAACAGCTCTATTTGGTTCTGTGCATACCTAAAACTAGCAAGTTTTGCTTCTGGCATGGACCAACTAAATCAGCTAGCTGTTCACACTTGACATTTTTTCATATCCCTGATAGTAAGCCCTAAACCCATAGTAGGTGAATCCCAAAGGCTGGTTCCTACATTGCATGAGAAATAAAATGAGAGCCAGGGGTTCTCAACCCAGATTTGGCAGTTGTGTAAACATTCACCAAGCATTCAGGTTCAATGCCACCAAGAACTGCACAAAGAATCTGTTGATTTGTTGGAAAAGTAGGAAGAAAAAGCTACAGGTTTCAACCACACTTGGTATAAAAGCCACTTGTACCCTTACACTGACATTGGACAATTAACTGTTTTGTATGGCTTCTTTCTTGTCTTGCAGCATCTGTAGAATGTCTGCCAAGTCCTGGCTTAGAAAATGAGTTTAAGTCACTGCGAAACACTGGTCAGCAAAGCCAGAGACATTGTGCCAAGCCAAACTGTAGGAAGGCACTGTATGACTTAGTAAGTTGTGTGAACTGATCACTGATTCACTAACAGTCATTTCATGGATGATCTATTTGATTGAATACAGTACACATTTTAATTTAGGTTATGCATATGCCTCTACACCCACCACTATGGAGGAGAGTCCTTCTCCATATGATTCAGTGATCCTGGTTTTGCTTTTCTGGCTACATCCATCATTACATGAGGGCTTCCCTTTGCTGTCTTCCTTTGTGCATTGCCTGGATGTTCTTTAAATCTTCTCCAGTGTACCTCATAAGCTTCTAGATAAGATTCGGAATACACATGTGGAATTCATAGTGCTAGTTATGGTGTTTGTCCTTGGATACCACAACTGAGTAAAATTCTCTCTCTCCCAAATGAGATTCCCCCAAATTTGCTTTGTATGTTGTGTTGTGTTAAACACCTTAGGGGATACACAATTCTCATAGAAATTTCACTAGTCTTATTTCAATGCTAAATTTATCTCAAATATTTCTCCTAAATTGGAACTTCCTTACTTTAAACTGTTTGTTATTTTAAAGCAAACCCCAGAACAACTTTCCTTAACATTTTTGAAATACAATTACCCAGTAAAGAAAAAAAGAAAGAATAAAGTGTTAAATAAATTCAGACATATTTAGTCAAAGCAGAAATTAATGTATTTGTTCAAATATTGTTATGTATCTGGCATAACACTATGTCGGAGACACTAAGAAAAAATAAAGATTACTGTTTTGCAGAAAGGTGTCTTGAACATATGACATGATTATTCTTAAAAACCAAACCAAGTTTAATACGAACATTCAATCAAATAAACTAAAGATTGTGTGTACTGCACCTCAGGCAACAAATCTCATTTGTTGGCTCTGAGATGCTATTTCTGGAGTGTTCCCAGTAGAGAAGAAACATCTGGTACTCTAATAGTAAGGTCCTTGATGTTAATGTACCTCCTCAGGCATTTCTAACAAGCAGAAAAACAGGCCAGAATAGTATCCTAGTCACAATCAATATACAATGTTTACAACAGCGTCTTATTCAAAGCAAACAGCAGTTTCTTGTTAACACAATGGAGGTCTCGGTATTTTTACAGATAAAATAGCTGGGACTAGAAGAGTAGGCTTAAAATAATAATAAATCATTTAGAGCTTGTAATTCATACACTGGAACTAGGACCAAAAATATCAAATAGCCAACAGAATCGTTTGGGATTATATTGTCAATCAATTTCATGCTATATAAAATGCTATTTCAGGAAGTATGATTCATTTGTATCTCTTTTTATAGCAACTGAGCAATAAGCTGGCTAACAAAGTATTCACCAGTATATGTCTCCCTGAATGTGGGAATGCAAAAACAAAATAAACAGTTTTTCAACTGTTTTGCAGTACTAGATGCATAGAAATACTTACATAAATTCAAATTGTTTTCACATCCTCACTGTTATTGCTTTCATATACCTCTGATGACATGGCTAGACTACATGATATGCAGTTTTATTTACTGATGCCCATGGTAGCACCTCATGATCCTTGATTGTGAGTCCATCCATGTGCCTATTAAGAAATGAGAAAAAGCATCAAATATAATAAAAATGTGACTATTTAGACAGTGTTGTTATAGGCAAAATCAAGCTATAACTTTAAAATCTAAATAGATAATATATCTCATACTGCCTAATATTAATGAATACAGCACTATTATGCTGTGGATTTCTAACTATACTGTGGACCTTGTAAGATCTTAGCAGACTCCAGCGGACACCCTGTAGTTCTTCTGGGAACCCCCAAGACTTTATCATCTTTAAATAATCCCAGATTACAATTTATTTAATAGGATTATGAAGAAGGAGCTTAGGTTTGGAGGACATCTCCCATCCCCCCCCATTTATTAGAGGTGGCAGAGACCAGGGGTCCCCCTGGTATGAGAGTGGTATTTCTCCTGGGTGTGAGAGACCCTGGGGGAGCCAGAGTTGTATGATTGTATATTAGAGTGCCCGCCCCTGAGTGAGAGACAGGTGGTGGACAGGAGTGGATGGTGCCCCTTCGACCAGTGAGAGAGGCTGAGGGGGTGTGTAATGAGTGTGGAGTGAGTTTTTAGGGGGTAGTTGGGTTCCATCAGCGCCGAGAGCAAACACTGGTACACTGGTGGTCCTACTGCCCCCTGAGGTTGACTGAGTTAGGAAGATGTGTGCATGGGAGAGGGGACCCCTGTTTCAATCTAGGGTTTTTGGTGGTCTGGTGGTGGAGGCAACTGGGCCTGATAACTCTAGGGGCTTTGGGGCGGGTTGTCCTATTGAGGTGGTGATGGGTCGGGGATGTTATGGCAGGAACCGGAGGGCAGGCCATCGTTGGGGAAGATGCCCCCGGTGTTTGTTACCGGTGGTGTGTTCCGGCCCTCCGGGTTCAAACCTAGGCCCTGGTCAGCAGATGCTCGAGTGCCCTGGTTTCCGGCTGTTGATGCTTAACGCCAGGTCGGTTAATAACAAAGGCCCCCTCATATGTGATTTGATCGCGGAGGAGGGGGCTGACCTGGTGTGTATTACCGAGACATGGCTGGGCCCTGGAGGAGGGGTTGCCCTCTCAGAGATCTGCCCGGCCGGGTTTCAGGTATGGCACCAGCCGAGACATCGGGGTAGGGGAGGCGGGGTGGCAGTTGTCATCTGAGAGTCTATAGTGGCCTTCAGAGGCACAGCTCCACAGGTGGCCGGATGTGAGACTCTGCTTTTCAAGTTGGGTTCCCAAGAGCAGTTGGGAGTGTTGCTGCTGTACCAGCCTCCCTGCTGCGTAGCAACCTCCCTGCCCGAGCTGCTGGAGGCTGTTTCGGGGTTGGCGGTGGAATTCCCCAGACTTATGGTTCTGGGGGATTTCAATCTGCCATCCCTGGGACGTGCCTCGGAGGCAGCTCGGGAGTTCATGGCTACCATTGCAGCCATGGGCCTGGTCCAGATTATTCAGGACCCGACTCGAGACAGTGGTCTCACCCCAGACTTGGTTTTCCTGTCAGAGCAGTGGCAAGGTGATCTGGGGGGAGAGTTGCATCTTTCCCCGCTGTCATGGTCAGATCATGCCCTGGTGACCCTGAGATTCTCATATGCTGCCTCACTCCGCAGGGAGGCTGGACCCATTCAACTGGTCCGCCCCCGGCGACTAATGGACCCAATAGGGTTTCAGAGGGAGCTGGGGGTTATATCCGATTATCTACTGCATGGTCCAGCAAAGGTCCTGGCCGCAACTTGGAATAAGAAAGCGGCCGGGGCCTTGGACAGGATCGCGCCTATGTGGCCTCTCTTGTCCCATCCGACCCAATATTCCCCGTGGTTTACGGAGGGATTGAGGGTGCTGAAAAGGGTTAAGAGACGTCTAGAGCGCCACTGGAGAAAGACAAAGACCGAATCCGACCGAACACAAGCTAGAGCTGCAGTTAAGGCCTACCTTGTGGCGGTAAGAGTGGCGAAATGTCAATATTTCTCCGCTCTTATTGCATCCACAGAATGCCGCCCGACGGCCCTGTTTAGGATTACTCGATCTCTCCTAGGTAAGGTGGGGTCGGTGACCCACCTTCTGGGCCATGCAGAGGAATTTTCAGAGCATCTGATGGATAAAATCGCTCAGATTCGTTCTAAGTTGGACTCCAAGCATGATGCATGGTCTGGGGAGATGTCGAAGGAACGTCTGTGCCTGGTTATCTGGGAACGGTTTGATCCTGTTGGACCTGAGGAAGTGGACAGGATCCTCTGGACTGTAAGGGCCACTACCTGTCATCTTGACCCATGCCCCTCCTGGCTGGTGAAAGCACCCAGTGAGGTGACATGTGGCTGGGTCCATGCGATGGTTACTACATCCTTGGGAGAGGGAGTGTTCCCGGCGGCTTTTAAGGAGGCGCTGGTGCACCCCCTCCTCAAGAAGCCATCGCTGGACCCTATAGTGTTGGACAATTTTCGTCCTGTCTCCCACCTCCCCTTTTTGGGGAAGGTGGTTGAGAAAGTAGTGGCATTGCAGCTCCAGAGGATTCTGGATGATACGGATTATCTAGACCCCTTCCAGTCAGGATTCAGGCCGGGATATGGGGTAGAAACTGCATTGGTCGCACTTACTGATGATCTCTGGCAGGTGCAGGATGGAGGCAGTGCATCCATCCTGGCTCTTCTTGACCTCTCAGCGGCTTTCGATACCATCGACCATGGTATCCTTTTGGGACGACTTAGGGGGTTGGGGGTGGGCGGCGTGGTTTTACACTGGTTCACCTCCTTCCTCCAGGGCTGATCCCAATCGGTGGTAATAGGAGATGAGAGGTCCGACCCTCGGCCCCTACTTTGTGGGGTGCCGCTGGGTTCGGTTCTCTCCCCTCTCCTATTTAATATCTACATGAAACCGCTGGGTGAGATCATCTGCCAACACGGGATGAGGTATCATCAATATGCTGATGATACTCAACTATATATCTCCATCCCAGGTGAGTTAAGTGATGCAGTGGCTGCCTCTTCTCAGTGTCTGAAGGCTGTGGGGGCCTGGATGGGGAACAACAGGCTTCAGCTGAACCCTGGTAAGACGGAGTGGCTGTGGATTGATGGTGCCTCGAGATCCAGGGAGTTGTCATCTTTAGATCTGGACGGGGTGGCACTGTTCAGACACAGTGCGGAACCTGGGTGTCCTTCTGGACTCACGACTCCTGCTTGAAGAGCAGGTGGCAGTCGTGGCCAGAAGGGCTTTTGTACAACTTCAAGTTGTACGCCAGCTACGCCCTTTCCTGTACCGAGATGCCCTTCGTACAGTCACTCATGCCCTGGTCATCTCCCATATAGACTACTGCAATGCACTCTACATGGGGCTACCCTTAAAGAGTATCCGGAAGCTTCAACTGGTCCAGAATGCGGCTGCACGCACAGTTATGGGTGCCCCAAGATCGGCACATGTGACACCTCTGCTGCGTGAGCTGCATTGGTTACCAGTTTGCTTCCGGGGCCAATTCAAGGTATTGGTCATCACCTTTAAAGCCCTACATGGCATGGGACCAGGTTACCTAAGGGACCGCCTCATCCCCAGAGCATCGACCCGCCCCACCCGGTTATGCAGAGAGGGCTTGCTACGGACCCCGTCTACAAGAGAATTCCATCTGACGGGGTCCAGGAGGCGGGCCTTCTCGGCAGTGGCACCCGCCCTCTGGAATATTCTGCCCCTGGAGGTGAGGCCAGCCCCCACACTTATGACCTTCCGGAAACAACTGAAGACCTGGCTCTGCCACCTTGCTTGGGATGGGAGGAGTAATAGCTCCTCTTGGGGTTGGCTTGCTCCGTAGAGTTCTTTTAAACTTACATCAGAGCCTCTTGGGTCTTATATATTTAATTAATTTATATTGATATGTATTATGTATTGTATTTTATAAGTTTTTGTATGTTTTAATTGCTGGCTTTGTGTAAACCGCCCAGAGTCCCCTCTGGAAATGGGGGGAGATGGGCGGTGATATAAGTTAGAAATATAAATAAATAAATAAATTATGTCTCAAGACTTCTTTCTAAAAAATAATAGGATTTTTTAATTATTTATTTATTTTTTAAAACCCATCTAAACACTTTTGCTAGTAATTCTGAGACTAAACTAGTCCCAGGTTTCAAACATTTTTCTGATGTTCCAATGCCCTAGTATGAATTAATTGTCTGATGTAATGAATAACATTTCTGAAAATACTGTTCAAGGTGGTTGAGAATAATTCAATTTAATAAGCACTTAAAATCTCATTAGGCTTTTATTGTCATCCTAAGGGTGACCAAATTCTGTACCTTGGCCAATCAATTTCCATGTTGATTTTGCAAAACACCTATACCTGCCCAATGGCCTTATTTCCATCATGCTGACAGGCAGATTGGTTGCATGTTTTGAACTTCTTGACCATGCAGCATAAGCACATTTCTTAACTTAATATCTTTTGAAGAAAACACTGTCAGGATTCTTCACATGTCAAGTAGTTTTTAACATACTGGATGAAATCTACATTTGGTTGAGGGAATATACAGCCTTGGAGGTTAAGCAAATGCCCTGATCTATATTAGCAGTAGCCAACTTGGGGCTCTAAAGATCTTAGAGTTTAAACTAACATGAAGAGATTTGGGAAATTATAGTTCTGGTAATAGAACTGTATTTCTCTGTTTTTTATAAATACATCTTTCCTTCTCCCAAAAATGGGGCTAAGATTGTTGTTTCTAATTCAACTAAATGTTCCGTTTCTGCATTGTAATTATGTTCTCAGCGGGTAAGATGCCAGGCTTGTCAATCGGAAGATCGCAAGTTTGGAGGTTCGAATCCCTAGTCCTGCGTGATGGAGTGAGCTCCCGCACTTGCCCCAGCTCTTGCCAACCTAGCAATTCGAAAGCATGCAAATGCAAGTAGATGAATAGGTACCACTTCAGTGGGTAGGTAACAGCGTTCCGCGTGCATCATGCCAGCCACATGACCGTGGAAGCATCTTCGGACAATGCTGGCTCTTCGGCTAACAAACGGAGATGAGCACAGGCCCCTAGAGTTGGACACGACTGCACAAATGTGTGGGGGGAAACTTTACCTTTACCTTTACAGTCTATCACAGTGTAACTGATCTAGTTTGCTGGGAAAAAAAGGGAGCTTAAGACATAGTATAAAGGAGTCCACATGCTATAGGTAGATGGACAGGTGACCTGGAGCAAACTTACCACTGATATGATTTTAAAAGGAACAAAATGTGCAGACTGTAGAGAAAGGGCAGAGAAACAGAATGAGCAGATCAGCATATGAGACTTTTGAACAACATTTGCTCATCTTTAATACAATACAATACTTTCTTCAAGAAAAAAAGACTAATATAGAAAATAAGGTATGTTGGAACTATGTCCCCAAATTCTATGTTCATGAGCAACTGATCATGCAAAAGGAAATAAGCAAACAGAGAAATAATTAGCAGTTTGGCCTCACAGTTATCTTCAGAATGGGCACCTGGACATAAATACTACTGATGAATTAAACTATTCAATCTACACAAAAGGAAGATATTTTTTCCACAAAATAAATGTCTGCGAATTGGAGGGAAGGTTATGTTTATATTTGCTGAGATTACAGTAATATATATAATTGTAAGACTGTTATTACATATTTTTATTGTATCTAGCCTTACGGCTGTAATAAACATGTTGTTGTTGTTGTTGTTGTTGTTGTAATGGAAGAAGATATTGCTGAAAGTGAGTAAATGGGCAGGAGGTGGTAAGTGGCTGAAAAGGAGGCTAAGAGGGAAAAAGAGATGGCTATCGCTAGAAGGATGATATTAGCCCTGCTAGTGTAGAGGCTGCTATCAATGGAGGCTCTCCACCAAAAGAGGATTCTGGGAAATCAGGATACTCAGTCAACACAGAGTCTTAATAGATAGGGTTATCTATGAATATAGGTAGGTAGGTAGGTAGGTAGGTAGGTGAGAGGAAGAGAGAGAGAGAGGGTGGGCTTATTACAATGACTGAACCAGACTAAAAGTCCTAAGAAAACATAGCTGGCAGTAAGGACATTAAACCTGATAGGATTTACTATCTTTTTCCTGTTTGTAACTCAGCACAAAAGTATCTATCAACTTATTTCTTAGTTAAACTATAAGGAAAAACCAGCTCAATACCTCAAGGATATCCTCTCCATTTCTCATTCCAACTTACATGAATTAAACAAATCCACCCCCAGCTTGGCATCAGTCTCTGCATGCTTACCTAGGACTAAAAACTAACAAACTTAATGGGATTTAGTACAAACCAAGTATACACATGTTTATATTTTCTCAACCTGGATTTTTCTGGGTGTGTGTTCATGTGCACACTTCTTTGCCTACATGCGTGTGAGAGACTAGTTTGTGTGTGAAATAATGATTTGGGTGGGTATGTACAGTAGAAATGAGAGGTCAATTAATTTTGCCCCTTCTGTACCTTATTTTACATCCAAATAATTTTAATTATTAGTGTAGTATTAATTTAAATTTATATAATTAATTTTTGTAGTGTGATCTCTGACTAGGGCATGGATACATACACACACACGTCACATCACATCACATCAACATATTTACTTGGGTTTCTTTATTTTCTTTATTTTTATTTATTTATTACATTTATATCCTGCCCATCTCCCCCATGACGAGGGACCCTGGGCAGTTCACAGTAAAGGTTTAAAATCAATAAAAACTATAAATACCAATAATAAACAATACAGTTCGATCCAGGAATGGTAGATCTCATCCTATCGGTCGATAAGGCTGGTCAGGGCAGATCTAAGGGACCAGCCAACCCCAAGACTGGCTGTTCCCCTCCCCTCCCCAAGCATGGTGACATAACCAGGTCTTTAGGTTTTTTCTAAAGTCCAGGAGAGAGGGGGCCGATCTTATTTCAGGAGGAAGAATATTCCAAAGGGCGGGGGGTACCGCAGAGAAGGCACGCCTCATAGACCCCGTCAGATGGAACTCTCTTACAGACGGGGTTCGTAGCATGCCCTCTCTGCAGGACCAGGTGGGACGGGTTGATTGAACGGGGATGAGATGGTCCTTCAGGTAACCTGGTCCCATGCCATGTAGGGCTTTAAAGGTGATAACCAACACTTGGGTTGGGGGGATGTCCAATATTGGTTTGAGTGAGAGTTGGAATCTCTTCTCTGATGTGGAAGCTACACAGCTAGACAATGTTTAATATGTATCTATAAACTGTTCTGTCATATCATCTTATGATATCATCAAGGATCATTTCAATTCAGGTACAACTTATTTTTGTATAAATATAGTGTGTTTTCTGGATAGCTCCAAATGAAAATAGCCACAGTTTGTTGGTTTGCTATACCATATTCTGACAACCATCCAAGAGAGCAGCATCAGTATCAATATGGGGCATCATTTTCTATATGGATACATCAAAGTACATACTTATGAGAATCTGAAGAAAGTGTACATTTGAATTAATAATGATTTTGTTTAACATGTACAGAATAACATCTGAGTTGAGCAAGTAGTGATTTTACACAAACTACTCTCAGTAATATTTATTCTGCTATTGTTACCCAGCTTTAAACATTTGTATCAGCTAATCACAAATAGGAAAAAAATCTTATCTGAGAAATCACAAGATATTTTTAGTAGGAAAGCTGCCATGATAAAACCATTTGAAACCTTTGTTTTGCAACAATACTGAGCCTTTTCAACAATGCTTTTGTAAGTGCACAATTTGTAAGTGTTATATCCATAAAGATAATAAAATTATTCAAGGAAATGGATTATCATAGATTATTTTCCTTCATTTCTTGGTGACAAGAGCTAATTGCTCAATGAATAATACATTTATTTGGAGGAATCTTTATTTCAGTCTTACAATCATCAACTTTTTATATATTTTCACTTCATGAATTGGATAATGCCATTAAGTCTCTTCTACTTCTATTCTTTCCAACTGTTGGAATGCTAGAAACCGATTACTTAAATAGCCTGGGTCTCTGTCTCTCCAGTCACCAGGTTAACTGTCAAAAAATGAAAGAGAACAGGACCAAATTTGGTGTGGTGGAAGAAGCTGACAAAAGAAAGACCAGGTTTGGGCCAAATATGGGGGGGAAATCTGGGAAAAAATGCCAATGTATCCCTTTGAAAGAAGCCATTGGAGGTGACTCCAAATTTTACTGATTGTTCTACTCCAAGCCTTTCTCCTTCATCTCTCCAGGTCACTAGACCCAGAGCAGGACCTATGTAACCTCTTCCCATTGCTCACATACACACAACACAACATGAGACTAGGAACACACATGGATAGACAAAACAAGTTATTTCATTACACATAAGAAAAGACAAGTTTCTCATGTCTCCTTCTGGAAAAAGGGTACAAAAAAATTTCAGAAGCTATGCTCTAAATGCTTGTCCTTTCTTGCTAAAGATATTTTTTTACTAGAAAGTTTCTGATCCAATGGATATTACTTGGGAAAAAATCAGTTGTTTCTAATAAGGATCCCAATATTTCAGACACTGGGATATGTCAATCAGGGAGTCAGACTTTGAATAAATATAAGGATTTCACATCTACAGGAAATCACAGAATACTAAGTCTTAGTTATCATTTAAAGCAACTCTGCTACAAAAATACATCATTACCAGCTAGGCTTATGAGCTTTATGGCAGCTTCCTCACAAGATTACTCTTTAGCAGCTTGGATACAGACTTGGCAGCCTTCTTAAACATTCATTTGGTGTGCTCAGTCCTCAAGAAGAAGCTTACGTGAATCAGCCTGGATATGATTCAAATGGGACATTTGAGATTCAGCTAATGCACAAGTAGTCTTTTCCACTAACTAACTAGTCTGGGCTGGCAGGCTTGACGTGACATGGAACAATGACTTCTGACTTACCCATGTGTGGTGGTGTAGTTCGCCATTCTCTAATCACTGGGTTTTGTGAAGTGCCAGGGAAGTTGGCATGGCTGGCTGGCATACTTCTAACAAGGGCCCTCTCATCACTGGTTTCTGTGTGGTGTCAGGTTCTGTCAGCATGGCAGCTTGCTGACAGTATATATTAGTGAAGCATTGCTTTTTTTCCCCCTTCGTTTTTTAATGTTTAGAAATCTTATACATGTACTGGACCTCTGTGCTTTCTGTAGGCAGGCAGCTTAGCATGGCTGGCAAGAATGTTAGAATGAAAAATTCTGGGTTGTCATCCAGAGATCAGGAGCTTATATGAGGAGTAGCTTAGCACGGCTACTTAGGAAAATGCTAGTCCCAAGATTTCTAAAGCAAGATTTTCAAGATATAAGTTGTGCTTCCCACACTCTGATGACTTTATACAGTATCTTGACTGCCAGATTTGGTTTAACTTCTTTAAGCTTAGCAAACATTCCACATTATAGGAATGATACAGAAGAAGCCCAGATATATGACTCAGTGTGATATAAGCTCCCATAATTGTTGCTTGCTGGTAATACTCTATACTAGTGATTGGAAGGATTGCCTTTCTGAGAGGACTTCATCCTCACTAATTTTATTGCAGATAAGTGCTAGATTTGCTGATGAGCTTAGGAAGATGGGAGCAAGCTGGCATATAGAATGCTATCTGTTTAGAGTTGAGAAACACCAGGATACAGCAGGAAGCCATGCAAGTGGGTAGGTTGAGTGGGCTAGCAGAGCCAGGAGGCTGACAACAGAAGAGCAGGAAGTGAAGCATGCACCTATTTATTGGTTCATTGCAAGAAAGCATGGCACAACAAGCAGCCAGAGAGGGGGAGGTTATTCCAGAGGGATGTGGTTTAAGAAAGTCAGAAGCACTCTGAATCACTGCTCCTCTGATTGGCCTACAATGGGTTGCTGTGTATTTTTCACTCACCGATGGAAGTACTCCACCATTTTGCCATGCAATTTGATGAGGTGATTTATATTGCTGGTATTGGCTGGTTAGCTGGTAGTCTTTCCTCCAACCATCTATCCCTTACCTTCTTGACCATATTGGTGCCATTCTCTGTCACTTGAAAAAAACATAAAAACAAACCCAAAGTTATTTTTTTCTTTCCCAAAAGCCAATCATCCACCTTAATAACATGCATGAGATCACATAGGAGTTTTCATCACTTCTGCATACAGAGGTATCCAAGGTCTGTGTTCTAGATGCCAATATTCTTCCACTAATACCTTGTGAGGAAAGCTATGCATCTAAATCTCAGAGATGAAGTCCAGGATTGTGTTTGGCCCTACTGCCTACAGATGCATGTAGTACACAGGGAGGGAGAGAACCAGCATTCTGCTGATTCTCCAGATGGTGTACTCTGGAGCCACTAGCTCCAATGTTCCACCAGACTGAAGAGTTGGTCATCTAATGCTGGCATCTTCCATATCCTTTCAGTCATTCTGTGTGCTTTAGTAATCTTCTACCTGCCTCACCTCCCTTGCTTGCCCAGGAATGAGTGATTTGCAGCTAGTTGGAGAAACTTCTTTGTGTTATTTGTGCTGCTGTCTGTCTGGGAGGGGCCATATCAACAATTTACTCCCTCGTTAAATGTAAAAACTCTGAAGATGCTGCCAGATGCTTCTCATCATTACTGTAATTGATCCTATGCTTGCAGTAGTTGCAAATAACAAAGCACAAATAAACTTCTGCATGCACACTTCTGTGATGAAAGAATATCCTGCCTATTACTGTATGTATCTTGGAAATTTCAGATGTTTGGACTTAAACTTCCAGAATTGTCAGCAAGAGTTCTGGGAGTTAAGGTCCACACATGTGGAAGCTGTCAAGACTGGGAAACAATAATCTAATCTAAAACACATGATTTCAGATCCATTCATGGAAGACTCTCCTCTTCCTCTTGCTTTTCTAAAATATTGAAGAAAGATGGGAGAAGTAAAAAGGAATGAAAGGGCAGCAGATGATTTAACTAATAGAAAGATTAATAATACACAGCTTTGGAAAAGAGTAGGACAATAAATGGTTTCTCTTTTTCTCCCTCACAGGTTGTAGCAGGGAATGAAAGAGAAAACCTAGTGGAGAAAGAGAAGCAGAAATATATCCACCCCCAAAGGGCCCTGATAAGCAGAAGGAAGTGAAGAAACTCATTGGCCAGCTAGCCATTTCACTTTCAGAGAGCATACCTCATCATTCAACCCCTCCCCGCATCTCCTGAGCTATGTCCATATATGGGGGGGGGGGGGGGAAACTGTTGCTTTATTGGAAACATGAGAAGCACCAAATATTTGGAATCAATTTGGAGATTTAAAAGTTGATCTGACAAGTTGACTGAATTGCTTTTGAATGACTTATCTGAATTGAATCTTCACAAAGCCCTAATAAGCAGATTACAACTAACCTAAGGTTATGACAAAGTTCCAATTACTAATCGAATAATAACTTCCATTAATGTTTAATTCCTGGGCCAAACCTGTAATTCAAATTATGGGCAATGGTAACATTTTACTTTCTATCTAGTAGCCCAACATTGGGCTACTACTATCTTCGTTGGGCTACTATTCATTCAGTCCTTAGCTGTTGTTTGAAGTATATGGTAGATTGGTTACTATTATAAAAGCATGTAAGCTCTACACACAGAGAAGAATATGTATACTTTCTCCCTTTCTATGCACCAGATTATTGCAGCACAGACCAGTGCTATCTATTAATATGGATACTCCCCATGTATTTAATAATTTCTGCTTTTGTTACATTAAACATTGCAAAGTTGCTCTGGGGGCAACAGGTTGTGCCAGCTCTGTTTTAGATAACGAGGACACTTTCGCAGATAAAGCAGGCTCGCCTCTGCAGTCAGTTACCTTCTACCCATGGAGGATGATTGAATGGGAAGAATTAATGTTCTTTAAGAATATCAAAGATGAGACTGTCTAAAATGAAATGAAAATGAAGCAGTTAAGATACTTAAAACATAGGATTCATTTGTGGAATTCACCATTCAATCATTTAGTATTGTGTTCGACTTTCTAGATTTTCCTGTGGGGAAAGCACTTTGAACGACTTTATTCCATGCTTTGAATAATAAAATATTTTGGCACACAAACAGCCTGATTAGAGTGCCCTATCTTCTGTGACAAGCTGGGCAATAACTAGGTATACACTTTTTCCTATGTGGAATTGTCTCAAACTGTTCATTTGTTGGGCTAGAAGATATGGAAGGTCTTCCATTATAACCTTAGGTGTTGCAGCATAGATTGATCTGTGCATAGATAACCAACTAGTAAAAATGAGATTTATCTTTATAATGTATGTAATAGAATATACTTCGAATATTGAGAATGCAGCAGCATAGGAAGCTAGCTAACAAAACTTCATTATGTATGTTCAGACGTTAGTTGTTTGCAGATTTGACATCACTAAACTTCAGCCCCAGTATTTATAGAGTGTAACAAATCTCCTTCCCTATTATTCCATAGAGAAACATGTGCAGCATATTAAACATTTCTAAACAAAATTTTCTATGATCAGGAGAAAGATGATCACACTATTATATTTTATTCCTTTTATCTAATAGCAGCAAACCTTTTCTTAAGCACTTTCAGAAATTAATAACAGCACATTACCATTTCAGTGCAAAAGCATTTATCAATTCACATGCACGCCAGTGCACAACACTTCTCATTATCATTACATTATTAACAATTTTATATCTGCATGCACGTTCAATTCTTTTTTCACCACATATCTTGCTGAAAAAATGTCATTGCAAAGGGGGAAAAAAGAAGCCCGATTGTGAGTAACACTGAATCCTGTAACCATTTAAAATGGTCTACCCTATCCAGATATTTTTTTTTGAAACATATCATGGATTAGTATAATTGTAAAGCTACAAACAATTAAATGATTTTCACTGATATTCCAAGATCTGGCTGATAAGTGTTACGATAAATTTATACAAAATGAGTACATCAAACATGCATTTGAAGATTTATTCCCAGAATAACATGTACAGAGCAATCTCCTTTTTCCCCTTTCTGATTATGCATGTGTATCGAGGAGAAAGTCTCACTGACCATTAGAGTGCTTACTTTAGGTAAGTAAAGACAGCTTTGATTTTAAAGGTAAAATTGGCCACAGCAAATCCAAAGGATTCAGTTTACAGTTTTCAGGATTCATTCTAATGGTCGTAATAATGAGAAGCTCAAGGAGAATAAAGAAACCACTGCCTTGATTGTTCTCCTTCTGGTTGTTAGGTATTCTCCCCACCATCCCACTCAAATGTATGCAATACAGAATATGTGAACTAAACTAGTCCAAAATGAGAATTTTCATTTCTGTTATTTCAAAAGCAAGCAAGAAATTTAGAAATGTAATGGAATTAAGGGGGCTTCACTATATCAACCCTGTGTAGAGCACAATATTTATAGCCATGGTGTAAGAATGCACAAATATAAAATAATTACTTATGAACCAGTCTCTGTTTTCATTTTGCCACCTTAAAAATGCACTGCAGATTCTAAGTACAGGAATGTTTAGCTTATACCTTAACAGCCATCTTGTTTCCCCTTGGATAGATATGTAAATGAGCTTCTGCCTGCATGAGGAGGTAATTATCACCTTCTTAGCTAGTCATGGGCACGGCACTTGAATAAGAGCTGAATGGTAATAAGCTGAAAACATTTTTTTATAAACAGAAGACTAGAGGTTTACCATCATGCCTGCTTATTATTGGCTTGGTCTGTTTTTTGTATAGGATGTGAAGATCCATTCATCAATATATTTAATCAGACTTTGATTCCCCTCCTTGCATCTTCAGGATTACTTTTAATAAAATGAAAGTTTACTACTTTCAAATAATCTCTTGAAAGGCATTGGTCTGATGACTCCTAACAATTAGTGAATAGTTTGAAATTTACGCTTAGTCCTTATTCACTCATGGCACAGCCAGACATAAGGGATGTTGCCAGATTCCCAGGTTTGGAATCAAAACATATACAGATTTAGATAAAATGGACCAAACTGGAAAGTTGGCATTCCAACAATATTTTTTTAATTGTTCAAAATTCATGGAAGATATACTTATTTTATATTTATATTTGGTAAATTATATATGTATATTTTAGATGTTTTTATATTTATCCTTTTAATATGGTTCTTATTGTAAACCACCCAGAGTCCCCCTTTCTGGGGGAGATGGGCGGTGGCAAAATTTGAATTATAAATAAATAAATAAATAAATAATTCTTGCTTTATTTTACCAATACAAAAGCAGTTCAGCTGGTTCCTACATTCTATTTTCTCCAACCTTTTTCCTTAACAGCAATAGTGGCAGAAATTAAAGAGTCTGTCCTTTTCTTAGACTGCAGAGAAAAATCACTATAGAAAGATAACTGGAATTCTCCATACCCCTTTATGTTATTAGCAAGCTTACTAGCAAGAATGTGAAAAGATGCATTAGATTCTCAGGGAATCATATAATCACAGAATTATGGAGTTGGAAAGGACCACATGAATCATCTAGTTCAATCTTCTGTAATGTGAGGGGAAAGTAATTAAACCATTCTTGAGAAAGGGCAGTCTCTTCTCTTCTTAAAAACCTCCAGAGATGGAGAATGCACAACCTTCGTAGGCATATATTCCACTCTTGTACAGATGTTACTATTAGAAATTTTCCTCTTAAAGTTAAACAAAATCTAGGTAACTTTAAGCTACTGTATATACACTATGTCTGGCTCTAGTTTCTCCTGTGGCAATGGAAAATAGTTCCTAACTCTCTTTTCTTCCTCATATATCTGAACACTGATACCATGTCTCCCAAAATGTCTATGAACATGTCTCCCAAAGTCTTTTCTACAGACTTAACATCCAAATTCCTTGAGCCTTTCTCATAGGGAATGGCCTCATGTTCCTGTATCTTCTTTGTCACCCTCCTTTGAATCTGTCCTAACTTTGTTCAAAAGTGTCACTTTGCACAAATATAAAGAGGGGCGCGGTGGCTCAGCGGGTTAAACCGCTGAGCCGTTAGTCTGCCGACCATAACGTCGGCAGTTCGAATCCGCGTGGCGGGGTGAGCTCCCATCACTAGCCCCAGCTCTCTGCCAACCCAGCGATTCGAAAGCTAAATAGCAAGTAGATAAATGGGTACCACTCACGTGGGGCAATATGCTGGCATCCTGTCGGGGAGTCGCCTCGGAACCGAAGACGAAGACCTGGAGAAGCCCGTGGATGGCTGCTGAGGACGGTGGCAGAGGTCGACGGATCCCAATTACAACTTCCGGGATGTCAGCAGCCGGCTCAGAAGCAAAGGTTCCTGGGACATGTAGTCCGACCTGCGATTGAAGAGCCGGTTCCCTCTCCCCCTCCCTAATCGCGCGGGTAATATATAATATGATGTACTGTATAATGATAATATGTATGTACTGATTGTAAGCCGCCTAGAGCCCTCCATTAGGGAGGGGATAGGCGGGGTATAAATAAGATAAATAAATAAATAAATAAATAAATAAATAAATAAATAAAACAATTGAATGAGAGCTTGAACCAAATCTCTTCCCATAATCCCCCATATTCAATTTATGGAAGATAATGTAAAGGAAATATGGGAAATCCATCCTTTTTCTATTAGTCATTGTCTTTGCCATCATTCCCCTTCCAAAGAATAGGAAAGGAGATGTAGGAGTTTTAACTTATACTGGACTTTAAGGCGATGTGAAGATATTGGTGATTCCCTCTCCACCCCCCTCTGATTTGTTATCTACTGTAATGTTATATTTTGGCCTATGAACACTGCAAATGCTGCCCTAAATATATAAATGCATGCTATTTATTAAATTTCCTGTCTCTTTCTACAGTACTATTAAAAGGAGCCTACAGATACCTTTGATTCCTCTATTTTTAAAATGCAATTTTAAAAATTAATACTACATAATTTTATTTATTTATTTATTTATTTATTTATTTATTTATTTATTAGATTTGTCACCGCCCATCTCCTCCCACCAGAGGGACTCTGGGCGGTTTACAACAACATAATCAATAAAACAATAACTTACAATATATAACTTACAATATATAAAAATACAATTACAAATAAGAATAAATATAGATAAAAATGAAATCCAAGTGGCTGATGATCTAACTCAGTCCTTGTATGTGATGAGCACTCTAGGGCACTAGCCATCCCCAAACATGACTACTCCTCTCCTCGCCCCAGGCCAGGTGGCAGAGCCAGGTCTTCAAATTCCTCCAGAAGGCCAGGAGCGATTGGGCCAACCTCACCTCCGGGGGTAGGATGTTCCAGAGGGCGGGAGCTACTGCAGAGGAGGCCTGCTTCCTGGACCTCGCCAGCTGAATTTCTCTTACCGATGGGGTCTGCAACATGCCTTCTCTGCAAGATCGGGTGGGACAGGTTGATTAACAGTTTCTCTTTGTTAAACTATTGGCCCATTCTGTTTCTCAAGTCTTGGATTTATTTTTAGAAAATTAGTAATATCTTAAAGCTGCCATTTGTTTGCAATGGCTGACATCTTTGCATTATTTCTTAGTGTTTAAACCAAATACTTGGTTAGTACGTTTCACTGAAATACATGAATTTTACTACTAAGTCAACCTGCTCAGAATAAGAATAGGAGGTTTTTTAACAGGCCAGTAAAAGAACTCCCCTTTGCATTCCTCCATGGCCTTATTACATTGTTATTTCTCTTTGTGCACACACACAGGCAAAATCTTTCACACCTCTTTTAGGAGGTCATCCATCACGGCTGGTAGCGATGCCTCTTTCAAATGAAACAAAACAAAGGAGTAGCCTCTATCATTTCCAACTATTACTAGGCTTTGTTGCCTTGGTAATGCCATGTCTTTTCTCTACAGCTATTATCCAACCGAAAAGAATTGCAATAAGGTGAAACCTTGAATTCATAAAACATTCAGGATACACTGTGTCAGGTAGCCAATTCCAGAGGACAAAACACCTCTATCTTTAATAGCTGGGTATGAAAAGAAAAAGCATCCACACAACTATTAAAGGAACAATTTAGTATTTCTTCTTTTGCATCTGCTTACCTCCCCTAGTTCACGAGACTGGATTTGCACAATGCATTAAGCTATCTTTTGCTTAGCCATGGGTTCTGCATGAAAAAATATAGGCTTTGTTCACACAAACAATAAAACATGGTTTGCAAACAATAATGGCTAGATTCATATATCATACTAAGGCAAAACCAAACAGCGTACATTATGTATGTATGTATGTATGTATGTATGTATGTATGTATGTATGTATGAATTTATTTATTTATTTATTTATTTATTTATTTATTTATATTGGAGGTATACAATAACTTGTATTACCGCTCCATCTCCCCCAAGGGGGACTCTGGGCGGTTTACAATACAACATTATGATGTTGTGGGTGAAACCAGCTCAGACTATAACTGCATTACTTTGCCTAAAATTTCTGAGAAGCCTTTTTTCCCCCTGATATTTACTTTTCTCATGTATCGCTCTTTCCCGAAGAAAGTTGCTATGCAAGATTTTCTTTGAATATTTCTTGTGATGGCCACAATTAGAGCTGCTTTGAATTCCAAATCAAAAAGTGCTTCAGATCACAGTGACCCAAACATAGCACCTCTTTGCAACTCTTTAAAGCAACTATGTCTTTTCACATGGCACCTGCAGAGAGCAGCTACAGACAGGGGGTATGTTACATCCCTGCCTTCTTTTAAGGACCATACTGGAGCCTTGCACATCCTTAGTTCATATATCACAGAGTAAGAAGTTATTAAAGAGAAAAATAAAGCATCCAAAGTGCTGGCAAAACTCAGAGAAATAATCAGACTTCTTTTCCTATTAAAAGAATTATGTCATTTCTTAGCTCTTTTCTATTTCCAAACTGCCTTCTGTTCTAAGAACATGCTAAGATAGTTGTGGTTCCCTTACCCTCTATCAAAGATATAAGATAAATTGAACGGTTTTGATTGTCAGCATTCTGATAAAAGAACTACATTATGTAATAGGTCACCATAAAGCCTTTTAACAGGACACCAGAAGAACACTGTTTCCAAATTACATCTGTCTTTCAGCTACACCTTGGTAGCAAATAACAATATCCCCTCTGACCTCTTCAGTGGGAAGCTGTTCATGTATACAGAAATGTATTCTCATAAAAAGGTTGAAGGGTGGAATATATAAATAGGGCTAACAATACAAAGGCCAGATTTTAGTGGCTAAAGTCACACATAAATATCCAGCTTTCTTTGAAAAGAGAGGGACCTCTTCCTCTAAAGACTATTCTTGTAGATTCTTGTGGAATTTCATATTCAATGGGGGTATATAATTATTAAGCCAAATGTTTAATACCAATAGCTTTTTTTTAAAAAAAAAACTGTTACATTTATTATCTATAACAGGGGAACACTACTTCAGCCTCAGAACCAGTCTTGGCTTTGAATAGTGTATGTCATGGACTTTTTCAAAAATGTGTCTGGGTGAAGACCACTAATAAATTTAACTTTGTTTAAAGTTCAGGTTTAAGTGATTAAAAATTGAATTAAAATAATTAAATAAAGATAATATGATTTCTTCATGCACTTAATAAACTCCTCATTTGGTCATATCTACATTTACAACATGGCAGCATATTCTGAATGGGTGGGCTGGGGTCTGGGGACCCTACCAAAGGCTTTGGGGACCTGCAAATGGCCTGGAATGTCAATTAGTGCACTTTGATCTTTAACCTTATCTTGGATTCCTCAAATGCAATGAAATAACAACTGTAGACATAGTTTAGTAGACCAAAGGCTTTCCTACAAAACAAGTAGAATTCTACCTGTCCAGCGACCCCTTTTCCAGCAGGTTCCTTCCTTGTGTCCCTGATATTCCATTCCATCTCCTACACAATGCTCAGTCAGTATTCCATGTCCACTAAACATATTGAGTCCTCCCTCCCTCCCTCTTCCTATTTTACACAATATAATCCTGAGTGTCTAACAACAATCAACCACTATAAACACATTAAAAGTAAAACAACTCCCCCCCTCTACAGAATTAAAATCATGACAAACCAACTAAGGTGCCACAGCACTCCCATTCCAACTACACAGTTGGCTATAGGGTCAGATGACATCATTTAATAGAACCATCTTTTAATAGAGGGACCTGGAGCATGACCACCCTATCTGATCTGGTGGGATGGGCAGATGCCCTCATTAATAATTCAGTAAAGCTTAAGGCCCCTTCAATTCTTTCAATAGCTCATTGTCAGGAATACCAAGTGCCAGTTGGGCCACATGAAGATTGTTACTAGCATATTTTGGTAAGGAGCCCTCCTTGCCCCATGGGTTACTTTATGATTTTATACTGTTATCAGAGTCTTTTCTTCAACAGTTACTGCCAGAATTTAGTGCCATGATAAAGTTTAGAATCTGATATTTGAAAAAAAAATAGAAAGAAATTAACTTTCACTGAGTGCTTTTCACTATAGAAGCAAGAACTGCTCACTCATTTGACTGAAACATCTGCAGATGATATGACTTGCACAGAGTGAATAAGATGTTATAATGGCATAACACAGCCTTCTCCGAGCTCTACCCTTCCAGACTTTCCAGCAAGCATAACCAACAGAAATGGACATTCTAGGAGTTTCATTCTCAGCCTGTCTTGTGTATAGAGGTTGGGGAAAACAGAATGATTGCCATGCAATAATTCCAGTGGTATAGCAAGTAACTGCCAGTTTAGAACTCTACTAGTTCTAAAGTGAAGGATGCTATTGACTACACAAAGAGAGCTGGAGAACCAGCTGCCTCTTGACAGTTAACCTGTTATATGGAATCATGCATATAATTGTCTGTAAGCCATATATATATCTCCAGGAGGTCATTGGTTCTTACAACCAGTGTTGGGTTTTACCAGTGACTATTGCAGAGCTTTCCAAACTGTGTGTCGCGACACAAAACTGTGTCGCCACACAGAGTCTGGTGTGTCACCACACAACCCGGAAGCGCTGATCATCATCAGCGCTTCCGGGTTTTCCCGTGGCGACACACCAATGGCGGCACGCAAAAACCGAAAGCGGCAGCAGCGCTTCCGGGTTTTTGCGCGCTGCCGCAACAGCAGCACTTGCGGGTTTTCCCGCGGCGACACACCAACGGCGGTTGGTGTGTCGCCGCGGGAAAACTTTGGAAAGCCATGGACTATTGAATAATCCTCTAAATACTAATGATATTGGCAAAGTACATGCCATTCTACTTACCAAGCAGCAACTGAAATTAAGTTAAACAGCTTTACTCTCTTGAGTTCTTTAATACAAAGAAGGAACTTAGATTGACTCTAGATTCACTGTTCTGTTCTATAGTTCTTATTACCTGGGTGTTTTGTTCAGAATTCCAGCTCTGAGTCTGTTCTTCACTGAGTGGGAAACTCAGCAAGGTATACATAACAGCTTTTCTGTCCCTTTCGATAAGAGTATTCTCTAAATGGAGTCACATGAGCTATCAGAGCTTCATAAACTGCAGTCCACAGGAGCATATTCAAGACAGCATCAGCTGCTGCTGTGAAGGTGATGGGATTCATGGGTGATTCATGGAATGGCACAACATCACACAAGTGATGTCATTGCACAAGCTAGGGTTAATGGTTATCTTCTACCAGCATGAAGGTTTGGCAATTAGGCAATTGGGTATGTTTTCTTTTCAATGACATAGGCATAAACAGGGAGCAAAATAATTTTAGGCCTTTTTTTTCTGTAAAGTGTGGGTTAGAAAAATATATTCTTTAAATTGAAAATTTATGTTGCATAAGTCAAACCTGGTTGAGCTGAGAAGCACTGAACTATTTCAGAGGAAAGAAAAAAAATGCCTGCAGAAAAATGGTTGTGAATTTAAAAGTTTCATCACTTCATAAAACCAAATGTTCTCACTTTGTTCCCCTCAAATTAGGATATTATAAAAAAGGTTATAATTCTGTATTCAAGATCTTCCAGCTGAGTGGGATGGTGGAAGATTGATTATGCCAGTGAATTCCCCAAATGCCACTGTCTTAAAAAACGTATGAGAGGATTATCTGAATTGTGCAGAATCCTCACACTTTTACTGCATTTTATATCCTCTTAAATCCACTTAAAATAGGACAACCATACTAGTTCATTTGCTAAATGCCCATCCTATTTGAGGCATTTAGCAAATTAGAACATGTATTTTTGTTCCAAAAAACTACTCCTGTGTTAATCTTCTTCTTCTTCCTTTTATTAAGTTTTTAATAGTAAAATACCAGAACAACAATATTAAGAAGGGGGGGAAGGTAACTTATGGTTATATAGTAAAAAAAAACCTAGATATATTATTATAATTAAAATAAAATAAACACAACAAAAAAGAGAACAAAGGGCTAATTAACAGAGAGAGAGATAGACACACACACACACACACACACACAGAGAGAGAGAGAGAGAGAGAGAGAGAGAGAGAGAGAGAGCGGATCCATATAGAATCCATAGGTGTTGATATAAAGTTAATTCAGTCCTTAAACTTATCATTAAATCTAGACTATATAGAAATATATTATTTCATCTTCCATTCTGGGAACGCAGATGAACTTATTTTTAGAATGTTAATAGCACCACCGCTGAGCTATCTGATAGCAAATTCCAGGTATGTTGCTTTAACAATTTTACTACTTTTAGACCAATTGTCTTCCAACTTTCTATTATGTTGTATGTACTGTACAATTCCCCTTTTCTCTTTGCTCTCTCCAAATGTCCCTCTACCAGGGAAATACCCCATTTCACAAGGCCATGAAGAAGTCCTTCCTGATCTTCATCAACAATGGGATTGCCTATTTTCACTAAGCAGTTTCCTGCATCCATGGATGCCCCAGAACAGACAGGCAGGAAACAGTAGAATGTTTCTAATATTGAGTTAGTACAATAACCCTCTTCTTCTCCATCATCTTATCATCTTCTATTGCCAAAGACAGAAGAACCTTAAAAAAAAACCCTCTCTTTGGCAACCACACTTTTTTCCATGCTACATTTGGTACTCCCACGTTTACCAATTATCAGTAGATAAATAGGAACTTTTTTTTCCCTGAATCTAGGACCAAATGAATCGTAAAAGATTATGAATTTTAATCAGCAGTGTAAAAACACTGGAGAGAAGTTGATTTATTTTTTGATTTGATTTGATTTATACCTTGCCTTTATTTTGTACAACTCAAGGCAGTGTATCGATAATGCTTCCTCCTCCTATTGTGCCCACAAAAACAACCTGTGAGGTGGGCTGGGCTGAGAGAGAATAACTGGCTCAAAGTCACCCAGACGGCTTTAGGCCTAAGAGACTAGTAAAGCTCACAGTTTCCCAGTATATAATCTAGCACTTTAACCATTACACCAAACTGGTCAAAACCACAAATTTATCTGTTTTGGAACTAATAATATACATGTTCTTAGGCCGCAGTATTAATATTCTTTTAATGTTTTTAATAAATTGCTAACAAATTTCATTAAGAGACAATGGAATTTTTCAATTAGTGAGTAAGGAAAGTGAGATGATTTGCATACTCACCCTTAGATATTTATTTATTTATTTATTTATTTATTTATTTATTTATTTATTTATTTATTTATTTATTGGATTTATATGGCCACCCATCTCACAAAAAGTGACTCTGGGCGGCATACAACAATTAGGTAAAACAATAAATATATAAAAACAGTCATGATTAAAAATATTAAAAAATCAAAGAGACTATTAAAAATTGTTATTAAAATATTAAAAATAACCCAAATGCACAGGAAAGATTGAATATTACCTACAATGTTGGAGTCAACTTAGAACGTCACCAGTCCCCTGGGACCCCCAGGTCTGATGACATAGCCAGATATGACTATTATTATCTATTCCACAGGATAATAAAATTTTAAAACAGTTTATATTTTAAACCTAATATTTGAGTAAGAAATAATATCACCTGAATATTACTTCAGAAAATAGTTTGCATTTCTCAACTGTAATTGTGAACAAAGTTTTCCTTCATGCTAAGTCAAAATGAGGAATGGATGTCTTTGGGAGATGGCTGTGAAATTATTTGATTTTTCAAATGATCCCTGAGAAGCTAGAATGTTACAAATGACCAGTGGAAGAAAAAATTATTTCATTATAAATCATGGGTGTGGGAGAGGTGTGAAGAGGTATCCACCAAAGCTGAAAATGCTGTCACTCCCTATTTGCCCTTCCTAAAGACACCTCTGCCTGTGCCCCTTCAGACATGGCAGAATTGTACCTTCCATCAACTTCTGCTGGCCTAGCCTGGAATGAATGATACTAGGCAAGCCACACACTTCCAACCCCTGCTATAAATGGAATTCTTTTTCCATTTAGTAATAAAAATACTGTAGCTTTGAAAACTGAGAATTGATGTATCATTGTGAGATCATCATGTTTAATACATGAACCCAGATTACCTGTGATCATTCCAAATAGAATGAGATAGAGAAAACTTACCCTGAAAGAAAGGAAGGAGGAAGAAACGATGGCTGCAAACAATTGTAATAGCCTTAAGATAGGATGAAGTTGCTTTGCTTCCTTTCACTGAGTCACAACATTTGTGGTGAAAAGCAAACTGGGAGAACATTGATTCAATTTTACTTCTTTGTTTATATATAAAGTCACATTAGGGATATTTACATTGTACCACTATAGCAGCTGTCCAATCTAATATAGTAAGGCCAAAAAGATCCCTCAGATTTGTTTTATCTAAGCACTGTATTTTCTGCTGAATTACTTTATTTAGGGTTGAAAACTAGTTGATATTTTCCCCAAGAGATAATTGCCTATATATATGCATCTTAGTGGTAGGGGCTAGAATGTCTTCCACTGACCTTTCATTAATATTAATCTTGAAAAATGAGAGATGAGTTTTATGAGCAGTTGTAAGGTATACTTGCAAGCTGTCCTGATGGAATACTAAAAATTAAAAATGCATAAGACAGCCTTCTAGATACCATGTATTCGTTGCATATACCAAAATTACATCAAAGTTTCCTCAGATCCAAATGAAAAGAAACTAGAATTCTATGGGGAAAAATATAGTACTGTTAATATTGAGCAGTACTTGTATGGCTCTATATGTGGAAACTATATCTAAAAGCTGTCATGTGATTGCTGAAAGAAGAATCAAATGTACATGCATTCATGCTTTCTGTCTCAATGCACCAGTCACACAGGTTTAGCTAGACTAGCATTTAGATATCCATTCAAATCACGTCAAAGTTTATATGGACGGCATATTCATACAGATATAGGCTTAATCTGATGCAAAAATGCGTAACTGGAATGCTAATTTTATTTGTTTATTTAAGTCACTTAAATGTTTAGCTAACCTAAGTTACTTTATGTAAGTTACTTAAATAAAGATTGTCACTTCTCAGCCAGGAAGTGTTATATACAAACTAAGAAAAAAAGATACCCCTCCCCCCAAAACCCTGAAGCTCATGTATTAATTCTTAAATGAATTACAGTTCTTAAACAAGATGGCTGGCAACTAAGCTTCAGTAAGAGGCTTCGTTTCAATATGGTCCAAACAGAGCATCCCTTCAAAGATGCCTCATCTTAGGTTATCCATGTCTTTTCCAATGCTTGTAGTTTGTGCAAGAGACTTGTTTCTGCATGCTGTGTGTTTCTACAGAAGCCTCTTCTTGCTATTAGAAATGGCAGTGGAGGGTGTTACTTCAAAGGGCCTCACCGAGGTGAACTGCAGCTCCCTCACACAGGCCTATTAAATAATGAGAAACTATCTACGCTCTAGGGAGAGAAGGAATCTAATAAGCTGATCTTCCAGAAAGCCAGATAAAAATGGCTGTTCCCCATCTCTCTCTCTCCTTGCTGTAGCCTGATAAAAGCCTGTCTGTCTTTGACCTAGTGGAATAGGTGGTAGAATGGGAGAGCTAGTCTCATGGCTATGGCTTAAGAGTTTCTAAGAACTATCTTGCAAGCAACTGTATATAAGTGAAGAGAATCAGGGCAAGTTGTTTCAGTTATCCTAAATATTTGCCTGGGTATAGCTTTGAGTTACTTGATTTATGTGGCCCATCTAAAGTGCAGTGATGCAAGGCCATGGGGCACGGAAACTTTCTTTAGTGCACTAGGAATTAATCTGGAGATTAATCATAACCAAATATTTCTCAGAGTGTTGTTTCCATGCATCAGTACCAAAATTGATATGTATGAAAGTTTGATCACTGAACTAAAGCCAGAAATCTACAAAGGTTCAGTAGTTAGTGATGTACCAGCAGAACTATTTAAAATCATACAAGTTTGTGCAGTTGAAGTGCTTTGTGCAGTTTGTAAGATGGTGTGGAAAATACAGCAGTGGCCAACAGGCTGGAAAAGATAAATGTATATTCCAGTACCAAAAAGGGCAGTGCAAAGAATGTGCAAACTACTGAACAATTGCATTTACTTATATGCTTGTAAGATAATGCTTAAGGTTTTGCAATTCAAGCATCAACAATACATGGAACAAGAACTACCAGATGTCAGCCAAACTGACAAGAGTCAGGGGTGCCCAAGATCACATTGCTAACATCTGATGTATAATGGAAAAGGCACAGGACTTCTAAAAATAACTCTATTTTTGTTTTATTGATTATTCAAAGGCTGTTGACTGTGTAGACTGTAACCAATTGTAGAAAGTGTTTAAAAGCATGGGTGACCTGTGCCACCTTATCAACCTATTGAAGATGTATGATGATGAAGAAGCAACAGTTTGAACAGAATATGGAACAAATGAATGATTTAAAATTTGGAAATGAGCATGACAGGGTTGCATAATTATTTATTTATTATATACAAAATATGTCATGAGAAGTACTGGACTGGAAAGAATAAAGTAGGATTTAAAATTGCTGGGAGATATATCAACTACCTCAGATATGCTGATGATACCACGTTGATATCTGGAAGTAAGTAAAACTTAAAAGAATCTGTTCCTGAAGGTAAAAGAAATGGGTCAAAAGCCTGTCTGCTGCTCAATATTTTTGTTTAAAAAAAGATTATGTCAACAAGTGATGCCAACATAATGCAAATAGGCAGAAAAAACAAAAATTGAAGCACTCTTTATCTTCCTAGGTTCTAAAATTCACAAGGACAGTGACTGTATCCATTAAATAGAGTTCTTGCTCTTTGGGGGAAAAGTCTATGACAGATCTAGACAAAACATTCACACTGAAAACAAAGATACATCTTATCAAGGCCATGGTTTTCCCATTTGTAACATATGGGTGTGAAAGATGGACCATAAGAAAAGCAGAAGAAAAACAGATGATTTTCAGTTGTGGATATATTCGTTGAGAATATTATATGAAGAACAAATCTTTCAGTACTAGATGAAATAAAACCAAGTTGCTCACTGGAAGCATTGTTTGTAAAGCTAAAGCTTAAATATTTTGAATACATAATATGTCACTGGGAAAATGCTGATTCTTGGAAAAACTGAAGGCAATTGAAAAAGAAGCAGCAGAAGACAAGGTGGCTAGATACTATCACAGATGGTACAGGACTAAGAACTTATAAGGACTCAAAGAAATAGCTATTGATAGACAATCCTAGGGAAATATGTCCATTGGGTCAGAAGCTATTAAACAACTGAAAGACAACAATTTATGTTCAATAGCCACCAATGACATGTAACTGGAAAATCAACATTCTGAACTTGGACAGCAGCTGATCCCATGCCAAGTCCTTGATACCAATATATGTTTGACCATGATGCATGGCAGCTGTGCATTCAGAATAATCATGGAAGAAATAAGTTTTTCCTTATGACCAAAAACTCTGAGCATATAATTCTTGTCTTAGTCATCAGTTGCTTTCCCATCAGGTAACATGGCTAGGGGACATTTCCTTGTGTATTTGCTATTGCTAGTAGATATAACTTAGCATCATGTATCTCAATCTATCTGATGAAAGTTAGACAGATGAAGCTGTTTGCTGATCAGCATTGTTTTCTTGTTATTGGATGGCATATATAACTTCTGGTTATAGAAAGGCATATATAACTTACTCAAGTTATATAGCGAGTAAGGAAGATGACCTTGATAGAAATACAGTATGCAAGATCTGTTGCTAAGATGACAAGGGGTGAACAATATTTTAAGTCCACAACAGACAGATAATATTTGGAAGTGGATCAGACAGACACCTCCCTAATTCACTGAACCATAAGTAGCAGGAGGAGGTATAACATAATTAGACTTGCAAGAATCTGTTATTATAGCCAATCTCAATAAAAATAGTTTTAGCTTTCATGTGCAGTTGAGGTCCTGGTCTGTTCTGCCTAGTGGGGCTGACAATTCATCACTTTTTAATCAGAAAGATGTGTGAGACTTACGTCAGCTTTATAGTATCATCTCTGTGATTATGCCAATAATAAGAAATGTCACTCTCTAATAGTTTGTTGTGATGGCTCATTCATTCATGAAATTTATTCCAAAATATTATTTCAGTCATACAGGTAAAGGTAAAGGTTCCCCCCGCACATTTGTGCAGTCGTGTCCGACTCTAGGGGCCGGTGCTCATCTCTGTTTGTTAGCCGAAGAGCCAGCATTGTCCGATGACGCTTCCATGGTCATGTGGCCTCATGACGCACACGGAACGCTGTTACCTACCCACCAAAGTGGTACCTATTTATCTACTTGCATTTGCATGCTTTCGAATTGCTAGGTTGGCAAGAGCTGGAGCTAGTGCGGGAGCTCACTCCGCACACAGGGCTAGGGATTCGAACCTCCGAACTTGCGATCTTATGATCGACAAGCCTGGTGTCTTACCCGCTGAGCCACCACACCCCTTATTTCAGTCATAAGTAAAGAATAAATCCAATGTTGAGTCTGAATCAATATTCATTTATTATATATTATTTTTAATTCTTACTAATAATTTTGTTGTTGTTGTTCAGTCGTTTAGTCAGATAAATTACCTTGTTCAGGGATGGGCTTTTAGCCCTAAGGGCTGATGGGAAGTTGGTTAGATGCTAGAAAAGCCAGTGGACTGATTCAGCAAAGAAAATTTCCAAAGCTTGGGCTGTAAATGTGAATAGTGATCCATTCTTTATATAAACACCTTATCATTTAAAACAATCGTTAATTGTTAGCTGTTTTCTGACAGCATTTGATACTTAATTCCATTCATTTATAAAGCACTGCCTCCAGCAAAGGAGATCGTTACCTTGTCGTGGTGCTGGAGCTTGAGCACCTCAATGAAACCATGAGCTAAACCGTGAAGGGACACCCAAGACGGGAAGGTCATGGCAGAGAGGTCAGATTAATACGATCCCTGGGGAAGGTAATGGCAACCCACCCCAGTATTCTTGTCATGAAAACTAAATGGATCAGTACAACCAAAGATATGTCGGTATACCATCGGAAGATGGGACTCCCAGGTCGGAAGATGGTCAAAATGCTACTGGGGAGGAACAGAGGATACGTACAACTAGCCCCAGATGTGATGACGCAGCTAGCTCAAAGCCGAAAGGACGGCTAGCGGCCGACGGTGCTGGTGGTGAACGACGAATCCGATGTTCTAAAGATCAACACACCATAGGAACCTGGAATGTAAGATCTATGAGCCAGGGCAAATTGGATGTGGTTATTGGTGAGATGTCAAGATTAAATATAGACATTTTAGGTGTCAGTGAACTGAAATGGACAGGGATGGGCCACTTCACATCAGATGACCACCAGATCTACTACTGTGGACAAGAGGACCACAGAAGAAATGGAGTAGCCTTCTTAATTAATAATAAAGTGGCTAAAGCAGTGCTTGGATACAATCCAAAAAACGATAGAATGATCTCAATTCGAATTCAGGGTAAGCCATTTAACATCACAGTGATCCAAATATACGCCCCAACCACAGATGCTGAAGAAGCAGAAGTAGATCAGTTCTATGAGGATCTGCAGCACCTACTGGATAATACACCAAAAAGAGATGTTATTTTCATTACAGGAGACTGGAATGCTAAGGTGGGTAGTCAGACGACACCTGGAATTACAGGCAAGCATGGTCTGGGAGAACAAAATGAAGCAGGACATAGGCTGATAGAATTTTGCCAAGACAACTCACTGTGCATAACAAACACTCTCTTCCAACAACCTAAAAGACGACTTTATACATGGACTTCACCAGATGGTCGACACCGAAATCAGATTGACTACATCCTTTGCAGCCAAAGGTGGAAGACATCTATACAGTCAGTAAAAACAAGACCTGGAGCTGACTGTAGTTCAGATCATGAACTTCTTATTGCAAAATTTAGAATCAGACTAAAGAGAATAGGGAAGACCCACAGATCAGTTAGATATGAGCTCACTAATATTCCTAAGGAATATGCAGTGGAGGTGAAGAATAGATTTAAGGGACTAGATTTAGTAGATAGGGTCCTGGAAGAACTATGGACAGAAGTTCGCAACATTGTTCAGGAGGCGGCAACAAAAAACGTCCCAAAGAAAAAGAAAACCAAGAAGGCAAGATGGCTGTCTTCTGAGACACTGGAAGTAGCCCAAGAAAGAAGGAAAGCAAAAGGCAACAGTGATAGGGGGAGATATGCCCAATTAAATGCAAAATTCCAGAGGTTAGCCAGAAGAGATAAGGAATTATTTTTAAACAAGCAATGTGCGGAAGTGGAAGAAGACAATAGAATAGGAAGGACAAGAGACCTCTTCCAGAAAATTAGAAACATCGGAGGTAAATTCCAGGCAAAAAAGGGTATGATCAAAAACAAAGATGGTAAGGACCTAACAGAAGCAGAAGAGATCAAGAAAAGGTGGCAAGAATATACGGAAGATCTGTACAGGAAGGATAATAATATTGGAGATAGCTTTGATGGTGTGGTCAGTGAGTTAGAGCCAGACATCCTGAAGAGTGAGGTTGAATGGGCCTTAAGAAGCATTGCTAATAACAAGGCAGCAGGAGACGACGGTATCCCAGCTGAACTGTTTAAAATCTTGCAAGATGATGCTGTCAAGGTGATGCATGCCATATGCCAGCAAATTTGGAAAACACAAGAATGGCCATCAGATTGGAAAAAATCAACTTATATCCCCATACCAAAAAAGGGAAGCACTAAAGAATGTTCAAACTATCGAACAGTGGCACTTATTTCACATGCCAGTAAGGTAATGCTCAAGATCTTGCAAGGTAGACTCCAGCAATTCATGGAGCGAGAATTGCCAGATGTACAAGCTGGGTTTAGAAAAGACAGAGGAACTAGAGACCAAATTGCCAATATCCGCTGGATAATGGAGAAAGCCAGGGAATTTCAGAAAAACATCTATTTCTGTTTTATTGACTATTCTAAAGCCTTTGACTGTGTGGATCATAACAATTGTGGCAAGTTCTTGGTGGTATGGGGATACCAAGTCATCTTGTCTGCCTCCTGAGGAATCCGTATAACGACCAAGTAGCAACGGTAAGAACAGAGCACGGAAGAACGGACTGGTTTAAGATTGGGAAAGGAGTACGGCAGGGTTGTATACTCTCACCCTACCTATTCAACCTGTACGCAGAACACATCATGCGACATGCTGGGCTTGAGGAATCCAAGGCTGGAGTTAAAATCGCTGGAAGAAACATTAACAATCTCAGATATGCAGATGATACCACTTTGATGGCTGAAAGCGAGGAGGAGTTGAGGAGTCTTATGACGAAGGTGAAAGAAGAAAGTGCAAAAGATGGGTTGCAGTTAAACCTCAAAAAAACCAAGATTATGGCAACAAGCTTGATTGATGACTGGCAAATAGAGGGAGAAAAAGTGGAGGCAGTGACAGACTTTGTATTTCTAGGCGCAAAGATTACTGCAGATGCTGACTGCAGCCAGGAAATCAGAAGACGTCTACTTCTTGGGAGGAGAGCAATGGCAAATCTTGATAAAATAGTTAATAGCAGAGACATCACACTGACAACAAAGGTCCGCATAGTTAAAGCAATGATATTCCCTGTAGTAACCTATGGCTGCGAGAGCTGGACCATAAGGAAGGCTGACCGAAGGAAGATAGATGCTTTTGAACTGTGGTGTTGGAGGAAAATTCTGAGAGTGCCTTGGACTGCAAGAAGATCAAACCAGTCCATACTCCAGGAAATCAAGCCAGACTGCTCACTTGAGGGAATGATATTAAAGGCAAAACTGAAGTACTTTGGCCACATAATGAGAAGACAGGATACCCTGGAGAAGAAGCTGATGCTAGGGAAAGTGGAAGGCAAAAGGAAGAGGGGCCAACCAAGGGCAAGATGGATGGATGGCATTCTGGAGGTGACGGACTCAACCATTGGGGAGCTGGGGATGGTGACGGCCGACAGGAAGCTCTGGCGTGGACTGGTCCATGAAGTCACAAAGAGTCGGAAACGACTGAACGAATAAAACGAAACGAATAAAGCACTGCATGGAAATAATCTTAGTTGCATTTGTTTTTAATTTCTGGTCTTCATGGAAAGTAGTTTTCCATAAGCTGGTGTCCTGCAGATGCTCTGGGGCTGCAGTTTCTAGAATTCCATGATAATTTTGTGTGTTTCAGGCCTAATACATCTCAAAAAGGGTAAGTTAGCGAAAGTTGATATAGCATATTTTTACATACCGCTCACTTCTTGTCAACTTACCAGAAGTATACCTGTGATTGATTTGGAGATACAGACCTTTATCAGTCCCTAAACCAATTGTTAGCTGTTTAGATGGGATCATAAGTAGATCATGTCCTGACCTTATCTCTTTGGAGAAGTATCTTCTGCCTGTTAGGTAATGAAGTGGAGAAAGCAGGATTGAACTTTGGTATGCTTTTTCTGAGCTCCATTTCTAGCCTTTCTCAGATTGCTCTAGAGACAGAGAAGAAAGCACCAGGAAGAATAATGAATGTCAGAGCAGGTGAGCCTTCCAGTTTTTCTACCTTACTCATAATAGCAAAATTAGATTGAGAGATCGGAGCATTTTTTTCTTTTTTTCTAGAGGGACAAAAATACAGTGAAAGAGAAAAGCTTAAGAGCTTTTCCTGAGCTGCTGACTGTCAGACTTGATTTTTCTTTCCTAGGAGCATAATTCCTAAATGACTTCTAGATGAAGAAAAAAAAGATGAAGAATTCTTCTTGCTACAAGCATTTATTGCAAAGCTTGCCACTGTGGTGCAGAGAGAGGAGAAAATCTTGAGGAATTGAAAGCCATTTCTATCTCAATCTTATCCTCATCTAATGTAAAGCTATATATTTTTATCTCTATCTATTCCTAACACAGAAAACTTTTCATAATTTCATCTGAATGGAAAGAAGACATCTCTTTGTTTCTCTCCTGGAGATACCTGATTTATTTTTCATTTTTCTTTCTTTATAGAATCCATAATTTTGTACATAATTATAACAATCCTCTTCAATATCAATTATGTTTTCCTGGGCTTTATATATGGACTGCAAAAATCTGGATGGCCACTGGATAGTAGTAAAGAGCTATTAAAAAGAAAATCTAGCTCCCTGCAGCCATCTCATGATTACACTGATTTTTGCACACCAAAAACATTGGTTCTACATTTTCCCCAAGTTATTACACTTATTTTAATATTTAGAACCAAAATGAGGACTGTTGTAAAAGGCAGGTTTCATACCAGACAGGATCAGAATGGGAATATACATTACTTCATGTCAAGCAGAGTCAACATAGTGGGAAGCATAACTTCTGTCATGTAAAGCAAAAACAGAGGCTCCAGCCATCCGTGGGGTATAGCAATAATTTTCTGTGCCTGAGCTAGTAAAGCAGTTCCTATGAATGGCTGGAATTCCCCAAGAAATTGGGGAGCTCCTTGGATAAAGATGCAGAGTACTTTGCTTTGGGATTCAGGTTATCTCTGTGGAATAGGTGATTATTCTAATCTGACTTTGCATTATGTTTTAATTTCTTTTGTCTATGTATCTCAGAGGCCTTATTCTGGCTTATACCAATTTCTCTGTTTAAGTAGGATATTCTACGTAATTTCAGACCAAGTACATTGATTTCTTGGAAATTGTTACCTAACCCGAAAGCCTTTTTCCCCATGAAATCATTAATTAAAACAGATCAGTACCATCTTGTGTTCTGACAAGAACATTATATGTAGTTTGTACAAATTTGGGACCATATATTGTATATGTTTTAAGGTTTCTTTTATGTTTGATTTTGTTTATCTCTTGTAAGACTGTCTCCCAAAGAAGGAGGGAAGGGCTGAAGCCTCTATCTTCAAGCCTTTATGTTGCAGGAAAGAAGGTTGCCTGTACAGGTTATGGGATCCCTTATGGGAACATCTGCAAGAAAACAACAAGGCTCAGAGAACACCAAGGACTCCACAGTTATGGGATCCCTATAGTATCTATCTCACAGACTGAAGTTAGGGGGGAAGATATTAGGTTAGGAGGTCCCTGGAAAAGAAGTACTGGATATACCAGGGCAGGAAGCAAAGTCAGGATATGTAGTCCCAGTGGCCTTCTGGGGTGGGAAGTAGAACCTGTAATCTTTAATGCTTCTGACCTAGCCATGCTGCCACTAGGACAGTAAGTGGAGATCCCTGAAGGAAAAAAAAATGATTAAGGGAATGTAGAATTGCTGCACCTGAAGATACTTTTCTTCTCACCTCAGGTTATCACTTCCAGAATGACTCTCTCCATTCTTTTATATACCCTGAGGTAAATTTCTGTGGTTTTACATCCAAATGTCTTCTTGGCTGTAATAAAGCAAAGAAAGAATGAAAACCCCACATTGGTATGACTATGCCTCTCTAATCAATTCAGGATCATTGGGTATGTATGGACAAATTGTTTAGTGGTTTTTTATTGTTGTTGTTAATTTGATATTCAAATTTGTTACTATGGTGTAACAAAGATCAAATCAGTTTAAAGTTGTGTATATATTTTTGAATTATATAGCAAAATCATGGAATTTATCATTATATGAAGCATTATGGATTTATTGAGAACAGGGGGCAACAGAAAAGATAATTCTTAAATATTGCAAAACCAGTGCAACCCCAGATTTACAATCTTGTGTTATAGATATGTGTTCATGTTCTATTTATCAGCTGGCTCTCTATCATGTAATGGAGAGATTGATGAATATTGATTCATGTGGTCAGGGCTTAATGATTTGTTTAAAAACTAGGCTGAATGATTTCTTGCATGCAGTATAATGGGTGTTTGTTGCTTCTTTTTTCTGATTGCTTTTGCATTTTCGTTCTTTCCTTCTTTAAGAATTCAATATATATCCAAGGCTGAACTCAGTAAGAGGAATAAAAAAGACCAATCCAAAACACAGGCTCTATACTGCAAACGTTATAAAAATACCCCAATTAACTCCTATATCCATATAAGCATGAAAATGAAAAAAATCAAAACAAAACCCACCAACAAATACAAATACCATGACCAGCAACCCGAGCTTCCAGGCAAAGAGCACTTTCCTGTTCTGCAAGATGGGACAGGTAGTTCTTCAAAGCTTTCTTGAAGCCTAGGAAGAACAGGGCTGATTGAATTCCCACTGTGGGGGAGTTCCTAAGAGTGAGAGCGGCTACCTCCAGGGCCCTGTCAGGTGCAGTCCTATAGGAACAGGGCTTAGAGGAAGTTGACCCTATTTGATCTGTTTGGCAGATGAATACAGGGGAAGATGGTCCCTCAGATAATGAGGACTGGAGCCATAGGGCCTTAAAGCCATAGGGCCTTAAAGTGGACAACTAGCACCTTGAACTGCACTGAAAAACTGACTGGTAACCAATGTAGCTAAAAGTGGCGTGGTGGATCAGTGGGTAAGATGCCAGGCTTGTCGATGGTAAGATCGCAAGTTCGGAGGTTCGAATCCCTAGCCCCGCATCACGGAGTGAGCTCCCACACTCATCCCAGCTCTTGCCAACCTAGCAATTTGAAAGCATGCAAATGCAAGTAGATGAATAGGTACCACTTTGGTGGGTAGGTAACAGCGTTCCGCGTGCGTCATGCGGCTACATGACCATGGAATCGTCTTCGGACAACGCTGGCTCTTCGGCTAACAAACAGCGATGAGCACCGGCCCCTAGAGTCGGACACGACTGCACAAATGTGCGGGGGGAACCTTTACCTTAACCAATGTAGCTAGCAAATCAGCAGGGTCACCTGAGTTTATTGAGACACAACTATCACTGCTCAGGCCCCCTCATTCTGCCCCAGCTTCTGGATGTTCTTCCAGGGCAGCCCCATCATTATGATTTATTCTTATTCTTAACTAAGGAAGCCAGTTTTAATCCAAATATCAGTATTCCCCACTTTTTATTATTTCTTCTTATATCTTCCATAGCAAAATGACAGAAGCATTTTTTTCATGATGGCTGTACTGCAGCAGTGTAAATCATCTTGTTATCAGCACTGTGAAGTTGTTTAATTGTCTCATTCAAGCAATCTCAAAAGCAACAACAAGAGTGTAAACCAGTAGCCCAAGGCCATAAATAACTCCATTTTCTGGCACAGATAAATTAACATAACCATTGTCCTTGGTGATGTTCATAGATGGCTCATCACAAAGCATTTTTAATGGAGATTTAAATTGTTCACAGCTTCCTCCTTCTTCCCTTGTTCTTTCATTATATTTTTTCATATCAATGTTTATGACATTATTTTTAAAAATACAGTTAAGAAATATGTTATGGTGTGGTCATGCTTTGCAAATTCTGTGAAACCTCCATTGCTAATTAGAATACCAATCTAAGGAAAAATAAGGTATTTAATTAAAGGCAAAATGTATAATGTGAAATATAAACAGATCCTTTTCATTTGAGGTTTTGCTACTCAGTTGCAGCTTCAGCCAGAAAGCACAACTGGCGTGACTCAGCAAAGTTGCCATTATGCCCATAAGTAATATTATATAGCCAGTGGGATGCTAGGCGACCTTTATTTTTATAGTCCCAAGCTAAGGAGCTTCTTACAAGACAAAATGCATAACTGGTAAGCTTCTTAAAATATTAATAACTTATAATGAAAGAACAGATCATACAGTTACTGGTTACTTTTATGTAAGCATAGACTGAATGTGGTTGTGTGAATTTTCTTAAAGAAGTAAAACCTCACATTAAGCTCTACTGCTGGTAACTTCATGGTCACATCCATGTTGTTTTCTTGGCAACATTATAGATGTAGTTTAGCTTCTTCCTGATTGTTTTACTTCCCCAGCCTCGTCTACAGCTTTACAATTTCTTGGCAATCTCCTATTCAGATATTAAAAGATCCAACCATACCCACATTTTTGTAGATTAGTCAAGGTTGGCTAGGTACTCCCGTACTCCCACCTGCTGTGACATACAGGAGATTCTTGGCCTTTTATGTACTGTGTAAATATAATCTCTCTCTCTCTCTCTCTCTCTCTCTCTCTCTCTCTCTCTCTCTCTCTCTCTCTCTCTCTCTCTTTTGGTAGATGCCACTGTTAGCTTTCACCATCTGCATGTGCATACACTGTTCCTCTGCTTTTTCCAGTGTATAGACATGTGGAGTTAGCTGGGAGTGACTTCCAATCAAAGCCCATTTGGAAAGGGGTGTTCATATGCACTCCTTCATATTGTGAAGCATCTCCCTACAGCAGGGCTTTCCAAATTTTGCCGTTGGCGACACACCAAAGGCCGGCCCAAAAAAACCCGGAAGTGCCACCGCCAGTGTGTCGCGCAAAAACCCGGAAGTGCAGTGGTGCCTCCGGGTTGCCGCGGTGGCGGCAACGGCTGCCCCTTCGAAAGGGCAGGCTCTGGGGACCCCGAAAATGCCCTCGGTTCCAGCAGGGAGGCGAAAAGCCTCCTCATGCGCGCACGCTGCCGGGCTTTCTGGCGCACAGCTGATCAGCGCGGGGGAGGGGGGGCAGGGTGGAAATTCTTCCTGCCGATCAGCTGAGCACCGGAAAGCCCGGCAGCGTGTGTGTGCACGGTGAGGCTTTTCGCCTCCCTGCTGGAACTGAGGGCATTTTCAGGGTCCCCGGAGCCTGCTGTTTGGAAGGGGCAGCCACTGCTGCCGCGCGGCAACCCAGAAGCACCACCGGTGCTTCCAGGTTGTCATGTGACACACTTGGGGCCCCCAGGCGACACAGTATTGTGTCGCAACACACAGTTTGGAAAGCCCTGCCCTACAGGTTTTGTTCAGCTCTGCTGAGTTGTTGTATTTTGAAGCATGCTTGGCCTAAAGCATGTTTGGCCTAAAGGCTTGTGTTAATTTTCTTGGAAGGAAGCTGCAGACAGAGTCTTCTGCATTCCATTATAAAGTAAGTGCTTTTATAAGTCTATGGTTTGCTTTCTCCTAGGATATTCATGAAGGAATATCATTATTTCAAGCATATAATGTTCCAATTGTATTTGCAGAAGTTTTTTTTTTTTTACTTCCAACTAAACCTCTTGCTTCCTTGGGCAGGGATGGAACTAGGGTCTGTGTCACCCAGGGCAAACATGGATTCTGCACCCCCCCATGGGTTATTTTATTTTAATTTTATTTATTTACGTATTTATACCCCGCCTAAAGGTTCAGCCAGTTTCCAGAACACTTAAAACCCTAAATCTATTTTCTCCTGAAATTAGCTAAAGGGTAAATAAAGATGCCCACAAGACAAGCACAGCTTCCTGCAACCACATGGATAATATTGAAGGAGTAAATCAAATACCTGAACCAAGATCTTCAAAATACCAAGGCCCCTGAACTCAAGTAAGCCTCCTTAATAGCTTGCTTAGGCATTTGCAGATGCTGACTTGCAAGGTATCTGAAATCAGCACTTGTATTTCTAAATGGGAACAACCACAAAAATTGACTTGTACCGATCTCTGCTTTATTATTCTGCTTATCTCACTGTTTCACTATAAGCAGAAAATTTAACTCATGTTATCAAAAAAAAGATGATTGGCACTTGACATCATTGCTGGTCAGCATTTATTATACAACTATATAAAGGTTGTCTGTACCCTTCTTAAGTGGGCAGAACCTTGTATTCTGTCCCCAGCACCATTCAAATAAACTTGGCTCAAGCAGATCATGTGGTCTCCACTCATAAATTAGATAATGTGAACATTTCCCCTTCAATATAAGCCAACTTGAAAGCAGTGCATGACATGACATGCCCATAATTGCCCATGCCACTGCATTCTAGATCACTTGCAACTTCTGAGTGGTTTTCAAGAGCAGTCCCACAAAGAACACATTGCAATAGTCCATGTGTAAGGTGACTATCTGAAGGGCTTCTCAGTCCAGATAGGAACATACTGTAATTGGTACACAAGTTGGATTTGTGCAAAAGCCTTCTTAGTCACAACTGCCACCCGCTCCTTGACCAGGAGCTGTGAGTCCAAGAAAAATGCAATCGCACATCAGTCCCAAACAGGATATGACAAACTCCTTCGGAGCTAAAGATGGATGTTTCCTAGCCCTGGGGATGTAGGTCCAAACACCCATAGCCACTCGGTCTTGTTCAGGCTGAACTTGAACCTGTTCCTCCCTATCCAGGCTCCTATATCCTCCAGCCATTTGGGCAAGCCTTTGATAGCATTAAGTGGTCACTTAGAGGTCAAGAGGTACAGTTAGATATCATCTACATACTGATGATACCTGACACCAGCGATCTCACCCAGTAGCCTCATGTAGATTTAAATAGAAGGGGTGAGAGTGTACTAAAGGTCTTAGACTTGTATTACATCTTCAGATTTGCATTTCCCTTCTCTCAACACCAAACAGACCTGACTACAGAGAAAGGAAAGCCACTGCAACACCATGCCCCCTCCCACTTCTAGTCCCAGCAGGTGGGCAAGGAGGATACCATGGTCAATGATATTGAAACCACCAAGAGATCTGTGAAAACCAGGACAGTCACACTACTCCAATCCCAGCTCTCTAGATGTCATCAGCAAGCATCCCCAGGCCTGAAACTTCAATGAAAGGGGTCAATGAAATAATATGTCTCCTCCAGGACACTCTATAATCACAGCCCAAACACCTTTTCAACAACCTTCCTTAAGGTTTGGAAACAGAATGAAAATTATGCAGGATAGTCATGTCCAGTGTAGGCCTATTGAGGAGACACACCACTGCCTCCTTAAAAGCATGTGATAAGAAAAAGAAAGGAAATGTAGGTAAATTTAGTTTATACCATTATACTTCTCCATATCTTTCTATCCTTGCAAAGCATCCTTGCTTCTACCACATCCATGTAATGCTTTATAAGTGGCCTTCTATTCTTTAACTTTCTCACCTCTTTCTTTCTGAGGATCTTATTAGTTCCCCCTCACAATATCTTTTTTGGTCATCCCTTTCCTTTCAACCCATTCACTTTTTTCATAAATTGTAATTCAAACCTCTTTCATTCTCTGTCTATGGCCAAATCACCTCAATATGCTTCTTTGATACCAGCTATTCTATGTGATATTCAATTGACATTCATCAGTCACTCATTCATTCTTGATCCTACCTTTTATTGTTTAGCATATTTAAGTACCCCATAGAAAACCCCACACTTTTTAAGTATCCCATAAAGTTCTAAAGTTCTTGTTGTATTAAATAATCTGCCAAATATCCTCTGCAAATTGTTTATGTTCTTAGCCACAACATAGTATCATCTGCACATAAAGATGTCCCAACCAATACATATCTACCATCACCAAGACCATTCTTTACGTTTATGCATAAATCCATTAAACAGCCCAGCAGATCTCTCACAACCTTCACCTGGCATAAAGCTACACTCACTGCATTCCCTCATTTTGCTTATTTTCACCTCTTATATCCTTTAGATGCGTTGTGAGATGTGTGGTGTCACCACAATTCCTATGCTTGTTTTAGGTACTGATGTTGCCTTAATTTCATGAGAAAACATTATCGGAAAATCTGTGGTTCAATGGTCTTTGCTGTTGACATTAACAAGTTGAAGGCCAGGTCTACATACCAAGCCAAGTTACAATTTGCTTAATAATGATTTATTAATCAAATAAACTATAGTTTTCTGGTTTACACTATCTATTAACCATGGTTTGCAGAATACTGCAAGTTAAAACCATTCTTATTCAGGTTTCATGTAATATTAAACTAGCCATACAATGGCACATTTGAGCAAGCCCTCAGGAGGTTACTACTGATTTATTTATGATAGTTTGAGAGATAACAAATATATTTTCTCTTTGGAAATGTTTATTTAACCTAGTTAAATTGCATTTTAAAAAATCTGGAAGATATAACTAAATAATATGTAGCTATATTATCATAGTTACATTGCAGTTATGTTGTTGTTTCTGTGCCTTCAAATCAGAGTTGACTCCTGGTGACTGCCTGGAGAAGTCCTTGCAGTTTTCTTGGCAAGATTTTCAAACTGGTTTGCCATTGCCTGATTCCTAGGGCTGAGAGAGAGTGACTGGCCCAAGGTCACCCATCTGGGTTCATGCCTAAGGGAGACTAGAACTCACAGTCTCCCGGTTTCTAGCCTGATGCCTTAAACCACTACACCAGAGCTTTCCAAACTGTGTGTCACAACACATTAGTGTGTCAGCTACAGTGTGTAGGTGTGTCGCGCGAACGTAAGGAAAAACCTCTGAGTCTATGCATTTTTACATAGCAAAGGTGCTGTCAGAAGAGAGTCTGATTCAGAGTTGAAAGAGGGGGAGCTCAGCAGCAGCAATCCAGCTCGCTGCCTTTGGAATCACTGCTGCTACTGCACTGCGCTGTCACCGCTGCCTCCAAAGACTACCGGCGTGCAGTTCTGCTGAGTCTGCTGGCTTCCGCATAGGTCCTAGTGCCTGACATGTGTCTGGCTGCTTCAGGGAATTCCATGGCTGAGTCTGCCTTGACCTTGCTTGCTGTCTTCTAAGTACTCAGCTCTCCAACCGCTGACAGCCATGCAGGTACTCCTTGCCAAGCCTTGCCTTGTACCCAGTGCGAACTCTGCCAAGCCTTGACTTGTAACCAATTGCACTTGAATTTCCCCTAAAATGGATAAGTTTCTAATTAAGAAAAGAAAAGTTGGTGAAGATGATGTTTGCGATGAACAAAATGTAGCAGCTATAGAGGAAACTACAGAAGAATCAACTGTTGAACGGTCTGTATTAGTACATAAGAAGTGTAAAGGAAAAATTTCCAAGCCTAGTTTATACAGTAAAGATTATATGAAATGGGGGTTCACATTTTCTGGTAATGAAAACAATCCTTGTCCCGAGTGTTTAGTTTGTGGGGATATACTTGCAAATGAATGTATGGTACCAAACAAATTAAAGCACCATTTTACCTCAAAACACAGTCATTTGTCAGGAAAACCAGTACAATACTTTATTGAGCTTTCAAAATCTATAAAGAAGCAGTCTGCATCATTCACAAAGAGAATGAAGACATCAGAGAAAGCTCAAAAGGCAAGTTGCTCAAATAATTGCCAAAAACAAGGACCCACACACTATTGCCAAAACAACCATAAAGGAATCTTGCTGTGCTATTGTTCGAACAATGTCTGGGCCCGAATTTGAGATAGAAGTTACTAAAATTCCTTTGGCAGATAACACGATTGGAAGACGTATTCAAGACATGTCTGATGACATTAATCTGCAAATGAAGGATATTTTTCAAGACCTTTATGATCTTTACTTTTTAATTAGACAAATCAACAGATGTCAGTGGGTTAGCACAATTACTGGTTTTTATATGTTTCATTCATACTGACAGAATTATTGAGCAATTCTTGTGTTGTCTAGAACTTCCAATGAGAACTAGAGGTGAAGATATATTTAAAACTTTAGATTGCTTCATGAAGGAAAATAATTTGCAATGGTTAAATTGTGTAGGAATATGCACAGATGGCGCACCCTCAATGGTTGGTTCAACAAAAGGTTTTATACCTTTAGCAAAGAGAGAATGAAAATATTAAAATTACTCATTGCTTTTTACATCGCGAAGCACTAGTCACGCAAACCATTGGAAATGAATTAAGAAAAGTTATGGACAAAGTGGTTCAAATGGTCAATTACATTAAAAGTAAGGTAAAGGTAAAGGTTCCCCCCGCACAGTTGTGCAGTCGTGTCCAACTCTAGGGGCCGGTGCTCATCTCTGTTTGTTAGCCGAAGAGCCAGCGTTGTCCGAAGACACTTCCGCGGTCATGTGGCCGCATGACACGTGCGGAACGCTGTTACCTACCCACCGAAGTGGTACCTATTAATATACTTGCATTTGCATGCTTTCAAATTGCTAGGTTGGCAAAAGCTGGAGCTAGTGCAGGAGCTCACTCCGCATTCAGGGCTAGGAATTCGAACCTCCAAACTTGCAATCTTCCAATCGACAAGCCTGGTGTCTTACCTGCTGAACCACCACGCCCCTTCCTCACATTAAAAGTAGACCTCTTAAATTAAGATTATTTGCTTATATTTGTGAAGAAATGGGGGCAAGGTTTAAAAAGCTTCTACTACACACAGAGATTCGTTGGCTCTCAAGAGGTCAAGTGCTTTGTCATGTATACGAATTCAGGGAAATAATGCTTGAACTTTTTGAGGAAAATCAGCAAAATAAATTCTGCGATCTAATTCAAAACAAACTTTGGTGCACAAAATTGGCATATCTTGCTGACATATTTGAACATTTGAATAAAATAAACACCAGTATGCAAGGAAAAGGAGAAAATATCTTAACAGCGGTAGATAAAATTTGTGTTATGAGAGACAAAATAGCAATTTGGAAAAGGAAAGTGAAAGAACGACATTTTGAAATGTTTTCCGAAACTGCTGAGTGCGAGCTAAAATGTGATATCAGCTCGCTAATTGTTGACCATTTAATATTGCTCGGAGAGAAAGTTCATCATTACTTCCCAAATGTTGAAGTCCAAGACTATGATTGGATCAGAAATCCATTTCTTTCAACTGCAACGAGGAACTTTTCACTTATTGAAGAAGAAGAATTAGCTGAAATAAAAAATGATAGAAGTCTGTTTAAATGATGTATGAAGAGGTTGACTTAGACAGCTTTTGGATTCATGTTTGAAAAATGCATCCAAACATAGGTAAAAACGCGTTAAAAATTCTTCTGCCGTTTTCTACTACATACATTTGTGAAGTATCCTTTTCAATGATTAAAAACTTAAAGACGCTGAAACGTGGAAGCCTAAAAATGCTCGATGACAAAATGCGAGTATCTTTATCTAATATTCCACCAAATATTCAAAAGCTGTGTTCATCCCATCAACCTCATACATCTCATTAAAATGGTAAGTAGTTATTGGTGTTATTCAATTTTTTTAATTCTTGCACATATTTACATATTGTTACTCATAAATGACAACAATCTTGGAAATGTACAGTATATTATCTTACAAATCATATATTTTTTAAAATATAAATGAAAGATTTTCATGAGATATGTTGTGTCCCCATACATTTCGCTATTACAATTTATTTATGTGTCCGTATCTCTTATAAGGAGTTAGTTTAACCTCCGGTTTGCTAGTAAAACTGAATTACTGTGTCGCAAAATGATGCATGTCTAAAAAGTGTGTCACCAACATGAAAAGTTTGGAAAGCTCTGCACTACACCAAACTGGCTGTCTCTTACGTTGTTACATGGAAACAATCTGGTGCTTAAAGGAGCACAGTACAATGTAGTTAGTTGTACTATAGATGGAAGATTGAATAGTTGGGAAGGGGAGGGGGAGGGAGGGCAGACTGGAGAACTGGTTCTGAATCTTTTCCCATCTACTATCTCTGTTGCACTTGAGTGATTATTTTCCATCTCAGGACCTACTAGGAGAAATATATATTTGAAAGATTTAGCAACCTTTCCCTTGTGGAAGAAAATCAACTTCATCACTGCAGAGAGTAGGAATGTTGATAGAAAGTTATTTTTCTTATATAGTTAATTGTGTCACATAGTTGTCCTGCATCATCTTGGGTCTGATGTTGCTTTTGACTGTTGCACATCTTTCTATTGCTCTGTAATCCTTCTGTTTCTCAGTCTGAAAAAGGCCCATGGAAGAACTTCCCCTTCAGATTTAACTGAACTGGAGATTGCTAGAGAGATAATTACTGTTATTTTGTTTTATGATTTAAAAGAATTTGGATTACAAGATATTCTGCTGGCTGGAGACAAGAAGTCTAGCTTCTGTTTGTTTTTCCCAAGTATCAGTTGGGTTCAGAGTTCAGTTACCAGGGTGAATGATTGTCCTGACCTATATGCAAAAGGTATATATTAGCATGTCTTTTGTTTTGTAAACTTTGCCTTTTTGTTCTTCTGCCTTTTTCCTCTGTGAGTCATGCTGAGGCTCTCTCTTTCTGTGTGTGGGGGAGAGAATTTGTAGTTATGTTCTCTGTTTTATATTAATATATATCTAATGTTTGCTGGAAAAGTTTTTGTGTCTTTATTTGATCTCTCAATTGCCAAAGCATTTCTGAAGCTGTTTCCAGCTCTGAAACAAGCATAACACTAACAGGTTATGGGCCCAGAAAAGCAAAAGAGAGAGATCGTGTTTGCATTTGAAAGGTAAGTGAGAAAAGACCAGTGAAGTTTTTTTTCTTTGCCACTGCCTGCAGTTTTTTTCAAGCTGTTGTCTGTTTGAAGAAGAAGCTGTGAGATTTTTTGAGCAGGGGAGCCATGGCTGCTGCAACATACCAATCTTCAGGTATGCCACTCAAATGTCTTTCAGACTCAAATTATTTGTGTTGGGTTCTTAAGATGGAGATGTTTCTTCAGAGGGAAGATCTGTGGACCACATAGGTGAGCCAACTCCTGCAAACCCCCCTGCTGCCTGGCTTCGTCAAGATGAGAGAGCCAGAGCTTCGATTATTTTAGGAGTGGAGGACAATCAGTTAGTAAATGTGTATGGTTTTCAAACTGCCAAAGAATTATGGGACACTTTACATAACTTATATGTAAACTTATATGCTACCACAGGGAGTAAAGTAACCCTGACCAGAAAGCTGTATAAATTGTATTTATCAGAACATGGCAGTTTACCTGATCATCTGCATGGAATTCAGCAGTTATTTGTTGAGCTTCAAGAATGAGGGATGGAACTTACTCCTTTGACAAAAGCCTACACCATTTTGTCCTCATTGAATGAATCGTGGGACACCCTGATTTGTACTTTGGAAGCGATGCCTGAAGCTGATCTTATACCTTCATTTGTTTCTGTGTGTCTGCTTGCTGAGTGGGAGAAGAGACAAGAAAAGTCTACACTCATCTCTTCTGGAAAGCTGCAGCATGAGAAAGCAAGAGAACGGAAGGACCTCAAAACTGAGGCAACAGCACTGGCAGCCCTGCACTGCTTTCATTGTGGATCAGCAGGACATTTGTGCAAAGACTGTGAGTTGTTCCACAAAGATTGGAAGACAGGAAAGAAGAAGGTGGCAACACACAATAAGGCTCTTCAGACAACAACTCACATTGCACAGGTTCTTGATAACTGTAATGCAGATGTATGGGTCCTCGATTCTGGGGCAAATTGTCATTTATCTCATTGTAAAAATTCATTTGTTTCACTGTCTAAAGCTAACAAACAAAGTGTTTCTTTGGCTGATGGGTCTATGACTCATTATGGGTCAAGGTGACATGTATTTATCTTGTTAAGGGAAGACTGTTAGAAATGTGTTATATGTCCCGCAATTGCAAACTAACCTTTTGTCTGTAGCCCGTTTAGCAGCTGATGGATATGTCATAACATTTAAGAAAAAAAGGTTGTGAAATACAGAAGAATGGTAAGTTGTGTGCAACTTGTGTTCAAAAGGATTCATTATACATTGTACAGAATTCTGCTAAGAGTCAAACTGCAAAGGTTTGCAAATACCCCAACACATGATCAATGTGTTCATTTACTACACAGAAGGTTTGCTCATGCAAATCTTAGATACATATCACAAATGCCAAACATATGTGCTGATCTAAAATTGAAATCTTGTGATAAATATCTGGATTGTTCAATTTGTAAGGAATGCAAGACTTACAAGGCTCCTGTAAAAAAGCACGCAGATAGAACCACCACTAGACCTCTTGAAAAAGTTCATAGTGATGTTATTGGTCCATTTTCTCCAAGTTTTGGAGAAGCAAGGTATATTTTGACCATAATTGATTATTTTTCAGGGTACACATTCATCTATCTGTTGAAACACAAAGATGAGGTATTTGAAAAATTTAAAAGTTTTGTAACATGGGCAAATGGTAAGTTTCCAAAGCCTGCGTCTGCTTTACAATGTGACAGAGGTGGAGAGTATCTGTCTACAACATTTAAAAGATTTTTGTCAGAAAAAGGGATAGTACAAATTTTATCTAACCCTTATACTCCTCAGCAGAATGGAATTGCTGAAAGAAAAGGTAGAACTATTTAAGAAGCTATGATGTGCTTGCTTAAAGATGCAAGATTACTTTTTAAGTTTTGGGGTGAAGCAGTATTCACTGCTTGTTATGTACAAAACAGATTGTTTAATAGTGTAATTGAGGATACACCATTTCATTTGTTCTATGGGATGAAGCCTAAAGACAATCATCTCAGTGTTTTTGGAAGTACATCTTGGGTTCACATCCCAAAGCAACTGAGACACAAGGCGGCTTCCAGAACAAAGAAAGCTATCTTTGTTGGGTATGAACAAAGTCAGAGAAGCTACAGGTTCATACTAGGTAATAAATTAATAATTAGCAAAAGTGCTTCATTTGCAGAGCAAAACTGGGAAAAATAAATTCCAGTTCTTCAGTTGATTTAACACCAAGGGAACAGCAAGGTTTTGCTGATGGTGGTCTGCAAGATTTACCCAGTGAAGTCAATAATGTTTGTTTTTCCCAAGTATTGGCTGGGTTCAGAGTTCAGTTACCATGGTGAATGATTGTCCTGACCTATATGCAAAAGGTATATATTAGCATGTCTTTTGTTTTGTAAACTTTGCCTTTTTGTTCTTCTGCCTTTTTCCTCTGTGAGTCATGCTGAGGCTCTCTCTTTCTGTGTGTGGGGGAGAGAATTTGTAGTTATTTTCTCTGTTTTATATTAATATATATCTAATGTTTGCTGAAAAAGTTTTTGCATCTTTATTTGATCTCTCAATTGCCAAAGCGTTTCTGAAGCTCTGTTTCCCAGCTCTGAAACAAGCATAACACTAACAATAATTGCCTAAAAACAGGACTCCCTTTGCTCCCCCTACCTGCCCCCCAATCCCTCTAAAATGTTATTTTCCTTGGGGGAAAGCAATTCCATCTCTGTCAAACTGAAGGAAAACTGTTGAGCAAATGTAGAAGAAATTAGTAGCATAGTTTTAAAAGCATGTGTTATATAAAAGAAAAAAAAACCTTTTTCTTTAACAAAGCTATTAATGATTTTATTATTAACAAAAACAATTGTATTTGTTTAGCAATAATAATAATCAACGAAAGAATGGTGAAATAGGAAGCTAGTGTGTTATGTGAGAAATACTGAACTATTGCAATTCATATATATTGTTATTTCTGTGTACTAATAAGAAAGTACGCAGCAGAGCTTGAGATGTTGAGCATTCATAAAACTATTATAATACATGTTCCCATTAAAATGTTCTCAAGTGCCAAGTTAGAAGGAAAACCATGCAGTTTCTCAAGCAGCATTAAGTATGCCAAAAATATTTACATTCTGAGCTACTTCAGGCTTGCCATTAATTCTTGTTACCAGTACTTCTATAGAAAAATAATTATTTTAAAATATAATCATTTGCATCACCCTCCCCAACCTAGTACTTTCCATTTGGGGTTGTAACTCTTAGATTTCCTAGGCAACATAGTATAAGATTTAACTATACTACATTGTGAAAAATAATTGAATCTTATTTCAGTATTTGGGTTTTGTTATGTATTTTTCACAATACTCAGAATGGAAAAAGACACCTAACACTAAGCCAGGATTTGCTGTAATCAGAGTTTATTGATCAAGTCAGGAACTTGCCAGAAATATTCTTGCAGACAAATAAAGCAATCATGGATTGTTTAGCCAGTTCCTATTTTCATTTTCTCCCTCCATACCCAGAAGGAATAAGTTGAATATAAAACAAAGTATGAATAAGCAAGGATTCTAGTTTTAGACATTATTAAGAACTATGGATTATACAAGTTGGGATTTATAAAATAAAAACAAATTATTGTCTCAGATTGTGATTTGTTTCGAAAACAAAAACAACAATGGTTTCTTTCTTGAGTTAGGTTCACAATTTATAGAAAGCCCAAAACAAAGAAACCACACTCCAGTTTGGTGCAAGAGTGGAAAATATGTGGCCTAAAGCCTACATGGAGATTCCCAGCATCCCGAGATAACACTGTTTGGGTAACAAAGCAGTATCTCCCCCCACTCCCTTAAAAAAATTAAGGATCAAATTAGAAACAGGGAACTTCTTATTACCTTTCCCATCCTGAATCTCCCCCAAATGCTCAAATTGTCATTTTAATCTTATCAATTTGAGGTAGGTTTAATTAGGATAATAGGAGTAGGAAAATGACTTACTTTTACTTCCTCATCCTCCCTCAAATAGCTGAATCAGCCAGAAAAATGGAAATTTCAGCCATTTTCAGGTTGTAGAAAGGTTTTCAAGGTGGGAAGGGAATACCTTTCCTCCTAAAACCTCGCGCTCCTGCAAAACCAAGAGGGGGGAAAAACAGTCTGAAAAACTGTACTCCTGTAATTTCAGCAGATTGTTGAGTGGCCTCCTGAAGCCTTCCAGAAGATTGAGAAACTGAATTGTGGCCTCCAACATATCAATTGCTGTCTACCTTCAGTCTGATGCACACTGTGAGCTAAACCTGTATACGGAACAAACTCCATATAAAAAATATCTTCCAGTTTTTACTGATATGATTACCTATTTAATCATTAGCATTTTTTTCTGCACATTTTTAATATTTGACACTGTCATTCTCAAAAGTGAAGCACCGTCTTTGCACCTCTTTGCAAAAACACCTTCCTCGAGCAGTTTTAACCTGAAGGTTGAAGTGCAATCCCTATTTTATCAACTGAGGTTTTTGTCAATATTTTTCTTCATCAATGCAGTTCACTCAGCTACACATTTAAAGTATTTGTTTCTTGCTATCTAGTAAGATTTCTTGGTACAAAACAGACATTTGATCTCTTCAGTGGCAATGGGAATTAAAATTGTGGATACAACCTACGTTGGATTTATCAGCTGGGTTCAATCATGAAACAGCCAGATGGGTTCTGGTTTCTATTCTATGCCCAAGAGTCTAAAAAGTAAGTAGAATGAAAATGAGAAAATGTCCATGTTCATAAACTAATGTAACTTACATTTTCATTTTATCATAGCTCCCTGGATGTACAAAATGAGTAACTTCTTTTTTTTCCTGCTCCTACATCCAATAATAAATGTTGATTTTAATTTTTTAATTGTTTTTAATGGTAGAAGATTATGATTTTACATGTGTTTTGTATGCCTCCCGCTCACATGCAAGTGAAATGGGTGGCTATATAAATTTAATAAATAATAGCAATAGTAATAGTAATAATACGAAGGGCTATTATAGATCATCTTATAGGAGTTTGGACACAGTTCTAGTTGCTAGATGGATGTTGTTTTCTTTATGAGCTATATACATTGCACATATCTAAAGCAACCAATTGTCAACCAACAAGAAGGTTCAAGATGATGCACCGAATTACTATGATACTGATATTAATAAACAATAAATTAATAACCAATGCAGTTAAATTAGTAGCAGATTTGGCATATACTCAACAAAGGCTGAGTCCACCTGTCTTTAGTGGCAAATTTTTGTGCGCATAAAAATGTTTAAATTTGTCTAGACTATATTTATTAGAAAGGTGATTTACCAGATTCAATATTTCTCAGAATGAATAGGTTGGCTTTCTTAAAATGGAACACATGAATCCTAATATTCTTTCTGAAATTGGCAGCAATAAGAAGAAAAGTTTAGACCTAATGACCATTGGTACTGAGATATTATAGCCTTTTTGGTACTTTTATTAATCTTTATTGTAGGAACAGATCACTTAAAAATGAATTAGGCTACAGTTACCATCTACTTTTGCTTTCATGTTATATCTACATTTATCCTTTCTTCTATATTAAGTTTTTAAATCTGTTTTACACTGCAGTATTTCAGAGTTGCTGATATTAACAATATTTTTATGTCTGAGGTTGGCATACTGTTTTCAAAATTTACTAGCCTGTAATGTGCTGTTCATTATTACTTCAAAACGTTAAACCACTGAGGCAGTCCTTTAATGGTTTCTTCTATTGACAAACATTCTCTGCAGATGCCTTATATTTTAATGATTGCTGTTCTGCTGGCAAGCCCTAATTTATGCACAATCAACTTGCCTTTGCTGATCTAGCTAATTGACATACAAATATATTTAGCTACAAGATTTCTAATGAAAGACCTGACATTTTACTATCACATTTTTAAGCATCATAATGAAATCAATTGCATCCTATTGAATTTCCCAAGTTGCGTATGGCATAGAGTTGTTAACTTTGACAATGTAAGGAAGGAAAAGGTTGGAGCAAACAATCCTGTGGTCCATTGGCCCCTTTTCTACTTCTAAGAATAGGAACAGCCCAACCTAACTGCCAGTGTGGTACAGTGGTTAAGGTTAAGGTGTTGGAGAATGGAGACCCAGATTCTAGTCCATCTTCATCCTCAAAAGCTCCCTGGGTGACTTTGAGCCAGTCACTCTCTTTCAGGCCACAGGGAAAAATGGGAGAAGGGAGAAGCACGTATGCTTCCTTGAGCTCCTGTTCAAAATGGAATTTAAATCAAATAAATAAATAAACTAGAAGATCTATGGAAGCCAACATCCGCCATTCAAAAACACTTCTGCAAAAGGGATGACATCATTCTAAGCCTATCAAACATTTTGGACCAGAACTCCTATAATCCATTCACATTGACCACGTTGGGACTTGAGGAGAAAAACGTCTGGAAGGCAATAAACTAAATTTCCCTGTCCTACTTATTGCAATAAGCAGTGTAGGAAAGTATGTGTAGCTATACATACATTTAGTAAAAGGTGTAGAAAGTAGATATATATAAGCTATTCATGCCATTAATAAACATATATTAATTTTCTGATTTCATGTACTAAAAGTTTAAATATGGCTATATTTAGTATTATTTGTATGCTAGATGGAATACCTTGATATCCTAATAGGTAAGACTGAAATGTCATTAATTCTACTGGAGAATCTTCAGGATTAGCATAATTTATGTTGCTAACAAAGTGACAGGTGGCTATTTCTGGATATCTGAGTCCTAATTATGTCTTCTGTAACTAAATTTTTGATACATTAATTATGCATTTACGTTGTTTCACAGGCAAGATATTAACTGGACAAGCATGGAGAAGTTGTATAGGCTCTATTCTACATAGTTTTTGATTTGAGAAGTCCTAATTTAGGAGATAAGATTAGGTTGAATGTTCTGCTAGGGAGCTTTTAAATTAATGACCAAGGAAGATCATGATAATATATGGATAAATGGATGGAGAGTATTTATTTATTTATTTATTATTTAAATTTATATGACCGCCCATCTCCCCCAAACAGGGGACTCTGGGCGGCTTACAATAAAAATTAAGATTAAAATGCAAGTATAAAATTACAAATTATTAATATGATATAAATAAATATAAAATCCAATCTGGCGAATCGGTCTCAAACAATGGGGAGGGCATTACGATACTGACCACCCCCAGGAGGAGCTATTACCTTTCCCCTCCCATGCTAGGCGGCAGAACCAGGTTTTCAGATCTTTCCGGAAAGCCGGGAGGGAGGAAACCTGCCTCAACTCTGGGGTCAAGATATTCCAAAGGGTGGGCGCCACTGCAGAGAAGGCCCGCCTCCTGGACCCCACTAGATGAAGTTCCCTTATTGATTGGGTCCGTAGCAAGGCCTCTCTGAATGATCGGGTGGGGCGGGTCGATATTATGGGGATATCCTGGCCCCATGCCATGTAGGGCTTTAAAGGTAATAACCAACACCTTGAATTGGACCCGGAAGCAAACCGGCACCCAATGCAGCTCACAGAGCAAAGGTGTTATGTGTGCTGATCTTGGTGCACCTAAAATTGCCCATGCGGCTGCATTCTGTACCAGCTGTAGCTTCCAGATATTCTTCAAGGGTAGCCCCATGTAGAGTGCATTACAAGTAATCTATATGGGAGAGAACCAGGGCATGAGTGACCATTCGGAGGGCATCGCAGTCCAGGAATGGGTGTAACTGGTGCACAAGCCGAAGCTGTGCAAAGGTAGCATTTATATACACACACAAACACCAGGGAGACAGAACCAATACTGGTAACAAGGAAGCCTGGCTCTGTCAATTCATCTAAAAAAGAGAAGTGGAGGAAGAGAAGGAGAAGGAGAATTTTGACAGATCAAACATACCCACATGGTTACCATCCTGTTTCTCATAGCAACCATAGTCACAATTGGAGGTGCCCCATTATAAACTTCCCATTTGCAAATCATTTCCAAATCCTGTGAATAAAACAAACCTGTGATCCTTTGCTTTGTCCTCACTATCTGCAACATATAGGTAGTCCTCATTTAGCGACTGCCTCGTTTAGTAACCACTCACAGTTATGACAGTGATAAAAAAGTAAGTTTATGACCAATCCTCACATTTACGACCTTCGCAGGTCTGTAAAGCAAAGGAAAGCTGAAGTAAGATCATAAGCACAGTTATGGTTTCACTTAGTTACCGCTTCACTTAAAGACCAAGTTGCTGGTCCCAATTGTGGTTGCTAAACAAGGACTACCTACACTGCTTTCAGCTCTGTTGCTACCCATATGCTTATGGGTTTGGAACCTGCAGAGAGCACCTTTAGTTCAACCTGGTTAACAGCTGAGTGTCAAGAATCCAGCTAATGGGCATTTACTTTTCACGCTTCAAACTGGCCAATCAACAATTATATTGTCCTTGGAATTTCCATTGCTCTGTAAGTTAACACAAAGACCTCCCTTATATCTTTACAAAAAAAAGGAGCAGATCCCTTTCTAGTTCTCCATCCCTCCCCCACACAGGGTCCATGAATTTGGCAATATATATTTGTGTACATTAGTCTGTTCATTTTGAACATCTCTCTTATTGGATTCTAGGGTACAATTGGAAGGACAAGTGAGCCTTAGTATTAGCACATGCACAGAGTAATGTAGAAAGCCTTCATGTCTCCATGAACAGAACAACTCCATAGGTCAGGTGCTTTCCCAGCAAATCCTAAAAGTGTTAAGAATGTTATGTACCAGCATTCAATAGTTTTTATTCAAGCTGGGTGAAAATGAGGAAGGAAGCATACAGAGAAAAGATAAATGCATACCTGGTCATATGGTGAATTTACCAGAACATGAGTTTCATCACTGAAGCAAGGAAAGAAGAAAAGTAGGTTTTCCAAGAGCAATGAGGAAACAACATTTTAGGATCTTGCATCAGCTTTATGCTGGTCTGTGGTTGGTATCATGTGACAGGTGAGGCCATATACCCATTGCCGATCACTCGTAGCCGAGTAAGATTGTCTTCCAAAGGTAAAATTTTAACGGTGGATCCGTAAGTGGCTATAAAGGCCAATTCTGGATCTGCACAACCTCCCACAATGAGGGCATAGGTTTCCGGGTGGGAGACGGTCATGATGAGGGTTTGCCTGACGTGCCTTCCTTTTAGCTCTTTTCTCCTTTTCGCCCTGTACTCGTGCTTCTTCAAAGTCCATAGCGCCATTAATAAAGGATGACCTCCAATATACACTATTATTGTATACACTATTATTATATATAGGCCATATACACTAGCAGAGGCACTGTACAACAGTCATATGGCAGAATTAAATTAATCTTCCATTCTTTTCCCCTGGTGACATGTTGCCTATGAAGCCTGAAGGCTGCATATGGCCATCATAACTAGTAGCCGTTGATGGCTATTTCTTTTATGAGTGTCCTTCATTCCTTTCAGTGTTAGCAACCATTGCTAGTGAGTAAATGAGGGTTTTTTTCCCCATTGATTATATGTTATATTAAGAAATAGTTCCTTTTTGTCCTATGCTAATCAATATTGTCAGATAACCCTATATTCTGGCTTTATGACTGGACTAGGCTGCGTTCCAGATAAGACTGGCTTGAGATACAAAGGAGTTTTCTCATCCAACTTTTTATATAGTTCAAGCATTTTTGGGGGAAAGGGGAAAAAAACAATATAAAGTGTACAGGGATTCTCTTGATATTTAAGCATGCAATAAACGGTGAGATACAGAGTCATAAGAATTGCTTTTATTGGGACTTAAACCATCTGCCTGGTTCTAAAAAAGCAGTTTGGTGGCCTCCATAAGTATTGGACTATAACTCCTACAATTCCTGACCTTTGGCCATTTGACTGGGATATGTAGTCCAAATCATGCGAGATCAACAGATTGTCTGATCTCGATAAAGCCATGTTCAACCCTCCATTGTATTCAAGTGCTACATTACAAATGTATTGCAAACAATAGCTACTGTGGTCTATAATTTAAGCAAAAATATGCACATTTTAATAATCAAACAGCATCTTGCAGCAGTAGAAGAAAAATCTGTGTTCTGGTAAACTGTAGGAATAAAATGCAGAAAACAAAATGGTTCTCCTCATGTTTCCATATTTAACATTTTTATATAGTAATCATATCTCTAGACAGTGAGGAAGTGTACCTGCCTTACAGGATAATAAAGTTCAGGGATTTATGGAAAATGATGGAATGAAATCAGAGTGCTAATTTATGATGTGCAATGTGACATAACTCTAGAGGAGCCAAGAGAAGGGTAGGTTGCAATACAGGGACTGGGCAACAAGCCAGTTTGCAGCATAATTATAATTGCAGATGAAATAATAATTATTTGTGATAGCTTGCTAATCAGCGAAACCATGGAAAAGGCTGCTGACAAGCGCTAGCATGGTAATTAAGGTGAAACATTGCATTTGCATAAAATTTACACTTTGATCATTGTTCACAAGGCACCCTTCTCTTGCAATGGAGTCGGCTGATATCAAAAGTAACCAGGAAATCAAGGACAAGGAAATCAGCAACTGCAAAACATCAGTATGAATAAGACACATATTCCTTACATGGTCAATTACATCTAAAATACAACACACATGTGCACACACTTTGTCCTTTATCGTAAAATCATGCTCAACTTATTTTATTCAGTTTGTAAATATTTTTAATTAGCATATGCTTCCCCACTTATGAATCTTTAATTAAACTCTAAAATGCACTTAAATTGGGCACTTGGAAGAAAGCAAGTATTTCATTATACTTCTCCTGTATACTGCTGAAATCTGATTGTTACATTAAAAATACACATTAAAAAAAACTGGTAAAATGAGAGAAAGTGCAGTTCCTAGTGTCTTTATTTATTTATTTATTTATTTAATTTATATGACCGCCCATCTCCCCTCATGGGGAACTCTGGGCGGTTCACAATAAATAAGCAGTTAAAATAGAATCTAAAATATAAAAAAACCCACAATACTATAATACAATGAGTAATTATAAAATCCAGATGGACGAAGGCATTCATTAAAAGGAGGACATTAAAATTAGGGGATTAGCCATCCCCATGAGGAGCTATCCCTTCCTCCTTCCCATGCCAGGCGGCAGAACCAGGTCTTCAGCTCTTTCCTAAAGGTCGGGAGGGAGGAGATCTGTCTCAAATCTGGGGGCAAGATGTTCCATAGAGTGGGCGCTGTCACAGAGAAGGCCCGCCTCCTAGACCCCATCAGATGGCATTCTTTAATTGATGGGGTTCGTAGCAGGCCCTCTCTGAATGACAGGGTGGGGCAGGTCGATAACATGGGGATAAGACAGTCCCTCAGGTATTCTGGTCCCATGCCATGTAGAGCTTTAAAGGTGATAACCAACACCTTGAATTGTACCCGGAAGCAAACCGGCAACCAATGCAGCTCGCGGAGCAGCGGTGCTACATGTGCAGATCTTGGTGCACCCAAAACTGCCCACGCGGCCGCATTCTGCACCAGCTGAAGCTTCCGGATAGTCTTCAAGGGTAGCCCCATGTAGAGCGCATTGCAATAATCTACATGGGAGATGACGAGAGCATGAGTGACTGTACGGAGGGCGTCGCGTTCCAGGAATGGGCATAACTGGCGCACTAACCGAAGTTGTGCAAAAGCCCTCCTAGCCACAACTGCCACCTGCTCTTCGAGCAGGAGTCGTGAGTCTAGAAGAACCCCCAGATTACGCACCAGTTCCGAACGGGGTAGTGCTACCCCATCGAGAACCAAAGATGATAATTTCTCGGAAGACGCTGAGCCATCAATCCACAGCCACTCGGTCTTACCAGGGTTCAACTGAAGCCTGTTGTTCCCCATCCAGGCCCTCACAGCCCCCAGGCACTGGGTCAGGGTGGACTTTTTTGTCCTAATCATGATCCCCTGTTCTTAAGAATTATTATAGTAGCTAGCTTTGTCTGGAGGAAATACAAATTAAATTGGCAAGTGATGTTAATTTTAAGATTAACCAACAAGTAGATTTCTTTGCCTTTTATCGCCTTAATTCTCAGGATTAGTATATAAATTTTGTAACCTTCCTACACAGAGTTATATTTAGTCCAAGCCACTGTCCTATCTGAACCAGGATATTCCTAACCACAGTGTTACCTATCCCAACTCATGTAAGGAAAGAGCAAAAAATGGCTGAGCATAGCTGAGCTGCAATAACATTACAGTTAACAGTCCAGGTTCACCCTTTACACATTTGTGAGAAGCAAGCAAAGTGGAATCTATCTGCAACTCAGAAGACAGGCTGATCCATAGTATGGGGCCATCACTGAAATGATCAATTTAACTGATCAATTTAAACCTGACCAGCTTTTTTACAACTACAGTAGCTGAACTGATTCATGATTTTAATTAAATAGTTAAAAAAATAAGTCCATGTATACCACAAAGTAATCCCTTACTTTCTAAGAAAATTAAAATAACCCCTTATGAAACACGTGCATTCAAAATAATAATAATAATAATAATAATAATTATTATTATTATTATTATTATTATTATTTATTGGATTTATCACCGCCCAACTCCCCCGAGGGGGACTCTGGGCGGTTTACAACAAAATTAAAACATTAATATACATTTATAAATAAAACAAAATACATAGTAAATAATAATTTAAAATATAATGAGTAAAATGGGATCCAAAGGCAGAGTATTCTTAAGTTTATAAAAAGAGCCCCTCAGAGCAAATCTAAGGTGCAAGCCACTTCCAAGTATCTCCAATCTCCTTCTGACCCCAAGCATAATGACACAACCAGGTTTTAAGTCTTTTCCGGAAGTCCAGGAGTGAGGGGGACTGTCTGATCTCCGGGGGCAGAGTGTTCCAAAGGGCAGGGGCAACAGCAGAGAAAGCACGCTTCCGAGACCCCACTAGGTGGAACTCCTTAACCGATGGGGTCTGTAGCATGCCCTCTCTGCATGCCCGGGTGGGACGGGATGAAGTGATGGGGATGAGACGATCCCTTAGGTATCCTGGTCCCATGCCATGTAGGGCTTTAAAGGTGATAACCAACACCTTGAATTGTACCCGGAAGCAAACTGGAACCCAGTGCAGCTCGCGCAGCAAAGGTGTTACGTGAGTCCTCCTTGGGACACCCAAAACTGTCTGCGCGGCTGCATTCTGGATCAGTTGTAGCTTCCGAATATTCTTCAAGGGTAGCCCCATGTAGAGCGCATTACAGTAGTCTATGTGGGAGATAACCAGGGCATGAGTGACTGTTCGAAGGGCCCCTTGTTCCAGGAAAGGGCGTAACTGACGCACAACCTGAAGCTGTGCAAAAGCTCTCCTGGCCACAACTGCCACCTGCTCTTTAAGCAGGAGTCGTTAGTCCAGGAGGACTCCCAAGTTACGCACCGGGTCTGTCTGGGGTAGTACAACCCCATCCAGAATTAAAGATGATAATTTCCCAGAAGTCGAGGAGCCATTAATCCACAGCCACTCCGTCTTTCTAGGGTTCAGCTGAAGCCTGTTTTTCCCCATCCAGGCCCCTACAGCCCCCAGGCACTTGGACAGGACGGTCACTGCATCACTTACTTCACCCGGGATGGAGATATACAACTGGGTATCATCGGCATATTGATGATACCTCACCCCATGGTGTAGGATGATCTCTCCCAGCGGTTTCATGTAGATGTTAAAAAGGAGCGGAGAGAGTACCGAGCCCTGTGGGACCCCACAAAGCAGGGCCCGCAGACTGGATCTCTCGCTCCCAATCAACACCAACTGGGCCCGGCCTCGGAGGAAGGAGGCGAACCAGCGTAAAACCACGCCGCCCACCCCCAACTCCCTAAGCCGTTCCAGAAGGATACTGTGGTCGACGGTATCGAATGCCGCTGAGAGGTCAAGAAGAGCGAGAATGGATGCACTGCCTCCATCTCGCTCCCGCCAGAGATCATCCATAATTAAAATGCTTTTAAACATTTGAAAGCTGAATATTGGCCAGAATTTTTTTTTTAAAAAATGACTTTATAAGCAGAATTAATAAACTTAGTTGGATTGAAGTTAGGTTCCAGTATAGCTAAAAAATATTAACTTACTGGATTCAGCTAACAAACTAATTCCAAGTTTTGGTGGCATCACTAATTCTAATAAGTATATGCTGAGAATATAACTTTCCATTGAAGCGAGCAAATTTTAATGAAGAGCTGGCTTCTCTAGAGTCATGTGTGTGTGTCTGTGTGTGTTTAGCCCATTATCAAGTATTCACATTGTGCAGCAGTACCAGCAATATTATTAAGCCCAGGAATGATTCAAAGTGAGAAAGGGAAAAAAATGTGTACAAAGTGTTCCTTACACCTCCTGTTAGTTAAGTTTATAAATAAAAATAAAACACTTGTCATTCCCACAACATTACGGTGACCTTTTGTTCTGTTCCTTCAAAAGATTTAGTAGCTAAATTTGTTTATTCCAGCAGGCTCCTCAGTTTATGACACATGTTTTGTGGGCTTGAGGTCTTACTGCTTAACTTCAGTGAGCAGTCATGTAACAGATACTCCATCCTGCCTACAGAGAGAGAGAGATGGACATCTTGCTATTCTGCTAACATAACCAGGCATGACACAAAAGTCATGATTCATCAGACTGAGTGTCTAGGGAGGAACAGGCTGAGAAGAGCTGTTTCTCTAAATTGAAGTCATATCATTTTTCATGTAAAGCTGACTTGTGGAATTCTAACTTTAATTTTGATTCAAATGCAGCACCTCCGGTGGTTTGACCATTTTCTTTCATCACAGATATCAGGGAAGGACCCACTTTATGTTCATGCACGAGCCCCTGGAAGTTCATGTCAACATGCAAGTGATATGGGCGGCTATATAAATTCTAAATAAATAAACTTGTCAACTAGTTATTTCTGTTAAAGTCCACCATGTGTTAATAAATGCTTATTTTGCTTATAATCACAATGTATTACGTTCTCTATCATCCAGGTTCTGGAAATACCTGCAAGGAAGTTGCATGTTTGCATGTTTTCCCCTGCACATCATACTTGGCATTATATCCTAAAACACAATTTTCATACATGTTTAGTTTCTAATACACATTTTAGTATACATTTTGTTTTTGATTGATGCATATTCAAAATGCTGACTAATGTACATGACTAGAATAGTAGTTGCAATCCATACACACTCAGAAACATTTCCAATCTAGAAAGGCAGATGCTGAACTAAAACTACATTTACATTTTTAATTACATTAAAAAAAGAATTTTGTTTATTTTTTCTAAATATATATAATTAATAGCTACAAATTTAAGAGTCACTCCTGATGTGATGTTTAACTATGGGAAGGGGTTAATGATGAAAAGAAAAACTCACATCAAAAAATGTATAAAAAATACTTTTATTATGTTTGTTACATCTCACTATACACACACACACACACACATATACATGCATACTTTGTAAGCCGCCCAGAGTCACTATGTGTGAGTTGGGCGGCCATATAAATTTGTTTAATAAATAAATAAATAAAATAATCTTTTCAAAGTAAGCAATATTATGCAAAACACTGAAAGTGAGTAAGAAATAGTAAGCCAAACAAATTCAAGGCACAATATATAAAAACAAGGGAAGATAGTTATATCTCATTTATACAACTATTTATTATATTTATCCATACCTTTTTATCCTTGCAAATCAATTTTACTTCTTTATACATTTCTTCGTATTTTTCAAACTTCTCCCCTCTGTCTTCTGAGGATCATATAAACTCTAACTACAACTATCTCAGACTTCTCATGCTTCTCAACTCATTTACTCCTCCATATATTTGTTTTACAATTCAGTCCTCATTCATATTTGCTATATGCTCAGTCACTTCAGTATTCTTCTGTATTACAGGTTGCTCACTGTTGTATTCAATCCGCATTCATTCATTACCCATTCATTTTTTATCCCATCTTGTTTTTCTATATGTACTGCTTAACTACTCCATTCCTACTACATCCAACTAACTTTTATGTTCCTCTAGCATACCCAGCTAGAAATTAAATATAACAACATGGCAGAAGCATTACCTTATACAGATCCATTTTTATTTTCATTTCTTCTGACAAACATTACAAACATATCACTAGTTACCTTTCTACTAGCATTTCCATGTCTAATACTTTCTCCATTTGTTTTCATTTTACAGGGTTTTATTTTATAGGGTTGTATACATTCAGAATCTCCCCCCCCCCAAATACTCATGTCTGGTTCTTATGTTATTACCATTCACTGAAAAGTAACAGTCACTAACATTGACCTATCGGTTCCAACCTGCATACCAACCCACACAACCTAGATAATCTACATCATTAGACTCCCACACTAATGATTTTCTGGACGTTTTTAAATATAGAGTTGTTCTCCTAGGCCTTTGGGTAGAGTGGCTGTAAAGTCCTGTTTATATGGGATATTGTTGATAGGACACTTCAGTTTCTTTTTGTTGTTTTTCTGTTTTAATTGCAAGCTTCCCAGCATCATTTTGGAGTTTGGCAGCCTCCAAATCCAACAAACAGACAAACAAAGAAACAAACAAATTCCAGTTCATACTTTTTAACTCTTTCTTTCATAATTAAACCAACACTTTCCCTCAATGTAGTCTTAAATTTCATTCTGCAAGATCAGATCTATTGATTATGCGCCAACAAGTAAATCTCACCTCTTAGCAAACATATAGATACTTCCTCCTGGACAATCTGTCCTCAACCTGACCCTTCAAATCTTCCAATGAAGTGCCCATCAAGTCCATCTACCTTGCTGATGGTTTCCTCTTGTTCTCTTTCCTTCCACATTCCCAGCATTAAAGTCTTCTCAAGAGATACAGGTCTTCACATAATGTGTCCAAAATACGATGACTTGAGTCTAGTCAAATCACAGTTTGTGAGAAATCTGGATTGATTTGTTCAGGGATTGATTCGTAGGCTATCCATGATATTCTCAGGACTCTTCTCCAACACCAAAGTTCAAAAGCATCAATACTCTTTCTGTCCTGCTTCTTCAAAGTCCAACTTACACTTCCATAGAGTGTAACAGGGAAAAATACTCTCTCCATGATTATAATATGTGTAGGTATAAATATGTCATGGCACCTGCATATCTTTTCTAAAGCCTTCCTTGCTACCATATCAAGTGTTAGCCTGAGCCATATCTCTTGACTGCTGTTTTCTTAACTGTTGAAAGTCAATGCTAAAAGACAGAACCTATCAGCCACTTTAATACCTTCACTGTCATTTCTAAGAGTGGTAGCTGGGTCTGTTGTCATTAGTTTGGCCTTCTTTATATTTAATATAAATATAAAGTAATAGGGAGTTCTAGTCAACTTTGGCCCATTTTGGCCAGTATGCCACAAGTGCCATGAAAACTCAGTTTTACCCCAAGCATGCTCTTGATATTCTATGCAGGCAGCAATCTTTAATCTAGAGACTACGAATGCCCTGCCTCCATGCATTCCACCAACTCAGAGGAACATGCATTATACTGACAGGCCATCAGGACACATATATACCTCACAATAAAATCTATTTTGCATTAAACTTTTAAAACTGAATGTGTGCTTAGCAGCTGTTCTAACAATAATCATTTGCATTCCTTATGACCAAACCAGAAATATTACAATGCAGCACTGTTACTTTTATAAATATGTTTATCCAAAAAAAATATAATAAGCAAAACACCATTGATCTTTTAGATGCAACTACACTCTGGTTTTAGATGAGGTCCTGGAATTCTGCCAATGTGTGCTTAATCAAATACAAAAATATTATACTGAGCATGTTAGTAAATTGAGTTAGGAATTACAGGCCCATATAATTTTGCAATGTCTGGACCTAGGTGCCTAGCTTGTAATAAAATGAAATACTGTAAAGAAAGTAGTTCTAGAGGCACTGTATATTTATAACAATGTGTCTTCTATCATAATAGCCTCCTTTCATTTGGAAATTTATGTATTTACATAATCAAATCATTGATGAATTGCACATCAATGCAATTCTTGGAGACAGTATATTTTTGTTGTAAAAGAGACTTAATGTGAAATATTTTTATTGGGTCAACAGAATACATTAAGTATAAGTGCTAAAGTTATAATGGACTGTTTTGTTTTGTTTTGGCTTTATTTGGTTTCCATTTATAAAAGTTCTCTTACCATCTTAATTCTTAAAATAAACATTTTAGAAAATATTATTTCAGTTTAAGCAGTGCAATTAATCATGAATGTGAACCTTCTTTATATTCCAGTAGACAATCAATTTAACAACACTGTTATGTATCTCTGCTTCTCTGAATCATGAGAAGGTTTGGGCAGAGGGACAGCATGTAGCTTTGATGGGAGTGGTATCCATCCTAGAGCTGCACAATTACTATTTATGATATTTAGTATGTATGTATGTATGTATGTATGTATGTATGTATGTATGTATGTTGCTAATCCCACAACAACTCTCCAGGTCAGATCCTGAGCTTCCCACAACCTGGAGGCCCCTCAATACTTGCAACTAAATTGAGTGGAGTTCTAAAGTACTGCCAAAATGGAGCAAAAATATAGAAATTGCACTAAAACTGTTTGGAAGGAGGAATAAGCAATATTTTGCTGCCTTTCCAAATCAGTTAAAATATATTTTTAATATTGTTCTTGCTATTGTTCCTTCCTGCTCCCAAAATATCACTGCGAACAATGGAAATCAACTGGTTTGGGTGTATGGCTGCTGGATGCTTGAAGAAGTTTAGACCTAATGCTCCTCCAGTGATATCCCTTGCCCAGTCCCCACCACTTTCTGAGATGGCAGATCTTCAGAACTTTTCTCCCAGGAAAAGGAAAATAATAAAATGCAGTTCAGGTGTTTAGTCTAAACAGGGCATTTACATTTGCGTAAGGGCAGACTATCATACATATGACCTGATCCCATTGTACATGCATGTGTTAAAATTTGTGTTGAGGTCTAATCACTATATTTAATAGCAGGGTAAAGAAAAATCAAAAATCTGATCCACCACGTGTAGAATTGCTTTGCTTTGCTGATCCATCATTTGTGAAATACCTTTGAAATAGTTTCTGATTTTAAGCCAACATTGAAGACTGAAAACTCCTTGCTTAATTAAACTGAATAAGCTCATATATCAATGAATCAGGAGGTTCAGGAAACAGAATCAAAGTTTTAAGACTAGCTCCTAACAAAACTGGATCAAAAAGCTCCTTTAAATTCAAATCTTCAGTATATGGACCACATGGTGTCATAAATATTTATCCTTTTGTTGCTGATTCAGTCAAAGGCCCAGAATGTTGATGCAATGGCCTGAGCTCTGAAGATTTGTTTGTCAGAGATTTATAACTTGCTTCTAAATATGGTAATTTAGGAAGGGGTAGATTAAAGAGTGCATAGAGCTACAGCACCATCAAGTGTCAATTACCTTTGACACTATAAGCTGAAGCTCCAAACAGTATAGTAATTCTTCATTCAGAGGATCACTTTACCGCTTTTCCTCTGTGACAAGACTGTTTATATTACTGATGCGCTACTGTAGCTGGTTATGCAGTAAGCCAATTAATTCAATTTTTCTTTTTCTTATGACTTTTATATCTCACATCAGATGCCTGTTGATTTGGATCTTAACTTCCAATGTCTTCACTTACCTGCAGCATTAGCAAAGTAACATTTCATTTAGCTTTTTGTCACCCTTCATACTTCACCGAGTAAGCTTCATCAAGCCAGTGCCTTTCAGGAATCCTTAGCAACAACAGAGAATAGATGTAATACTTTCATGTTTCAATATTTGGATTGTGATTCAGCAGAGCAGATTCTCATAGTCAATAAGCAACTGCCAATGAATGTATATGTTCTCATTTTCTTTGTAGAACTCTCCAGGATGGTAGCTGGCAACTGTAATCCCTGTGAATATGCAGGTTGGGGCTTACACATTCAGAATCCATAATAATTCAATCAGAATCCATAAAGCAATGTGCTGGACTTGAAGAATCATTGTAAGCTCTATGTTGTATGAACTTTTTTGTGTGTTTGTGCCTTCAGGTCATTCTTGACTCCTAGTGACTGCCTGGACTAGTCTCTGCAGTTTTCTTGGCAAGATTTTGGAAGTGGCTTGCCATTGCCTTCTTACGGCTGAGAGTGACTGGCCCAAGGTCACCCAGCAGGCTTTGTGCCTAAGGCGGGACTAGAAACTCTCCAAACTGGCTTTCTGTATGAATATATATATTTAAAAATCTTATTTTTTATATGTGTGGCTCAGCGGGTAAGACGCCAGGCTTGTCGATGGTAAGATCGCAAGTTCGGAGGTTCGAATCCCTAGCCCTGCGTGCGGAGTGAGCTCCCACACTAGCTCCAGCTCTTGACAACCTAGCAATTCGAAAGCATGCAAATGCAAGTAGATTAGTAGGTACCACTTCGGGGGGTAGGTAACAGCGTTCCATGCACATCATGCGGCCACATGACTGTGGAAGCGTCTTTGGACAACGCTGGCTCTTCGGCTAACAAACGGAGATGAGCACCGGCCCCTAGAGTCGGACACGACTGCACAAATGTGCAGGGGGAACCTTTACCTATATATGTCTTTGTGTGTGTTTGTGTGTGTGTGTGTGTGTGTGTGTGTGTGTGTGTGTGTGTAAATAAAAATTAATTTTTTTCTAGGGGCTAAATTATGGAAAAAATCCTCCACAGATAATACCTGGTCTGCATTTCACCACTTTCTATAATGACTGAAGAGGTATAATCTAAAATAATGTGTCCCAGTGTCCTGTCCATTACAACAGCTAAAGAGAGTATAAGAGTCCTTTGTTGTATAGACCGCAAAGAGAAGCAATTAAGTACTGTCTTCTCCCATGTGATAATCACCCATTTATCAGGGTACTTGGGAAAGGATAGATTATTAGATATTCACTCACCTGCAGCTGCAGTATGAGGATTACTCCCAAGTACTGAATGTCTTCAGTCCCAAGGGTTAGAGTCTTGATAAATTTAAGAAGTCAGGATAAGTCTATTAATCAGGATTAATTTTGTCATGGTTTATCAATGGCAAATAATTCCTTCTTGCAACTGGATAATTGCAAATGGGAATTGTTATTATTCTTTACCATTTTAAGGGGTGTGGCTTGGATTTATTCAGTGAAACGACTTTGACATCCTATCTATTCTTTGGCAACCCTCTATGATGCATTTTCTTTTTGTTTGTTGAATTACTAAGCCTAGGTTAGTGAGAGCTGTTCAGTAAATGGACAGATCTGAACTGATTTATTTTGGCTTGTGTCACTGTGATAGTTAAACAGCACTCTAAAATGATTATTTTTTTTCAAAAAAATGGACCTTTTAAGTGTAGAATTTCAAATTCTGCATCTGAAATTTAATTTTAAATGTAGAATAAAATTCTACATTCAACATTCAAATATGCATTTTAAAATTTATTTTGCATTATTTTATAGCTCAGTTAAAAACTAAGGTATCTGAAATCCTGTGGATAATGATATTACAACTTGTAAAATCAAAAATGTTTGGATCAAGTCAATTCACTTCAGAATTTGAGCAACATAGATTGTAATAATCATTATGGATAAAAGTTCATCACTATAGCCTTATAAAATCAATACCTAACACAGGTAGGCGTAGTGTTGAGGACTCTGGGACATTTTTAAAACTATATTTACCCATCTCCATCTGTATACATCACAATAACATCAAAATGATGACATGAGTTGTGATATCATTGAGCATATGACATCACTCTTGTTTTGTTATAGGAAAAAATATTCCCTCCACAGACAGTATAAGTATCTTAGGCAACAGACAATCATCTGAATGGATGTGATTCAAGTTACTTTAATAGTCTATGGGTATCTATTAGAGGTAGGTGAAAAGGAGCAACAGTGAAGTGAGAGAGAGTGATGTGAGTTATAATGTAGCTTTGAATTAACAAGTTATCCTCTCATTGAATTCTGACGGGCCTCCCATTCACAAACACCAGCACTCTTCCTTGTTCTCTCAATACATTCTATTCAGTGGTATGGACTCAGACCTTCCAAACCTATACTGATTTCTTCGGGGCTTCTTTCTTCCACCACGTGGATCCTTGTCACTTTCTTTTATAGCCCTTTGCTTTTGTGAACTGTATGTCCTGGTAAATTATTTATTTATTTATACTTATATTTATACCCCACCCATTTCCGTTAGGGAGGACTCTGAGCGGCTTACATACATTGTTATACATTTTCCATTATACAAATTTTACTTAATCCGAGCGCAAGGGGAGGGGGTAAGGGAACCGACTCTTATTATCATAATTATCTCAAATTATCTCAAATTATCATAACTTGCTCCAATCCTTGGTCCTCCAATTGGTTGTCTTCCTTCATCACTGGACATCTTCTAATCACACACAACTGCCTTTCTTATTCCTGTATATCACACCAGCCCTCACTCTCTCTGCTCATTAAAACAGAGGGGAACAAAAAGCTTCTGAAATTTGCTGGCACTGTGTTCCATTGAAAATCTGCAGAATAGTTTAGTTGCCTAACTGGTAGAAAGCTATTTCCTGAATAGTGAGAATTGGAGGGTTAATTTTTTTTCTCCCTGAGCCTGCTCATTTTATAACTTGGTTTTGCTGATGAAACAAAAAAAAAGCCAAAGTATGATTCTAAATACCAAAAAGTTGCTTACACCTCCTTAAAGCAATGCAGGTGTGGTGGTCACCCCATTATTGCTCAGACTCATTCTGGCACTTCAAATTGCAAAGATGCTTGTCAGAAGATAGCATATCGCATCACTTTCACTTCCGGGTTCTGGTCGGAGCACAGCGAAGAACTGGGGCTCCTTAGCCTCGATTCCACGGCTAAGCTGTTTGCAGCGATTTGGGAGAAGAAATCGCTGGAAAAATCACACTCGAAGAGAGTGTGATCGGAAGATTAACCACAAAGGATCTCTGAAGTAAATGCCCTCCCCCGACTCCTGTAATTTCCACTGCGGGAGGAGGGAGATGGAGCAATGAAAGGAGAGTGGGAAAAAAAACGGGGCTCTGCAGCAGCCGTGATTCTAACAGATAAGTAGCTGGCCCGACCAGGCTTTTAGTCACTTTTTTTTACTTTTAAACATTATTATTTTTTTATTAAGTGCTAAGATTTGTATCTGGACTTGATTTATATTTGCTGGTGCTATATTTTTTTCTTGTTAATGGAAGAATAAACGGTGGGAAGAGAAGCTAAGTGGCTTTGCTAGAAGTGAAAGTGACTTTTACTATTATTTCAGTTTGGTTTGAGTTTTTTACTTATGGACAACTATTGGTATTTCTATTTTTGCTCTCTGGAATACTATATTAAAGCTTGGATTTAAATGGAGTGATTAATACTTTATTTTTTAAGATTTTGATGTTGGGATTACTGAACCCTATTAAAAACTCTTTTATATATACAAGTTCCTCTTTTTCTTTTTGAACTTTGAACTCTGTTTGGATTTATTTTTCTGCAAAAGTCAAGTTATTTAACGTTTAATTTGGATTATTGGATTATTATATGGAAAGTAGAGGCTTTTTTACATGTCTCTAGCAACATTTTTTCTTTTTGACTTGTGGTTGGATTGAAGAATTACAAGTGGGAAGGTGAAACCCTGGGAATATTTACTATTCTTATCTTTGATTTTGACTACAGGAGAACAAAAAGTCCTAGGCTTTTATCCTTTGAAACACTGTGGACTTTTATATATAAGGGATTATAAATGACCTAAGAGGAAAAATTTTAAAGGAGCCTAGTTCTCTCTTTCTTTTTCCTTAACCTTTTGGATATTTGTTTTTTCACCTTTTCTTTTTTCTTTTTATTATTTGTAAAAGAATTTTAAATTTTTTTTTAATTTTTTCCCCTTTTTTAAATAATTTTTGTTATATTGTTATATGGTGCTTTTTCCCCTTTTCTCCCTTTTTTCTTCTTTTTTGCAGGGCTATGGCGTCTTTGGGAACGAGACGGGCGGAGAAGGAGAAGAAGAAGGAGACTGGAGGACCACCTATTGATTCTGCTACACCTGCTACATCTGCCTCAGAAGCTTTATTACCAGAAATGAAAAAGATATTAGAAGCTGTTGCAACACTAAATAAGAAAATGGATGATCAGAATACAGCAATAAATAAGAAAATGGATGATCAGAATACAGCAATAAATAAGAAAATGGATGACCAGAATACAGCAATAAATAAGAAAATGGATGACTCCACGAAGCAGATGGAAGATCAGATTACAGCATTAGACAAAAAAATGGACGATATGAAGAAAGAAATAACCCGAGAGATTAAGCAAGATTTTTAAAAAGAAATTCAAACAGTTAAGGAAGTGGTCAATTCTCTGTCAGGAGAACTTAAAGATACGCAAAGCCAGATGCAAAAATTAGAAGATAAATCAGAATATGCTATTAAAGAGATTGAACATAATCTAGATATCACAGCTTTAGCAGAAATGAGAGAGAAGGAGCACATCTTGAGATTTAGAGCAATTCCAGAACAAGTAGATGAAAATGTGAGAGAAAGGATGACTTTTGAATTAGCTAAATTTTTGGAGACAAGAGAACAAGATTTAGATTTGGAGATAGACAAGATATTCAGAGTAAACTCACGTTATGCTAAGGAAAGAAAAGTCCCTAGAGACATATTGATATATTTTGTAAGAAAAGTGACAAAAGAGCAAATCTTAAGGAAGCATTATAATACTAGATTAAATATAGAAGGGAAGGAAATAATTGTATTAAAAGAAATTCCCTTGAGAATAATTAGGAAAAGAAAAGACTATTCTTTCCTTACAGACAAATTAAGGCAACATAGTATTTCATTCAGATGGGAAAAATTGGAAGGCGTATCGTTTGAGTTTAAAGGACAGAGATTCAAAATAACTTCCATTTTAAAAGCAAAAGCTTTTTTAGAGAAATACAAGAAAGAAATGGGTTTACCAGAAGGAGAATTGACAAAAGGAGGAGAAACATCGAAAGACAAAGAGAAGACTGAAGATCTATCTGAGAAAGGAGCTACAGGTGTGGACTTAACAAAGGGATTTTAAAGAATAAAACACCAATGGAACTTAAATATCTGACATGGAACATTAATGGAGCCAATGCTCCACAAAAAAGAAGAAAGATATTTCATTTTTTGAAAAAAACAGAAATTGGACATAAGTTGTTTACAAGAGACTCATATTTGTAAAAAAGATACTAAATATTTGATTCAAAAACAGCTTGGAGAAGAATTTATTTCGGCTGGATATAAAAAAACTAAAGGGGTAGTCTTATATGTACAACCAAAGTTAAACCCAAAATTGATATTAGCTGATGAAGAGGGTCGATACATTGTAGTAGAAATTAACATACAAGGAACTAAAACACTGATAGTTGGACTTTATGCACCGAATATGGATAAAGGAGTATTTTATAAAAACCTGATGGATAAACTTTTGGACTTAACTTATGACAATTGGTGTTTCATGGGGGATTGGAATGGGGTAATCTACCCCAGATTGGATAGACAGTCACAAAAAGAAGTGAAGCAAACACAGGGAAAATTGCCACAAACATTTTTCGACTTGAAAGAGATGTTGGATTTACAAGACATTTGGAGATGTATGAATGGGACTTCCAGAGAATTTACATATTATTCAGAGAGATTTAAATCACATTCTAGAATAGATATGATTTTGATATCTAAAAATTTGATGATGGATATTAACAAAGTTGATATATTACCTAAGACTTTATCAGATCATAATCCAGTAATGTTGACTCTTAAAGGGAAACGGAATGTATTTAGATGGAGATTGAATGAGTCACTACTACGGAATAATGATGTAGTTGATGTATGCAAAAAAAAATTAAGAGAATATTTTCAATTTAATTTGAACAAAGGGACTAATATTCAAACTGTATGGGAAGCCAGTAAAGCATATATGAGGGGTTATTTTATTCAATACAATGCTCAAATGAGGAAGAAAAAACAAAAAAGAATTCAATTGATTTTAGATGAAATTAAAAGTAAAGAGTTAGATTTGAGAGATAAACCAATGGATGACACTTTGCTCACTCAAATTAAATTTCTACAAAAGCAAATATCAATGATATTAACTCAAGAGATAGAGACTCAAATGAAATTTACAAAACAAAAATATTTTGAATATGCAAATAAACCAGGTAGATGGCTGGCTTATAAATTGAGGAAACAAAGACAAAAGAATTTGATTACTAATATTCAACATGAAGGAAAAACTCTGGTGAATAATATGGACATTCAAAAAACCTTTCATGACTATTATTCTAAATTATATAAAAAACAAGATGTCAACTTGGATGAGATTGAAGAATATTTGAATAAACAAAAACTAACTGTTCTTAATGACCAACAAAGATTGATATTAAATAATGTTATAACAAAAGAAGAATTGATAAAAGCTTTTAAGAAAATTAGTAGTGGAAAAGCTCCTGGACCGGATGGATTGTCAGCAGCCTACTATAAATGTTTTGAAGAGGATTTATGTCTACCTTTGCAGAAGACTATGAATTCTATTTTGGAAACAGGAATTATGCCTGAAACTTGGAAAGAAGCACATATAACATTGATACCCAAAGAACAACAGGATTTAACATTAACTAAAAATTACAGACCAATATCTTTATTGAATAATGACTATAAGATATTTACAACGATATTAGCAGAAAGAATGAAGAATATACTTAAGGATTTTATTCATCAAGACCAAACTGGTTTTCTACCCAAAAGACAAATTCATGACAATGTCCGAAACATAGTAGACGTAATTGAATATTTGGATCAACACTATGATAAACAAGCTGCCTTGATATTTATTGATGCTGAAAAAGCCTTTGACAACTTAAATTGGCCTTTTATGTTCAAAGTTTTGGAAAATATGAATTTTGGAGGAAATTTTATAAAATGGATTAAATCAATATATACTCCACAATTTGCCAAAATAATTGTTAATGGAGAATTTAGTAAGCCATGTGAAATACAAAAAGGTACTAGACAAGGTTGTCCATTATCTCCACTTTTGTTTATATTGGTATTAGAGGTTTTACTTAGAGATATTAGACAAGATGATGGTATCCATGGTATTAAAGTTAAAAAAGAAGTTTATAAACTAAGAGCATTTGCTGACGACCTAGTCATTACTTTGGAGAATCCACTAGAAGGAATTGAAATATTAATACAGAAACTAAAATACTTTGGGTCGCTAGCAGGGTTCAAAGTGAATTTACAGAAGACAAAAGTTTTGACCAAAAATATGGATTACCACCAACAAGAGAAATTGAAAGAAATAACAGGATATTCAATGGAAGAAAAAGTAAAATATTTGGGAGTATATTTAACAACTAAAAATGTTAAGTTGTTTAAGAATAATTATATTCCACTTTGGATGGATATTAAAAAAGATTTGGAACATTGGGAAAAACTGCAATTATCATTATTAGGTAGAATTTCAGCAATTAAAATGAATGTTTTGCCAAGAATTTTATATCTTTTTCAAACACTACCTATATTGGCATCAGAAGAACCTTTTAAACAATGGCAGCGAGATATTTCTAAGTTTATTTGGCAAGGGAAAAAACCAAGAGTAAAATATAAAGTATTGCAAGACTCTAAAGAAAGAGGAGGACTAGGTCTACCGGATTTGAAATTATATTATGCTGCTTGTTGCTTGGTTTGGATTAAAGAATGGATAGTTTTGAAAAATGAAAAATTATTGAATTTGGAAGGACATGAATTAAGATATGGATGGCATGGATATTTGTGGTACGATAAAGTTAAAGTTAATGTGGACTTTAAAAACCATTATATTAGAAGATCCTTGTTAAGAATCTGGAATAAATATAAATTAATCTTATGTTATAAAAGACCCTTATGGATTTCTACACAAGAAGCATTCTACAGAACAGAAGTAAGAAATAAAGATAAATGGTTAACCTACAAAGACTTTTTAAAGAAAGAACAAGGACAATATATAATTAAATCAATAGAAGAATTGGTATCAGAGGGATACAGTTTTCAATGGCTTTCATATATGCAGCTCGTAGAGAAATTTAAATTAGATAAGAAAGACCTTGAATTTGAACAAACCAAATCGGAATTTGAGATACAACTATGTGAGACAGATGATCATCTAATTGCAAAAATGTATAGATTATTGTTAGAAGGTGAAATGGTAGAGGAACAAGTTAAAGACTGTATGATTAAATGGGCTAAAAATATTGGCCATAATATTCAAATGCAACAATGGGAAGATATGTGGACCAAAGGGTTAAAATTTACTTTGTGTTATAATTTAAAAGAAAACTTTTATAAGATGATGTACAGATGGTATATGACCCCACAAAAACTTTCTAAAATGTATGGAAATGTCTCCAACTTATGTTGGAAATGTAAAAAAAAAGAGGGGTCTTTTTACCATATGTGGTGGACATGTGAGACTGCAAAGAAATTTTGGACTCAAATACATGCATTGATGCAAAATATATTACAAATTCGAGTTCCATTTAAACCGGAATTTTTCTTACTGGGAATAATTGATGGACAACCTGGGAAGCAATTTACAAGGATTATGCAATACATGATTACAGCAGCAAGACTTATTTTTGCACAAAATTGGAAAAACCAGATATCGCCTACAATACAAGATTGGATGTTAAAATTGATGGATATGGCAGAGAATGATAAACTGACATGTTTATTAAAAGAAAATCCAAATAATTATTTCCTTAAAGAGTGGAAACCATTAACTGACTATTTACAAGATGCGGGAGGGGCAAAGCTTATATGGGGATTTGAAGATTAAAATATATATATATTGATGTAATAGACAAGAAATATTCTTTAATATTATATATAGACCTAGCATGTAAGATAAAATTTTTAAAATACCATGACCAGATACAAATCGGAAGTTGACCAAATTCTGTTTCAGCTTTATCTTTTTTTCTTTTTTCCTTTACTACACTTTTTTATCTTTTCTTTTTTCTTGATTTGTATTTCCATTTTCTTTTCTGTTTCAAACTTTTATCTATGTAAAATTAAAATCTAATAAAATTTGTTAAAAAAAAAAAAAAAAAAAGAAGATAGCATATCGCCTTACCTTTAGCCACAAGGTTACACCTCCATTCTTTCCTAGCCCTCAGTTGTATAGATGAGATTATCTGGTTCTTGTAGATCATGTACCTCCACAACAATTAATTTCAATTCATTGTGCTATCACAGGCTTCTCCAACTTTGGCATTGTGGATATCAATTCCTGGAATTCTCAGCAATGTTCATGCTGGCTGGACATTTTAAGAATTGAAGGATTTTGGGGCAGTCTCTGAGCATCTTAAGCGCTGAAGGGTCTACAGCAGGGGTCCCCAACCTTAGCAACTTGAAGATGTGTGGACTTCAACTCCCAGAACTCCCTAGCCAGCATTGCTAGCTGGGGAATTCTGGAAGTTGAAGTCCACACATCTTCAAGTTGCTAAGGTTGAGGACCCCTGGTCTACAGACTCTAGAGCAGTGTTTCTCAACCTCGGTGAGTTTAAGGTGGGTGGACTTTCTCTGAGATGGCTGGGGAATTCTGGGAGTTGAAGTCCACCCATCTTAAACTTGCCAAGTTTGAGAAACACTGCTCTAGAGGGCAATCCGAGTTGGGGAAAACTGTGTTAATCTGTATTGGACTGTTGCATAAAAGAATGCTATTAAAAAGGATTAATACATTTAATCAAAATATAAAATGCTTAATTTTCTCAGTAATAAAAGGACAAGGAAGATCCCTTCCCAACTAGATGGGAGAAAAATGAATTACCTTCTAACTTTTAAACATTATGATGAGAATGGTTTTAGATATTCTTGGGAATGGTTTCATATATTCTGAAGATATTTTCTGACTGCTTCCCTCAAACCCAACATGTGTTTGTCAGAAATGCACAGCTCCCCCAGATGCCTGGGTCACACACACATCTGGCTACAAAATGTACTGTAATTGAGACAGTAATCTGGCTTGTGAGACTTAGGCTAATATGTTTTTCCCTGCAGGAGCCAAAGAGCTTACTGCCACAAAAAGAATGACAAGGTACATGCCACCAAATCTGCTATCTATTATGTGTAAAAGTGTTCAGGGTAATTTCTTTCTACCAGCCACCTTGTGAAATACGATGTTTTAATCCAGCGTCCTGCAGATGTCTCCATAATGTATAAATATATTTTTCTAGCCTTTCAGATTTAGTGCCCAGGGTATAAATAATTATGCCAAAAACATTTTGTTAAGCAAACTTGAGAGACTAGCTTCAATTTGCTTGGACTTTAGATGAAATTTTCATTAATCTTCAGGAAACATTTGTGAAATTTGGAATGTCTTGCAAAATAAGAAAGATCTCTTGGAACTTCAATTATTATAATGGAAACCTTGAATCTAGGTGGCCCTGACGTAAAGCAATTATAGGCATCTGGGTTTAGCCATTTTTAAAATTTTCTATGCTGTCCCATAGCCACAGTAAGTCAGATATAAAAGGTAAAGGTTTCCCCTGCACAGTCGTGTCCAACTCTAGGGGGCAGTGCTCATCTCTGTTTCTTAACCAAAGAGCCAGCGCTGTCCGAAGACGCTTCCGTGGTCATGTGGCCGGCATGACAAGCACGGAACGCCGTTACCATCCAACCAAAGTGGTACCTATTCATCTACTTGCATTTGCATGCTTTCGGATTGCTAGGTTGGCAAGAGCTGGGGCGAGTGCGGGAGCTCACTCCGTCACACGGTGCTCGGGTCTCAAACTGCCGACCTTTCAATCGACAAGCCTGGCATCTTAACCACTGAGCCATCACGCCCCAAGTCAGATATACCATGAGAAATTAAAATGGTCACTCAGTATGCTATTGCCCAGACTGATAAGGCAGAAAAAAATAGGGGCTAGTACTGCAGACCAGGCATCAGCTGTGGGTCTGGCCAGGATCCTGAGATCCTGGCAGCTGGACAGGGTGCCAGGTCCTGCCTAAGGGAAAGGTGTAACACCAAACTCCTCAGAATAATGAGGTATTTTTCTCTGTACAACCATCTTTCTCAAACTGCTGCCTCCATTAATATGAGATTTCAACTCCTACAATGCCTATAGTTCCAAAAGGAACTATTCTGGCTAAAATCTGATTCACAAGTCCTGCTCACTGTAGGTAGAAAGGGATTGAAATTATGTCAACCATGGGGATGTCCCAACCCACCTGAACCCTTTCATGGTTTATGCCCACAGGGTATTTGTTTTAACACCTGCAAAAGATTATGTTTAACCCTCTAACAGGGACAAGTCCCCAAATAATTTTCATCTTATCTTCTTGTTACCTCTTGATGAGTCTTTCAGCAATAAGACAATCAGAAGATAAATATGTTGTATGCTTCTGCAGTTAGGACTGAAAACACATGCTGAACATACATCAAACTCTACAACTAATCCTGGGGGGTGAGTTAAGCCCTCATATAGCCATGTGCCTAGAAATAAACAAATCAAGACTTTAGCCAGGCTTCTATGACTGCCTGCTCAACAATAAGCTGAGCAAATGCAGAACTAGGCTCTCTACTCTATCCTTTCTTCAAATAATTCCTCATATATCATGGTTTCCAATTTATTCAAGACTTTCCATTCCAACCCTCAGAGTCCTCTACAGACTCAGACTGTAATTCCTCGTTCACTGTCTGATTTTCTATATTCTCTCCTCCTTGCTCATGTTCTACTCTCATTATCAAGAACATTCTTTTCTCCATGCCAGACATACATGTTGCAACATGTCTATTGGGAAATGTAGTTCCTAGGCATAAACATACTTAACTTGATGATGAAAAAATGATGAAACACACCTTATGACAGTGCAAACCTGCAGTTTTGTCTTTGCCTCCCAGTGAGGACAGAACTACACAAGTCACAGGGTTTGTGCTGTGACCTCACAATGCATGTTTCACCAGTCCCCCCACCCAGCATCTCCCTGTGGACACATATGTCCATGAGCAACTGTGGATGGAGACAGGGAGGGAGGGAGGGAGCAAACAGTGAGACGTGTGCTGTGCTGCATGCTCCATCCCTTATCTACTAACAGGAAGTTGCAATGCAAATATCTTGTGTCATGATGTCATAGCACATATTTTGTCATTTTGGCTCGCTTATTGTCACTAGTAAGCAAAATTCAGCAACATAGCATTAATATGCCTTAATTAAGGGAAAGAGGTGATCCCAGGGAGTGAAATTCTCTTCAGGCATTTATTTCGCACTGACAATTAAAAAGCTTGGGACTTCTTTAAAGAGTTGCAGACAGTTGCTCTGTAGGACCTTTTCCAGATTATTATTGGATTGATACCTTCTATAAATATGCCAATGAGGTGACGGTAATGTTCCTAATGGCTGAACAGGACATTTTGCAGCACTGTTCCATTTTTCCTTATGTAGTATGGAAGGGAAGTTTTGAAGACTAAAGCTAAGTGTGTAGCTAGATAAGGCCTTATGGGTCCCCAACTACTGTACATGAAGAAAACTGATAGAAAGAACCTGATTGATGTGTGTCAGACTTCTGCCCAAATAAATAGATAAACTTGGTAAACTGGAATAGATTGAAGTTGGTGATCTATGTCAGCTGCAGACTTCAAAAGCAACAATTTCATGTCGCCTTAAAATCATTGATTTAAAAGAAAAGTGAATCCAAAAGACACATCACATCTTCTTCATATTGGCTCTGACAAACAACCGAATAAATGCTTTTGCTGAAATTTTCCCAAGATATTTAGGGGAAGAAAATTAAGAGTTTCTACTTTCTTAGGGTTCTTATGGGTTCTCGGTATCTTTTCTTTTCCTTAACTTTTGGGGAATTATTTAAATAAACAAGGCAATCCTGTTAACAATACCATGTTATAATAACATACTGTATCAAAAATAATGTTGAAAGCATGGGCCTGAAGCCACAATGAAGCAATAATAAATAATTTATCCCTTATTAAACATCTACAGCTATGGGAAAACCTACTGTTCTGAAAATGCATAAATGTAAGGGCTCACTTTAGAATGGTTTGATAGAATTCCATGTCTGCTGTTATAGTCATATGAACAGCAGGTAAAGGTAAATAACTGGATGTATATTACATCAGTTGCAATTCATTCCAATTGAAGTCATTGGGACATTTATCATTGAGTGGAATCCAACTTGTTCTAAATCTAATTCATAAATTTCAACTTTAAATTAATCAGGAATATCTTCATTTCAGTAGCACTTTGGAAATAATATAGGGCTTGAATTTGATGTTTATCACCTACTCCCTAGGTAGTATTCTCACATTCCTAGACTATGTAGTTCCTGTTAGAAATGCAGGGCCTTTTGAAAGCATTCAGAATCCATAACAGGATATGTGATAACTACTTGTGCCTATAATTGCTCTGCAAAAATTAGTATCTTGTTGCCAAATTTAAATGTCAGTCTTGATGAAGTTGGGGCTGGAGTATCTTCAGAAACTGCAAAAATGGGAATGGAGCCTGCATGCAGTCTGTTAATAGCCTATTCCTGCACTAGGTGCAACTACACCAGAAATCCGAATAAGCAAAATCTTATATTTTGTTTCCAATATCCATAAAGAACAAAGTCTTTGACAGACTGGTTGCTGCAGTTGGAATGCAATTGTTTTAAAGGGGGAATACCTCACTCATACCTTACTAATGAGGAGAAAGGATGGCTGCCAAGTTGCATGTTACTTTCTTGGGAAAGTTGCATTTCATATATTGAGTATTTCAGTATTTTGTATCTTCTTCAAACTTCGAAATTATCTAAACTGGTAGACAGCCTAGAGCAGCGTTTCTCAACCCTTGGTAACTTTAAGATTGGCTGAGGAATTCTAGGAGTTGAAGTCCACACATCTTAAGTTGTCAAGGGTTGAGTATTGGCCTAGAGTATTCAAGGGAAGTACTCTATGTTGTAGCCCATTGTGTCTTTTATTCTTTGGTTGATGAGGCACCCTTGGAAAAAAAGAGAAGGTTCATCAGTTGTAAAAGTTATCCCTCTCCAAGATCTCCAATAAGCAGACATGGAATTCTATCTAATACGGGATACATTATTCAAGTCAAGTCATTCATTCCTGACACTGACCAGCAAAGGTAAATAAAATAAAATAAAAATAAATTCTGTTTTATGCTGTTACCCATAGCATACTTGAAATGGGCTGGAGCCTTATTCAATAAACTATTACTACAGATTTTAATAAAGACAAAAATCTTATATAGCACAGTTCAAATGCTGACTGCAAAGTTGTTGGGTAAGAGCCAGTTTTCACAGCTAAAATAAAAAACCTGCTACTTCAGCAATCTGTTACCAAAACAAGAATCTAGTGGGAATTTTCTCTCCCATCCAAAGGAGAATGGTTTCTAGCTGTTTGCATCATATGGGTCAGAGAAAGGAGTGCAAGAATCTCTATATAAATAGAAATCACATTTGATACAAAGCAGTTGCTGGAATTATTTTATAATGGATTCATAGCTGTTCTACGATAAACCTCCAGTAAACCTCCTTGGAAATCTATTGTTGAAGTTTCTGCCACAGCCAAAACAAGACTGTTTTAAAATAGGGTTGGAATTGGAATTTATTTACTTACTAGTTTTATATCTTGCTTTTCCTCAAGGAACCTGGGACTGTACACTGGTACTCCCTCCTCAAATTTCACCCACAAAACAACTTTGTGAGAAAATTAAGAGGTGAAGAGACAGAGAGAAGTTATATATGTAAAATTTACAAAATATGTATGAGAGAGACAGAATGGAATGGGAGTGAAAATGATGGAAATCTCTGTGTATGGAAAAACACACTGGAGACTGTTTAACACTGTGGCCCCCAGCCCTTGATGTTCTTACTCCATTTTTTTTTAATTTGTTTTTCTGTTTTGTATTTTGTATTTTGTATTTTTTATCTGTTTTATTGTAATCTGCCTAGAGTCACGTAAAAGTGAGATGGGTGGCTATATGAATAGAACACATAATAATAAATAATAATAACTCAGCCACTTACTGTATATAAGTATCCTTATTATAGAACTAATAAGAATACTTATCCTGGAGATAAAGCTTGTTAGAGCTGTCATATTTGTTTAGTGACTATGGTATCACTATCTTTGTTGGTAAATAAATATTTTTTCAGTTTTCACCAATCTGGTCCAAGTCATTTCTTAAGCAAGATATAGCTGATGGTAAGATTACGCAAGAATAGAACCAGGACAGTTTTGATTCTAGCAGAGACATACTAAACTGAAAAAAATGGGCCTCTCACAGGGATTTTCTCATCCCAAAGCACTTAGGTCAATTGTGAAACATTGCTATTTAATTATTTATTTACTCATTTACTAACTTGCACAATGTTCATCTGACTTGTTAATTCACTGAAAGCAAGGACTTTAAGCCATTACTTCTTTTATGGTCCTAGCACTAAGATTTACTATTATTGATCCTTTTTCCAATGAGATATTTTCACTATTTTATTTCAGTTACACTTCCTTCACTGCATGAATTGCTACCAAATTGTGGGATCATTCTATCCAAAGGGCTCCTTTCTCTGAGCTAAAGTCAGAAATCACTATTAACCTACCGATTCCTAAAAAAAAAAAAAAAAACTCCATTCAGGAATGGCTGCAAATTACTCAATTATTTCTCCTGCATGGAGAATCATAAGCAATGGTGTGGGGTTTTTTTGTTTTCTTGAAGTAGCATTAAAACAAGAAATAATTGATGACTAGGAAATCAAGATAGCCCCTCCCCCCACTTTCCATGGGAGACGTTGATTTGACAGCCTGAGTACCAGAATGCAATCCAAATGACTGTCATGTAAAAATGACAAAGATATTATTTAGCTTGATTGTAATGGAAATATACACAACTTGCAGTTCCTGAACCCACATGGAAACAGAAAGATACAGGCTTTGCTTCACTTCATGCTAGGACTACATTCCCCCAAAACCTAGAATAAAGCACATCTGCATAAGGTGAGATGCTGAATTAAGGTGAGAAAAAAAGAGTTGTGAAGTATGGTGTCAAATTCTCTAACCCAAATGCATTGACAAATGCGCTCATAAATGTTTAGAGCCTTGTTCTTAAGTACTACATTACTCAGATATATTTTTCCCTGTCTCATGCCCTATGTACAGTCAAAGCATTTTCTCTATCCTTTCTACAGCTGGATTTCTAATACGTATGATTACAAAGAGGCAAAACACATCACAATACTATAAATGTTATTAGCATTCTTCATTATGTTGCACACAGTGGATTTCCCAGGTTAAAAGCACATTTTAAGGCTTAGGATCCTTCACCAGCTTTGGCCTGAGGTAATATGTCCAACTTTGTTTCTAGTGTTAGAGAGATAATTTTCCTTTTGGTTAAGATATTTGGACAAGGTATTGATGGCCATTTCAACGACATAGGAACAGTAGTAGCTATTACAGAAGGACAGGATGCACAATTAGAACAACTTCACAGTAGTAAATGCATGAGTAATGGGAGAAAGGGGTTTTGGTGGGAAAATGTTCAAGCTGTTTTGGCAAGAAGAAGTCTTGACATGTTTCCAGACCTTTGGCACAAATCGCATAATAGTATTTTTTTTTACACATAAAGTAAATTCTTGGACAAAAATGATCAATCACATAACAGCAAATTTGCATAAAGTGAATTCACGTAAAGGAGGAAAACCTGTATTTCCAAATCCTGGCTGCAATTTGCAGCTTAGAAATTATACACAGACATTTATATGGTAGGAAAAAGGCAGTACCACAGTTTATTATAGAGAATTTGAAAGATTCCATTTGGCTGCTATGTGCTCAACATTTCACCGTAAAGTTGCTTAGATTCACTCAATCTGGACTCTATGTGGGCAAAGAACAGTGTGGTGATCAGGGTGTGGCTGTGTTATCTGGGATACTTTTTGGCCTGTTACCTCCAGAGAAGTGGATAGGGTGCTCTCTAGGGTGTCCTCAGCTACCTGTAAGCTTCATCCTTGCTCTTCCTGGCTCTTTTGGGTAGTCAGGGGGAGGGTAGTTCTCTGGATTCGAGAGGTTACTAACACTTTGCTGGGGTCCGGGGGATGAGAAAGGGATGTTGTGCATCCCCTCCTTAAAAGGCCCTCCCTGGATCTACCTGTGTTTGACAAGTACTGCCTGGTATCCAACCTTCAATTTTTAGCAAAGTTTGCTGAGTCAGTAGTTCAGGACCAGTGACAGAACACACTAAAGGAAATGGATTATCTGGACCCATATCCATCAGGGTTCAGTCCATGACATGGGACTGAGATGGAGTTGGTTGCTCTGGTGTATGACTTTTGTCATGATTTAGATGGAGGTATTGTCCTGTCCTGGCCTTGTTGGTCCCCTTATTGGCATTTGATACTATTGACCATGGTATCTTCCTGGGCTATCTGTGGGCTTTGCAGATTTGGGGGCACTGTTTTGCAGTGGATCCACTCCTTCCTTAGTAGAAAATTCTAGTCAGTGGAGGTAGGGGATGAGAGATTGTCTTAGTGATTGCTTCCTTATGGGGTACCACAAGGGTCAGTTGTCTCCCCCCTGCAATTTAATATATAAATTTTCTTCCAGTTATTACTCCGGATGGAGAGGCACTGCCTCTGAAGAAGCAGGTCCACAACTTGGGTGGGTCCTATTGGATTCAAGGCTCCTGCTAAAGCCGCAGGTGAAGGCAGTGGCCATGCAGGCCTTTGTCTAGCTTCAGCTTGTGCATCAACTGCAGCCTTTCCCAGGGAGAAACGACCTTGCAACAGTGATTCATGCCTACATCACCACCCATCTAGACTACTGTAATGCACTCTACATGGAGCTGCCTTTAAAAACCACCTGGAAGCATCAGTCAGTGCAAAATGCATAGCCCAGGACTCATAAGCAGTTATCACTAGAAGCATGTGACACCTGTATTGTGAACCATGCATTGGTTGCCTATTAGCTTTAAAGGGCTGTCAGCCGTTTATGGCTTGGTGCCAGGCTACCAACATCTCCTTACTGAAGTCACCCCAATCATTATGATCATGTTGGGAGAAGCAGCTGATGATCCCCCACTTTGGGGAAGTCAAGGGGTCTGACAATCAGAAGCATTATTTTTCAGTGGTGGCACCAGCCCTTTGAAATGGTCTCCTGCTTGATATGATGGACCTTGACCACCTCCAGAAGACGTTGAAGACCAAGTTCTTCCAGTGGGCATTTGGGTTGTGATGCCCCTTTGTTTGGCATTGCATACTTTATGGATTTTTGTCCTTTTCAGTATTTTTATATTTTGACTTTTGGTATTGAGTATATATTGTATTTTTAAACTACCAAGAGTCTGTTACATTGCAGAGGGGTAAAAATCTGACAAATTAAATATACAGCGTGTGCACAAAAATGCATATGTTTGGAAAGGATGCATATAAAATAATTTAGAATAAAAATACATGAAAATACTTATGAGTATGCATGCTTTTCTTTGAAAAACTACCAACTGAAACTGAAACAGAATGGAAAGGAATGACCTTAACTCTGGAGAAAAGGGCAGCTGACTACATCAAAATGAACAATGCACCGTGAAGCATCTTTGGTTAAAAGGAGTGCTTAAATCACAAGTACCTCTGCTAAAGGATTTGATGGAACTGCCAAGGTGTCTAATCTGTAATTCTTTTAAGACTGGCTTCATGACTTACCAGATATATAGAAAATGATCAGACAATCGCAGACTATGTTGGAATCGCCTTCACGTTTCATCCTTCGTGTTTAGTCTTTCAAACTAGATAGAAAAAGGGTTCAACCACTTCTAATAATCAAAGTTCATATGCCAGTATTTTGCCACAGTAGGAATGACAACCTTTGTGTCTTTTATGTATTCCAGGGAGACACTTTTGCCCTTACCTGCAATTTCAATCTAGACAGGCATTTTAAAGAATTTCTTTATTTCTTTATTTCTCACATTTCTGCACCGCCCATCTCGTAAGCGATTTTTAGGAATTATTGGAAAAAGTCGATATCTCTCTAGTCACTTCTAAGCAGCTGTCTTTTGCTACACACACACACAGACAGACAGACAGACAGACATACAGACAGACAGATTTATTTTCTGGGATGAGTGAAGTCCAGGTTTTCTAATGTATAATTTACTTCTGCTTTGAAATCCTTAATTACATTAAACAAAATATCCTGGGAGTAGACCTTTAATAACTGATGATTGCATGAGGAGGGGTGTCCACCTGGAGGGGGAACTTTGATCATGTGATCATGGTAGTCATCTTGACGTTTTTTATACTTTCCCCGCAGACACCCCTACACATGTATATTGTCACTCCCAGAGATCCCCAATAGTTTCAGAGGTTACAAATGGGGCTTTTTAAAAAAGGACATGTTATATTAGCCTCTTTGTAAAGAGTCTTTCTATCACATTTGAAATCCAATGTCAATTGCCACAGGACCACTACTGTGAACTTTGGTAATGCGTTTTGATTATATTTATTTCCCTCTCCATTTAGTCAACTTTGGACAGCTTTTATGGAGACTTCTCAATGGTCTAGCGCTGAGACCTAACCAAAGCAACACCTACTTAACTTCAACAATTCTCCAACCAGCAGCAGGTGCTCCAATACTGTTTCTGGCTTTTCTAATTTATTTTACTTTATAACACCACACACATATATATAGACACTCACACATCTCGGTAGCTGGAAAAGTTATTGTCATCTCTGAATACTAGAGATAAATAGACATTGATCACCTCTACTGCTATTTAACTCATTCAGTCTACAGTAGATAATTCTGGTGAAATATCTCTTTTGTTTTCTGTTTATTTTCTTGCAACTTCCCCATACCCTGTTTTCTTTCCTGCCCTCTTGTCTGATGAAAAGTTATGGAGAACTCCAAAGCTTGCACACATTGGGGTAAAATTTTGATTTGTCTTAATAAAGCTATTGCTCAACTATTGCAGAGGAGCTGTTCCCCCGGATCAACATAGCAATACTTATTTTTACATAAGTGTGTCTGCATGTGCTTCAAGCAGACACATACGTCTAATAATATTTAAAGTGTTTAAGCAAATTCATTTCCCACTCACAGTTGAAATTTGACAATAATAATTAAACAATCAGATTGAACCTGCCTGTTGTAAATGAACCATTTGCAATGTATTTTTGAAATGTAACTTTGAAGAGGAATATTTTTCAAACAGTCCCAGTTTGAGTTAAAAGGTAAATGTTAAACTAAGAGAGTATTTCTCAAGTGTCAGTCTATACTTTATTCAGAAATAAAACCCCTGGGCCTTGTTCCTGCAATATACTGTTGCTAAACTAAGAGAAATAAGTTATAACTTAGCAAGCTATGCAATCAGAGCCTAAGTGGCTTGTAAACCATGATTTATAGCTTAGCATGTTGTGTAACCCAGTAAGGCTAATAGCTAACCATGACTGAATAAATCATAGTTTAATGTGATGTGTGAGCTCAGTCAGTATGTTCAATTCCCCTCCCCTCAGGAAAACATGGATAGGGCTACAGCTTCAGCTGTGTAATTTTTTTCACATGATAAACTGTTGGATATGTCTTTTCATTATTATCCCAAATTGTTTCTCCTGCCTCCCTAGTACCTCTTTTTAACTTTTCATCTCCTGAAGGTTTTTTTTTAATGTCTCCTGAAACCTCTGTACTTGCTCCTTGTTATTTAGAATATTCAACAGAACCAAGTGCCTCCCTCCCTGGTTCTCAAGATTATTTCTAAGGGGCAGTCATACTTTGGTACCTCATGAAATAAACATTAAGGCCGTGCAGTGGTTCAGGAAAAAATACTTTGGGAAGCTTCCTGTGGAAAATGGCCGACTGAACAACTTTGCCTGTGAGCTCCATGGGCAGAGCTGGCAACGTGAGGGTTTTTTGGGGGCACAGACTGGTTTTTCTGTAGCCCAAAGTGTTTTTCCAGATTAAGGAAAACACTGAGAATTGACCCATCTGTCCTCCAGACAGTGAGTTGTAGCCAGGAGTTCGTAGACAGCGCCTGCGACCGAGTGGTAAGACTCACCAGGAGGCTGGGATTTAATCTTGTCTAACCCACATTTGCATTCCCTTATATTAAAAGGGAGATAAGTTGTAGCCTTTCCATATCTTAAACACCTAATTTGCTTTTTAAGTTTTGTATCCTAAGAGAAGTTTTTTACAGTAAGAAAAAACGGAATCTCTCGGTGACTATAGTTATTTTTGGAGTTTCTTAATTAAAAAAAAAAGTTTTGGCTTTCTTCCCAGTTTGGGTTATATTCAGAGATAGAATACTGCCTTTCAGTTGTTATCTTGGTGGCAGAGTTCCAAGGATGAAGTGTTTTTCTCTCTCTCTCTCTCTCTCTCTCTCTCTATATATATATATATATATATATATATATATATATATTATTCTAAACTGTACTCTCTGTATACTTTTTTCTATTCTCTGCCTGAATTTTTTTTTTTTTTTTTGTTAATTTAGGATTAATTCATTAGCCTCTATCTTTGTGAGTTAATTTTTTAGGGTGTGTTTTAATTTACTATCTGAATAATGGAAGAGTTTAAAGATGATTTAAGAAAATTGCATTATCAGCAAGAAAACATCATTTTAAAGAGCTATTAAACTATCATTCAGACTGTTTGGGACATTAAAGAGGAGATTTTGGTCAAAATGAAATAATTACATGAAAATACTATGATGAAACAACAGGAAAACACAGGAAAAGATGGTGTTTTTGCTGTTGTGGGGGTAATTGAAAAGCACTTGGCTGAGAACTCTGAACTGGAATGTTATGAGTATTTCGATCAATGTTTTGGGGAAAAAAGAATGTACTGTGTGGGAGGTTTTTTCCTCTTTCGATTGAAACTTTGTATTTTCTGAAGCTATTGTAGATTTTTCTAAAAAAAAAGTGTTGCTGTGCTGTTGAAATGTCCGAATGCTCTGATATATTTTGAGAAGGGATAAAAAAAATTAAGAATATTTAATTGGACTGATAATGAGGTTAATCTGACTTACAGGATTTTTGATTTCTAAGACTTAAAAGTTATTGGTTTTTAAATATGATTAGGGTTAAGATTGTTAATTATATAAGTAGACAATTTATAAAAACTAATATATAGTTGGATTGATTAAGAGAGTATATGATTGTTTTATAGGGTTTTGTAAAACTTAAAGGATATTGATAGATATATTTTATACTGTTTTAGAGATCTAAATAGTTAAGATTGTTTATTACAAAGGGAGAAAAATTATTTGTTTTTATAATTTGATGTGTATTGTGCAGACATAAATATATAGAATAGCAGCAGAAGGGGGGGAAATTATTAAATGGATTATTTTTAAAAGGAAGGGATTGAAGGGGAAGGAGCAAATTTATTAGAGACTTATATATTGGAAGGATTTATAGAAATAATGTGATTAAGGTTTGACTTAGAGGAAGGGTTTGTTTGTGGAAATTGCTGTATATTCTTGCTGCGAAAAGCAGGAAGCCATCTGTTTATATGTAACTTTTTAGAAGTTTTTTCTTTTTTGTTTTTGCACTTTAAATGTTATTCTTTTTGTATGTAGTGTTTTTCTTTTTTTTGTAGTTTTTTATCTTAGTTCTAAAAAATAATAAAATTTTACAAAAAAAAAGGAAAAAATACTTTGGAGTGAGCAGGGATGCAATTGTAGCAGCTAGTTGCAATCCTTATTCTTCTGCAGACAGTTTTAATAGCCATATTTGTTTCTATGCTGAAACACCAATTTTATTATGATAGCTATATCTTACCTTGGATCCAGGAGCTCCCTCCTTCAATTTGATCCCCACAATCACAACCCTTTGAGGCAGCTGGGCTGGGACATAAACAACTTGACCCAAACTTACTCATTGATCTTCCATGGCTGACTGTGATTTGAATCTTGATTCCAGTCAACTCCCTAACGATTAAATTACAGCTATCTTATTTATCCCAGTCAAACTGCTTTACTGCCATTCTCTGGGCAATTTACTGACTATAATCAATCTGTCAATATTATAATAAACAACTAATCTGAAGTTTTGTAGGATAGTATCTCTGTCCTACATGTTCATAGGATTGAAAATCCCCTCCAAATTAAAGAGAAATGTGTTACTTCACAGGAAAAGATTTGATCTCTGCTGCTGTCTGTGTGTCCCCAGATAAAGTTTTGTGATTACCAACTCCCCAGTGTTGGAGTTCCAACATCTGAATAGAAAAAAAAGCAATCTGTCCTTTCTCTGAGCTTCTTTAAACAAAATCCATCCTTTGGTCATGGAGGGGAAAACATTATTAGTTAAAAAAAACATCCTAGAAAAAGAGTGATAATCATACCTTCCTGATTTCTGAATTATAAGATGGAGGTTAGTAGGGCATTGAGTTCTCCAGAGCATCCAAAGCCTTAATTTTCCAAGAATAGATGGGATTTTCCTTCAAACATTATTTATACTTTAGAAAGGCATGCCTAACAGTACAAATACCTTTGCTTCCCCCCACAAAAACAAGACAAAACAGGATGGGTCTTTTTTTATTCCTTATTCTCTTTGGGGAAGTAGAGTTAGCTTTCCTCTGAGCTCCAAACTAATCCTTTGCAGATGGAGGTGACAACCTCATGAGATTAGATAAGATCTGTATCCTCTAGAGACCCTTATTTGGAGTAAATTCAAGAATGGACTTTTTCTGTAAGCTTGTCTTTATAGTCCTTGCTACTGAAATATACACTGCCTTCTCTATACTCTGAAAACCCCACTTCATCTATTATTTCTTTTTCTATTTCCACTTCTAGCCCTCTTCTTAAGACTATTACCCTAACATCACCTTCAAATCTGTTTTCAAAAGCTATTCACCCAGCAAAACCTTTCACTTTTTCTGCCTTTTCTCCTGGAGGTTTAGTTCCTCCTCCCTAATCTTCACAGCCTGATGTAGCAATTATTCTTCCAATATTCAAAAAGGGATCTTTGGTCCTATTGTATTTTTAGCATATTAAATACAAAGACAAGAGCTGGGTAGGTAGAACTATCATTGTTCCAATGGAACTACCACCAACAGGTTTCAGAATTCCTGAAATCATTATTTGTTTGCATGGCAATTAAAAGTAGCCCTCTAATTTATTCTTCTATTGATCTGTTTGAATTTCGTTCTTGCAACATGTGCAAGGCAAGCTATTCCTTTCACAGATGGGAGGAAGAACAATGATTTATGTAAACATAACTGCAGGCAATTAAGAGCTTTAAAAATTAACTCTTCATCTAACCCAGCTTTCTATTTGGTAGTGGAATTCATGTTTTCTGAAAATACCAAGATATATTCAGTGACCATCTGAAATGATGTTTCAAATGGCTGGTAAGACATGCTTTGAAGCCCAAGGTCAGGAGCAGCATTTGTGATATTCATGAGTTAATATTATATGTATCATAAGAGTTAGTTTTGAAGAGAATTCATTAGTGGGGGGAAAATCAACAACTAGCCTTTTTTTCCATTATGCACTTAAAAACTCTTAATTTTTATTGAGGTACATTTTTTAAAAAAAACAATGGAAAGTAGCAATAGTTATTCATAACAGAATGAAAATTCACACAGAATCCATTTAGAGCTGGCTTCAGCCAGGATGTAGCAGGTCTTTTCACTGCATGTTGCTGGTCTTCAGTGACATAACTCAGAATGATTTATAGTTTCCATCAGAAAGAAACAGCAAAAGGCTTGAACCAAAGTGAAAAACCTAATGAGATGTATTTATAAGGTGACATGCTATCCAAATGCGAAGGGTGACTATTAATGAGTGAGAAAGTGGCTAAAAGAAGGTATTAATTTAGATGGAATCTTCATAAGTTACTTAATATGAATATATGCAAGTTTGGAAGAAATTGCTAGAATTAAATTTTAAATAGAAGAAGCCAATTAACTTCCTAAACACTACCCAATGTTCTTAAAATAATTTGCTCTCAGCCATAGGTCATCCAGATCATTTTTCTTTTCTTTTTTATTCAATTACTTTATCACAGATCTAGATCCTTCTTCCATCCATTTTCTTTTGATAAATTACCTTCATTCAGTTCAAACATTCACATTATAATCTTTCCCTCATCAAATTAAATTATTGTTTTTACCAAAACAAAACAATTTATTCCATTATTTTCATTGATTTTACAACAAATCTCTGACTTGATTGTAAACCGCCCAGAGTCCCCTTGTGGGGGGAGATGGGCGGTGATATAAGTTAGAAACATAAATAAATAAATATAAATATAAATAACATTTAAAAACATTTAAAAGGTCAGAATTGAGCTTATATTTGTCTATTATATGAAGAACAGGATATGTAATCTTTGCAAATAAGAAACAAAGCAAGACAGAAACAAGCAAACAAAAATCCAAACCAAATCAGTTTTCTAAAAATGAAGAAAAAACCAATAGGAACAAACTATTTATCATTTCATCATTGGCGATCACTTGTAGCCGAGTAAGATTGTCTTCCAAAGGTAAAATTTTACTCTCAAAGCTAATTTAAAAAAAATGTAATATCAGCATTGAGAACTGGGAATCCCTAACTCATGAGCGTTTCAATTGGAGGTCAGCCTTTATTAATGGCGCTATGGACTTTGAAGAAACTATTTATAGTAGCACTAGTCATGGATAAAAATATGTATCAATCAAATAGTGTTAAGATTGCCTTTGTTGCAGGGTTTATACTGTACAAGAATCATAATCAAGTCTCTGCAGGCAAGATATTGGAATCCATACCAATTACCTTTTGGTACATGTGGTGATACTGGGATTTTTACTGAGGTGTCAGGCCAATAGCCATTTTGTCTTCTAGTACGGTTGATACATCCTGCTAAGTATTACAAATTCTTTAGCTCTGGCTTAGAATGTTATGCAAACCTAGCCATTATTGTGGGAATCCCAATACCCATGGCTTAGTGTAAAAGAAACCATGTTTCTTGTAGAGGAAGAATTGTACAGAAAAATAAATGGCTGTCCCTATCATTTTTCCCTGGTCTCCTCCATATATAGACTTTTTAAATGCCTGGGTATCACTCAGTGAGCCCACCAACCAATCTTTATAAGGACAGAGAAAACATGATACATTCTGTGATTTAATCTTCTCATAATATATTGACTTTTTGGAATAAAAGTTGGTATACATATTTACAGTATATAATATACTTACTACTTCAGGGGTGAGATGGCACCAGAGGAGAGAAAGATGTTGCAGAAATGGTTATGGATTAAGAAACAATGTTTTTACATTGGTTAACATACAACCATATTAGGTGGTGTAATATTTAGAAATGCAAGCATTAGAGGAAGAGTTTTGTATTTCAAAAACCATATGCAATGAACTGTCAGAGGGAGCGTGCGGAGATGGAGTGGCCTGCCTCTCTCCTAGGCACCAGTGATCCACGTACTATGCAGTAAATAGACTCCAAACAGAAGTTATATCAAATATCCTATTTACTTTATATACATACGTATTTACAGATCACTTCCACAAGTAACAAATGATACACCATCAACGATACAGCTTTCACGGGGTAAAATGGGAATAATGGGAACTGAGAATATCCCTGTATATATAGTGAACCTGACCAATCACATTATAGGTCACTCTCGTTATTCACCACACCCAACCTAACTCTAAGCACCTGTTGAATGAGTCACACATGACACATCATTCCTACAACAATGGCTGCTAATTGGGTGACTGTGCAGAATATTTCACCTTTTACCTAGAAATCAAGCCTCTCTGTATAATTTATATCTAGAAGTAAATTCCTGGGTTTATCAAACCCCAACATGAACATATAGAACTGTACTCATATCAGCTAAGGAATGAGCTGATAGCACCAAATTGAGTGTCAGGATCTAGAATTCATTGGTTTTCCACAGTTAAGTGACAAACTCATCTTTTGTGGGTTTTCCGGGCTGTGTGGCCGTGTTCTGGCAGTTTTGGTTCCTAACGTTTCACCAGTAGCTGTGACAGGAGCACAGCTAGAAGATTATCTCTGTGCCCAAGTGGAGGGTGTGTGTTTCTGCTGGTGTTTATAGCTGCTGAGAGGGTGTGTGTCTTCTGTGGGTCATTTACAAGAGATTAGGAGAGGGTTTTTTTGTGGTGATTAGGGGGTGTGGTGCTGTCATGTGTGGGTTCAGCACATCTATTGTGTGAGTTGTTTGTATATTTGTATATACTGCCAAAACTGCCAGAACACGGCCACACAGCCCGGAAAACCCACAACAACCATAGGATTCCGGCCGTGAAAGCCTTCGACTATACAAACTCGTCTTTGGCAATATGTACCTGTAACAGTAAAATATAATAACTTACATTGAATTATGGTAACACAGTAACATTATCCTTTGATTACATGGAATACAGCACAACCTGTCATTTCTGTAATTTTGTGTTTGATTTATTTGATTGGTAGCAATTGTGAAAAAAGCAAAACAATCAAGATGTAGCAATTTGCACAATAGCTTAGCTCAATAAAGTGAACTGGTGACATTTATGCCAACTGTTCACTTCTGTAGACTTTCTGCTATCTGAACATATTCTTGAATTATTCTTCTCTGCACATAAAGAAATCCATAGAAATATCATCTTCCAGAATATTGTATCATTTCTGACATTACAAATGGTGATACATAAAAAGCAATTGAATGAAATCTGTTGCTTTTCTAACTCTACAAAGCTATAAGAATTCATGGTCATAAATGCCATTATATAAACCTGGTTTAAATGACAGACAATCTAATTTTGTACACACACACACACACAATCACACACACTTTCCAGCAGGTTATTTCAATTTCAATCTTATTAGCTACGTGGATGTTAATTTCTTTTATTTCAGTAACTGAAAAATAAGTTTGGTCAAGATTTTCTTGAACCCACTTCATGCATTTATAATAATTACTATTGGTCCTTAATGTACAATGGTCACCTGAACTCATTGCAGGAATATACCTGCACTGAGGTGTTGTCACATTTCACCATCAATTATAGAGTTGGCTGTTTGACTTACCTCCATAGAGTTGCCTCTACTAATAGAGGGAAACTTCTACACTGTTCTAATATTTTCCACCAATGAATTCTTGCATTAGGATAAGTCTCCTAATTCTTCCTATTTTAATTGCCATGGACTGTTGTGTGAGATTGCAGTCAGTCATTCTCACTCCCTCCTCCCAAGCTGCAGCAGTATTGAAGATGAGTGTGAGAAAGAGGAGGAGGAAGACCCACAGGGCCATTTCTTCTGTGTCATAACCACAGCAGCAGAAAGTGACCTTCAGGAAATGCTGGGAAAGCCACCTTGGCCTCTGTGGGCTCTGTGTCCATAGTGTGGTCTCCTGTTTCTCACCTCATTTCCAGATATCCAGCAGCAGCAGCAGCAGCGACAGCCAAGGAGGAGGAGGAGGAGGAGGATCCTTTCTCACTGGCACTTGTGCATCACAAGCCATTCTTAGGAATTAGGAAGTAGTAGCAATAGCATCAGCTTTTGGTGAACATGAGGTATTCCCTTGAGAGTGAAGCAACACCAGATATACAACTTTTGTGTCAGGTTCTTTGGTAGATGCCTAAAACTAAAACACAGTTACAAACACCATTCTCCCATAATTCTCTTTAATAGGATTTATTGAGATGAATGGCATGAAGTACAAGAATTCCAGCAATATTTAGAATAAATCTCACATTAGGGCAGAGACTTTCTTTCTTACAGTCTTCCAATGATCTGGTAAGCAGGTTGGTTTTTTCACTTGCAACTGGCCATTTATGTAAAAGGCTCCTGAATCTTGATCAGTCTGGAAACCAACCATTACATTTTGACTACAGCTCCACTCACACAGCCATTAAAAAAAGATTGGAAATTCAGCCAGCCCTCTCTTCTGTGACTCCCAAGGCACACCCACCCACCACCAACTCCACTATATGTGCCACTTTCTGTGTGAAATTTCCTATGCAGACTTTACAGGTTTACTGTGATGACTCTCTGGAAAGAGATCCCCAATGAGACCCATGTGGCTTTCACTCTGATGGCTTTCCAGAAGGCTTGAAGATCTGGCTGTTCTCCCAGACCTTGGGATAAGGTAGATTGAGCCTCTTGTTGGATGTGTTTTTGTATATGTTTTTGTACTAAATGGTCAGATTCCATATTATTTATCTATTTTGCATTGTATTTTTATCTTGTTTTTGCTATATTGTGAGATGCCCATACAGGTAGTCCTCGTTTAGTGACCACAATTGGGACCTGCAACTCGGTCATTAAGTGAAGCATTTGCTAAGTGAAACCACGACTGTGCTTCAGCTTTCCTTTCCTTTACAGACCTGCAGAAGTCATAAATGCAAGAATTGGCTGTAAAGTTACTTTTTCATCATTGTCGTAACTGCAAACGGTCGCTAAACAAGGACTACCTGTAGTAAGTTGGGTGGCACCCAAATCAAATCAAATCAAATCAAATCAAATCAAATCAAATCAAATCAAATCAAATCAAATCAAATAAAATCACAAATACCATGTGAATTATCACCATAGGATTGGTTGTATGTGTAAAAAGATATTAAAATGACTAGCTAATACTTCATAGAATCATAGAATATATGTGTTAAAAAGCCCAGAGTCACTCTTTGAGTGAGATGGGCAGTGGCTAAATTTGACACAGAAATAAAAACAATCATCTAATTTGACCTCAGCGTAGCACAGGAATCTATTAAACCTTTCCCAACCAATAGCCATCCAGCCCCCATTTCTATTGAGGGAAAGTCTACCACTGTTCTAGCAGACTGTTCCACTGCTTAACTATTCCTCCCAATAGTCCATCTAAATTTCCTTTCTTTTCATTTCAACCTGTTGATCCTTGGCTTATTCTCAGTTTCAACAGTGAGGAAGGGCATCCTTTAAACTGAGTTCACAGCCTGACTGCCTACCCAAACCCTTGGGTGCAATTTCCAAAGCCTTCCAAGTTTTACCATTAAATTGTAATTCTGATATAACAGAAGAAGAAAATAATTAAATGCATGGAGGGCAACTGAGTTTAATCAGCTTAATTTGGAAATTAAATGAAATGTAATTTAGCTTTGTTCTAGCTCCACCCAGGTCTTTGAACTGGCTATATCCATTTATGGAATATTCCCCACTCATCCAAAGCATGATTAGAAAGCTAAATGAGGTCCTTGGCCCAAACTTATGTTTTTCATTCCTGTTTTAAATATCAATATACTGCATTTGTTTTCCAAATTTTCATCTTAGAATGTTGTGACTTAACTACATTTCATGCTACATAAAAGCAAAACATTATCTTAAGGGGAGCTCAGCTTCTGGAGTTTTTAGGGAAGCATCCATGTACTTCCCATGGCAACATTATAGAAATGGTTTGCCATTGCCTACTTGTATACATTATGTGATTTTTTTAACAGAAGGTGTCAAATGGAATGTGGCCCTTTTATTTTAAATGGGAGACATTTGTAACTTCTTCAAATATACCATTTTTTCCTGATCTCAGACTGATCATATTTACATATATTTGCACCTTCTGAGAACTTTTACTTGTTTTAATTTGCTTTGACAGTTTCACTTCATTTAATTTGCTTTGAGAATTTTGAATAAAATCAAAGCAGACATTCAGTTTCCACCAGTGTGGCACTTGATATGACACAAGTTAATTCACCACAAGCTACGTAAACAAGTTTCAATTCATAACTTTGAATTGATGAAATAGCAAATTACAATTCATGAATACAAAGCAGCATATTATAAATTCATGAATGCAAAATAAGTGAACTATGAATAATGAAATAAACATCTATATGAATATGCTAATTGGAAGTTCACAGAAGGTGGTGGTTCTTATCCCCAACAGGAAATCATACTTTTACATGTGAACTGTAGATTATTTTTGTATTGAGCTTGAAATCTGGTCATCAACTCTTTACAGAAGTCCTGCAGTAAAAATGCATCCAATATCTACATAATCACAGGGATATTTATCAGCCAAGTTAGATTCCATTTATTATCAAATGCTTCACTCTATTCCTGCAATGTCACAATTGAGATCTGTCTGGGTCTCTCTTTGCAGTTCTCCAAAGACACTTTCTTCTGACATTTCTTAGGTCAGAAAGTATCTTACTCTGTTACTATTAATAAGAAATAAAACGTATTTTAATTAAAAGGTCAAGATGTCCTACAGCAGATCTGAATTCATGGTAAACCATCCAGAGTCAGTTTGAGTTGGGCAGTTTCTAAATTGAATTAGATAAATGAATTATGTAGACATACTTGTGCAGTTTTCTTGGCAACAGCGTAGAAGCACTTTGCCACTGCTGACTTTTCTGTCTAGCCTACGGCCCTGAGACTCCTTGGTAGTCTCTCAACCAAATACTTACTAAGGTTTAGCTTCCAGGCTCAGGAAAAGTTGGCCAGATGTTGCCACCTGATTAGTTATTTATTATGACATTGCTTTGAATGGTCTTTTATAAGCAGTGGATATGGTAAAGTGCTGTTGACAAATATGTTGACTTCTCATACTTCACTGTAAATTGTTTTGAGTTTATTGTATACAGAAGAGTAGTGAGCAATTCCTAGAGGATCTTTGCCAGCATCTGGGGCTCTAATCGAACACAGTAAGACTTTCAGACATAAAATCCTTACTAAGAAAACAAGAGGTTTTCAGCTCCTGCTTCACTTGGCCTCCTGAAAAAATGGAGATAATGGGACATTCTTGGGTCTGCTAATGGAAGTGGTAAGAAACTTTTTTTAAAAGCTAGGGGGAACACATTCAATAGGAACCAAGACCAGGTCTTTTATACTGGTATGGCATGGCAGGAGCTCAGATTATGGCTCACTATCAATGTTCATGTGCATAAAAGGTGCAATAGGGAAGAAGTGCGCCTGCCCAGCTTCCACCGCACTTTGTCGGAGAAGGTAAGACACTGCGCTGGCGGGCAGGCGGCTGAGAGGCAGGCGGGTGGGCAGGCAGGGGGTCGCCTGCAGCGGGCTCATCTAAACATCCTTCCTGGAGCTGCTGGGGCCGGATGGAGCAGTGTGGGACTCCAAGCCCAGCTGTTCAGCCATCGATCAAGGATCGATCAGGCCCGGGGGCAGGGCTGGCCGAGGGGCTGGGGGGAAGAGGGAAGACGGGTCCCTGTTGCCTGAGACATCCTCACGCATCCTCCCCCCCTCCCCCCACAATATGGCAGCAATAACAACCACAGCGAACACCACCTGCCGCGAAAGCTCTGGCAGAAATGGATCCAAGTGCGGAAAGCTCTTCTGGAGAGTGGAAAGTGCAGGATCCCCGCTCTTTCTTGGGGCTTTCCTTCTCTTTCTGGCCCTGCCTGTTATTGCTGCCATATTGTGGGGGGAGGGGGAGGATGCGTGAGGATGTCTCAGGCAACAGGGACCCGTCTTCCCCCCGAGCCCCTCGGCCAGCCCTGCCCCCGGGCCTGATCGATCCTTGATCGATGGCTGAACAGCTGGGCTTGGAGTCCCACACTGCTCCATCCGGCCCCAGCAGCTCCAGGAAGGATGTTTAGATGAGCCCGCTGCAGGCGACCCCCTGCCTGCCCACCCGCCTGCCTCTCAGCCGCCCGCCCGCCAGCGCAGTGTCTTACCTTCTCCGACGAAGTGCGGTGGAAGCTGGGCAGGCGCCGGCAAGGCACTCCTCATGCCGCGCTCCCGCTGGTGGCTCCTCTCCTTCTGCCCCGTCCCCACCGCCCGCACTGGGTTGCGCCGGGAGCCCTTTCGTTGGGCCGTAGCTGCCGGCAGGCTCCCTCGGCTCTTGTGAGCCGCGCGTCAGACCGCCGCCATCTTCCGCTTGTAGGTGATGGGAGGAACCGGCGAGCCAGGCCAGGCCACAGAGGCGGAGAGCGCCGCCTGTCTGCCCGCCCAGTCCTGCCTCTGCCTAGCTGGGGCCACCGCCAAGGGGAAAGGGGAGCCGCAGACGGTGAGGGGGCCATGCGAGGTGGGCAGCGGAGCCGCCTCCCCGTCCCTTTCTTGGCTTTCAGGCCGATGGCACTTCTCGGGAAGGAAAAGCCATGTCTCTGGCCACCGCACTTCGTGGTCCCTGCACCCCCACCCACCCCAGTGCGATCGATCCTTGATCGACGCCTGAACAGCTGGGCTTGGACTGCCCGCTGGAAGGAGTGATGCCGAGTCCCCCACCGCTCCATCCGGCCCCAGCAGCTCCGGGAAGGATGGTCAGATGAGTCCGCTGCAGGCGACCCCCTGCCTGCCCGCCCACCTGCCCGCCTCTCAGCTGCCCGCCCGCCCGCTGGTGCGGCGTCTTACTTTCTTCGATGAAGCGCGCTGGAAGCCGGGAAGGTGCCAGTGAGGCGCTCCTCTTGCCGCGCTCCCGCCACGCTCCTGCCGGTGGCTCCTCTCCTTCCGCCCCGTCCCCGCACCGGGAGCCCTCTCGTTGGGCCGGAGCCGTGGGTCGCGGACCGCGCATCAGACCGCCGCCATCTTCTTCTCGTAGGCGATGGGTGGAAGCGGTGAGAATGCTGCCTGTACGCTCGCCCAGTCCTGCCTCTGCCTGGATGGGGCCTCCACCAAGGGGGAGGGGGAGTCGCAGATGCGGATGGCGCGGGGGCCATGCGAGGCAGGCAGCGGAGCTGCCTCCCCGTCCCTTTCTTGGCTGCCAGGCCACTGGCACTTAAAGCTATGTCTCCGGCCGCCACGCTTCGCGGTGCCTGCACCCCCCCACCCCCACCCCGCGCGGCAGTCTATTTGTGTCCCTGCACTTACCTGGCTTCTGCGGCGAGAGCTGAAGAGCTGGCTTCAGAGCAGGGACCTGTCGGCACGGAAAGGGATGGGCGGGGTTGCACGTGCTGCATGGCCTCCTCTTCCGGGTTCCCCTGCGACACACCTGGGCCCTTGCCGTGACACAGAAATGTGTCGCAACACACAGTTTGGAAAGCTCTGACTTAGAGATATGGAGAAGGTCTTTTATTTGTCTGTACAATAGTTTAATTGGCTTCCCTGAACATTATGGAGGGGTGAACTGGATGAAACTCATGGTCCCTTCCAATTCTATAGTTCTATTATTCTATCCCAGGGTTAGCATTATATTACTGCTATTTGTCTTCTAACCTATCTGGTGTCCTTACAGAAGAAGCAGTTTGTGTTCCTGAAGAGTGAGAATCTAACACGAGCAAATATTATTGAAGCAGCTCTTTGTAATTTTAACAGAAATTGCAAAATACATGGGAAACATGGAAAAGTCTAGATCCTGACTAGCTATTCTTCTAGAAAGATCACCAAGGCAGCATGGGCTCGCACAGCAAAAACAGAAGCAAATTCCCCAGAGATTCTTCCCAAACAAAGAACAGCCTTAATTTTTAATATCTATTTAATTATTTATTTTTGCCATGGGAATATCAATCTCTTGATCTCTTGGAAGATAGGGAAAATTGAGAGACTGCTCTGCCTCTCAGAGGTGAAGTCCTTTGCTTTCTCGCTCTCTCTCTCTTAAATAAAAAGGGTAAAATACAAGCACAAAAGGAAAATGAGTCATGCACCCTGAGAAACACTGGTAATGTGGGATGGTGAAAAGGGAGAAAATCTCCACCCAACTGACATTTCTGCATTGTTGGACTTTAGTCCCTTGCATGGACACAAGTTAAGCAAGCAATCATTATGCTTAAAAGTGACCCAAGAAATCACTCTGGTCTTTTGTAATTAATGAGCAGTTGTCTCTCTCCCACCCCACCCCACCAGAGCTTTGATGAGGCCATCAGTTTGAATTGCTGTATTAGATAAAACTTTAAATTATATAAATTTAAATATAATTTTATTAAGAATTTTAAATTATTAATTTACATAATTATTAAATTATTACCATGCACCACTACATGCACCAACCTGGAGCCAGACGTCTCAATTAGTTTGCTTAGCCTGCACCTTCTCTGCGATGGAGACTCTACCTCCTTTGCTTTCCTCCCACCACTCCAAAAACCACTTTTTGGGGGCAGTGCAAAGACAGCACAAGCTGCATTAGTCCCCAGTTCCTGAGGAAGAGACAAAGTCAACAGAACCAGTTTATGGCTGTTGTGGGTCTTCCGGGCTGTGTGGCCGTGTTCTGGAAGTTGTGGTTCCTAACGTTTCGCCAGCATCTGTGGCCAGCATCTTCAGAGGGCAGGAGCACAGATAGAAGCAAAATCTCTGTGCCCAGGTAGAGTGGCAATGTTCTATTTATAGAGCTAAATTATAGGAGATTAGGTGGGGTTTTTTTTTTGTTGTGTTGAAATGTTAACGAGTGGCTGATGAGCGTGATTAGCATGTTCATTGTGAGAAGTATTCCCATGTCCTGGTGGTTGGACTGAGTTCGTTGACCTTTTGCAGGCTGTGTTTTTCAGGACTGGTAGCCAGGTTTTGCTAATTTTTAAACTTTCTTCTTTTTTATTGTAACTGTGCTGGTGTTTGTGAATTTCAATGGCTTCTCTGTATAATCTGGTGTAGTGGCTTTTGGTGTTGTCCAGTATTTCTGTGTTTTCAAATAGGATTTTGTGTCCCGTTTGCTTGAGAGCATGTTCAGCTACTGAAGATTTTTCTGGTTGCTGTAGTCTGCAGTGTCTTTCATGTTCTTTTATCCTGGTGTGAATGCTTCGTTTTGTGGTTCCGATGTATACTTGTCCACAGCTGCATGGTATGCGGTATACTCCTGCAGCGGTGCGGGGGTCCCTTTTGTCTTTTGCTGATTTTAGCATTTGTTGTATTTTTCTGGTGGGTCTGAAGACTGTTTGAAAGTTGTGTTTTTCCATCAGTTTTCCCATGCGGTCAGTGACTCCTTTGATGTAGGGCAGGAATACTTTGTTTGTGGGGGGCTGTTTTTCTTCAGTTGGATGTTGTTTTCTTGGTTTGATGGCTCTTTTTATTTCATTCTTGGAATAGCCATTTGCCTGTAGGACCCAATTCAGATGGTTAAGTTCATTGTTGAGAAATTGGGTTTCACAGTTTCGATTAGCACGATCCACCAAGGTTTTGATCATGCCTCTCTTTTGTTGTGGATGGTGATTGGAATTTTTGTGTAGATATCGGTCCGTATGGGTGGGTTTTCTGTATACTTTGTGTCCTAGTTTGAGGTCCGGATTGCGTATGACCAGCGTATCTAAAAATGGAAGTTTGCCACAACAGCCATTGAACTCCGGCCGTGAAAGCCTTCGACAATACATAGAACCAGTTTATCATTAGCCAAAGCCGGTTACTAATTGCAGGGACTGGAATCCAGCCATCAGAAACAATATTCTTGTCTTTCCTTCCTTCCCTACCTTCCTTGGGACATGGAATAGAAGCCTCCCATATTGCCATCTGCTCAGGACTGGGACACAGGAGCAAAGGGTCTCCATCTGGAGAAAGTTTGCACAGAATGCTGAAGTAATTGCCAAAGGTTGCTATCATCAGGCAGGAGACAGAGTGAGGACATGCACCCAGGAATCAATTTTTTTAAAAAATATCAAGCCATGGAAATATCACTCAATTTCCTGGAAGATATGGAAAATCACAAGATTAATATTCCCATAGCAAAAAGTCATCCAGTCGGATCAGCATCAAATTTTCCCAGGGACTGTGCCTGTGTAGGAGAGGAGGAAAAGATTCTTCTCCCTGGACAGAAAAGAACAGGAAAGTTTTGATTTCCAGGGGGATGGTAGATTTTTTGACTTTGACAAAAGCTACTTCAAGGAAAATAGGAAATTATTTTGAAACTAGCTCCTAGCTGTCCTGACTGCAATTTTCTCTCTCACAATATCATTTTTCTCATTCCTAGCTGATGAAAGAGGATGGATGGATGGATGGATGGATGGATGGATGGATGGAAGGAAGGAAGGAAGGAAGGAAGGAAGGAGAAAGAAAGAAAGAAAGAAAGAAAGAAAGAAAGAAAGAAAGAAAGAAAGAAAGAAAGAAAGAAGGAATGGAAGCAATAGGAACACTGACATTTAAGTTCAATCAAGTATGTTTATTTTTTAATATAATTTTTAGTAACAATTCTGATTACAATAGTAAAGACTAATACAAACTAAACTTAGAGAAAGAGAAGGGAGTAGAAAAAAAGAATAAAAAGTGTAGGAAAAAAGAAAAAGAAAGAAAGAAGAAAAAGAAACAAAACAACAACAACAACAACAACAACAACAACAATAATAATAATAATATAATATAGAAAAAGAAATATATAAAGAAGTGACTTCCAACCTTCATCACAAGTATAAACAAATTTAGTAACTGTTCACCTCCTATAAGGTTACAAACAGATATCTCTTCATCCCATATCCCATTCCTTATCTATAAGTATCAACTTTTCAATTCTGGTGTCAGCAAAAAGTCCATAAAGGGTTACCAGAACTTTGCAAAAAAAGTCTTATTTTAACTTTGATCAAATAAACCAACTTTATACTTCTTCCTTTTACTTCTAATAGTCTTAATCTTTAATTCAATAAAATATTGTCATAGGGTTTGATTTCTCTTCAATTCTTCTTTATCCCATTGCCCATATTTATTCAAGGCTTTAACAAGCCTGTTTTGTAGATCAAATAAGAAAACATTTTCCAGGTCATTCTCTTGCTTTATCATTTGTATTTCCCTTTTAATTTTTAAAACTTCAGCCAGTTTCTTTTGTATATCCAGTAAAGAGTCCTTTTCCAAATCATTCTCTTGGCCTGTCATCTGTAGTTCCACTTCTGGTACTTTCTCTGTCTTGTCATTCTCTCATTAACATCTTTTGGACATAGTCTATCCATAGAAGCAGACATCATTATGACAGTGTTGATATTGTAGTTACTAATTTCTGGCTCCATTCTTCAAATATCTCCTTTAATGTATTGTCGAAGGCTTTCACGGCCGGAGTTCAATGGCTGTTGTGGGTCTTCCGGGCTGTGTGGCCGTGTTCTGGAAGTTGTGGTTCCTAACGTTTCGCCAGCATCTGTGGCCAGCATCTTCAGAGGGCAGGAGCACAGATAGAAGCAAAATCTCTGTGCCCAGGTAGAGTGGCAATGTTCTATTTATAGAGCTAAATTATAGGAGATTAGGTGGGGTTTTTTGTTGTGTTGAAATGTTAACGAGTGGCTGATGAGCGTGATTAGCATGTTCATTGTGAGAAGTATTCCCATGTCCTGGTGGTTGGACTGAGTTTGTTGACCTTTTGCAGGCTGTGTTTTTCAGGACTGGTAGCCAGGTTTTGCTAATTTTTAAACTTTCTTCTTTTTTATTGTAACTGTGCTGGTGTTTGTGAATTTCAATGGCTTCTCTGTATAATCTGGTGTAGTGGCTTTTGGTGTTGTCCAGTATTTCTGTGTTTTCAAATAGGATTTTGTGTCCTATGCTCTCAAGCAAACGGGACACAAAATCCTATTTGAAAACACAGAAATACTGGACAACACCAAAAGCCACTACACCAGATTATACAGAGAAGCCATTGAAATTCACAAACACCAGCACAGTTACAATAAAAAAGAAGAAAGTTTAAAAATTAGCAAAACCTGGCTACCAGTCCTGAAAAACACAGCCTGCAAAAGGTCAACGAACTCAGTCCAACCACCAGGACATGGGAATACTTCTCACAATGAACATGCTAATCACGCTCATCAGCCACTCGTTAACATTTCAACACAACAAAAAACCCCAGCTAATCTCCTATAATTTAGCTCTATAAATAGAACATTGCCACTCTACCTGGGCACAGAGATTTTGCTTCTATCTGTGCTCCTGCCCTCTGAAGATGCTGGCCACAGATGCTGGTGAAACGTTAGGAACCACAACTTCCAGAACACGGCCACACAGCCCGGAAGACCCACAACAGCCATCTCCTTTAATGTTTCCAATGTTATGTTTTGTGTCATTTTGTAAGTCCCAGTATTAACTGGCATCAAGAACAGGCTTGTATGTTTTTTTCCCCTCTGCTTAGAATCTTTAGTCCCCTCAAGTGTCCAGTTTCTAAAATCGTAAAGTAACTTATCTTCATTATGACTTGCAATAGCCAGTAGAGCCAAAATAAGTCTGTTTCCCACAAGAAGCTACATCTAGCAGGCATCAGGGTAAGAAAGACAGCACTATAGCCATAAGCTGAAATAAATGTACCTTTGTTCACCCAGAAGTGTTACTCCTGCCCTTGCTCAAACTGCTGACAGTAAAAATCAGTGGAAAGTAAGGGAAGTACTTCAGTGGTGAATAAATAACCAATCACTGAATCACACAGTCTACAAATAGAAATTAATGACTTTTTAAAAATCATCATCATCATCATCCCTAGCTGGAACTCAAATTTCCAAAGAACACCAGTCAAAGATGTAATTCTTTTTATTTGTTTTTTGTACTGTGTTATTCCTTGACAATAAATCAATTGGCAGTTGCAATCCCAAAGAGAAATAAAGGAGGTTAAAAAAGAAAACAAGACCACTTCCCTGTTTTACCAGGCACTTCAATGCACAATATTTATTGCCTAAATGCGGTTTAGGAGGCAATCTTTATTTTCTTTGATTCCATTGCTATTCCAATATGAAATATGAAATACAGCCCCTGTTTAAAGTCTATATATTTTGCACCCTGGGAACTGCAGTCAAAAATCAAACATGTTATAAGAAATGTCTATGAAGGTTCTCAGTCATCCAGGTGGAATTGTCTGTAGCTTGAATCATGTCAACTGGATTTCTATTTTCTCAGTCGAAACGTTTCACTCCTTGGATAAGCTCCTTGGATAAGGAGCAAAACGTTTCCACTGAGAAAATAGAAATCCAGTTGACATGATTCAAGCTACAGACAATGTTATAAGAAAAGGGTTTATCTCCCCAATATTAATATTCTTTTCTCCTCTATTTAAGTGTTTACCTCTCCTGGTTTAAAGAATCAAAACTCTTTTCAGTTTCTTTGTTTTTGGTTTGGATATAGTAATAAGAGTCTCCTGGGGGACCTGTGCTTGGTTGTCCATAAGACTGATATTCTCATGGCCAAACCCCCTCCCCCAAAGAAATAGGCTGCACAAGGCAGGTGTTCCATGTCCTTCAGAATCAAGATGAAATGGAAATAGATTCACAATGCCATGCAACCAGACAGAGAGGGAGTGATTCCACACAAACTTACTGGTCAATTGTAGGTGAGCAGATCTCTGTCTGTGGCCACATCATCCGTAGGCTGATACTCTGATGTACCCTAGATTGTCCACTTGGGAAGTTTTCAGTTGAGAGAAGGAGAATTCCACTTCAAACTCAATCAGAGACAACTCTAGGGTACTAAGCAGAAACCTGAGAAGAGATGAAGGCAATATCATGACAAGTCCCTCAAAAATGATCAGTAAGGATTTTTCATGCTGCACAATCAAGAAGTGAGAATGAACCCCGTCTCCACATTCCTGTCCAACTAAATCCCCACAAAGGCAAGTGAATGTGACATTATTAAAAACCAGGTTTCTTGCTAACCATGAGAGAAGCATCATTACAGTTCGTGAAATGTAATTATGCATAAAATGGAATCCCATGGAAACATATTTAAGATGGGTTGCCTAGCACCTGTTTCTTATAAGAAGCTGGTAGGGAGAGAAGAAAAGAATTGGAGGATGAATTGCAAATATGATGCCAAATTTCTTATTCCTGGAAATTGTAATAATTTGATTACATTAAAATATGAAGTAAATTGGCACAATTCAGCCCAGGCTGAACTCTACTGAATCTGCACAAAACTAACATTCTGGGAGTCAGGGAAAAAGCTGAGAAACTGCTTGTACTCATGATAAAACAAGGCAAATACAGAAATAACATCCTGGGAATCCTAGTTGCTCTGAATTCGGTACAAAACTTTGACTATATTCTAAGCCAAGGGGTGTGAGATAAGAGGATATAGACTTCTTTTTGGATGGTATCCAATCCCAAGACTGAATAAGCAGCAAAAACTATGACTTTACTTCTTAAAATCCCACAGGATATGATATTTTTCTGAAATGCAGAAAACATTCCAGGTCTGGAGGTATATCCCAGTGAATACTATAAAACATTTGGTACACTACTAATTCTAGTAATAAGTAAGATTCATTTATAATTACCAAGGCTGAAGCACCTCTTTACACAAGGCAGATACTGAAAGCAGATAAGAATATCCCTCAGGCAAATCAATTATAGATCTATTTTATTAATAAATATGTGTAGGCTTGACAACAAATTTCTGTAGGCTTGACAATGTTGGATAAATGCTGGCTTATAGGAAGGAGGCTAGGAGTAAACAGACAGAGAACAGCTTTTCAAAGCTATAAATCTTTACTATAGATAAAAGCAGAGTATATACTTGTTACAGCATTGCAAAAGTAAAAACAGCTTACACGCAGAAAACCACAGATACATAGTTCACGTGTTGCATCCAGACGTTAAGGAGCACAAACCTTGGCAATACTCTCATAGCCAGGTATAGCTACACACTTCTCAGTCCTCAGGAGCAGAACACATGACAATGGCTACTAGATGAGCAGATGTCAAGAGCAAAGGAAACCATTTTACATGGTTAGATATATAGTTCTTACTTACTCCTGATTGCCTGAAACTTAGGTGTGAAAAACACCAAGCACAAAGCATAGAACATTGCACATAATATAACCTGCCAAAGGGTTGCAGTGTTGCATCTAAGCAAGCATGTGTCACCCCCCTTTTCTCTCTGCTCTCACAGAGCAGGCTTCTCACGAGAAGGTTCAGGGCTAGACATAATAATGCATCACGTGATACCTTCACTAGCCACCTGGCTTCATATCTATGAATGATATGAAGAAAGCTATTCAAAGCTATGAGAAAGCTTTGTTTTATGCAGAAAGCGATTTGCCATTTCACATGAGAAATCTGACAGACAACATGTTAGGCTGTGGGGATTAATCCACCATCAGGGTGGGCTTTGTTCTACCTAAACCAAAATCATCAGGCATGATCCATTTTTGTATGTAAAGGGAATATTTATACTGATTTCTGGAGAGAATGTCATGCCATACCAGTTAAAATTTATAAATCAAAGTGTAAGTATCATTTAATGGTTTGTCGTCTCTTCCCTTTAAAATTTTAAGAATCTAATCTATTGCCTCAGTGATAAGCCTCATCAGAACAAAAGTCTGTGCATAGAATGCTGACGTTTATTGTAAGGAGATACTAGCACCTGTACTCAATTACCTCAGAGTAAGCCCCACTGCATTCAGTTACTTCAAGTAAATACACATAGGATTATGCTGTTAAGTTCTGTTTAATTGCTAAATTTGGTTCAGATGTCCAAATAATATGAGTGAACACTGGGGTGGTTTGATTCTTGTGCAAGATGCTCTTATGGGTACAGAGATTTTTGAATTCTGCATTAGAAGGCAGCCGAACTAGAGACACTATGAGATACTTCTTCATTAGATTTTAAAATGGTGGTTAATGGGCAACGGAAAATAATATTTTGGGTAGATTGGGCGTCAGAGGAGATTCTATCAACTAAGCATGCCAGTAGAACCAATTCTGGATGTCCTCTAAAAATGGAAGACCCCAACAGATAAATCACAATTCTGCCCAGTTATTAATCTTATCTAGTTAGAATACTTATATCTGATATTGAAAGAAACACAGATATTAGGTTCTATGGGCAATTGTTGTGGCAAAATGTATTATCCTACACAGGGCTGGAAGTCTTCAAATTCACTGCATATTCAGTGAATAGCAGATTTCTTAAGACTTCTGAGAAAATGGGAAACATCTAATACGCAGGAAACAACTAACAACTGTATAAATATTGTACATCTGGCTGAACTATGTGTTGCAAATTCATTTTGTTTTAAAAAATAATAACAAAAGAAACCCTCAAATTTAGCCCAACATAAAGTTTCAACAGAGGTATTCAATAGAGGTATAACAGAACAAAAAGCACCACCAAGTTTTTATAAACCACTAGGAATGTGCAAAATATTCCATGCATGAAGTGTTTGGCATTGTCTATATTGGGACTTATACACACATGTTCCAGCTAGAAGCATTTCTGTGCCTAAGCCTACATCTTTGTCCCCTCTTCAAAAAAACAAAACAGAATAAACTGCCAGTATTACCCCATGTTTGTTGTTTGTTTGTTTGTTTATTTATTCATTTATCACATTTATATAGCCACCCATCTCACAGTAAAGTGATTCTAGGCAGCTTACAATAAAAACAATCATAAAATCAAAATGTTAAAACAACTACAATTAAAATATTTCTGTGCTTTCCATAATGGTGATGATCTATTTCAGTCTTTTTAACCACATTCTTTCCCATTGATCCATCTGTACATTATAACCAAAATTCTTAGTCCATTTTATCATGCACAATTTAACTTGTTCTTCTTCCATTTCAAATTTCAACACTAATTTATGCATTTTAGCACTTACATTATCATAATTTGTACATAATTCTCTTTCAAATTCTGTTACATGTTGTTCTATACCTGATAACTTTCTATCCATATTAAACCTCTCCCTTAATTGTGCATATGAAAACCATTGAACATCAGATGATATTTCTTCAGGGAAAGAACCTGGAGCATGGCCATCCTATTAGAAAGTAAGGGACAGGCAGAAACAAGTGGTGCCACAAAGGACTCTACAGTAATAGCCAGCACTTTGCATTGTACCTCGACATCTGTTGGGAGCCAGTGTAGCTCACAAAATTGTTACATACATGGGCATACTATGATATGCCCATAACTACCCATGCCACTACATTCTGGATTAACTGCAGATTCTGAATGCTGTTCAAAGACAGTCCCATTAAGAGCACCAGGAGGTGACTAAGATGTGAGTAACCATAATTCCTAATCCATAAACAAATGCAATTGGTGCACAGGCTGGAGTTGCAGAGGACTTCTTGTCCACATCTGCCAGCTTCTCCTTAACCAGGAGCTGTGAGTTCAGTAGAACCCCCAAACTGCACACTGATTCTGAGTAGGGGAGTGCAACTTCCTCCAGAACAAATGGTACAAAATCTCTGGTTATGGTATCAGAAGGATCCAAAATTCACAATCACTTGTTCTTGTTAGGGTTGAGCTAAAGCTGTTCTTCCCTATACAAGCCTCCACAGTCTCCAGACACTGGAACAGAACCTTGACAGTTGATCCAGGGTGGAGATGTACAAATGAGTATCATCAGCATATGAATGACCTCACCCAGCAGTTTCATATTAATGTTAAACGAGTGGAGAGAGAGTAGAGCCCTGAGGACCACACCGACTCATCAACATTGACTGAAACTGAAACTGAAACTGATCCTGATCCTGATCCTGAAGAAAGGAGGAAGACCTCATAGCACCATGCCTCCCACTTCCAATTCCCTGAGGCGGTCCAGAAGGATGCCATGATCAATGGCATATTTGACTATAATTGAAACACAGGCACAAACAACTAAGCAAAAAAGAATATGTTTTCTTCGTAGTTGCATGTTTAAGGTATTCCAAATAGTTTCTTTTTAAGCAAATAAGTGGAATAGATCAAATGACTTTATTTATTAAGTTTGTGGATGTGATGGGAAGGAAGTTTTACTGCCACTCTTATTGTTAAATGTTCTTATATAGCAGTCTGTACATCTCTGTATTTATTATGCTGCACACCTTCTGAGAAAGTTCTTGTGCTTCAGCGCTTCCCAGATGACTACACTTGGGCAATTTCCCATGTCTAGGTACAAGTGTGTGAAGTCTAAGCTTCCCTAGGTAGATGTTTACAGTTCCCCAGGCTTCTGCATAATAACAATCTGACTCTTTGCAACTAGCCTCAACTATGAATTATGCATCCGTCAGTGAAAACCAGTCAAAAAGCTTCCCTGCTATTTAAAGGTCAAGAAGGTGGTTAGAAGGGGTTATTTAAAGTCCATGGGCTAAAGCGATCAACGATAAAAGCAGGAAATCATCCTTGTCAACATTTGAAATTTTCCATGTTTCTCTGGAAGACTAGCTGTTATGATAAATGGCTGTTATGATCACCTCAGACTTTGGATCTGTGGGGGAAAAAAGAATCATAGGTGGCCATTTTCCCTTATGGTGGTATCAGGAGTCTATAGTGTGTAGCACACAGTTGATGTAGCTAAACGTAAACTTGGGTTAGCCTTTCTCTTATGGCTATTAAGAGACAATACTATTGTGTGAATCAACCGTAATAATCAGTGCCTCCCTATATTGTCCTTGGTCTTCTCCCAGTTCTTTTAATAGAGAAATCTTCCATTTCACTTAAAGAATCCCCTCTCAATAGAAGAGAATATATGTAGCTCAGGGATGAAGTGTGGAGTCCTTGGTGCTCTCTGAGCTTGGTTGTCTGCTTGCAGGTGTTTCATTATCCAACTAGGTATGATGATGTTACCTAGTTGGGTAACGAAACATCTGCAAGCAAACAACCAAGCTCTGAGTCCACATAATCCCCTGTGTCAACAACAGGACTCCTTCTGTTTGTGGAAGGACAATGTTGTCTACACCCCATTATTTTGTCTTATCTGCTCTTCAGAAATTTCTGCTCCCTGGAAGCAATCTAAGATAATTTTTATTGTGTGATATTAAGTAAAGAACTAAATAAAAGTAGCTATCATTTGAAGAAGTAAAATAATCAATGTGCATGAAAGCAACTCTGAAAAGAACTGGAAATAATAACCCAGTAGTCATAGTACCATAAAACAATGTAACAAGGAAGCAAAATATCTGGCAAACGTAACAAGGAAGCAAAATATCTGGCAGAATTTTCTGGAGAAATACAAATATGTTAAGAGAACTTATAGTAATGTCAGAAGTTTGGAGTTATTTTTATGCCAAACAGAATTCTGGAGTAAACTGATATAGCCAAATGGAAAAATAGTGTTTAAAGATGCAATCTAAGTTTTAACTTAATGAACAAAAATATAAGTAGTATCTCTGGAAAGATATGTTGATTTAGTAGAAGTTTACGTGAAGCATTCCTTTGAGTATCTTTGTGAAGTATATGCCTACATTTTAAAATAGGGCAGCCATGTTGCTTTGCTTTGTTGGAGCAAATAGATTTCTGAGCATGTGCAATATATGCCCAAAAGCCTTGGAAGAGGTGCTTTCCGTTGCATTAGAATGTATGTACATTGACCTTTTACTCCAATGGGAAGAATGCATTTTCTAATTGGCACAAAGCACTTTTTCAGATGCATTGTGTCTGTTCCACAGCCTTAATAAACAGTGAAAAAATCTGCTACCTGGATGTCAAGAATGATTTAATTAATTCAAAATAAGAAGCAATTTTTTCTCAGCAGGTGATGGTACCTCACCAGTCTTGCCTGGGCTTGAAAGCTAAGTAGATTGGGCCAGATAACTACTTGGATGGGATACTAGCAGGGAACACAAACCTACAGGCTGAGCTTGATGAGGTGGATACCAGCAGGCTCAACGTAAGAGCAAGTTTTCCCTTGGTCACAAACAAACAGCCTGATATCAGATTAGTCCATTACCAAAAGTAGGACAGAGGTAGAAACAGTGCTTCCCACCAAAAATGGATTGGTTTCTAGTCCAGTATATCATGTAAGTAGGATAATAAGCACACGGATGCGAACCTTGATTTTGCTATAAATAGGGCATACAATTGATACACACCATTTGCTGGGGTTCTTTAATAATAATTTATTAACTTTGCTAAAATAAATCTACATTGGTGTCCTTGAAAGTCTATTCTTGCATTTTCTTGCCTAGCTGGCTAATACACAGGCTAGACCAGACCATTATCTAAAATGCCTTAGCCTCCCAAGACCTCAAGCAACCTGGCCAATATCTGTTAACTTGGAACTGTGGGAGGAAGAAGTCTTCACCAAAAAGCACAGCTACAGTATATAAGTCTCTGGTATCTTTGAACTGCAGGAAGCAATCAACTGTGGTGTCAGGGCTTTCATTCCTGACTTCAATAAGGCTTCTAACCTTGCTGAGTTGTGTCTGGAAGTCTTCTACCAAGTCTAGTCTAGAGCTGAACTAAAGGTAAAGTATCTGGAAGCTTTTGGTTCACTTTAAGACAGGGATGGAAACTTGATGACCAAGGCTGCAGGCTAAACTGGGATGTTTAAAAAATCCTAAAAGAAGGTCCCAGCTAACCACTTCCGTAACACTGTCAAGGAAAAGAAAACTGCATGGTTATGTACTTGTAGTCACCAATTGCTGAGCTTGACTGGAATATATTTTTACTTTTCCCCTATCCTCAGAAAAGATAGTTTAAGATTAATTTGCATGGGAAAGGTGTCAAGCTTTTGTACCATGTATACTGATTAAACTCTCCTTCTGCAAGCAGACACCAGAAAGCCAAATAGATGTAAAGCAGAGGATTAGGAACCATACAAAAAAGAAGTTTTCCATTTAACAGCACACTGGAATCTTGCCTTCTCTACATGTTAATGTCAGGTTTAAGTCCTGGACTTCTTCCTCCACCTCTCAAGTCTCAAGTCAATGGCCATGTTATTGCTTGTTTCCTGATCTAGAAGGATTTTGCCCTCTGTTCCTAATTCATAAAGTGGCTTTCTCTGGCATGAGAATCAGAAATTCTTACCTCACCAGTTTCAACTTTTACAAGGTAAAAGTTGATATTTGTTAGATGAAAGGAGCTTTTGAATAGTTTAGAATTGAGCTTACAAGTTTTTGCAGGACAATTGAAACATCCCTCTGATTTCATCCCTTGTTAGTTTCAAAACAACTGTTTTCCCACTCCTGATCTCCCCCATCCCAACATGTTAATGCAAGTGCAGGTGTCTTATCACTGTTCACAGTTTGTCTCAGTCAGCAAGGAATGCGAGGGAGGTGATTCTCTTCTGTGCAAAGTAGCAGCTACAAAGCAGGCTGACACGAGTCGGCTTCTATATGGTGTGACACGTGTTGGCTCAATTACATGGCAGGCAAGCACAATGAGCCTGACAATTTAGTTAAGAATGAAGCAATATGTTGCGATCCCTCCCCCAAGTCCTACTCTATTGCATCATTGTGTCATGGGGGGCAGCAGTGTTCCTGGGAAGGATGAGCAAAGAACACTGGGAGTGTATGCCAAGAGTATATAATCCCAGCAGGGTCACCCAAGGTTCATCCCAGCTGCCCAGCTAAAGCAAGTAGGCTTCTATATTGGGCAGCAACAACATAGGAAGATACTGGATGCTGAAGATTATTTTAATGACAATGGCAAAGAAATCATACTGCATGGGAGAAGGCAATGGTAAATCACTCCTGTATTTTACCAAGAAAATCACATGGATAGAATGTATAAATAAATATATAAATGAGACAGTGCTGGATGTTGGGCTGGAACTGAAGACTTACAGATAGAAAACTACACTGTTTACTACTCAAAACATAAAAACAAAGAAAGAATGGAACTGCTTTCATAGTTATGAAGAATATAGCAAGAACGGAACTTGGCTACAATGCAACCAGTGACCAAATAATATCAGTTAACCTGCATGGACAACCCTTTAATATGATGATTATCCAAGTTTATGCTCCAACCACTGATGCAGAAAAAGAGAAGATTGATGAGTTTTATAATCAGGTTCAACTTGAAATTGACAGAACATACAAGCAAGATATGCAATTGTGGTTGGAAATTAGATTGTCTAAGTTGGAAATATCAAGCAAGAAAATGTAGTTGAGCTGTATGGCTTAGGAAAACGAAATGAAGCAGGAGAATGGCTTATCAGTTTCTGCAATTCAGTTATTTATTTCATTGCTAACACAGTCTTTAAACAATTAAAATTACACCTATATATATGGGCATCACCAGATGAGGTATGTAGAAATCAAACTGACTATGTTATTGATGGAAGGAGATAGAAGACCTCTGTTATAAACAGTAAAGATGTGGCCAAGAGCTGACTGTGGAATTAATCATGAACTGCTCATGTGCAAGTTTCAAGCTAAAGTGGAAGAAGAAAGGCGACCATTTCCCATGAAATGACCTTGAAATGACCCACCATTTTCAAGGAGAACATCAAGAATCATTTTGAAGTCCTGAACTTCATTGATTGGGAAACAGAAGAATGATAGAATGAACTTAAAGAATGAACTTGTTAAGGATGAATGTGAGAATAGACTGCCAAAGATCAAGAAAAAGAACTGGATGTCAGAACAAACTGTGGAAATTGCCAGAAACAGAAGAGAAGCCAAAGACAAAGATCTCTGAAAGTAACTTAATTAAGACTGTGAGAGAACCATTAGAAGAGACAAGAAGCAGTATTAAAGCAACATCTGTAAAGATATAGAAGATGGAAACAGATATGGAAAAAATAAGGAAAGTCTTCTAAAACATCTCCAAACTCATAAGCAGACTCCAATTTTGAACTGGTATGCTAAAGGATGCCAATGGAGAAATAGTAACTGATTCAAAGGAGATAAACCAAGATGGAAGGAGTATACTGAAACTGTGTACAGTAGAGATATCAACATCCAAGGTACCTTAGGAGATATTCCCTACAAGAACCTCTAGTACTAGAACATGAAATTAGATCAGCACTCCAGTTATTGCCAAGTATTAAGGCTATAGGAATTGATGGAATATCTACAGAAATATGGTGAGCAACAGAAGAAGAATCAGTAGAGATGTTAACCAAGCTATGCCAGCAAATCTGGAGAATGACACAGTGGCTAACAGATTGGAAGAGAATCAATTCCCAAAGAAAGGAGACTTAACCAATCCCAAAGAACAGAGACTTAACAGAGTGTGAAAACTATCATACCATATTCTTAATCTCATATGATAATGAAAAAATTCTTAGGATTATCCAAAACAGATTAAAGCCCTCAATGGAAAGGGAGATGCCAAGTATTCAAATTGGCTTTAGAAAAAACTGAGGAATATGAGACATTGCTTGATACATGCTGAATAATTGAGAAACACGCTTCACTATTATAGAAAGCCCTTCAATTGTGTCAGTTATGTCAAGCTGTAAAAATGTGCTTAGAAAAATGGGAATCTCAGAACATCTCATTGTTCTCATGTGAAACCTATATACATGTCAGGAAGCCATAGTACAGACATTCAGATGCTGGGATGTATCTATACCTATAAAGTGAGGAGTCCATGGTGCTCTCTGAGCCTTGTTGTTTTCTTGCAGACGTTTCTTTGCCAGTCTAGGCAACATCTTCAGTGCATAAAGGGAATGGAACTTGCTCTCTGTTTATATTCCCTGGTTTGTCCTGCCTGTGTTGGTGGGGTCCCACCAACACAGGCAGGACAAGCCAGGGTATATAAACAGAGAGCAAGTTCCACTCCCTTTTCGCACTGAAGATGTTGCCTAGCCTGGCAATGAAACGTCTGCAAGAAAACAACAAGGCTCAGAGAGCACCATGGACTCCACAGTTCAACCCTGAGCTACAAATATTCTCCTCGATTGATACCTACTGTATAAAGATCAGACTTGTGCAGGCAATGGTTTTCCTTGTGACAGTCTATGGAAGAGAAAGTTGGACTTTGAAGAAGCAGAATAGAAAAAGTATTTATGCTTTTGAACTTTGGTGTTGGAGAAGACTCTGGGAATACCATGTAAAGCCAAGAAAACAAATAGATAATTGAACAAATCAACCCAGAGTGAGGCACAAATGACCCAGCTCAAATTATCATACTTTGGACACATTATGCAAAGACTAGCATAATGGAAGGATAGAGAAGAAGATGGAGATCAGCAGCAAGGTGGATGGACTCAATTACAGAATCAATGGGTATACCATTGGAAGACCTCAACACCTGAAGGACCAGGTTGGGGACAGATCCTTTTTGGAGAAAATCTATCTATGTTGTTTCTAAGAATCACCACTGGTTTGATGGCACATTATCAATCAATCAATCAATCAATCTTAGGAAAAAATTAGAACAATAAAATAGAAATCATGCATTTAATTTTACAGCTTGAAATTCTTTCCTTCTTGTTGGTTTCAGAAAGATTGGTAAACATTGGTAAACTACTATTGATATAGTAGTTACTTGTAATATGATGAAGAATGTATATGCTATGTCATGTTGTGCTTGGTAGTGAAATATCTTCCTATGTCTTTGGGTTGTCCATATGAGACAGAGGTGGGGAACAAAGAAATAGGCTGACAATAATACAACAGGAAACACATGTCTTAGTGAGATTGGTGATTTGCTTCTAGGTAAATGTGTCCCATGTCTTGCTGGATCACAGCTTAATTAAAACAATGTCACTTTAAGAGATAATGTTGAGCAGAAGGATCTAAGTCACCCTGCTCATAGTCTTATATCGTAAGACTATGATATAATCTTATATCATTAGACTAAATTAGTGTTTGAAACATTGGTCATCCACAACTAATTATTATGTCCTTTTTAAAAAATGTGTTTTTATAACATCAGCTGCAAAAATTACAATGGAGGGTTGTAAATCATGTTACCCATCAGGATCAGCATATTAGACTCTAACATCCAATTTTGTCATCTTTATGGAATATTTGTCAACTCTGCTTTTTTAGAAAATTAGATCATTTTACATGAGGTCACTACTAGTTGCTGCATTTATAAAAAAGAGGGCAGAAGTTGATTATGATGTCTGAAGTTTCTGAAAACATATAACAGTTATTCCCTATTCCTTTCTTAGCATCTTAATGAGCATTAGCCCAAGTGCCCTCTGTTTTCCCAAATAGCATTCATCTCCATCTGATTTCTTTTTCAGTCTGTCAAAGTAGTATTAATGTTTCAAATGTGGACTTCTGCTATTACAATGTAAACTCTGCTTCCAGATACAACAGTTGACAATCTTATTAGGGTTTTCAATGTGACTGTTTGAATTATTTTCCCCCTGCACTGATAGTTACTTAAAACTGTTCACATTAGCAAAATCTCCCCATGCAACCCCACTACTACCCCAAAGAATTACATATTCAGATTCTACATTAGATGTAACCACTTGGGGGGTGGGGAGGTTTGCTGCTGTTGGAGCAGGAGATTGAAAACTTCCTTTAGGTTTCTGCATCAACCTTTTGCTACCAATTTGCACTAAACAAAAAGGTAGCAGTAAGTTATTAGATGGATTGAGAAAATACAGCCTTAATGACACTGAATAAATCTTTGAAATGTTTTGCTTTTGGCTACCATATGCAACCCCAGTCTTTTAATCTCTAAAGAGATATATTGGATATTGTATATTTGCAAAGTTCTTATGATTTATTCTTTAACCAGATACTGTATTTAAAGGCAGACGATATTTCATTAAGAATGTAATACATAGCTGCTGATCTATTTTTAATTAATCATATGTAATGGGTTGAGATCTAGATTGATACCACACATTTGACAAGGAACTTTTTAGCCAATGGAGAAGATCGGTCTGTCTGTCTGTCTGTCTGTCTGTCTGTCTGTCTGTCTGTCTGTCTGTCTGTCTGTCTATCTATCTATCTATCTATCTATCTATCTATCTATCTATCTATCTAATCACAACATATATTTTGATAGAGCTTCAAAACTAGTGTGGTTTAGAAATAAAAATAATTACAAAACACACTAGGCTGCAGTCCATGCAGAGCTACATACTATTTGTTTTCAAAGAAATAAGGTTTAAGTCTATCAATAATGTAATTTAAAGGTTATCACCTTTAAAGCCCTACATGGCATGGGTCCAGGTTACCTGAGGAACCGCCTCATCCCCGTTACATGAACCCGTCCCACCCGGGCAGGCAGAGAGGGCATGTTACAGACCCTGTCCATGAAGGATTGCCAATTGGCAGGGTCCAGGAGGAGGGCCTTCTCTGCCGTAGCACCTGCCCTTTGGAACAACTTACCCCTGGAGGTAAGACAGGCCCCCACACTTCTGGCCTTCCGGAAGGGGGTGAAGACATGGTTATGCCACCTCGCCTGGGATGGGAGGGGGGATAGTCACTCATGGGGGTGGCTGGTGCCGTGATCGTGCCAAAATAACAGCATATGTCCATTTTGAATTTTTATATTTTATATTTTTGTATGTTTAGATTAGTATCTATTTTGTGTGTGTGTGTGTATATATATATATATATATAGAGAGAGAGAGAGAGAGAGAGATTATTGTAGTATTTTTAATAATTGTTATTTTATTGTTGTAAGCCACCCAGAGTCGTTGTGTACGAGATGGGCGGGCGAGAAATTTGATAAATAAATAAATAAATAAATTAAACTTATCAGACTAAATGATTTGCATCATTTTAGTAGATGCCTATGATATACAGTATAATATGGATACATTATATTCTTAAAACATTGTTATTTATTACTTTATAAGTTATTGGCTGTAATTGCAAGTTATTTTGTTGTAAACTGTTGGAATTTTGCTATTAGGCAGCAGACAATTATGGTTTATGGATCAGAATATCTAGAGTGCTGTCATTTTTTTTAAAAAAAGTATGACCTTGTTGCAGCATGTCAATTTGTCTGAAAACAACAAATATACAGTATAACCATACCTCCGTATATCATGAACTACCTGCAAGATTTGGTTGAGTCTCCTGACAGTGTCTCAATGTTACCATCCAATTACCATGTGTAATGTGTAGAAAGCTGGCAGATAACAACATGTTCTGGTTGTCATTGTCCCCCATAAAGAAGAAACCTCCAGGGTGTGTTGGAATGAAGTAGACCATAGGAAATGAAAGCCTCTCCAATCAATCAATATTTAATTGATGCTGGCACAGCAGCCGGGAACTAATAGATGGAAGAGTTTTATTTGTCTATCTCCTGTTCAAATTATAGTCTATCCATTTGTACAGTGATCAAACCCTGGAAACCTAGCCCTGAAACCAAAGCATCTCCAGCTGAACATTTCTCTCAACAAGAGCCCCTGAAGTGAAATTAATTACTTCTACACAGCCAAGAGAAGGTTGATAATGGAGCCCTTGGGTTAGGTGCCATTCTGAAGACAAAGGAAACCATTTGTTAAGGTAATATTGGGAATATTTTTCACTCAAGCTACTATGAATAACTCTCTGACCTAGTCAGGCACCATATGAACTCAAAACTGATAGATAGAACTGAAAAATGGTTGGAGGGGGGGAGAAAGGAGGATCATAGAATCTAAGTTAAGCCTGAAGTGTTCCTTTCACAACCCCTGTGTCTGCAAGCTGCCAACACTTGGCAGAGTCATTTATTCTGAACAGTTCTTTGCTAGGTTACTTGCAAAAGCAGTCAAAGAAACTGTAGATGATGGTCAACTCTTGAGCCTAATTTAAAGATTCGTGTGACAGCAACCAAGGGAAGAGATAAAAATATCAGAAGTAAGGAATGGGGGAAAAAGCCTTTCTGGCAGCGTTGGAGTAAATACTGCCATAAATGTTAATCATTTCCAACAGGAAAGCTGTTCAGGATCTGAAATATTCATACAGTGAAGATGGAATATATTATTTTAAATGAGAGGTTTGAACACAAAGCCTTGGTTGGACAGGCTTATCTGCTTGGTTGAAAAGCTCTGAAGAGAGCATTGGCACTCTTAGTTTGCTAAATCTATACCAGAGGAATAAATAAGGAAATGTTTTTACATATTCTTCCCTTCCCCTGTCATTTTTTGCCCTTTAGGTAGGCATTATTTGCTTTATGGATTTATACCCCACCTTCTCTCCAAGAACTCAAAGTAGTGTACATGCACTTCCTCCGTCAGTGTTTTCCTACAACAACCTTCTAAGACAGATTGGGCTGACAAGTACTGGCTGCCCCATAGTCACCCAGTAGTTTTCTGTGGGTTAAAGGTGGCCTTGAACCTGGGCCTCCCTGATCCTAGTCCACTATCTTAACTACAATACCATACTGGCTTTCTTGCCTTTCATTACAGGTAATGAGAATGATTATTCTATGCCCATTCCTGAGTTGGTATAAACGTGATTACATAATAATTTGAGTATCCAATGGCCCCATGGCCTCTCTGAGCAAGCATCCTGGATAGCACAGCACGGTTTGTTCTGTTTTGTTCTGTTTTGTTCTGTTTTGTTCTGTTCTGTTTTGTTTTCAGTGTTCAACATTTCTTGGAGGCTTGTAGGTTGTGAATAGGAGGGGTTTTCTGATATCTGATTCCACTCTCCAGAGTAAACTGCAAGCATCAGCAGGGCATTGGATTTGGTGACACTTGAGGACCTTTCCAACTCATTCTATGATTCTATCAATTTCAATTATTAATAGGACTTTAATTCTTAGATAAAGAGTTTTCAAGGTGCTACTAACTTATTTTGTGATCTAAGCTGTTTTTCTCCTCTCATCCTGCTGTGTCTATTGAACAAAAGACTTAAATAATAACTACATTAAATATTGGTTTAAGGCACACCTAAAGTACTTTTTGAAGACTTTCCCAACTCTACTGATTCTATGGTACATAAATGTTCCTCTTGAGTTTAAAACTGTCATCTGAAGCACTGTGCTAGCCTTCCCTAATGTGGTGTTTTCCAGATTGATTGGACTACATCTCACATCATTGCCCATGCTTATTAGAGAGGGTGAGAAAAGTATCCAACATGCCTGCAGTCTGTAGTTGGCTGACTACAGTATGTTGGATACATTTCCCACCCTCTCCAGTCAACTACCTTTTGTGAATGACAACTGCTACTAGATTGTGTATTTATGTATGTGTGTCTGTATACACACACATTCATGAACAAATCAAGAGGCCACTTAGTGAAACCTTTATTCATTCTCTCTGGCATAAGGAAAATTAGGTTTTATCCTTTTAATGGTTGAAGTTAGTCTACTTTCTATGCAATTTAAGCTCTGGATTTTTCAAACGAAATGAACAGTTACAACACCATATAATTTATCCATCTGGAAAACACTCCTAAATCCATAACCAATATTTCTGATGATCCAATTATTTATATATATATATATGTGTGTGTGTGTGCATGAATTTGAAGACCCACACCACTACACAATACGTATATGTTACCATTACACAATGCATGTGTGTGTGTGTGTTTGAATTTGCAGTGAATCTTTATTAATATTTATTGACACCAATACGAAAACATCTTGTGACTTACTGTATCAGAAAGGTGCTTTATACTTTTGTTCCAAGTATGGCAGCTGTTGGCTCTACTGTCTCAACCTTCCCCCCAAGTTTGAAGATTAGGAGAATGTAGGACTGCATCATAAATATTGCTAAACAGGTAACATAGGCTTCTCTTTTTAATTAACAGATAGTTGAGAAGGAGATATAGGCTCTAAATCATGCCAAAAGATGCAGAACTGTCCTCCTACACATTACTCTCCATATTCTAGTGAAACTCAACAACAAAGAGCTGCAGTTTATCTCCAAATTAGAAGTTCCAGTATCCAAAGAACTTCAAAGAGTCAATTTAATTCTGTATCTTTCTGAAAAGTCAACCCCTCTGGGAATTGGGAAGTGCTTGGGATTTTAACAGCCCTTGCTCATGATTTTAAGCAATTAAACATTTCTGTAGTTGCTTTGAATAGTAGATGCTCTTTGGTGGATGCCCTTGAGAAGAGCATGTCAGAATAGTAACTATTTCTCAGGAGAACAGATTAAATCATCTTAAATCTGATTGATAAGCAATGAGTTAAAGATTTTGTTGTGATGCAGAAAGGGAATAAGGACACCTTGGGTGAATCTACCTTTGACAGAGTCTCCAACATAAACATAATTTATGCCTTTTTAATATTTCCTGCAATGCTGAGTCAGATCAGTCTCTGGTGTTTTATCTGGAAACATTCCTGCATGGTTTTTTTTTTCATTAAGCCTGAATGCAACTTAAAACAGGCAGAGCACCATTTAAATGTTTATTTCAATCACCAACTGAACTGCACTGGTTCAGTTTGTCAGAATCACAGTGTTGAGATACCATTTTGTTAATGGGAAAGCAAGTTCAGTCTTTGGAATGGAAAGATAAGAACATTTCTCAGCTCTACCTCCTCAGATAATCAAGCAACATAAACTGTTTAATGGAACACAGCTGGCAGCAAGATAAAGTAGGATGAAACTTTTTTGTGTCCAGGTTTTGTTTTGTTTTTTTGTATTTCCCTGGATTCTGGCATCAGTGCAGAAGTTATAGTTGAACTAATATCTGTTACTGCTGTATGAAACCTTTGCATTGGAACTGATCACATCAGCAGTTTATAAACCAATGTACAGTATATTGTATAATTCATCTATTGAATGCAATTCCCTTTAAAAAGAGACAAAAATAGCTTAATAAGAAGTAATTAAGCTATTATGCAAATTGTAATGGGTGGAGTATAAATATATATTATTTGCCTATTATTAACATCAAGATTGCCGGGAGAAACACCAACAACCTCAGATATGCAGACGATACCACCCTAATGGCAGAAAGTGAAGAGGAACTAAAGAGCCTCTTGATAAGGGTGAAAGAGGAGAGTGCAAAAGCTGGCTTGAAACTCAACATTAAAAAAACCCAGATCATGGCATCTGGTCCCATCACTTCCTGGCAAATAGAAGGGGAAGAAATGGAAGCAGTGACAGATTTTATTTTCTTGGGCTCCAAGATCACCGCAGACGGTGACTGCAGCCATGAAATTAAAAGACGCTTGCTCCTTGGGAGGAAAGCTATGGCAAACCTAGACAGCATATTAAAAAGCAGAGACATCACCTTGCCGACAAAGGTCCGTATAGTTAAAGCTATGGTTTTTCCAGTAGTAATGTATGGCTGTGAAAGTTGGACCATAAGGAAGGCTGAGCGCCGAAGAATTGATGCTTTCGAACTGTGGTGCTGGAGAAGACTCTTGAGAGTCCCTTGGACTGCAAGGAGGTCAAACCAGTCAATCCTAAAGGAAATCAACCCTGACTGCTCATTGGAAGGACAGATACTGAAGCTGAAGCTCAAATACTTTGGCCACCTAATGCGAAGAGAGGACTCACTGGAAAAGACCCTGATGCTGGGAAAGACTGAAGGCAAAAGGAGAAGGGGACGGCAGAGGATGAGATGGTTAGATAGCATCACCGATGTAATGAACATGAATTTGAGTAAACTCCGAGAGACAGTGGAGGACAGGAAGGCCTGGCGTGCTATGGTCCATGAGGTCACGAAGAGTCGGACACGACTAAACGACTGAACAACAACAAATTATTAACATCACTTTGCCTGAAAGGATAAATAAATGATAGATAAATAGAAACACATAGGGAGAGAAATCCTGATTGTTATCCTACAAGGAAGATAGCCTTGTATTTCCAAGTCTGATTTAAAGATAAGAATTATAAGAAAAGAGAGTCTAATTCTGAACCTGCACCCCAGCAGTTAGCATTTGCAGACGTCCTAACAAACCACCTGCTTGGGTCACTTGGTTACAGTCTTTCCTACTAAGATGAGATATCAAGATGGATTCTCTTCCTATTTAAGTTACTCTATTAATATACATATCAACTTTTATGAAAAATTGTGTTGTGAAAACAGAGCAAAAATTGTAGTACTAGCAAAGCGTCTAGAACTCACATCAGATAAATTACTTGAACAATGATTATATTCCAAAACTTATGCATGCAATAACTTGTGATTATAACAACCTTTTATTTCCTTTCTTCGTTTTTTACTGTTAGGATTATGATGCATGTGCATGTGGACAGAGTTATATTAAATATATCGCCATCATAACCGTAACTGAATAGTGTTGTGGGAGAAAAATCATAATGTATTAAAAGGGGGCAGAGAACATGACAGAAATTCCATCAGTGTGTGATGCAGTTCTAATCTTTTAAAAGTATTCTTCCTATTTATGTATCTTTTCCTAAAATTATTAATATTTTTCAAATGACAGAGTACTGTTGAGATTATTAGTTATGTAAAATGTAAAAAACTGAACATAATATATACTATGGAGATTTCAAAACTAGAACAGTGTATAGAATGGGGAGACAAACAAAAGCAGGTTGAGATTTAAAAAATGGAAGATATATGGCTTTTTAAAGTCATCATAGTGCATAAGTATACATCTATCAATATTTATTTAAAACAAGGCTCGTTGATTTACATTGAAGTGAATATTTCATATCATCATTTTAAAAGAAAGGAGTGATAAACCTGCTTTTAGGCAGAAATTGATCATTCCAGTTGTACCTAGAGCAACTCATACACAAATTAGAAAAATAATCTATTCATAATTTTAATGTGTTTATGGCAATTAAATTAATTAAAGCAGCATATCGATATCAATGGACATAGTAATGCTGGTTAAATGTTACATCTTAGATCAGGGGTGGGGAATCTTTTTTATCCCAAGGGCCATTTTGACATTTATCACATCACTCGAGGGCTGGGGGGCGGGGTTTGTGGGCAGGAGCCAAATGCGCAGAAGGGGGTGGGGTTTGCAGGCGGGAGCCAATTGCGCACACTGGGGGGCCGCCACGCCCGGTGCCATGCCTGCCACGCCTGCCCCCACCATGTCTGCCGTTGTGCCCACCGCTGCCGCACCCGCTGCCATGACTACCATATCCTCTGCCATGCCCGCTGCCACCACGCCTACCATGCCTGCCGCCGCACCCGCTGCCACACGCAGCATGCCCACTGCCGTGCCTGCTGCTATCACACCCACCATGCCCGCCGCCTCACCTGCCCCCGCCACATCTGCCGCTGCACCCACCTCTGCCACACCCACTGCCACACCTGCTGCCGCCACACCCACCATGCCCGCCACCACACCTGCCCCTGCCACATCCGCCGCTGAGCCCACCGCTGCCGTGCCTGCTGCTGCCACACCCACCATGCCTACCACCACACCCGCCGCCATGCCCACCATGCCCCCACCATGCCTGCCCCCACCACATCCACTGCTGCGCCCACTGCTGACATGACTGCTGCTGCCACGCCCATCATGCCTGCCGCTGAGCCCGCCGCCACGCCCAGCATGCCCGCTGCCTCACTTGCTGCTGCCACACCCACCATACCTGCCGCCACACCTGCCGCCATGCCCACCATGCCCGCTGCCATCACGCCTCTGCCATGCCCGCTGCCCCAGGCCGGATCGATTGCTTTCGTGGGCCTTATATGGCCCACGGGCCAGACGTTGCCCAGCCCTGTCTTAGATCAAAGCCATTACACCTATGAAAACCAATTTTTGAAGAAGATGTTCAAGTCCTCCTTGTGGAGTTCTCAAGGTCCTTGGTTGGTCAATTAGTAGCCTGCAGTAAAAGTGGTTACTTTGTTTGAGAAACAAGGCATATTATGCTAATTTAACTTCCATTTTTAATTTTCTACAGCATTCTTCTCAGATTGTGTGATAAAGCTTTCAAAAAAAATACGGCTCTTCTAGGTGCACTCCCAACCCATTGGGCAAGACAGCTGAAACTAAGCACGCACAAATTTGTTGCTTTTTCTCCCCAGAGTATAATACAATTTCTCAGTGCTGCAGTTTTTCCACAAATTTTCTATAGTTCTAGCTTGTGAGTTTGTATATTACCTTTTCTTTGTCCTGTGTACTCCTGTGTACTCATAACCTTGGGTAAATCCCACTAGCTAGGCTGACTTGCTTTATGTTTTGTAATACTTGGTAGGAGATAGACATTGCATCTTGATTTAGAGAAGACAAACTATATTTATTACTCCTAGTAACCGTAATAAAGTAGATGCATCTGTTTCTTTTCATTTTGTCTCCTTTGCTTCACCTTTCATTCTCCCCCCAGAAAACCAGGAAATAATCAAAACCCTTTTTTCATACCACAACTTGATACCACAGCACTGGTTTTCTCAAAATTATCGTAATTATTTTGATGTGAAAACAAGTTTTCCGTCACAACAATTCCTGTTCTTTCCACTTGTAGGTCTGCAATGCTCACACATTATTAATGTCAATTGCAATCATCATAACTGTTGGGTAAATAGAACACACAGAAGAGCATATATTTTCACTGCAGAGGTTTCCAGAAAAATCTCAGATAGTAGGACTATCCCTGAGATCTTAGTGGTGGTGAGACAAAACAATGAGCATTAAGTTAGATGATTTTTTTTCTAAATAAGGGCATAACAACTTAATGTGCCAATTTAAATAGAGTTTATCTTACTATTTTCAAAATGCTTCATAAATATCTTTGTGAGTCAATTATTATTATTATTATTATTATTATTATTATTATTATTATCCCTAAATTTACTGATGGTGTAATCTATATCCTGTGCATTGTCCAAACCCTGTTTATTCCTTCTAAAAATGGTCTGAAACTTTTAGCTGAATTTTTCTACCTAGTTAATTTATATTAACTGCAGTATACATTGCTTATTATCTTTATTTTATTTTATTACCTTTATTTTATTATTTTATTATTTTTAGGAGAAACCTCATCCTTCAGCTAGCTTCTTCTCCTGTTCTTTCTAGATTATTCTTTGCCGTATAAGATATCTGGTTCTCCTTCCCAATTAACTGATCGGAATCATTTTACTACAGTCTCCTGACGAAAGCATGCTGCAAAGAATCCATACTGCAGCATTTTGATAACCTTTGAATATCAAATTATTTTGATTTATCAGTCTCTCTTTTTAGAAATAATGATTTAAGGGGATGGATTCATTTTCTTCCTCTGAAGGAGCCAAGACAGAAATAACAATATATTATACAGTTGTCATTTGAAGTGAAGTTCATAAAAGACCTCACTATGTACTTTCAGTATAATGGAACCATATATCAGTAAATTAAGTCTGTCACTGCTAAGTGGTCATTACAGCTTGTGGTAATATTCTTCTATGAACTGCATTTTTATACTATGTTATATTAATAAAAATACATTTTGTAACAAACAATGATGTTTTGAAGATTAGAGCTATAGCTGCTTCATCTCCACTGAACTTATGAATCACTAGTGAAACTTCTGAAATAAAACGATAATGCGAATGAGATACAGATATTGTCAGTGCAATTTATAATCCATCCAACTTCAGTCTCATACATCCAAGTTTCTATGGTTTCTCCCAGGTGCTACCATGGTGTTTATGCATTCACTATTCTTTTGTTATTTGCAAATCTAGGTAGATTGTAGGAGCACTATTTAGGCCTTATCCCAACTAGCTTGCTTAAACAAGGTAGAATTCAAAATCAAACAAAATGAAACTCACAATGTCAGTTGTGATTGATTTCAGCATGATGTGAAACAATCCCACACCAGCAGAACTAATTTGGGATTGATTTAGATATGAATTAATTTCAGGCTGCAGGGAATGCCAACAATATCATCTGGTATCCAATGAGATCCACATACATGCAACACAATCCCTACTTTCCCTAGTTCCTCTGTAAGTTAACTTTGTCCCTTACATGAAATAAACACAGTCTGCTAGGGTTTTTTTTTCAATCCAAACACTCTTGTGGGTCTTTCAGTTGTCCTTTACTTTTCATCTGACAATAGGAGAAGTTCTTGATTTCAGTTAGGGTCAAACTGGGTACTTGTGTTGTAAGAATTGTTAATTTCCTCAGGATTCTAAGAACTCTGTATGAACCTATAATATTCAGTTATATTGATGTTTAGTATACTCCTAAATGTTAGGATGGAGGCACTTTGACCATGTAATCTTGATACACACAAAATAGTGGATGCATTTGCTAGAAAAGTCTTAAAGGGAAAAAAAAAGCTACATTAATTAACAGCTGGCCCAAATTTTGTAAATATTTGAAATGCTTGTAATTATTGTGGGCATTTCCATCAATGTTTTCAATGTAAATATTAAATATGTTCAATTGTAGCTGTATAGCAAGTGGTGCACATATAGAACACAAAGGGAGAGATGAAATTATCATATCAGATAATGAAGAGATATAACTTAAACCATAAAGGAAAAGCCAAGCACATCAAAAACACATAAATACTATACCTAAAACCTAATCTAACATCAAGAAGCGAAGGGAAAAAAATCCTATTCTTATATTCTACAGTCAGAGGGAGGGGGGAGAGGGAACAATAAGGATAAATCTACCTTTAGAATGCTCCTTAAACAATGTTACTGGTTTTGTTTCTTTAGTTCTTTTTCCAATTGGAATCAACTGATTATACTGTATATATTTCATTATAACAGTGATTTGGACTAACTAGATTGCATTATATATGTTATTTGCACAGCTTATTCATTGTTCCTTAAGGTTCTACAAATGTTCTGCTTTACTGTTGTTGTCACAGAGAAAGACCTGATATAAATATATGACTTTAAATAATTGAATGGTGGAATTTCTTTTGGTTAATTCTGAATGGTTCTTAATAGATTTTTCATTCTCCATCTTTCTTGATACTTTATTTTGTTTCAATTCAGTCTTGGATTCTATACTAATTTTGGAGTGAATTGGTTTTATTATAATGCATTCTTACTTTCATTTGAGATAAAAGCTCAAGTTTATTTGTAGAAGTTAAAAATGTTAGCCTTTTTTATATATAAGAATTTTATTAAGTTTCCAAATATAATTAAAATACAAAATACAGAATATAGAGCAGATAGAGTACAGGTCTAAAGAAAAAAGAAAAACTATAAAAGTGCAGAACAGAGAGTAGAAACAGAAAGTGACTTCTGACCTTCTCCAATACAGATATGAATACATTTACAAGTATAATCTCTTACCATTAGTTAAACCTTAGTAGCATTATTTCTATCAAATCAAGCCATTTAATCATTAAAACCCAAAATCAAAACTTCATTTTTTTTCTGACACAAGCAAGTAGTCTAAAAGTGGTTGCCATGTAGAAACAAATCCAGAAACAACATTTTCTCTTATCAGCGCTGTTAACTTGGCCATTTGGGCCAGCTCCATCAGTTTGATAATCCAGTCCTCCACTGAAGGTATTTGTGGATCTTTCCATCTTTGTGCATATAAAAGTCTTGCTGCTGTAATCATGTATAAAAGCAAAGTCCCATGTTGTTTCTCGAGCTGCTTCTCTGTCATGCCCAAGAGAAACAGTTCTGTGTTTTTTTTAAGTCCACTTTAAGGATCTTTTGAATATTAGCACATATTTGGTCACAGAATTTTTTGGCCTTTTCACAAGTCCACCAAAGATGATAAAAAGTTCCTTCACCAAAAGAACATTTCCAACAAACATTCGTTACGCCATTATACATTTTTGACAAATTATCCAGATTTAAATACCAATGATACACCATTTTATAAAAATTCTCTTTTAAGTTATAATTCAAAGTAAATTTCAAACCTTTATTCTACATGTTCTCCCATTGCTCCAACATAATATTGTATTCAAAATTCTTAGCCCATTTAATCATACATTCTTTAACTTGTTCATCTTCTAAATTCATCTGTAACATTTTATACATCTTTGTAATAACATGTTCATCATTTATACATAGTTCCATCTCAAACTGAGTTGTTTCATTAACAAATCTAAAATTCTTTTTATCCACTTTAAAACTTTCTAACAATTGTACATATGTAAACCAATGACATGTAAAACCTTCCAACTTTAACAGTTCCCTCTAACCCTAACCCTAACCCTAACCCTAACCCTTGTTTTAAGCTTCAGTTCACCCTCTTCAAAATTTAACAAATCTTTATAATTTAACCAACTTGTTCCCCCCACATTTTCTATTCTAACAAATGCTTCATGAGGTGACAACCACAATGGTACATTAGGGGACAGTCTTGCTTTATATTTGTTCCAAACCCTCATTATGGCACTCCTAACAAAATGGTTTTTAAAATCTTTATTAACTTTAATTTTATCATACCACAGATAGGCATGCCACCCAAATCTCAATTCATGTCCTTCAAGTTGCAACAACTTCTTATTCTTCAAAGTTATCCATTCCTTCATGCAAAGCAAACAGCAGGCATCAAAATACAATTTTAAATCAGGTAAACCCAAACCTCCTTGTTCTTTGGCATCTTGTAACAATTTATATTTAATTCTTGGTTTCTTGCCTTGCCAAATGAACTTAGAGATATCCTTCTACCATTGTTTAAATGGTAAATCTGTCGACAAAATCGATATAGTCTGAAAAAGAAACAACATCCTAGGCAAAACATTCATCTTAATCACAGATATTCTCCCCATAAGAGACAATTGTAATTTTCCCCATCTTAACAGGTCTTTTTTCACATCATTCCAAATTTTAACATAATTATTCTGAAACAGTGGAGTCCTTGGTGCTCTCTGAGCCTTGTTGTTTACTTGCAGACGTTTCATTGCCAGGCTAGGCAACATCTTCAGTGCGAAAAGGGAGTGGAACTTGCTCTCTGTTTATATACCCTGGCTTGTCCTGCCTGTGTTGGTGGGGGTGTTGTACTCTCCTTGGTAGTACCTTGATTGGGTTGTTGTGTGCTGCTTGGTTGATTGACTGAGTTAATAGTTCCTTGATTAGGGTCTATTGTGTTGTTTGATTGCTCCTCTGCTGCTAATCTTGCTGTTATTCTTTGCATATCTTGTTGATTGCTGGCCAAGAGGGGTTCTGGTCTTCTGGCTTTTCTATTGTCTCTTATGAATGGTATGTAAATGTTGTTTACCTCTATGTGTCTGTTGATGGCTGCTTTGTCTGAATGCCAAGCTTCCAGGAATTCTCTAGCATTTTTGGATTTGGCTTGGTTTAATATGCTCACAGTTTCCTAGTTGAAAGTATGGTTAAGTCTGTCCATGTGTTGTGAGATTAAGGAGTTTTCATCATGTCTTCTGACTGCTAGTTGGTGTTCATGGATGCGTTCTGCTAGTCTTCTGCCAGTCTGTCCTACATAGTGGCTGTTACAGTCCTTACACTGTATGTTGTAGATAACTCCTGTTTTTTCTTCTTGGGCTACTGGGTCTTTTGGTTTACTTACGATGTTCTGAAGGGTTTTGGTTGGTTTGTGTGCTACAGTGATGCCGTGTGGTTGTAACAGTCTATTAGTAGTTTCTGAGATGTTTCTGATGTATGGCAGTGTAATCCTTTTCATAGCTTCTGTTGGTTTTGCTGTGTTGGGTTGAGTGGTCAGGCACTTTTTGATAAAGTTGTGTGGATATCCATTTTGCTGGAAGATGCTATATAAGTGGTCTGTTTCCTTTTTCTGGTGTTCTGCGTTGCTGCAGTGTGTTTGTGCTCGTCTGAATAGTGTTCTTACACAGCTCCTCTTGTGTGAGGTAGGGTTATTGCTTTGGTAGTGGAGCACTTGGTTAGTGTGGGTAGATTTCCGGTAGACTTGTGTTTCTAGAATGCCATCATTTCCTCTACTGACGAGGATGTCCAAGAAGGGTAGTGTGTTGTTGTTTTCTTCTTCCCTTGTGAATTTTATTCCTTTGAAGATGTTGTTGATGGCTTCATGTGTTTCCTCCAGTTGATCCTTTTTTATTATGACAACGGTGTCATCTATATACCGGATCCATACTTTGGGTTGTATGTGTGGGAGTGCTATCCTTTCTAGACGTTGCATTACTATCTCTGCTATGAGTCCTGAAAGTGGTGATCCCATAGGTGTTCCTTTGATTTGTTGGTATATTTGTCCATCAAACTGAAAGTATGTAGTGAGGCAGAGGTTGATGAGGTCCATGATTCTGGGTATTTTGATCTTGGTGTACCTATTCTGAAACAATATACTATTCTTGGTTGATAAAATCATCCCCAAATATCTAACATTTTTTTTCAATCTTAAAACCAGTCTTACCCATCAACAGTTCTTGATTGGACGAAGTCATATTTTTGGTCATCATCTCTGTTTTTTGTTTATTTACTTTAAGTCCTGCCAATTACCCAAATTCTATCAATTTCTTCATCAGATGTTCCATAGTATCCAGAGGATCTTGTAGTATCAAAACTAAATCATCAGCGAAAGCACTCAGTTTAAAGACCTCTTTTTTAATCTTTAAGCCCTTTATTTGTTCGTCTCATCTAGTATCTCTATTAAAAACTTCCAACACCGAAATAGAGCAAAGGCGACAAAGGACATCCTTGTCTTGTCCCTTTTTGTATATGACACGATTCAGTTAACTCATCATTCACAATGATGCTTGCCTTTTGAGGTGTATAAATTGACTTAATTCCCTGAACAAAATACTCTCCAAAGTCCATGATTTCCAAGACTTTAAACCTAAAACTCCAGTTCAAATTGTCAAAAGCTTTCTCTGTGTCTAGGAAAATAAGAGCCACTTGACATTCATTATGATATTGTAAATATTCTATAATGTCCAAAAAAATTCTTACATTGTCCTTTAGCTGTCTTTTGGGTAAGAACCCACATTGATCGTGGTGGATAAATTCCTGTAAAATTTTCTTCATTCTTTCAGCCAGTTTTGAAGCAAATATTTTATAATCATTGTTCAGCAATGAAATTGGTCTGTAATTCTTAATTAGAGAAGGGTCTTGTCCTTCCTTTGGTAAAAGTGCAATGTTAGCTTCTTTCCATGAATCTGGCATTGAAGAACCTAACAAAATAGAGTTCACCAGTCTTTTAAAAGGTTGAAGAATCTGATCTTAAAAACATCTATAATATAATGCAGGTAAACTATCAGGACCTGGTGCTTCTCCCAATTTAGTTCTTTTTATGGCTTCGACTATTTCAAAAGTAGTTATAGGATTATTCAATGTTGCTCTCTGTGACTGTGAAAGTTTTGGTAAATCTTGTTTATTCAAATATTCATTTATCTTCTCCAATGAGACTTCTTGTTTTTTTATACAGGTGAAAAAAACTGTAAAATGCTTTCTTAATCTTCTCATTACCCAATAATTCCACATTTCCTTCTTGAATCTTTAATATTTTCTTCTCTGTTTCTTTCCTCAATTTATATCCTAACCATCTTCCTGGTTTATTAGCGAATTCAAAATGTCTCTCTTTAACATACTGTATTTCAACTTTGTTTCTATTTCTTTCACAGTCAACATTGACAATTGCTGATGTAATAACTTAAGTTGGTACACAATTTTGTTATCTGTCAGTTTTTTCTGTAGGCCAGTTTCTTTCATCTTGATCGGATCCAAAACCGTTTGTAACTTTTGTTGAGATTTCTTCTTGAGACTACGGTTATGATGGATAAAATACCCCCTCATAACTACTTTACTAGTATCCCAAACGGTTTTTAAATCTATTTCATTGTCCAAGTTAATATTAAAAAAATCATTTAATTTCCTCTTACAATCCTCCACAACCTTTTCTTTCTGTAAAATTAATTTGTTCAGTCTCCGTCTATATGTCCTGAATGTTTTCTTTATTGTCATACTTACAGGATTATGATCAGAAAAAGTCTTGGTAAAATACCTACTTTAGAAACATTATTCGCCAAGTCCCTTGAAATCCATATCATATAAATTCTTAAAAAAGATTTATGTCTCTCTGAATAAAAAGTATAATCCTTTGCCAGTCCATTTTTGTATCTCCAAGAGGCCACCAATGCCAAATTGTCCATCAAATCAAAAAAAGGATTTTGGTAATTTCCCTTGTTTAATTTTAATTTGTTTCTCAGATGTTCTGTCAATTTGTGGGGAAATAACTCCATTCCAGTCCCCCATTAAACACCAACATTGGTATGAAAAAGATGACAATTCATTCAAAAGTTACGGAAAAAAATTACTTTTATCTTCAGTTGGTACATAAACTCCCACAATAATAGATTTAAGTCCATAAAGTTCCACTTCAACTGCTACATATCTACCATGCTCATCAGCTAATAATAAATGTGGTTTCAAATGTGGTTTAACATATAATACAAGGCCATTAATTTTCTTCAAACCTCCTGAAATAAATTCTTGTCCCAAATTTTTATTTATCAAATATTTTATATCTTTTTCCCTTATATGAGTTTCTTGTAGGCATATCACATCATGTTTCAATATTTTTCAAATAATGAAACATTTTTCTTCTTTTTTGAGAGTCGTTTGCCCAATTTATATTCCATTTGACAAAGTTCAAGGCGATTTTTATGGAAACAACCCACCAAAGTCTTTGGATGTAGCACCCATCTCTTCATCTTGTATTGTGGAATCCATTTGTTTAGTTCCAATTGCAGCCTTTTCAGTTGCATCCTGCTCCAGCTTAGTTCCATGCCTGACAAGGAAATCTTTGGCTTTAGGGATTGAAGTTAGTCTAAACCTTTGTTGTTGGTAAGTAAAACTTACCCCTTCCAATTTCTCCCAATGAAAAAGAATCCCATTCTTTTTCAGAACATCAGTAAAAAACGTATATTCCTTTCTCTCCCTTAAAATTCTCACAGGAATTTCTTTCAGTACAATTATATCCACTTTGTCAATATTAAGTTTAGAGTCAAAGTGGCCTTGTAGGACCAATTCTCTTGTTTTTCTCTTCACAAACTGAACCAGAACATCCCTTGGCTTGTTATTTATAGTTGCGTACCTCGAGTTAATGCGAAAGACTTTTTATTTCTTCCATCATTTTGTCATCCTCCCATTCAATTAAAGCTGCCAGAGCTTGTGAAATCTTATCTTTAAGACTCTCCTCCTTGGCTTCAGGAATCCCCCTGAGCCTTAAGCAAAATTCTTTATCCCTTAATTCAAGCAGTGCAATTTTGTCAAGCTCTCCCTTTCACTTTCCAATACATCAACTCTGCTAGTTACTTGTTTCCTTCTGTTTTCTCTAAATTCTGCTCCAATCTTTTCTCGAAATCAGTAAATCTTGTATCCATCTTTTTCTCAAGAACCTCAAAAGATTGGGCAAATAGACTGTGTACATTTAGCCGTGAACTCCTCAGACATGCTCTTTAGTCCATCATATTTGCCAGAGGCTTGTCTTTGTACTCTTCTAGTGGCCAAGATTTCTATTTCCCTATATCTATATCTATATCTATATCTATATCTATATCTATATCTATATCTATATCTATATCTATATCTATATCTATATCTATATCTATATCTATGTGTGTGTGTGTGTATATACACACATACATACACATACACATACACACATACATATGTACAGTATATACTGTAGTTTTAAAACTTCAATGCTTTAAAATTTAATACTTTGGCTCCCTCTAGTGACCAACAATAATATTTATAGTGGAAGATGTCTCCAGTAATAAAAAGTAATTGAAGGGGGGGAGAAAGTTTCCAATTACAGAGTATCTAGTTACAAAGCCACAAGTTGAAATCGAAAGTCTTTCTTTATCAGTATTTAAAGAAAGTAACCAATCCCAGCTTGAACAAACAACCACAGCAGATACTTTCCCACAGCGACTAAAAAAAGACCAGTCCCAAATCCAACAAAATCTTTTACTTAATTTTTTTTTAAAATAGAAAATACTCACATTTATTCCCTTAAAAAAGAATGTTACTAAAGCGGTTCAACTTTCAGCTTCCTTGCTCAAACTTTAATCCTTTAAAGCCGTTAAAATGTACCAAAAAGAAATCCCAAAAATAATGAAAGTTCAACCAAGAGAGTCAGTATTTCTGTACTGGAGAAAGCCTCTTTAAATTCAATACTTCAAAAGCAAAAAGGTGATTTTAGAAGTGGGGCGGTCTGAGTTAATGTCCGTTTTTCGGCTTCAATGTGCTTGGAAGAGATGGCAGTCCCACCTCTCACCTGATCACTAACCATTCTGTTGCTGGAACACCGTTTTGCGATCCTCCAGCAAGGAGCAGCTGTCCAGAGGGCACAGAGAATATTTCCTTGAATTCTCCTTCCTCCGGAGAATATTTTGGGGCTCTAAGGACCTGCCTGAGCCACCTAACAAATGCCGTGTTGTCAGTCCTAACCCTGGAGTTCAGTAGGACCGGTAACTCTGCCGTTTTCCTCCACCGGAAGTCTTGAAAATGATAGCCTTTGTCTTAGGTGTATACTTTACTCTTCTCTAAACAAGAGTATCCTTTGTTGTCAGTCAGCTTTTGAACATATCTCCTGATCAACAGTGGAAGAGTCTACCTGCTATTCATTCAGTCCTGGCAATTTAAACCATGCAGAATTCTGCTTTTTGAAGTTCCTGTGGCTCAGGACTCCTTTGGTGGGAAGCCAATGGCTCACCAAGAATTAATGAATAGAAAATGTATTTTCAGCAAGCAAAAATTGAATAAGAATTTCTATTTTATATCTTCATGCTGCCTCAGAGTATTTTAGAAATTTGTATTCTCTTAGGCCTTAATCATGTTTAGTGTAGGCCTACTCAAATAAATGGGAAAAGTTTATTATGTTGACTAACCTGTTCCGTTCCTTATTCCATTGTCTGTCTGGATCAGTCCTGCTGGTTTATACATAAAGATAAGTCATAAGTTAAGTTTGGAGGAGGGGGGTTTTCTGGAGGGGGGAGGAATCAAGACAATTTGGGTGTTAGGCTATAATAGTTGGAACCAGGACAAAATTAAATTACAGTTAACATGATTGCTTCCCGTGTACTCAATAAGCCTCACATTACTGGTAATGTTTTAAAGTCTTCCTGGGTTTCATGTAGCTCTGGAGCCGCAGGTGCACACTGAGCAAAACAGATAATCCAAGCCATAATGGTTTGTTCATATATATTTTATTTAGCTATCATTATGCATGAACACAGCCTACGTTTCATTCATTTATCCTAACCTCGTTTCCTGACATTCAGGGAGGAAAACAAATAAATTCCCTTACAAATGGAAGGTTTGTTTCTGATTTTTCATAATACTTATTTTTTAAAAAAGGATAATATTGTTAAAATGTCCCTTGGCTTCAGTTTTATGAGATTTTATTTTATTATTTTATTTTATTTTTTTAAAACATTTATATAGCCACCCATCTTGACCCAAACTCTAGGCAGCTCACAACCCCAAAATAAAAACAATATCTATCTACAATGAAATAAAAACATTAAAACAGAAAGACCTGGCACCACAGATTTAACTTTCCCATGAAGCCCACAATAATTTCATCTCACCAATCTCAGCATATGGGAGAAAGCCAGGTCTTAAGTGCTTTTTCGAAGGTTAAAAGGGTGGGGACCTGCTGGACTTCATGGGGAACACTGAGCGCCCTGGCACATTTTGGACCAGTTGCAACTTCTGGATGGCCTTCAAGGGTAGCCCCATGTAGAGCATGTTGCAGTAATCCAAGCAGGAAGTAACCGAGGCATGACCAAGGCATGAGTGATTGTGAGCAAGGACTACCGGTCCAGGAAAGGGCACAATTGGTGCACAAGACAAATCTGTGCAAAGCCCCTCCCCAGCCATGGCTGTTACCTGCTCCTTGAGCAGGAGCCATGAACCTAGGGGGACCCCCAAATTGTTTACCAGCTCCAGTCCAGGGAAGTGCAACCCCATCCAGAGTCAAAGATGACATATCACCAAGGTCTAGGGGGCCAAAAACCCAAAGCCACTCCAACTTGCCAGGGTTGAGTCAAAGCTAGTTTCTCCCCATCCAGCCCTTACAGCTTCCAGATACTTGGCCAGCACCGCAACAACATCACCTGACTAGGGGTGGAGATGTATAGCTGGGTATCATCAGCATACTGATGATACCATACTCTGTGCCATCTGATGACCTGACCCAGCTTTCATATATATGTTAAAAAGGAGAAATAAAAGACCCAATCCCTGGTGAACCCCACAGTGCAGGGCCCCAGGGCTTAACCTCTCTTCCCCCACCAACACGGACAGGAATTGGCTGTGGAGGAAGGAAGAGAACCACTGCAAAACAGTGCCTCCCACTCCCAGAAGGATACCATGGTCAATGGTATCAAAAGCTGCTGAGAGATCCAGGAGGGCCAGGATGGTTGCACCACCCCATCCTGAGCTCTCCAAAGGTCATCTGTAAGTGCAACCAATGTTGTTTCAGTACTGTACCCCAGCTTGAACCCACACTGATAAGGATCCAGACAATCCGCTTTATCCAGGGCCCTTTGTAGCTGAAACCTACCACCCTCTCAACAACCTTCCCTTAAAAGGGAAGGTTGAAGACTGGATAAAAGTTGTCTAACACTATTGGATCTTAAGGATGGCCTCTTGAAAAGGGGGTGCACCACTGCCTCTTTCAAGGCTCCCAGTACCACCCCTTTCTACAAAGAGGCATTAACAACCACTTGGATCCAACCACATGCCTCCTTCCAGGAGGCCTTGACCAACCAGGAGGGGCATGGATCCAGAACACAGGTGGCCGAGCTTACAGCCACAAGGACCCTGTCCACTTCGTCAGGATCAATTGGCTCAAACTCCTCCCAGATAACAGGGCTCAGATGTGTTTCAGTCAATTCCAAAAGATCTGCCCAGCTGGAGTCTACCTCTGGGTGAAGTTAAGCTACTTTGTCTAGCAGATGCTGAGAATATTCCTCACAGCAGCTCTGCAAGAGTTCCCCCATCTTCTTCTTACCCATGAGGGACCTGGTCACCTGAAATAGCACTGCTGGGCAGCTGTCTGCAGATGCAGTCAAGATCCTGTGATGCTTTTCTTTTCTGCAGGTTCCAACTAACAATCATTGGTAACAGAGCAATCAGATTTTATGAAATTGCAAAATAACTCCTTTAAGTCTATTTCCACCCACCCACCTTCTTTTCACCACCGGAAACGGATTTTTTTTAAAAAAATGTTGAACCTCCAATCCTTACTCATCTAAGCAGGAATGGATAGAATATATCATCTCCTGATACATAGTTGTAATATCATGTCTTCTAATATTCCCAGATCAACGTTAACTCTGGCCAAAGGTGCTGTTATAGTCATATATCTTCATTGTCTCCAGTGATAGAACCAAATATATTTTATCTGCCTTTCTTACAGGTTTTTTATTTAGGGGAGGTGGAGTTAGTTGTAAGGAGTAGGAGAAGGAGAAGGAGAAGGAGAAGGAGAAGGAGAAGGAGAAGGAGAAGGAGAAGGAGAAGGAGAAGGAGGAGAAGGAGAAGGAGGATTTTTTCTTTTGTTTCATTTCAAGAAATCCTTGCCTCTTTGGATCTCATTGGGTCCACTAGTGGATCCCAGCTAATGTTCAGTGGTATTTTTCTCCATATAATATTTTGATGTATATGTGTGTATATTCATTCATATGGGTCCTAAGGAACATGACAACCTCTCTTCCATGGGAAACAAAGGGAAATAAAATATAAATATGTTAGCTTTTGCACTCTGCTCTATGGATACTTGGTACACCTTACCAAAACCATGTCTATATAAAACAATAGCAATGCCTATGATTCTTATCATGATAAAGTTCTATGCTCTTAAAATTATACTTAGTAGTATCCAGGATTCATTCATCATCCAACTTTCTCAAAAGACTGCACATCCATCATTCCTCTGTGAAACCTTCAGACCATGCACAAAATAGTAAAACTAATCCCAAATGGGAATGCTATTTTGAAGAGAGTTGATATCTGTCCTCTTATTCCTCCTAATTTCTGACCTCTATTAAAAAGACCTAGCACTTTTGTAGCTGTGTAGGAATTGCAACTGATTGTATAGCTTTTGCTGATTTTAAATTTCCCTAACTACCCCCCTCCCCACTACATTACTCTAGCTGCCAGGAGGAAACACAATCCTTTCTAATGCCTTCCTAGCAAAGAATTTTTTACACAGTAGTCAAAGCCAGTAAAAAAGGCTTTGACTAAAGTAAGATATTTGTTAAAATTCTCAATTTGATGGATTATAAAAGAAAGCATATTCATGCTTTGAGGGTTATTAGAACATCTGAGAACTCATGCTGGTATGACTTCTGTAGCAGTATTAATCATCACACTTCAGTAGAAAAGACACAGAATAAGATTAAAAGGCTCAATGGCAAAAGGGTCAGATCTTTCGCAATACCTACTTTAATTAAAGGTGAAGCGACTGCTGATTGAAATATACAAAAATGTTAACATGCTAGGTAGGAACTGGCAAAATGTTAAAAGTGGTAATAACTGTAAGACATTGGGCTTTTTCTCCCCCTCTGTGTTCAGAAAACCCTTTTATTACAGTAGCTGGAAAAGTAGAATGATTTGTTTATATTTTGAAAATTGGTGCCACTTTCCAAGCATTCAAATTATTTTAAAGATATATGTATATACCCTTCTGAAGCAGGTATTTTTTCATTATTCAGGAATTTATGAATACACAATACAGTATGTAAGGTATACATCATTCATTAGCCATCCATTTCTAGTTTACTCTAATGCAAATACTAAGGTTTAGCTAATCAGTTTCTCAGTTTTGTACCTATGTCCAAATCAGTTGAACTTCAGAAATCTGTGTCTTTGTGTTGTGTAAAGCTTCAAAGTACCAAAAGGTACTTCAGAGGGTGTGGGAGCTGGCTGCAACTCCCCTTAAACCACCATGCTTTTGCTCAGGATTGTACTGTAATATATATTACGGATTAATCTATATAACTTTTGTACAGACTTTGTCTAATATACATTTCTAAATGAATAAATTGTGTTGCAACACTCACAAAACAATAGCTACATTTAGGCTCCTGCATTGATTTGAACACTCAGCGTTAGGGTCAACGTTAGGGTCATTCAAATGCAAAGGGAGCAGATTTTTCCTTCATTCCGAGCAGTGACTCAATCCAAATTAGGAGCTCTGTGCATAGAGAAGAGGACATTTAATCCCTTTTATTTAGAAAGCCACATGACTCAGGAAAAAAAAATCATATATTCCAAACCTCAGTTGGCACCAATTCGCTAAAAAAGCCTACAGGAAGGAGAGTAGAGAAAGGAGATAAACTCTGCATGGTTCCTGTTGCCAAGAAAACAATTGGCATCATAATTTATCTGTCTGAAAATTCAGTCCTTCAGTCATGCTAAGTGAAGGTGATACATCTATTTAACAGGAAAAAGTGCAGGGTGGGGCACTGAGGAAAGAAAGAATAAATTGTCCTTTGTGTTATTATTGTTTTTTACTCCAAGAGGAACAATTGAATGGCAGCTTCTGTAGCTTGAATCATGTCAACTGGATTTCTATTTTCTCAGTGGAAACGTTTCGCTCCTTATCCAAGGAGCTTCTTCAGTCTGAGCAAAGTTAGTAAGGGATAATCCAAGGAAGCTCCTTGGATAAGGAGCGAAACTTTTCCACTGAGAAAATAGAAATCCAGTTGACATGATTCAAGCTACAGACAATTCCACCTGGATGACTGAGAACCTTCATAGACTGAATGGCAGCTTGTTTTTTAATTACTCAATGCCTGAGTTTGATGAAGAGAAACATTCCCCAGGAGTCCAAAATTGGAAGGTAGGCAGCAATCGCAAAACTGACAGGATATATCCATAATGGATGGTTAAATAAGCAGGAGCGGCTCCCTTATATATGACATATCACACAGCAAGGCAAACTGAGATAGTTAGAATATAGTTTCTAGGAAAATAATTATGAGACCAATCAAAGATAATAGATGAAATTACTTAAACAGATATTAGCAATAACCCTCAATCTTCAATGTTCAGTGTACACAAATATTTAGGTTAGTGGCTGAGAAACAAATGGAAGGGAAGGGGAAAAAGCATCACTACTTCTTTCTATAATGTTTTTTATTCTATATCCATTATTTCTTACCTCATGCTTTGTATCTTTAACTTTCTACAAATATGTTTAAAGCTTAAATGAAAAAAAGAAGTGAAAAAAAGAAGCAGTCCTACCTCACTTCAAAAACTCAGTTGTCCTTCTATTGTTGGCCCCTGTAGTTATTTTACAGAAATACACTTTTCAGAAACAAAATATCGCTACATCATACATTCAAAATTAAAATCAGACTTCAGTCCCAAATGTGATGATTTGAAAGTTAGCTTCATCAAAATCTTTAGGAGTTTCCTCAATGAAAATATTTTGGGATAAGGCATTAAACAAACTGTTATATTTGTTTCCCCCCTTCAGAAACTTAAAATGTGATAAAGGTTATCTCTCCCCAACCCCCCACCAAGACTTGCGGGGCTCCCACCCTTATGTCGTTCAGGAAAGTGTTGAAGACTGAATTGTTCTCCTAGGCCTGGGAGACAGGAGGCCTGTGGGGACCTCTTTTTGGTTTTGGTTCGGTTTGATTCCTTGTAGCTTGCTCTTCCAGTCCATTGTATTTTTCTTTACTAGGTTGGTTTTTCTTTTTTACTAGGTTGGTTTTTCTTTTCTTTTTACTAGGTTGGTTTTTCTCTTCCTTTTGCCTTCCACTTTCCCTAGCATCAGATACCCTGGAGAAGTTGCTGATGCTGGGGAAAGTGGAAGGCAAAAGGAAGAGGGGCCAACCAAGGGCAAGATGGATGGATGAAATTCTGGAGGTGACAGACTCAACCATGGGGGAGCTGGGGATGGTGGCGGCCAACAGGTAGCTCTAGCGTGGGCTGGTCCATGAAGTCACGAAGAGTCGGAAGCAACTGAACGAATAAACAACAACAAGGTTGGTTTTTAGTTGTAAGCCACCCAGAGTAATTTGGGAGTCAGGCAGCCTATAAATTAAATACATACATACATTCTGGGAACATGATAACTTTATTCACGCATTTTAGTGAATGTATGTGGATTTAATATGTATGTATGTGGGGGTAAATTACATGCACATATATATCTCATTTTGTGGAGGCTCAATTTCCAACTTTGCACATTTAGCCCAAAGGTCTGAAAGGGGGTTATAAATGCATTCAGCTGAACATGGTTAGAAGTTTCCCTATAATTAGGAAACTCATGTTGTCACAACTCACTATAACTAGGTTTTTAATCATATTCTGTTAAATGCTGTTTAAATCTCCCTCCAGATCTTTGTGCTGGGCATGCAAAGGCTAAAACTCATATGCTCTCACCCAAACGCATGATTACAAATAACAATTCTGTAATATGGTTTTCAGTGCAAGCCTGCAGATCATATAGAAATGAACAACCACTGATTTGACTTGATCTATGTAATCTACCTGCAAGGAGGATCTGTACTTTATTTGCTACCCTTTCATAGTACTCTTTTTTTTTATTCCTAGCTGAACTAAAACCAGATAGAAGATTTCTAATCAGATTGTTTCTTTTGTGTCAAAGCAGCCCAGTAGAAGCAATCTGGATTTCCCAAAGCCCTTTGATGTCTATTGAAGCATCTTTTATACTTCTACTCCTTAAAAGTACATACACTATACATAAATTATATCAATCTTCCATAACTAGATGTTCTCCAGTTCTGTTGAATTACAGTAATCATCATCTCGAGCTATTCTGAGTTAATCATTCTGGATGGAAATAAGGGAGCTGTTGTCTAAAACTTGAGGAGTTTTATTTGTAATACAAGAAGCAGGTACATAATTTGCTGGGCACACGAATATGCTACACAGTAGTGTAAAGGGTTTGTGTTATTCCCTTTGTTTGAGATGGGAGTAGTTACAATTCAGATCCAGTCACCTGGCATTTGGAGTATGTTACTAATACATGTGAAAAGGAAGGCTAAGACATGGACCCAACAATCAGCATTTCCCTTCAATAACTCTAGTGGTATTAAATTGCAGCTGGAGGTTTGCCCACTTTTCGTTAATTTAAGAATCTTTGAGTGGGACACGGAGGCCAGGGAGGGATACTACTCTATGTGAAGTCTCATGTGGATATAGGCAAACAGAAAGAGAAGAGCTACTTAAGAGAAAAGGTCTTACATGAAATAGTCAGGTCCTAAACCATTTAAAGCTTCAAATGCTAACACCAGCACACCCCTAACTAGAGTCCCTGGAGGGTCGGGATTGGGGGGCAATGGGAGTTCCGGAGGGTTTAGGGCAGGTTATTCTATTCAGGTGGTGACGGGTCAGGGGTGTTATGATGGGAGTCAGACAGCGGGCCATTGCTGGGTAAGATGTCCCCGGTGTTTGGTAACAGTCATGTGTTCTGGCCCTCTGCACTCAGACCCGGGCCCTGGACAACAGACCCATCGAGGCCCTGGCTTTCAGCTGCTGCTTTTGAATGCAACAAGGCCCCTCTTATACGTGATTTGATCATCGAGGACGGGGCAGACCTGGCATGTATTACCTATTTGATCATTGAGGAGGGGGCAGACCTGGCATGTATTACTGGCTGGGTCCTGAAGGAGGGGTGCCCCTTTCGGAAACATGCCCGGCCGGGTTTACGGTATGGCACCAGCCGAGACCCCAGGGCAGGGGAGGAGGGGTGGCTGTTGTCATCCGGGAGTCTCTGGTGGCCTTCAGGGGCACTGCTCCACAGGTGGCCAGTTGTGAGACCCTGTTCTTCAATTTGGGTTCCTGAGAACAGTTGGGAGTGTTGCTACTGTACCAGCCTCCCTGCAGCATAGCAACCTCCCAGCCTGAGCTGCTGGAGGCTGTCTCGGGGTTGGCGGTGGAGTTCCCCAGACTTATGGTTCTGGGGGACTTCAACCTGCTATCCCTGGGGCGTGCCTCAGAAGTGGCTCAGGAGTTCATGGCCACCATGGCAGCCATGGGCATGTCCCAGATTATTCAGGACCCAACTCGAGACAGTGGCCTCACACCGGACTTGGGTTTCTTGTCAGAGCAGTGGCAGTGTGATCTGAGGGGAGAGTTAGATCTATCCCCTTTGTCATGGTCAGAACATGCCCTGGTGACCTGGAGATTCTCCTATGCCACCCACCTCTGCAGGGAGGCAGGACCCATTCAACTGGTCTGCCCCCAGAGCTGGGGGTTATACACGGGGATCTGCTGCACAGTCCAGCAGAGGCCCTGGCTACTGCCTGGAATAGGGAAGAGGGTTAAGAGATGTCTAGAGCACTGCTGGAGGCAGACAAAGACCGAATCCGACCGAAAACAAGCTAGAGCCACTATTAAGGCCTACCTTGTGGCAGTAAGAGCAGCGAAACATCAGTATTTCTCCGCTCTTATTGCATCTGCAGAATGCCACCCGACGGCCCTGTTTAAAATCACACGCACCCTTTTGGGGAAGGTGGGCCCAGTGACCCACCTACAGGGCCATGTGGAAGAGTTGGCCTTGGAGCAGGATCGTGCCTGCACCTCTTGTCCAATCAAACCCAACACTCTCCATGGTTTACAGAGGGACTGAGGGTTCTGAAGAGGATTAAGAGACATCTAGAGTGCCACTGGAGGAAAACAAGGACCGAACCCAACCAAACACGAGCTAGAGCCACTATTTAGGCCTACCTTGTGGCAGTAAGACCAGCAAAATGGCATTATTTCTCCACTTTTATTGCATCAGCAGAATGACGCCCAACGGCCCTGTTTAAGATCACCCAATCTCTTTTGGGGAAGGTGGATTTAGAAACCCACCTACAGGGCTGGGCTGAAGAGTTTTCTGGGCATCTGGAGGATAAAATTGCTCGGAATTTATTCATTTCATTGAATAAAATTCATTCCAAGTTGGATGACAAGCATGTAGCAGTGTCTGGGGAGATGCCTGGGGAGTGTTCTTACCCAGTTATCTGGGAACAGTTTGATCCCGTTGGGCCCAAGGAAGTGGACAGGGTTCTTGGTTCTGTAAACACCACCACTTGCCAATTAGATCCCTGTCCCTCCTGGCTGGTGAAGGCAGCTCTGGAGGTGACGTGTGGGTGGGTCCAGGCAATGGTGAATTCATCCTTAGGGGAGGGAGTGTTTCTGGTGGCCTTTAAAGAGGTGCTGGTGTGCCCCCTCCTCAAGAAACCATCACTGGTTCCCACCATTCTGGACAATTTCCGTCCAGTCTACCACCTCCCCTCTTTAAAGAAGTTGGTTGAGAAAGTGGTGGTGTTGCAGCTCCAAAGGATCCTGGATGGAATGGATTATCTGGACCCTTTTCAGTTGGGTTTCAGGCCCGGATATGGGATGGAAGCAGCTTTGGTTGTACTTATGGATGATCTCTGGCGAGAGCGGGATGGAGGCAGTGCATCCATCCTGGCTCTTCTTGACCTCTCTGCGGCTTTCAATACCATCAACCATGGTATCCCTTTGGGGTGACTCAGGGATTTTGGAGTAGGGGGTGTGGTTTTGTGCTGGTTAAACCTTCCACCAGGTCCAGTCCCAATCAGTGGTGATTGGGAGCGAGAGATCCAGCCTGCTGCCCCTCCTTTGTGGGGTGCCACAGAGTCCAGTACTCTCTCCGCTCCTTTTTAATATATACATGAAACCACTGGGTGAGATCATCTGTCGCCATGGGGTGAGATATCATCCATATGCTGATGATACTCAATTATACATCTCCATCCCAGGCAACGTAAGTGATGCTGTGACCACCCTTTCTCAGTGCCTGGAGGCTGTAGGGGTCTGGATGGGGAACAACAGGCTTCAACTGAACCCTGGTAAGACAGAGTGGCTGTGGGTTGAGGGCTCCCAGGTATCCAGGAATTTACCATATTTGGCTCTGGATGGGGATGCACTGCCCCAGACAGACCCGGTGTGGAACCTGGGGATTCTCCTGGACTCATGACTCCTGCTCAAAGAGCAAGTGGGAGCCGTGGCCAGGGGAGCCTTTGCACAAGTTCGTGTTGTGTGCCTGCTTCACCCCTTCCTGGATCTGGAATCCCTCCAAATGGTCACTCATGCCCTTGTCATCTCCTGCATAGACTACTGCAATGCGCTCTACATGGCATTATTGAAGAGTATCTGGAAGTTACAGCTGGCACAAAATGTGACCACACAAGCAGTCTTAGGAGCCCCAAGGAGGGCACACATAACATTGCTGCGCGAGCTGCATTGGGTGCCGGTTTGCTTCTGGGTCCAATTCAAGGTGTTGGTTATCACCTTTAAAGCCCTACATGGCATGGGTCCAGGTTACAGTGAGGGACCACCTCACCCATGTTACATCGACCCATCCCACCTATTCAGGCAGAGAGGGCATGTTACGGATCCTGTCCATGAGGGATTGCTGATTGGCAGGGTCCAGGAAGAGGGCCTTCTCTGCCGTAGCACCCGCCCTTTGGAATAAGCTACCCCCAGAGGTAAGACAGGCTGCCACTCTCCCAGCCTTCCAGAAAGGGGGTTAAGACATGGTTATGCCACCTTGCTTGGGATGGGAGTGGGGATAGCCATTCATGGGGGTGGTTGGCACCTTGATGGTGCCAAGAATAAGATCTTAACTTGCCATCTTGAATTTTATATTTTATATTTTATATTTTGTATTTTTATATTTGCATTTATATTTATATGTATTTATATTTGTATTTATATTGTATTATTTTTTAGCGATTTGTTATTTTTATCATCTGTAAGCTGCCCAGAGTCGTATGCGAGATGGGCGGTGGAGAAATATGTCAAATAAATAAATTGTGCCCAACAGGCAACAAAAGAGATACAAGGATCATATGTACCTTTAACCAGTCAGCCACTTGGCCACTCACATTTTGTAACAATTATACTTTAGGGACATTGTTCAAGAGTAGCCCCACAGAAAGTGCAGTGCAATAGTCAGGATGGGTAGTAATCAATGTATGAATAACCATTGCTAGGCTTTACTGACTCAGGAAGGGTCAGTAGCCATAATTGTTTCAAACACGCTCCTTGCCATAGATGCCACTTACAGATTGAATGATAGCCAGGGGTTAGGGAGCATTGCCAAACAGCATGCCTGCAACATACCTGAAAAAGCCTTCACTCAAATCTAAGTCCAGCTTTTTCCTTACCAGGAATACTTCAACTGTGGATTTGTTTTATTTACTCTATGTTGAAAGGTATTAATTGTTTCCTCGGTGTTAGATGTAAGGAACAGTAGAGCTTGGTGTCATCTGCTGATTGTATCATTTCCAGATTGATCAGAAATCACAGCCTGAATTTGCTGTTAGATGGATGATGATGACATGGCATTGATAATCAAATATTCTGTATAACTTGCACTAAGCTTGATATTTTTCTGCTTCCACTCTGATAAAATACTGCTATGCTATTTTCTCCTTGTTTTGAGTTCTAGTTGATGAGAAGCAACAGCTCTGCAAAACAAACCTAATTAGTGACCCTGATTGTGTAGGCTTATATGGATTTTTTTTACAAACTTATTACTCACTAATCAATGAGCCACATAAAATAGTGAGGCAGTCTATTTTATGTAACTGAACCATTTTTGCTTTTTAAAAAATCATTTTCCATTTCAGTGTTATAGCCTGTTCTTTTACACTCTTCCTAAATTTCACAAGGTGAGAATATAGTTGCAAAGAGGAAGGGGGGAAAATGGCCTGCTTTTCTCCCTATCACTATTCTTCAACCCTACATGACTGATAAATAGCATATCTAATTATTTCAGATTTTGCAGGTTATTTCACACTCCCTGGACAGTCATTGGGATCACGTGTAATAGAGGATTGATCTCTCAAGAGGCAACTATATTCAATTTTTTGCTCTAAGAAAGAAATATACATCTCTTAAAGCTTATTAGAAAAATCAAGGATTTTATCAGTACTCCATTTAGCAGTGTTTCCAAAATCAAGTGAAGCATTTTGCTACTGTAATATAACCTTCTTAATTACATAGCTACTGGTTTTCTGGATAAGTCCAAAAACCAGGCATTATTTAAATATTTTGAAAAGCATTCTTAATAGGATTCCTTTATCTAAATTAAATTAAATTAAACTGAGGACAAGGACAAGTGTTATTTTCATTCTAAATGTGTATGTGTAAGAATGCATAAAATAGACCTTTGCAGTGAACATTTAAGAATAAACTGAAATCTCCTTTTCTGTCATGGCAGGTTACTTCGGATAAAGTAATGCAAGTTCCAACTTTGTGAACAAGGCCTGTTTCATGTTTGTAGAGATATTCAGCATGAAGTGCCTGGTTACTCCATCCAAAAGCTAGTAGGCTGTCACCATGTTAGCCAGCAGAACCTTTTCATTTCCTATTAATTTCTTCTCCGTAAAGGCAGTGGAACAAAAGGAAATCAGTGGAAGTTTTGAATAGTCCCAGTCTTTTACTTCTTCATAATAAAGTAATTTGAAACAGAGATGTACACACACACAAATACACACACAAAACCCAACTGATGACACAGTATAGCATGAATTTTTACAAGTAAATTATTATTATTATTTTCCCAATGCACCAGTACACAATAGCTGGTCAGCCAGACAAGGAAAATATTTGGTCACTGAAAAGGTAAACAAGACCTTATTTGTGTGATTAGGTGACTTTTTAAATTATAATTTGCATATGTGCCCTCCAAGGAGCAAAGCCTAAAGGTGCTTTCAAACAGCTGCTGTAAGCAGAATCTCTTTTTGTGGATTGAACATTGACAATGATGGTTAATCATCAGTGATGAGGTTAATTCCTTTCCACACCAGTACTGTTTGAAATGTTTGACTTCCCCAACCAAACTCAGGACTGACTTCCTTCCTTCCTTCCTTCCTTCCTTCCTTCCTTCCTTCCTTCCTTCCTTCCTTCCTTCCTTCCTTCCTTCCTCTTTCTTTCTTTCTTTCTTTCTTTCTTTCTTTCTTTCTTTCTTTCTTTCTTTCTTTCTTTCTTTCTTTCTTTCTTTCTTTCTTTCTTTCTCTGCAGCTGAGAGTGAGCATGATGTAAAAGTTATTAAGTGTTAAGTGCCATCAAACTCCGGCTGTGAAAGCCTTCGACAATACATTATTAAGTGTTCACTACCATCTTTCATGATGTGTAACATAACCACATAGCTGCCATATTGTGAGTCTACACAAGACAATTTTACTGGTAAATGTAGGTTATAATATGTGAGTACTGTGTCTGATATCATCACTTTGTCTGATTCTGTGAAAGCTTGTTCACACAGTTTTGTCCACTGCAGTTTACTCTCACTTACAGTAAAATGTTCAAGAGGTGACTACAGTGACTAAATTTAGCATAAATTTGCTATAATAATTAATGGACTCTAAAAAATTTTTCATAGTGTGACACATCTTCTGGCCTTGGGGCATTCATGACAGCTTACATTTTATCTGCACATTTATGTAGACTTTGTGAGTCAGTGGTATAACCATAATATATAATGCCAGATTTTTTAAAAATCACATTTGTTGAATTGTGGTCAAGGACCATAGTTCATCAATCTCTGCTAGATTGCTTTGAGATTTCGCAGATGCACTTAACATTTCCTCCAGTGACATGGATGCCATCTAAAGAGCACTTTGTGCCTGTAGTATTTGGTCCATTGCTCTCTGCCAAAGCTCTGATATTGATGCTATTCAGTGTAACCCTCTGTGTGTATTTATGGTGAGAAACAGCTGGGAATCTTCTTTCATTTTCATCTGTAAATAAGCCTTTGCTAGGTCTGCTGAAATGTTGTTCTCCAGCAAGGTGAGCAAAAGTGTCTTCAGATTCTAGGCAAGGAGCATTGGTAAGTCTGTAATAGTGGATTAATGATCCTTTAAAATCAGTACATATCCTGATAGTCTCATTCTTTTCAGCTACAGGAAACAAGTGTAGCCCAATCAACTTTTCAAATAATTCTGTCAGTTTCCGTACAATCCAGTGCATCTACCCTTTTATGTAGGGCAATGGAATTGTATAGGCTTTGTGACACCTGGGTGTGGCATATTTCAGTAACTCTATTCATTCTTTGATGTGCTTGAGTGTGTTGATTCCATCTTTAAACTTAGGTGCCCACCTCTTTTTCACATGTAAGTCTAGCATACTTTGCTGGTTGTGAAATAAAGTATATTATACAATAGTTTGCACCCTCTATTAAGTCTTTTTTTTTTTTGGTATTGGAATGTAGATTGACCTTTTCCAGTCTGTTGGCCACTGTGTTGTTCTACAGATTTGCTGGCATAGCTTGGTTAGAACTTTGACCAATTCTTCTTCTGTTGCTTGCCAAATTCCTATGGTTATTCCATCAATTCCTGTAGCCTTCCAACTTGGTGATGACAGGAGTGCTGATCTAACTTCATCTTCTAGTACTAGAGGTTCTTGTAAGTAGGGAATATCTTCTAAGACATCTTGGGTATTGACATCTCTACTGTGCAGAATTTCAGTATACTCCTTCCATCATTGATCTCCTTTGAATCAATTACTATTTGTCCATTAGTCCTTTAGTATACCAATTCAAGGTGGAACCTCCTTCTGAGTTCGGAGATCTTTTGCAAAAATTGCTTTGGTTTACCATGTGTGTTTCCATCTTTGATGTCTTTACAGATGTCAATCTAATACAGCTTCTTGTTTCTTCAACAGCTTTCTGAAATTCTTTATTAAATTCAATTTTCAGATCTTCCTCTTTCTTGGGTTTGGATTCTCTTCTCCTCTTGGCAATTTCTACCATTTGTTCTGACATCCATTTTGCTTTCTTCTACTTCTTGGTCTTTGCAGTGTCTTTTCACATTCATCCTTACAACTTCTTTGATTTTATTCCACAGTTCCTCTGGTTTCCTAGCAATGAAGTTCAGGACTTTAAAGCAATTCCTGTTGTTCTTGAAAATGGCAGGTAGATAGTAAAAGTCATATTGTGGAAACTGACTGGCATTTACTTTAGCTTAACTTGGAACTTGCACATGAGTAGTTTATCATATGTTCCAGAATCAGCCCCTAGTCACATCTTTGCTGTTATTACTGAGCTCCTCCACTTCCTTCTATCAATAATATAGTCAGTACATGTAAAGTCCATGTATGTAGGTGTCATTTTTGTTGTTTGAACACTGTGTTAGCAATAAAGAAATAATTTGATTGGCAAAAACTGATAAGTTGTTCTCCTGCTTTATTTCAGTTTCCTAAGCCATACAGTCCAACTACATTTTGCTCCTTGATATTTCTAATGTTAGCGTTCCAATCTCCAACCACAACAGCACATCTTGCTTGCATGTTCTGATGATTTCAGACTGCACTTGATCATGAAACTTATTAATCTCCTCTTCTTCTGCATCAGTGGTTAGAGCATAAACTTGGATAATCGTCATATTAAAGGGTTGTACACAAAGTCTAATTGATATTATTTGGTCATTGAGTGCATTGTAGCCAAATACTATTCTTGGTATGTCGTTCCTAACTATGAAAGCAATACCATTCCTTCTTTGTTTTTTCATGTCCTGAATACTAAACAGTGTGATCTTCTGATTGGAAATGTCCAATATTAGTCCATCTCAATTTGCTGATGCCTAAGATGTCAATTTGTAGTTGATTCATTTCATCTTTTGCTGTGTTGAGCTTTCCTGTGTGCATGCTTCTTACATTCTGTATTCCCACTGTAATTCTGTCTTTGGAGCTTCATATTTTCTTTTCCTGTATGGCAACATCAGCAACTAGATGTCGTGATGGCTTTAATTTAGTCATGTTCTAAACACCATTAGTACTTTGAGGGATCCTCAGCTCTTCCACAGTAGCTTGTTGAGTGCCATCTGACCTCAGGAGCCCATCATCCAGCACTATATTGTCAATTGTTTTATATTTTATATCCATGTTGTTTTCTTGGTAAAGTATAGGAGTAGTTTACCATTGCCTTCTCCCATGCAGTATGAAATGATGCCCTTGCATTGTCACTAAAGTGAGTTTCTGCTCCAGCATCTTCCTATATCACTGCTACCCACTATATGTACCTGCTTGCTTTAGCATTGCAGCTGGGTGACCCTGCTGGGATTACTCTTGGCATACACTCCTGGTGTTCTTTGCCAATCCACCCCATAAATACCCTTTGACATGATGTGGCAGCACAGCAGAACTTGGAGGGGGGTGTCATACAAGAATAGTGCTTGCTTGTTAATGGTTTGAATTCTTTGCAGTTCTGGAATGACACAGCCATAGTGATGTGTACTACTGAATACTCATGAATTCCCTTTGAGTATATTTACTAGAGAATAAACTGATTGCTGCTGAGAAAGTAGAATGCAGAAACTCAACTTTGCCCCAATGGAGTTGGGCAAGGTGGGCGAGTAGAATTCTGTGATGATAGAAAGGTTGGATTTTACATATTGATGGTGAATTAATCAAATGTTCACTTCAGGCCACTACTATATAAGAATGGATTTCTAGGATGTGATTAATGATAGTGTCTGCCTGGCAGGCTTTTTTCACTCATGGGCATCAATAGCAGCCTTTCAGATTCACACAATCATGAAAAATAAATGGAAAAATTCTTTGTTGTAGAAAGTACAAAGAGCTAATTGGAAAGTGAAGAAATTGTTTCTGCAATTGTACTTTTGCTCTGCTGGGTGTCCCCAGATCCAAAGACTTAGCAACATTGTTGTGAATCTCCTTGCAAAGTGTCAGTCTATTTTGGGAAAATGTGGCTAAGTTTTTCACAAGGGGTTGGGGGATGGCGGGATACTGAGATATATTCCAGAGGACATATGGACATATATGTAACACATATATGTTGTATTAGTTCATACCACATATTCTCTGAGCTCAATTTTCAATCTTGTATCATTTAAGAAAATAATAGTAGCTATACAGTAATAACCTAGTACAGGTGTGTTCAACTCGCAGCCCATGGGCCGCATACAGCCCTGAACAGCTAGTAATGCAGCCCCCCAAAATAGTAAACTTTTAACATTATTTTGCAATTTTTTTCGTGACTCAATTGCGCAGTGCTCGATCACGGACTACGTAGGTAGAAACAACATAACACTGTGTAGGAGAGGGGGCAGTGCAGTGCTAATGCCACTGCCACCCGCTACACACGTCAGCTTGTGCCAACTTGGTGTTATATATAATATTTCAACCTATCTACATGTGTTCTATGATGACAGGCGTTTATTGTTGTTATTATTAAGTAGACATGTAAGTTTTCTTATTTGATTATTAAACTTTGCTTTGTTTATTTGCCTACCTAACAATTTACAATGGGCTTGTTGCATTATTTCATAAAAAAATATATTCCTAAATAAATTTATTCCAGCATGGCTTCAATGTTGTTTCAACAGAAAACAAAACCCAAAAAAGAAAAGAAAAAAAGAAAAATCGCGGATGAAGGAAGAGTATTCAATGAAAAATGGACAGATGAGTACTTTTTTGTTGAGACAAATACTAAGGCAGTATGCTTAATTTGTAGGAAAAATGTCAGTTTTCAAAGACTACAATTTGAAAAGGCATTATACGGAAAAACATGCTACCAAATTCGAAGCGTATCAAGGAATTTGTTTTAAAGACAAATTAGCGGAACTAAAAAGTGTCGTCTCAACCTTTTTTTAAAAAAAAATTCACAACTCAAAAGGACTCTATTATAAAAGCTAGTTATTTGGTAGCAAATCTGATTGCAAAAACATCAAAACCATTTACCGATGGTGAGTTTATTAAGCAATGTATGGAAAGCATGGCAGATATCATTTGTCCTGATAAAAAAAGCGATTTTTCTAAAATCAGTTTGTCTCACCAGACTATAGCCAGGCGAATTGAAGAAATAAGAAAATCTATTGAAAGAGGTTTGAAGAGTAAAGCTGCTAATTTCAAATTTTATGCTTTGGCGATGGATGAAAGTATTGATGCTACAGATACAGCTCAACTTGCCATTTTTATTAGAGGTATTGATAATGAATATAATGTCACTGAAGAAATGGCTTCTTTGGTACCATTAAAAGACACAACTAAATCTCTTGATTTGTACGAAGCAGTAAAAATGACATTAAAGTGATTTTCTTTAACCATTGTCAACATATCTGGTATATCTACTGATGGCACCCCAGCGATGGTTGGTAAAAGTGAGGGACTTACAAAATTGATAGAAGACAATGCAAGTGCCGCCAGCAACACATGTTTGATGAAGTATCACTGCATTCTACATCAAGAAAATATATGCGCGAAAACTATAAAAATGGATAATGTCATACAAATTGTCATCAAAGCAGTGAATTTCATAAGGGCCAAGGGATTGAATCATCGCCAATTCCAGGAGTTCCTTAAAAGTATGGATGCTGATTATGGGGACATCATTTACTTTTCTGAAGTAAGGTGGCTAAGTCGAGGTAAAATGCTGAAAAGATTTTATGATTTGCGAAATGAAATTAAGTCATTTATGGAATCAAAAAGAAAATTTGTGCCAGAACTTGAAGATGAAAAATGGCTCACAGATTTAGCATTTTTGGTGGATTTGACTGCTCATTTAAATGAGTTAAACATGCATCTTCAAGGTGAAAACCAACTTATCACTGCAATGTTTCAAACCATAATAGCATTTGAAATGAAACTTAAAGTATGGCAAGCTCAAGTTATGGAAAATAATTTTATACATTTTAATACGTTGGCTAAACACAGTCCTGTGAACAGTGAGAAATATGCAGCCTTGCTTTTCAGTTTGATACAGGAATTTGAGAACAGGTTTCAAGATTTCCGGAGAAATCATCAATATTTTGGTATATTTTCGACTCCATTTTCAGTCGACATACTGTAACTACATTACCTCTGAATTTTCAAATGGAATGCATAGAGTTAATCAGACATTCAACTCAAATAAAAAATTGATCATGTCTCTCTGCTGGACTTTTATAAGACCTATCTTCCCAGAGAAAAATATCCCTCGCTTCACAATCATGCCTTATTCATGACATTGCTTTTTGGCAGCACGTACATTTGTGAGCAACTATTTTCAAGGATGAAGCACACACAAAGAGTAAAATTAGAATTAACATTTCTGACGAGCACCTTGAGAACTCACTGAGAATTGCAACCACTTTCATCGAACCAGACATTGATGCATTAGTTTCACAAAAACAAGGTCAAATATCCCACTAGTTTTATGTTGCCCTCTTTTTAAAAAATTTATAATAAAAAATATTAAAAAATAAATGAAGTTTTATTACTTATATACATTAACTATATTATATATTTTATGTGTGGCCCAAGACAATTCCTCTTCACTCAATGTGGCCCAGGGAAACCAAAAGGTTGGACATCCATGACCTAGTACTATTAGTGCCAGTCTAATAATGGTAATAGTAATCATAATAGCAAACACCCACAATATTTCAATGAAACCAAAGCAAATCAAAGAAATTATAGCTGTTGCGAAAGTAGCTACATATAGTTTAACCAGGAAAAAAAGGTTCTAGCATTTATTCAACAGACTCTAATGCACTCTAATGTCTTCCTAGTTCTTATTGGACATGACATAATGAGACATGAATTGAAAAGATTAATGAGTGTGTACCACCATATCATAAATGGTAGTATCACTCTGATAAGGATAGTTCTTCTGATTTCCTAGAGATGATATCTGATCAGCTAAGCTTAAGCTACCTAAATCAAGAATTCAATATAGTTCTCAGCATCCATTATTTCATGCTTGTATGCATGATTGGTTCAGTTGGTCACACTTTCTCAATACCATGGAAATTTGGTCAAAAACAACCTCATCTTGGAGCCCCACAGCTTGTTTTGATCATTGCTATACTTCCTATGAAAATTTAAATCATATTTTATTTCTGTGGTAAATGCATTTTCACTTATTTACTGAGCTTCAGAATTCGGCTTGCCTGCAGTGAGTCTCATTGCTATCTGCAGAAAACTCTGAATGCAAATGAGACTTAGCCCATAAAATATGTTTACTATTAGAGACAATCCAAATAATCTACATCACCTGTTTTCAATTCTGGAAGCACAGATCAAAAGGCAAACATATTTAGCAGGTGATCAAAAATCTTTGTTTCAGAGCTGCATTTCCCCTTAATGCAGAGGAAATACTGTGCCATGTTGCATCAGATCAAATAAGGCAACAACAAAGAGATAAGAATGGCTGCTTTCCTTGCTCTCAGCATGACATTGAGAACAGAGGCGGTATAGCAGGCACAGGCAGAAAGGGACAGCAGCTGCTATTAGACATGAAGGATGAGCATTCAAGTCTCATCTCCAAGGCAAACCTGTTGATGTATCAAGTGCTTGTTGCATATAGCAGAGCATTATATCTCTTTGCTGCTCTTTAGTGGCTATATGGATTTTTGCAGCCCAGATCTGACAGCCCTAGCCAATATGCACCATTGTCTCACTCCAGAATCAGCTCTTATTGTAGCTTCTTGTTCATTGTAAGGATTCCTTAGAAGAAGAAATGGGTGTTCTGTTTATTCAGAGTCTTAATATGTTGCACTATTATTTGCTTGTTTGTTTGTTTGTTTGTTTGTAGCACTTGCATCCCATCTATCATCAACACAGTTCTAGGTGAAGGAGAAACAGTACATACAGTTCTTCATTTTGGTGAGAAATGTGAAATGGAGGCTGATAGAAAGAACAGACAGGATGGGAAAGATTCCTACCATATTTCCTTCAGTTAACTTAGGGTTATTTCAAATGTGAAGCTCATGCTGTCATCCAAGCCTTGCTACTATGGTATAAAACATATTAATACCACAATGACTATTACTTCTAATTACAATTCTACATTCATAAAGCTACGTTCTTTTCTTTTATTGGGTGAGGAATCTTGAGCTCTTTGATGACTAACCTTGCTAGTTAGTTGACCGTTTGTCTGCTTCTCCTTCCCCATTGTTTCTGAGTAGAGTTAAATAAATGTGTCCACAAAAAGTCAAGAGAACTTACTAGTGGTTTGTTTCCAAAACAGCCCCAGGATTGTTCTAAAAAAGGTAAAGGTTCCCCCCCCACACACACACAGTTGTGCAGTCGTGTCCGACTCTAGGGGCCGGTGCTCATCTCTGTTTGTTAGCCGAAGAGCCAGCGTTGTCCGAAGACGCTTTCACGGTCATGTGGCCACATGACGCGCATGGAACGCTGTTACCTACCCACCGAAGTGGCACCTATTTATCTACTTGCATTTGCATGCTTTTGAATTGCTAGGTTGGCAAGAGCTGGGGCTAGTGCGGGAGCTCACTCCGTCATGCGGAACTAGGGATTCGAAACTCCAAACTTGCGATCTTCCAATTGACAAGCCTGGCAACTTACCCGCTGAGCCACCATGCCCCACCAGGATTGTTCTACTTGCATACTAATCTATGAGCACAATTTAAGTCCTCTGGAAATATACTCTCTGGATGGGGGAAAGCAATGAAACTGAATGAATACCTGAATAATTGAGCTCTGTGGACAGAAGGACTGCCCTCTTGAAATTTAGGAGCATAATTAAATGCCAAAACATTTGAATCATGCCAAGAATGGGATGAATCTCTAAAGATAAACCAGACTTTCTACAGCACAGAGAAATATAGGAAAAGAACACTGAAATATTGGGCTGTATATTGGATAAAGTATACAGGGCATTGTCAGGACAATCAATAAGTTTTATTTAAATGAGGCATTCTGTTGAAGCAATAGAACACCTATCTGAAAGATGTCTCTTATAGTATTTCATATGCAAAGTTGAGAAATTTCACTCAACCCACAGTCCAGTGTTTCTCAACCTTGGCAACTTTAAGACGGGTGGACTTCAACTCCCACTATTCCCCAGCTGGCTGGGGAATTCTGGGAGTCGAAGTCCACCCATCTTAAAGTTGCCAAGGTTGAGAAACACTGCCATAGTCCATACCACAACCAGAGAAGGGCTTTTTTTCCTTTCCCTTTCTTTCTTGGTAAAGGTGATGGACTGTGGCTTATATAAAGGCAGTCATTGAAGGCTAGCTTAACATGGGGCAGTTACTTGGGCTCTGCTTCAAAGAGCAAAATGGTGCCTACTGGCACCGAATTGTACCCAAAATGCAAGCACAACCGAATAGTCCAGATCTTCATGACATCATTAATAGAGTTCCTCCTCCATCGAGTCCACCAGCCATTTCTGAGAATGAGATTCTTAGCCATTCATATGATTATTAGGATCTTATGTAGGGAGCAATAATCAGCTTCACTGTTGCCCCACTTCCATCCCCACTCTACTTCTGTACTATGTTGGGTATTTTTTATTTCATTGCAAAACTGCCTGTGCTGTAAAACAGGCTGACCTTACGCCTCTGAAAATAGAGGAGCATTTATACAGAATAGAACGCAGAGGGAGCGAGCACAAGCTTCTGCCTGATTACAATCAGTCCTCTCCAAAGTGGGTTTTTTTTTTTTATTTCTGTGGATTCTCCCTGTGTTCAGCTCCACAATACAATCAAAGCTGAATTTCAACTCCTTGTCTGGAATGCAACATTTCTTTGCATTATTCAGGTGTAATATTTCATTTCACACCTCTGCAACTACCTTTGCTAAAATCTTTAGCTATACGCATTATCTATTGGATCTTGTAATGTAATTACTCCCTAGAAAGACTACTCATGCTAACAATCAAAGCATTCACATGGCGCTTCCTCCCTGTTCCTCCATGGGTGGAAATGAGAGGAGGAAAGAAGAGATACGTATTAGAGCAATATAATGTTTGATTATAAGGAGGAGAGAACCTCTCCTGGTGGGGGAAGAAGAGACTCATTTTGATAACAGCTTACACAGGGAATTGGTTATAAAGCTGGGAGGAGACCTATAGCAGTAATTCCATCATTTTTTTTCCTATGCAGCTACATATTTAGAATTTCTGAACCCAAAACAGGTAAAGCAAGTCTGTTATTGCCCACTGGTGGAGAGTTGCAGGCATACCATCCAGTCAGTGTATATTTTGTCTGCTGATCTGCTTTGATCAGCCTGCAGAAATGTAAAAAAAAGGCTATAGTGATGAAATACCCAGGAACTAGGATAAGCTTATTTTATGACCATGACTGTAATAGTCATCAGCTATCAGAGCAGTTTTGGAAAGCCAAGCATTATATGCAAGCAACATAGTATTTCTATACCCTACCCCAAATATTGTTTCTATATTAAAAAGAAGAAAAGAAAATACAATATGAAAATAGAATAAAATAAAATAAAAACATTTCTTAGGGTAGAATAAATTTGTTTAATATATATGAATTCTGATACCAACTGCCTTGGTCTACTGGACTAAACCACATTTGGGAATTCTGTTATCCATGTATTTTGTATTTCTTGAAAATTCTGATGTAACTCATGCTGGGGGAAAATAATGAAAATTTCATTTAGAATTGTTGTTTGAACAATAATCAAATACCAAACCACTTAGCATAACACAGTGAAAATTGCATTCAAATGGAATTTTTCCCAAATTAGAAGAGATGTGGATCTGTATGAAAACAGGATCATATAGACTTGTGAATATGCATAGAAGCTATATGGGGGGCGGGGGAGTTGCAGAAAACAAGATACAGGCATAATGGGATGTTTAAGTCATTAGAGTCTATTGGCATTTTTACACCACCGGTGTTTCTACCTTGGTCCCTCACAAAACACGCTAAAACCACTTTGTGATCTTTATTTCTCAAAATGCAAAAAACACCACAATCACACTTTTTTCTCCCCAGTAATCAATGGGAAAGTGTTAGCACCTCTTTTTTCAATATTTGTGTTCATCCAATCAGCATCCTCCCCTGAGCTACCGCTAGTAGTAAAATAACAAAAGGGAAATAAAATGAATTGCTAGCACCTTTTTCAATATGTGTGTTTTTTTGTCTCACAGTTTGCAAGACCTAACAAAACAAATGGGGAAGGCCTGCTACATGAGAATTTATATAAAGGACAATTATTTAAAAAATGTAACAAAAGCATTAGAATGTTCATATGCTTCCCAGCCACTCTGTCACCATTCTTCCGTTGCATTTAAAAGCCCCTGTTAAATGTGAAGGTGAAAAGTGCATACGGGCATTTTTCACAATAGATTTAATCATGATACACGTTGCCAAAGTAACTGGTTGGGGAAGTGGAAGAGATAAGTTCCAAATGATGCATACACAAGAGACAAGCTCCAGGAACAAGAAGTTAAAAAAGAATAGTGTTTGGCTTTAGCCCAAGGCTGGGAAGTTGAGTATAAGGAATCCTGACCACCATGAGGCTAGGTAAGGTCAGACTTCCTACCAATGGAGAAATTGAGAGCTCATAAGTCAGCAGAGCTGCAGTGATTCAAAGTAGATATCAGCTTTCTGAGGTTTTTAACAAACAGAAGCAGAGTCAGAAATGAATTGACTCAGTTCTAAGCCATACTCAGCTCTCCAGAACAATGAGGTCCAGATTCAGTCTGGAAATGGTGCAAAATAGTGATGTAGAAGTACCATATGAGACTATCAAAGTTTTTTTTTTAATCCATGAGTAGGCTGACCATATTTCCTTCAGACGAAAACGGGACTTTGGGGATGGCAAAACGGGACAGGGTCTTATGCCACCATGCCGGCCTCCAAACCCCGCCCCCCAGTCCACGCAATTGGCTCCCGCCTGCAAACCCCGCCCCCGCCCCACACGATTGGCTCCCACCTGCAAACCCCGCCTTCGAAAGGGCAGGCTCCGGGGACCCCGAAAATGCCCTCAGTTTAGGCAGGGAGGCTGCGCGCAAGTGGCGCTCAGCTGTTCTGCGGGGAGAATTTCCACCCGGGCTCCAGGGCAGCGTGTGCATGTGGGGAGGGGAGGCTTTTGCCTCCCTGCCAGAACCGAGGGCATTTTCGGGGTCCCCCGAGCCTGCCCTTTCGAAGGGGCAGCAGCAGCAGCAGCAGCAGTGCTGCCCCTTCGAAAGGGCAGGCTCCGGGGACCCCAAAAATGCCCTCAGTTTAGGCAGGGAGGCTGCGCGCAAGCGGCGCTCAGCTGTTCTGTGGGGAGAATTTCCACCCCGGCTCCAGGGCAGCGTGTGCGTGCGGGGAGGAGGCTTTTGCCTCCCTGCCAGAACCGAGGGCATTTTCGGGGTCCCCCGAGCCTGCCCTTTCGAAGGGGCAGCAGCAGCAGCAGCAGCAGTGCTGCCCCTTCGAAAGGGCAGGCTCCGGGGACCCCAAAAATGCCCTCAGTTTAGGCAGGGAGGCTGCGCGCAAGCGGCGCTCAGCTGTTCTGTGGGGAGAATTTCCACCCCGGCTCCAGGGCAGCGTGTGCGTGCGGGGAGGAGGCTTTTGCCTCCCTGCCAGAACCAAGGGCATTTTCGGGGTCCCCGGAGCCTGCCCTTTTGAAGGGGCAGTGGCAGTAGCGGCAACCCGGAAGCACCGCCACCGGCACTTCCGTGTTTTTGTTTGGAAAGCCCTGGCCTACTGTGTGTCTGTGTGTGTGTGTGCGTGCGCGATTACGCTGAGCAAGTAATCTGCACGCATGCACACACATGCGTGTGCACACACACACACACACACTCTTTCCACAACCTTCCCGTGCCTGCTTTCCCTGGCCTCACCACTGCTGGGCAGACAATCTCAGGATCAGGTAAGGAGGCAGGAACCTGGACTGTGGTGCTGCTTCTGCTGCTGGGATCGCACGTGGCAACTGGGCTTCCAGTTGCCGCGCTGATAGGGCCTCTTCCGGGCTGCCTCCAATGGCAGGTCTGGCTCCAGTCCTCCTTCCTGTCTTCCTGTCCTCCTTCCCACCGGGTTTAAAAAAGGGACAAAATTGAGATTTTTATCAAAACGACGGGACGGTTGAAAAATGCTAAAATAATGGGACTGTCCCGTTCAAAACGGGACGTATGGTCACCCTATCCATGAGCAAAATTATGAGCGATGTGAAAAGTCTGTAAATTAAAATGCAATGATGTACAAACATTTTTACCTTTTGTAAATAATTACAGAATCATTGTCACTCAGTTTGACATGCATTATTCATTCTTGGCTTGCAGTGACTTTATTTTAAGAAGAAGAAAAAAGCTTGCAGACCAGGATTTTTTAAAACATTCAGATAAGCCACAGAATCACTAATACAAAGGAACTGCTGAAAATACTACTGTTTGGGGCATTTTATGACTAAACTGGATAAACTGTGTACCTAAATGATTCTGGCAGCCATTTGCTTAGCATAAATGCTTATATAGTAGCATCCCTCTGTGGATAGCATCTCAGCTACTTAAGGAAACGGTCAATTACCTCCTATCAAAACTATTTCTGAAGAATGGTCCAATTGATCAGCAGAGACAATCAAGGGTTTAGGGCACCTTCAGATCTAAAACTTGACTCTGAAATAAGCCATGTATCCTTAACATATACGGGATTTTGAGACTATGTTGCTAAAGGTGACCATTTTCTAAGTGACTGTGATGGGACTATAGAAGGTAAAGGTAAAGGTTCCCCCCACACAGTTGTGCAGTCGTATCCGACTCTAAGGGCCAGTGCTCATCTCCGTTTGTTAGCTGAAGAGCCAGCATTGTCCGAAGACGCTTCCACGGTCATGTGGCCGCATGACACGTGCGGAACGCTGTTACCTACCCACCAAAGTGGTACCTATTAATCTACTTGCATTTGCATGCTTTCGAATTGCTAGGTTGGCAAGAGCTGGAGCGGGAGCACACTCCGCACGCAGGGCTAGGGATTCGAACATCCGAACTTGCAATCTTCTGATCGACAAGCCTGGCGTCTTACCCACTGAGCCACCACGCCCCTTGGGACTATAGAAAGCACTGATTTAATCATAATGCTACTTACTACTTATTCCAATCCCCTCTCACTGCACACATGATACAGTTCCCAACTACCATTGCCGTTATCTAGGATAGGTAAGGAGATGTCCAATCAAGGAACCTGCCACCACACTCCAAGATTTCTACTTTCTATGAAAATTTGATTATTTCATCCTGGCATCCAAAATGGCGACCAGGAGCTGACGCCAGCTGCTGAGCTGAGCAGGACACTGGTTTAGCACCTGGAGACCCCTCCTTACACCATCCTTTACTCACCTTGCTGGATGCTGGTCTTGGGGGGATGTCAAGGGGTGCCCGGGCCACCGTGGTGGACACGTTGGAGGCTGGAGGGGGTGAGCGGAGCAAGCGGAGCCCCGCGGAACCTCCCGGAGGTGTTGTGCGGCAGACAAGTGGCAGATGAGCAGCACAGGCGGCTGCAGTTGCGGGGAGGTCAGGAAGTGCGTGGCAGCTACATGACCACCTGCTGAGCATTGTGGGGAGCTGCTGGGAAGCAAACAAAGTCCTGTGGAGACTCCTGGATTGGCGGAGCAGCGAAGGCATGGCGTGATGGCCGAGCAGTGTGGGCAGTAGTGGCTGCGGCAAGGCAGAACACTGCAGAGTGCTGCAAGAGCCCCTGGAGCACTGGGGACCCAGTGCAAATCATGGGGGGTGGCCCAGCGGATGCAGACGGAACCCCCACAGAACTTCCCAAGGTGCTGAGTGGTGGAAGCACAGCGTGATGACCTGGCAAGGCATGTGATTCTGACAAGGCCGAGAGGGGCACCAAGCAACCAAGCACAACAAGGACACTGGGCCGTCCTGGCAGACTCAGGACGGAGCCCCTGGAGCAGCACAGGCAAAGCATGGTAGCCAAGTGCTGCGGAAAGACTTGGGGGCAGTCCAGTGAACCCAGAACAGGGCGCCCTGGAGAGTGGCCCTGCAGACCAAGACGGTTCCCCCCAGAAGAACAGAGGCACAGCCCCTCCTGGAGCAAGGAATTGAGAGCCCTGCTGGGGTCCCTCCAGGGTGATGAGTGGGATACTGGTGTGAGAGATGGGGAGGGAGCTTCAGGGTGAATGTGGTATGTATGTGAGGATCCTCCCCCCTGAGTGAGAGTCAGGGAGGAGGAGAAGTGAGTGTGGCTCCCTCTGCCGGCTAGTGAGAGAGGCCGGTGAAGGGGGCATGGTAGGTGATAGGGGTAGAAGTGTCAGAGTTCTCATGTGAGAGCAAATTGTTTTCTATTTTTCTGTAGCTTTCTCATAACATTTTACATAGATAAGGAAGGTGCAGGTAGCCAGCCAAGGCACCACGTGATGCATTGTTTATGTCTCAGTCTAAAACCGTCCCATGGGAACAATGTGCCCTAACAGCTGGGAGGGGGAGACATGCTTGCATAGAAGTAGCACTGCCACCTCATGGCAGTTTATACTATGTGCAACGCTTAATGCTTTAGGCTTTGTGATTTCCTGACCTAAGGTTCCTCCAATCAGAAAGCTGGAACAAGTGTATATCTCAGCTGTGAACTATGGGTCTATGCTTCTTGACATCTGTCTGTCTTTTAGCCATGTTCGTGTGTGTGTTCTACTCCTGAAGACTGGGAAGTGCATAGCTATGCATGGCTGTGTGTGTAGGCCATGGCATATGCTCCTTCATGTTTGTCAGTGGAAACAATACACAATACTATGCTTGTAAGTTTTGTTTTTACTTTTGCAATACTGTAACCGTCCAATTATTGCTTTTCTTACAAGTAAAGCTTTTAGCCAGAAAAGCTGCACTCTGTGTCTGTCTGTTACTCTGCGCCTTTTTCCCTAGAAGCCAGCATTATCCAACAAGAAGTGGCGGTCAAGTCCTTGCAGTGCTGAGAGCATGAGCAGGAGTGCTGGAGGGCTCGCCACCACTCTGTGATTGGTGTCTGTTTATGGATGGAGGGAACCCTAACCAGGGTACCTGGAGGGCCGGGATTGGGAGGAGATAGAACTAGGAACTCTGGGGGATTTAGGGTGGGTTGCTCTATTCAGGTGGTAATGGGGCGGGGGTGCCATGGCAGGAGTCAGAGGGTGGGCCATCTTTGGGGAAGATGCCCCCGGTGTTTGGTACCAGTGGCGTGTTCCAGCCCTCTGTGCTCAGACCCGGGTCCTGGACAGCAGATCCATCGAGGCCCTGGCTTTCGGCTGCTGCTTCTTAATGCCAGGTCAGTTAACAACAAGGCCCCCCTTATATGTGATCTGATCATTGAGGAGGGGGCAGACCTGGCATGTATTACCGAGACCTGGTTGGGCCCTGAAGGGGGAGTGCCCCTTTCGGAAATGTGCCTGGCCGGGTTTATGGTATGGCACCAGCTGAGACTCCAGGGCAGGGGAGGAGGGGTGGCTGTTGTCATCTGGGAGTCTCTAGTGGCCTCCGGGGGCACTGCTCCACAGGTGGCCAGTTGTGAGACTCTGTTCTTCAATTTGGGTTCCTGAGAACAGTTGGGAGTGTTGCTACTGTACCAGCCTCCCTGCAGCATAGCAACCTCCCAGCCTGAGCTGCTGGAGGCTGTCTCGGGGTTGGCGGTGGAGTTCCCCAGACTTATGGTTCTGGGGGACTTCAACCTGCTATCCCTGGGGCATGCCTCTGAGGCAGCTCAGGAGTTCATGGCCACCATGGAGGCCATGGGCCTGTCCCAGATTATTCGGGACCCGACTTGAGACAGTGGCCTCACACCGGACTTGGGTTTCTTGTCAGAGCAGTGGCAATGTGATCTGAGGGGAGAGTTAGATCTATCCCCCTTGTCATAGTCAGATCATGCCCTGGTGACCCTGAGATTCTCCTATGCCACCCACCTCTGCAGGGAGGCAGGACCCATTCAATTGGTCTGCCCCTGGTGACTGATGGACCTGGTAGGATTTCAGAGGGAGCTAGAGGTTATACCCAAGGATCTGCTGCATGGTCAAGCAGAGACCCTGGCTGCTGCCTGGAATAGGGAGGCAGTCGGGGACTTAGACAGGATTGCGCCTGTGCAACCTCTCTTGCCCCATTGAACCTGACACTCACCATGGTTTACAGAGGAGTTGAGGGTTCTGAGGAGGATCAAGAGACATCTAGAGTGCCACTGGAGAAAGACAAGGACTGAATCTGACCGAACACAGGCTAGAGCCGCTATTAAGGCCTACCTTGTGGCGATAAAAGTGGTGAAATGTCAATATTTCTCTGCTCTTATTGCATCTGCAGAATGCCGCCTGACAGCCCTATTTAAGATCACTCGATCCCTTCTGTGGAAGGTGGGCCCAGTAACCCACCTACAGTGCTGTGCAGAGAAGATTTCTGGGTATCTGGAGGATAAAATCACTCGGATCCATTCCAAGTTGGATGCCAAGTGTGAGATATGGTCTGTGGAGATGACTGGGGAACACAGTTACCTGGTTATCTGGGAACAGTTTGACCCTGTTGGGCCCAAGGAAGTGGACAGGGTTCTCTGGACTGTAAATGCTACCACTTGTCAATTAGATCCCTGTCCGTCCTGGCTCGTGAAGGCAGCTCGGGAGGTGACATGTGGGTGGGTCCAGGTGATGGTGAATTCATCCTAGGAGGAGGGAGTGTTCCCGGCTACTTTTAAAGAGGCGCTGGTGCACCCCCTCCTCAAGAAACCATCACTGGACCCCAACGTGCTGGACAATTTTCATCCAGTCTCATACCTCCCCTTTTTAAATATGGTGGTTGAGAAAGTGGTGGCATTGCAGCTCCAGAGGACCCAGGATGAAACGGATTTCCTGGACCCTTTTCAGTAAGGTTCCAGGCCCAGATATGGGATGGAAACAGCTTTGGTCGCACTTTTGGATTATCTCTGGCAGGAGCGGGATGGTGGCAGTGCATCCATCCTCGCTCTTCTTGACCTCTCAGTGTCTTTCAATACCATCAACCATGGTATTCTTTTGGGGCGACTCAGGGAGTTGGGGGTGGGCAGTGTGGTGATAGGGAGCAAGAGATCCGGCCCACGGCCCCTCATTTGTGGGGTGTCGCAGGGTTCAGTACTCTCTCTGCTCCTCTTTAATATCTATATGAATCCACTGGGTGAGATCATCCATCACCATGGGATGAGGTATCATCAATATGCTGATGATACCCAATTATACATCACCATCCTGGGTGACTTAAGTGAAGCTGTAGCCACCCTCTCTTGGTGCCTGGAGGCTGTAGGGGTCTGGATGGGGAACAACAGGCTTCAGCTGAACCCTAGTAAGACGTAGTGGCTGTGGTTTGGGGGGTCCTCGATATCCAGGAAATTAACATCTTTGGTGCTGGATGGGGTTGCACTGCCCCAGACAGACCCAGAATCTGGGGGTTCTCCTGGACTCACGGCTCTTGCTCAAAGAGCAGGTGGCAGCTGTGGCCATGGGGGCCTTTGCTCAACTTTGTGTTGTGCGCTAGCTACATCCCTTCCTGGATCAGGAGTCCCTCTGGTCAGTCACTCATGCCCTGGTCATCTCCCGTATAGACTATTTCAATGTGTTCTACATGGGGCTATCCTTGAAGAGCATCCGGAAGCCACAGCTGGTCCAGAGTGCGGCCACGTGAGAAGTTTTGGGAGCCCCAAAGGTGGTCCATATAACACCCCTGCTACGCGAGCTGCATTGGGTGCCAGTCTGCTTCCGGGTTCAATTCAAGGTGTTGGTTATCACCTTTTAAGCCCTACATGGCATGGGTCTAGGTTACCTGAGGGACCACCTCACCCCCATTACATTGACCCGTCCCACCTGGTCAGGCAGAGGGGGCATGTTATGGACCCTGTCCATGAGAGACTGTTGATTGGCTGGGTCCAGGAAGAGGGCCTTCTCTGCCATAGTTCCCACCCTTTGGAATAAGCTACCCCCAGAGACAAGGCAAGCCCCCACTTTCATGGTCTTCCGAAAGGGGCTCAAGACGTGGCTGTGCCACCTCGCTTGGGGTGGAAGGCGGTATAGTTTGTTGGGGTGGCTGGCACCCTGACGCTCCCCCAGGAAATTTTAACAAGATTCTGATCTTGCCGTCTTGGGTTTTAGATTTTAGATTTTACATTTTAGAGTTTTTATTATATTTGTATATTTATATTTTTTATAATGTATCTTTTTAATTAATATTTAACTCTTACTGTTTTAATTTGTTTGTAAGCCACCCAGAGTTATTTCAAGATGGGCAGTGGAAAAATACGATAATAATTAAATAATTAAATTAAATTAAATAATTAAATTAAATTAAATTAAATTAAATTAAATTAAATTAAATTAAATTAAATTAAATTAATTAAACCTCAAAAAAACCAAGATTATGGCAACGAGCTTGATTGATGACTGGCAAATAGAGGGAGAAAAAGTGGAGGCAGTGACAGACTTTGTATTTCTAGGCGCAAAGATTACTGCAGATGCTGACTGCAGTCAGGAAATCAGAAGACGTCTACTTCTTGGGAGGAGAGCAATGGCAAATCTTGATAAAATAGTTAAGAGCAGAGACATCACACTGACAACAAAGGTCCGCATAGTTAAAGCAATGGTATTCCCTGTAGTAACCTATGGCTGCGAGAGCTGGACCATAAGGAAGGCTGAGCGAAGGAAGATAGATGCTTTTGAACTGTGGTGTTGGAGGAAAATTCTGAGAGTGCCTTGGACTGCAAGAAGATCAAACCAGTCCATACTCCAGGAAATCAAGCCAGACTGCTCACTTGAGGGAATGATATTAAAAGCAAAACTGAAGTACTTTGGCCACATAATGAGAAGACAGGATACCCTGGAGAAGAAGCTGATGCTAGGGAAAGTGGAAGGCAAAAGGAAGAGGGGCCGACCAAGGGCAAGATGGATGGATGGTATTCTGGAGGTGACGGACTCAACCATTGGGGAGCTGAGGATGGTGACGGCCGACAGAGGGCTCTGGCGTGGACTGGTCCATGAAGTCACGAAGAGTCGGAAACGACTGAACGAATAAACAACAACAAAAATTAAATTAAATTAAATTAAATTAAATTAAAAAATAAATAAAATAATAAAATAAAATAAAATATATAATAAAATAATATAAAATATAAAATATAAAATATAAAATAAATAAAATAAAATAAAATAATAAAATAAAATAAAATAAAATAAAATAAAATAATAAAATAAAATAAAATAAAATAATAAAATATAAAATAAAATAAAATAAAATAAAATAATAAATAAAGTAAAATAAAATAAAATAAAATAAAATAAAATAAAATAAATAAAATAATAAAATAAAATAAAATAAAAATAAAATAATAAAATAAAATAAAATAAAATAAAATAAAATAATAAAATAAAATAAAATAAAATAAAATAAAATAATAAAATAAAATAAAATAATAAAATAAAATAAAATAAAATAAAATGTTTGTGCTTCGTTTGGAAGCAGAGCCATTTTTGGATATTAAGCCGACAATGGATAGTGGGATTTTGCTTTCAAGTATTCCAGCTTCTAGTAGCTAAAGAAACACGTCTTTAGGTGTATTTGAGCCTCAAGAATAACCTATATGAATTATAGCTTCACAGGAATGCAAAGAAAAAAATAGATTAAATATCAGTGAAGTACAAATCATGCACTCTGTAATAATTCAATTTAAACCATAAAAAGACCATCATATCAGCAGAGATAACATCACTAGAGATGTTATATTATCAAAATGGAAAGCATAATCTGATTGAGAAGGACCTGAAGAGCTGACTAAAGTTATTGTGGTATGGACCTGCCTGATGTAGCACAAAGCTCTGTGCCATATCCAGGGCTGGAGTATACATAAAGTGAAAATCCAAGAAGGTCTTGTGTGAATCCAAATACGTGTGAATATTTTATTTTTTCCATTGCTTGATGACAATGGAACATTAGCCTGGAAGAAGTTTATCTATGGGGAAAAAATCTAGCTCAGCATTATCACTAGAAGTCTTCCTCAACCTGGAATTGAACTGGAATTCCCAGAATACGCAATCAACTTGGGCAGTTGTGAATCAACACATATGTGGATTGTTGATATGTTGAGTGCCAGGTTGGGAAGCTGGCCTACTATATATTAACTAGAAATGGCTGTCTAATATTTCAGTTAGGATATTTCCCAGACCGACTAGCAATACCAGGGATTGTACTTGGAATCTTTGAATTATAGATACATGTTGTACCACTGAACTATGCTCCTTCTCTAATAAAAAATCTCTAAAGTGCACTAAAGAATATAAACCACAGATTATCTAATCAGTAGTGATGCTTTTAGTTTATCTTCTCCGTTCTTTTTAATCCTCTGGTTTTAATTAGGATACTGCTAATTAAATACATAAACTTAACAACTAACAGTAACAGTAGTAGCATCAACAATCTAATTTAAATTTAGATCTCAGGCTTTATTGAATTCTAATTCTTTTAAACATTTTCCAAAAAGTTTCAGAATAAAAGTATCTTGGGATATAGGGAGTTTCAAAAGATGGGTGCTACAGATTTGAAACTTCTGTACTTCTTTATGGTTCTTATTTTGATTATGTTAGGATATCAATGGAGGAAGGTCCTATCAAATTATTTTCCTAGGGCAAAATCCAAGAAACAAGAAGGTACCTCTTCCATATCATATACAAAACCTGATTAGAACAACTTTTTAACATGGAAACAAGACAATACCTTCCACTTCAGCTCATGTCTATCACCTCTGTTCCAGCAATTTGTTGCAACTTTTCATCCTCTACCATTCTCAAAGGTCATCTCTGTGGTTTTCTACAGCTAATAATAAGGCAGCCCTACCTGCGCTAATACAAATCAAGAGAAAGCCTCAGCATTAATGGCATCCCTTTTTGTATAATGCTACTCATGTGTAAGGTTTTGAAATATAAAAAGTGTACATGAAGGAAAAATTCAATCTGCAGGCATGTCTGCAACTACGTAAAGTTTGTTAAGAAAAAACTGGCTTCTGCACGGGAGCAAGGATTTACCATGATGATGCTCTTAATGTTGCAGGTGCAATGCTATTCTCATTACGGCAAAGAGGTAGTTAGCCTATAGGAGCACTTTCCATAACCTCAAAGCCACTGCCAGTGATTCTTATTCAACTGAAAGGCCATTTTAAACCATACATTATTCTTAATGGACACCCATATTTTTCTTGCACCTATGGCCCAGTTACTAACCATGTCCTCTTCCCCAAACTTTCTAGAGTATAGAACATTCTTTTGAAAGTGCTCAGTAATTATTATAATTTTTGCCACTTATTGGAGGAAAGATTTTCAAACCCATTACTCTACTGACAACAGGAAGACATCAACAATATTTTGGACAGTAAAGCTGGAACTGTTCTATATTAGGCTAGATCAGAGGTGGGGAACCTTTTTTATCTCAAGGGCCATTTTGACATTTATCACATCACTCAAGGGCCGGGGGCGGGGCTTTCAGGCGGGAGCCAATCGCGCAAAAGGGGGCGGGGTTTGCAGGCGGGAGCCAATCGCACGGAAGGGGGTGGGGTTTGCAGGCAGGAGCCAATCACGTGCACCGGGGGGCTGCCAGGCCCGGTGCCATGCCTGCCGCGCCTGCCCCCACCATGTCCACCACTGTGCCCGCTGCTGCCACGCCCGCCGCTGCTGCGCCCACCACCACGCCCACCATGGCCACTGCCGTGCCTGCTGACACCATGCCTGCCACCGCACCCGCCGCCATGCCCAGCATGCTCGCTGCCATGCCCACTGCCACCACGCCCACCATGCCCGCTGCCACGCCTGCCCCCGCCACATCCGCTGCTGCACCCACCGCTGCCGCAATGCCCGCCATACCTGCCGCCGCGCCCTCCGCCACATCCACCATGTCCGCTGCTGTCACGCCCCTGCCGCACCCGCTGCCGCGGGCCGGATCAATTGCTTTTGCAGACGTTGCCCACCCCTGGGCTAGTTGATAAGACAAGGTGATAAGAAGAAGAAAAAAAATAATGGAAAGATGGACCAATTGCTGAATTGATGAAATGGGTTTAAAACCCACCCTTCTCACTTATCCACCAGAAAATATGCTGATCCAAAACACAGATCCATTAATACAGTATTGTACAGCATAGCCTGAATTATAGAACTTCATTGCATGGTTAATGCTACAGGTGCTACGTTGCATCATGTAGAAAGCTGTACTTAATGGTCATATCAGTTTCACGTAGAAATGAAGAACACACTCATTTGTATCCAAGGCTATTTTGGGGAGCAGAAAGATAGTTCTGCCTCATAAAACTTGCCTTGCTGATTTATTCCATTATGCTGCACCCCCAGAACTTTACTTAAAATTTAAGGATTGAAAATTTTATTTATTTATTTATTATTCAGTTTTATCACCGCCCATCTCTACAGCAGTAGACTCTGGGTGGTTTACAACAATAATATTAAAATTAAAAACTGAAATGAGACATTGAGTACAATAACTAATTAAGCAAATTAAAAATAGCAATAACAACCAATCAACAATCTGTATTTGGGAATAGACTACAACATAATAAATCCAGAAGAGAAAAAAAACAAATATTCATTTATCAGATGCAATTCCTAGCTAAATCTAAAGCTTTTCAAATTTATAATTGCTGAGCAATAATTCATCCTGGAAAATCACATTCTCTTTTCACCAAATTTGGATGATATGTTTTCATTTGTTATAACTTCCCAGCTGAAAACAATGTTAATTACATACAAAAACAACTATATCATAAAGATAGAGGAATCAGAAATTCCATGAAAACAATTAGAGAATTTTGTCTAGATTTCTATTTAAAAACCCTAATATATTATCCACAAATTCAGTTCTTCATGTATATTGTCTCATCTTCCATATTATATATGCCATTATTTGTCAACAGTATTAACTACAGAGTATAGTAAGGCCAGTACGAGAGTGTCTACAACAGTTTTTTCAACCTTGGCAACTTAAAGATATGTGGACTTCAACTCCCAGAATTCCCCAGCCAGCAGCTTGCTACTGGTCTACACAGTATTACTGTGGTCTACTGTGTTTAGCCTACACAGTAGACTAAACAGGCACAAATGCAATGTCAGAAATGGCACATTCAAAAACCTCTGAGGGAACACATTAACCTCCCTCGATACTTGCCACTGATCTTAAGAAATGAATAAAGAAATGCATGTCAGATTTCATCACAAAAGAGATGAGTCACAGCCCATGAAATGTTCTGTAGCATAAGGAGGAGAGCAATTCAGACCTTTCCTCTCCCTCCAGCTTCAAGGCAGCTACCTTTGAGGCACCTGTAAGAAAGCTATAGAAACCAACTCAAAGCTTTCAGGATTAGCTATTTACAACTCTAGACATGTCTATTTCAACTGAGCCCATGGTGTCTGCTTTTTAAAATGCTTTATGAGAAGAGGTTGTAAATCTGTAGGAACATTTTTCTATATCACATACCAAGTTTCCCTGACACAATTCCCTCTAATGCTTCTACACACATTGAAGAGCTTATAAATATTAGCGGCTGGATAGCGTAGTGGTTAGAACGCCGCCTTTGGCGCAGGAGACCGGGGTTCAAATCCCGGGTGTACCTACCTTACCAGTAGGGGTCCTAGGGCAAAGACCCCCTAACGCTTCACCTGCCTACCTCAAAATATGAGAGTGACACAAACTAAGAGAGTTATGCTGGCTCAGACATCGCCTGGATTAATAAGGTCTGCATCAGATGTTGGGGAACCAGGGCAATCTGACTATAAGTGGGCTACAGGAACAAACCATACATGGACGAGATAAGAGAACCTGGAATTGATGGAATGCTACTACAACAGTAGACCTAATGAGAGGGGATAAATAAAACGTATGAGGGAACTATGGATGGACAGAAGACCTGCATCCACACTAACTGAGAAACAGCTAGTTACCCAATACTGCAACATAGTGAAGAGGAAGTTGCTCTCACAACTTGAGATAGACCAACTACACATTATATCCCAGATTCAAGAAGACCCGGAAGAACAACTGGAGGTGCAGCCAACACCTGAAGCTGCAACGTCACTGCCACCCCCTCCATTACAGAGCACAGCAGCTGATATGAGGCAAAAGATCATGGATAAACTAGCTACAGTCAACTCTTGAGATTGATTACCAAGGCTCAGTGGAGAAGTACCATCAGATAGTATGCTAGAAGATGCCAACAGAGCCCTCAAGACAATCCCTACTACTATAATTCAAACCAATGAACTGGTATACGCTGCAGCCACTGTAATCCTGGAGATGCTTGGCTACATGATCAAGAAGAACAGCACTACTTTTTCATTTCTCAAAACAATCCATTCCTTAAGCCATACCAAACCACAAGCTGCATGGTATAGTTTCAAATTCGGGAGTCCTAAACCACCTCTTTCTTTTGAATCTTGCAAGACTTCATATTTTATTCTTGGTTTTTTCCCTTGCCAGATGAACTTAGAAATGTCTTTCTGCCACTGTTTAAATGGTTCCTCTGATGTCAATATAGGTATTGTTTGAAAGAGATATAGAATTCTTGGTAATATATTCATTTTAATCGCTGATATTCTCCCCAATAATGATAGTTGTAGTTTTCCCCAACGATCTAAATCTTTTTTAATATCAATCCAAAGTGGGATATAGTTATTTTGAAATAATTTAACATTTTTCGATGTTAAATAAACTCCCAAATATTTTACTTTTTTCTCCAAAGAATATCCTGTAATTTCTCTCAATTTCTCTTGTTGGTGATAATTCATGTTCTTGGTCAAAACTTTTGTTTTCTGTAAGTTAATTTTGAACCCTGCTAACGACCCAAAGTCCTTCAATTTCTGCATCAGTAATTCAATTCCATCCAGTGGATTCTCTAATGTAATGACTAGGTCGTCTGCAAAGGCTCTTAATTTGTAAACTTCCTTTTTAACTCTAATACCATGAATACCATCATCCTGTATGATATCTCTAAGTAAAACTTCTAAGACCAATATAAACAAAAGCAGAGATAAAGGACAGCCTTGTCTTGTACCTTTTTGTATTTCACAAGGTTTACTAAAATCTCCATTGACAATTATTTTTGCAGATTGATTTAATCCACTTAATAAAATTCCCACCAAAGTTCATAATCTCCAATACTTTAAACATAAAGGACCAATTTAAATTATCAAATGCTTTTTCGGCATGTATGAATATCAAGGCGGCTTGTTTTTCATTATGTTGTTCTAAATACTCTAATACATCCAAAACATTTCTAATATTATCTCTAATTTGTCTTTTGGGTAAAAAAACTGCTTGGTCTTGATGAATAAAGTTTCCAGGAGTATTTTTCAATCTTTCCGCTAAAACTGTCGTAAATATCTTATAATCATTATTCAATAATGATATTGGTCTGTAATTCTTTGTTGAATTCAAATTTAGTTGTTCTTTCGGAATCAAAGTAATATGAGCCTCTTTCCATGTTTCTGGCATAATTCCTGTTTCCAAAATTGAATTTATAGTTTTTTGGAGAGGAATACTCAATTCATCTTCAAAGTATTTGTAGTAGGCTGCCGATAGTCCATCCGGACCTGGTGCTTTTCCACTCTTAATTTTCTTAAAAGCCATTAACATTTCTTCTTTTGTTATAGGATTATTAAGTAATGTTCTTTGTTCATCATTTAAAACAGTTAATCTTTGCTTGCTCATATATTCATCAATTTCAGCTATTTGAACATCCTGTTTTTTATACAATGCTGTATAATAAGAATGAAATGCTTCTTGTATCTCCACATTTTTCACTAAGATTTTCCCTTTATGTTGTATATTAGAAATTATATTTTTTTTTTGTCTTTGTTTTCTTAGCTTATGAGCTAACCATCTTCCTGGTTTATTTGCAAATTCAAAATATTTCTGTTTTGTAAATTTCATTTGAGTTTCTATTTCCTGTACCAAAATCATCGATATTTGTTTTTGTAGAAATTTAATTTGAGTTATCAATGTATTATCCATCGGTTTATCCCTCAGACATTTCTCTTTATTTTTAATTTCATCCAAAATCAATTGAATTTTTTCTTGTTTCTTTTTCCTCATTTGAGCATTATATTGAATAAAGTAACCCCTCATATATGCTTTACTTGCATCCCAAATTACTTGTGTACTAGTATCCTTATTTGAATTTAGTAGAAAGTATTCACTTAATCTTTTCTTACATATGTCAACAATGTCTTCTTTCCGGAAAATTGACTCATTTAGCCTCCATTGAAATACATTCCTTTTTCCTTTAATAGTTAGTAAAACAGGGTTATGATCTGATAGAATTTTAGGTAGTATTTCAACCTTATTTACATCCATCATTAAGGTTTTAGAGATCAAGAACATATCTATTCTGGAAAATGATCTGTATCTTTCTGAGTAATATGTATATTCTTTAGAGTTTCCATTCATAAGTCTCCAAATGTCTTGTAAATCCAACATATCTTTTAAATCAAAGAAAGTTTGGGGTAGTTTTCCCTGTGTAGGTTTCACATTTTTTTGCGAATGTCTATCTTCCATTGGGATAATCACCTCATTCCAGTCCCCCATAAAACACCAATTCTCATATGATAAGTCCAAAAGTTTATCCATTAAGTTTTTATAAAATAATCCTTTATCAAAATTTGGAGCATAAATCCCAACTATCAATGTTTTAGTCCCTTGTATATTTACTTCCACTGCAATATATCTTCCTTCATCATCAGTCAATATTAATTTTGGATTAAGTTTTTGTTGTATATACAGGACTACTCCCTTAGTTTTTTTAATCCAGCTGAAATAAATTCTTCTCCTAGTTGTTTTTGAATCAAATACTTAATGTCTTTTTTGCAAATATGAGTCTCTTGTAAGCAAATTACATCCAGTTTTATTTTTTTCAAAAAAATGAAAAATTTTCTTTCTCTTTTGGGGGGAATTTGCCCCATTGATATTCCATGTTAGATATATAAAGTCCATGATATTTGGATATTTAAAAGTTCTTTTTTAAATCCACTCCAGTAGCTCCCATCTCCGATAAGTCCTCACTCTTTTCCTTATCTTTGAATGTCTCTTTCATTTCTTCCAGAACTTTAGATACTTCACTCATATCTGTCATATATTTCTCTATGAAGGCCTTTGCTTTCAAAATGGAATTTATTTTAAATCTTTGTTCTTTAAAAGTGAAAGATACTCCTTCTATTCTTTCCCATCTAAATGATATGTTATTTTGCTTTAATTTATCTGTAAAGAAGGAGTATTCCTTTCTTTTTCTTAATATTCTTAATGGGACTTCTTTTAAGACAATTATATCTTTCCCTGCTATATTTAATCTGTCACTGTAGTGCTTCTTCAAAATTTATATCTTTATATCAATATATCTCTTGGCACTTTCTTCTCTCTAGCGTAACGTGAATTAACTCTAAAGATTTTATCTATTTCAGAGTCCAGATCTTCTTCTATCTGTGAGTATTGAGCTAAAGCACCAACTATATATTCTCTCGTGTTCTCATCTGACTTTTCTGGGACTCCTCTCAATCTCAATATGAATTCTTTTTCTCTCATTTCTACTAAAGCGATAGCATCTAAGTTGTATTCCATATCTTTAGTAATAGATTCTGATTTAATCTCTAATTTCTTAACCTGTTCTTGTGTCTCTTTAGATTCCCCTGATAAGGTATTTACTACCTCTTTAATATTTTGTATTTCTTTTCTAAATTCTTCTTTTAAATCTTCTTTCATTGCTTCCATTTTTTTGTCTACTTGTTGACCTAAATTGTTAATTTTTTTCCCCATTTTTATATCCAAGGAGGCAATTGAGTCGTCCATCTTTTTCTCCAATGTAGCAATTGAGTCATCCATCTTTTTCTCCAGGGTAGCAGTTGAATCATCAATTTTTTGGTTCAGTGCTGCAATCACATCCAGTATTTTTTTCATGTCTGATGTTGATACTTCAGAAGATGATGCGATGGAATCAGTAGGCATTCTCCCTGTTTCTTTCTCCTTTTCCTTATCTCTGTCCCTCTTCACTCTTGCAGCCAGAGTGGCCATGTTGCGTATAGTATTCCTGTAAAAAAAGAGAAAGAAAAATAACGGAAGACAAAAGGAAACAACAACAAACAGCAAAAAAAAGGGGGGGGAAGGGAAGTGGGAGAGGGAGGATAAAAAATATTCAAAAATATAAAAGCAAAAGGTGAATAAGAGAAGAAAAAGAAAAAATTCAATATACACTAAAAATTAAGAAATAAAAATAATACTGCCTTTTCTTAATAGTTGTTGCATAAAAAAAGGGCAGAATGTACTTTGGTAAAGTCAATAGTTCGCACATAGAAAAAATAAAAGATAAGAGTACAACGGGTATTTCCTTTAACTGTAGTCAAAATATCCTTGAAAATTTAATAACAATCCAGTTCTCAGGCAAGCTTATAATCACAAGTCCCAAAGAGGAGAGAGGAAAAAAGAAAGTGGGGGGGATGGTTTAACCATCTGAATTGGGTCCTACAGGCAAATGGCTATTCCAAGAATGAAATAAAAAGAGCCATCAAACCAAGAAAACAACATCCAACTGAAGAAAAACAGCCCCCCACAAACAAAGTATTCCTGCCCTACATCAAAGGAGTCACTGACCGCATGGAAAAACTGATGGAAAAACACAACTTTCAAACAGTCTTCAGACCCACCAGAAAAATACAACAAATGCTAAAATCAGCAAAAGACAAAAGGGACCCCCGCACCGCTGCAGGAGTATACTGCATACCATGCAGCTGTGGACAAGTATACATCGGAACCACAAAACGAAGCATTCACACCAGGATAAAAGAACATGAAAGACACTGCAGACTACAGCAACCGGAAAAATCTTCAGTAGCTGAACATGCTCTCAAGCAAACGGGACACAAAATGCTACTTGAAAACACAGAAATACTGGACAACACCAAAAGCCACTACACCAGATTATACAGAGAAGCCATTGAAATTCACAAACACCAGCACAGTTACAATAAAAAAGAAGAAAGTTTAAAAATTAGCAAAACCTGGCTACCAGTCCTGAAAAACACAGCCTGCAAAAGGTCAACGAACTCAGTCCAACCACCAGGACATGGGAATACTTCTCACAATGAACATGCTAATTACGCTCATCAGCCACTCGTTAACATTTCAACACAACAAAAAACCCCACCTAATCTCCTATAATTTAGCTCTATAAATAGAACATTGCCACTCTACCTGGGCACAGAGATTTTGCTTCTATCTGTGCTCCTGCCCTCTGAAGATGCTGGCCATAGATGCTGGCGAAACGTTAGGAACCACAACTTCCAGAACACGGCCACACAGCCCGGAACACCCACAACAACCGTTATATGAATAGCCAGCATGTAAAAACAAACTATCTATTTTATTCTTATGACCATAGATGGATCGGAGGTTATCCAATTTCTTTGCTTGTCTTTTTCTTTCTTTTTTTTTCTTTACTGCACTTTTCTTTTCTTTTCTTTTAATTTGTATTTCTATTTCCGTTTCATTCTTAACTTTTAGCTTTGTATATTTAAAAATCTAATAAAATTTAATAATAATAAAGAAGAAGAACAGCACTACATACCCCCCCCCTGGAAAATGAGGTTGGAGGCTAAGATCAAGGCAACTCGGAGAGAAGTTAGTCAGCTGGTAGAACTACAGAAGGGTGTGGAGATTAACGATAAGACTTGGCCACTGAAAAAATACAAGGGCCTGACTCCATCTGAAGCCCTAGAGACTGCTAAACAAAGGCTCACAGCACTGGCTACCAGGATAAGGAGATACACTAGAGAAGCAGAGGCCAAGAAGATAAACGCCCTGTTCACCAAAGAACCATCCAAGATCTACTCCCAGCTGCAGTGCAACAACACAGTAACAGCAGAGCCACCAACAGCAGAAACAGAACAGTACTGGAAGAACATATGGGATAAAGAGAAGACACATAACACCAGTGCAAAGTGGCTGCAGGACTTGAGAGTAGACCACAGAAATCTCCCAGAGCAGGAACCAGTCACCATCACAGTAGCAGATGTCCAAAAGTGTATCAAGAACATGAAGAGCTGGACAGCACCTGGCCCAGACATGATCCACACCTACTGGCTAAAGAAACTAACAGTAGTGCATGAATGCCTAGCAGCACAGATGAACCAGCTGCTAGCAGCAGGCTCCCACCCAGACTGGCTAACACAAGGTAGGACAGTGCTGATCATGAAAGACCCCAACAAGGGAACAACACCATCCAACTACCAGTCAATAACCTGCCTCCCCACAACATGGAACGTCCTATCAGGCATCATACCTGCCAAGCTGCAGGATCATATGGGCCAGTGCATGAGCACAGCTCAGAAGGGTATTGGGAATAACACCAGAGGCTCCAAATACCAGCTGCTCATAGATAGAGCAGTTGCCCGAGACTCAAGGTCTAGACAGACCAATCTGAGAACAGCCTGGATTGACTACAGGAAAGCCTATGACTCAATGCCACACACATGGATCTGTGAATGCCTGGCACTATACAAAGTCAACAGGACACTAAGGACCTTCCTCAAGAACTTAATAGGACTGTGGAAGACAACACTGTAAGTCAACTCAATACAGCTCGCACAAGTGGCCATCAAGTGCGGCATATACCAAGGTGATGCACTGTCCCCACTGCTGTTCTGCATGGGCTTGAACCCCCTCAGCCAGATTATCACAAGAACTGGATACGGATACAAGTTCAAGAGTGGAACTACCATGAGCCACCTCCTCTACATGAATGACATCAAGCTGTATTCTAAGAGTGAACGAGACATCGACTCACTGATCCACCTGACACGGATCTACAGTGAGGACATTGGGATGTCGTTCGGACTAGAGAAGTGTGGCCGGATGGTAGTAAAGAGAGGGAAGGTAGTTAAGACTGATGGGGTGGAACTACCAGCAGTCCACATAGCAGACATAGAGACCAGCTACAAGTACCTTGGTATCCCACAGACACATGGGAACCACGATCAGGAGGCAAGGAAGACAGCAATATCCAAGTACCACCAAAAGATAAGACAGACCCTGAAGAGCCAGCTCAATGGGAAGAACAAGATCCATGCCATTAACATGTATCCCTGCCAGTCATCAGATACCCTGCTGGTATAGTGAGCTGGCCAAAGGAGGACATGGAGGCTGCTGATGTGAAGACCTGGAAGCTCCTCACAATGTACGGAGGCTTTCACCCCAAGTCCAACACCCAGAGTCTGTACACCAGCCGGAAAGAGGGTGGGTGGGGTCTGGTGAGTGTCAAAGCCACTGTCCTGGATGAGACCCAGAGCATCCAGGAGTACATCAGTAAGATGGCACCTAAAGATGAGCTGCTGAGAGAATGCCTGAAGCATCAGCAGACATGGAAGAAAGATCAAGCAGAGGAAGTGCTATGGCAAGACAAGACCCTGCATGGGATGTACCATCAACGGATAGCTGAGGTGGCTGACCTTGGGAAATCCTACCAGTGGCTGGAAAGGGCTGGACTAAAAGATAGCACTGAGGCACTGATCATAGGAGCACAAGAAGAGGCACTAAGCACCCGATCCATAGAAGCAGGAGTCTACCACACTAGACAGGACTCAAGGTGCAGACTGTGCAGAGAGGCCTCAGAAACAGTCCAACACATAGTGGCAGGGTGTAAGATGCAGGCAGGAACAGCATACACTGAATGGCACAACCAAGTAGCTGGCATTGTGTACAGGAACATCTGCACAGTGTATGGCCTAGACCCTCCAAAGTCCAGATGGGAGATTCCCCAGAAGGTCGTGGAGAATGACAGGGCTAAGATCCTGTAGGACTTCCAGATCCAGACAGACAGGCAGGTACTGGCCAATCATTGTGGTAGTAGACAAGGACCAGAAGATGGTGGTGGTGATAGATGTAGTGGTGCCAAGTGACAGCAACATCAGGAAGGAGTATGAGAAGCTGGAGAAGTACCAGTACCTGAAGGAAGAACTAGAGAGGATGTGGAAAGTGAAGGCCAAAGTGGTCCCAGTGGTGGTAGAAGCACTTGGGACTGTGACTCCTAAGCTGGGAGAGTCGCTCCAACAGATCCCAGGAACAACATCAGAGCTCTCTGTCCAGAAGAGTGCAATGCTAGGAACAGCTAAGATACTGCACAGAACCCTCAAACTCCCAGGCCTCTGGTAGAGGACCCAAGGTTGAGGAATACACATACCACCCATAGGAGTGAGAAGGGAAATATACAGTGTGTGTGTGTGTGTGTGTATTAAAATATATAATATTTATTTTAATTTCTTTTTTGAAAAAAATTGTATTCTCTGTGGTGCTTATATTTTCAAACGCCTTGAAGCAATAGCATTTCTTGTAGTTGTACAGGTTTTCTTTTTAAATGTTATTAGCTATATTAAACAATGGTTGATGAAATAAATCTATAAGAATCATTAAAAACGTCTCAGCTCTACTTCTCCAGTACAAATTGTTCTCATATTCATACATACACATGATATACCGTTTCATTTTCTCAGGCAACCTAATAAAAAACAAGGATCTTTAATGACTCTAAAAGATTGGAAGTAAATTAGAGCAGATCAATTGGAAGGCTGTTGTTTCCAAATGTCATATATTGGAAAGAGGGATTATAGTTATGTCACAAAATCCCCCTAGGTTTTAATAAGCATATCAATCTATATAACAAATGACCATATCCTAGATGGGGAGAAATTAAATAGTTAAGATTCAAAACCAGTGATGTACTGATTTTTTAAAAGCTGAATAATAAAGGGTACACTCTACTATGTTTCCTATACTGCTCAAGGAAGTTGGTTTAACAGCTATAATAGCTTCTAATATTTTGATGATTAGTTTAGTCACTGCACTGGATGGATAGCATATCTAGTATTAATACAATTTGGGAAGACTAGCCAAGATATTATTCAGTATATTAGGGAATAATAATAGAAACTGTAATTAATGTAAATTAAATATGTATCCAGTCCTACTCACTTCTTTGTTATAACTCTACCCAGTTTTGGATTGTGGCTCCTGGCATGTCATTCAAAGGCTAAGTGAGATTCTCAGCCTAGGGGGAAAAAAACCCTGTCCTAAGCTATAATCAATTCTTTCATTGGGTATCTTTATATCTTTTTGGGATCCATTTTTAAATCTTCATACACAAGAAGATCCTGAATATATCTTAATAATAAAAATTGAGATGATAATGGAAAACTACAGTCATGATTTATTTAATAATAATACCTTTTCTATTTTTAAAAAAAATTGTAAACAAGGCCATGATATAGATATAGATATAGATATAGATATAGATATAGATATAGATATAGATATAGATATAGATATAGATATAGATATAGATATAGATATAGATATAGATATAGATATAGATATAGATATAGATAGATATAGATATAGATATAGATATAGATGGGGGTGTGGTGGCTCAGCGGGTAAGACGCCAGGCTTGTTGATCGGAAGATCGCAAGTTCGGAGGTTCGAATCCCTAGCCCTGCGTGTGGAGTGAGCTCCCACACTAGCTCCAGCTCTTGCCAACCTAGCAATTCGAAAGCATGCAAATGCAAGTAGATTAATAGGTACCACTTCAGTGGGAAGGTAACAGCATTCCTCACGCGTCATGCCGGCTACATGACCGTGGAAGCGTCTTTGGACAACGCTGGCTCTTTGGCTAACAAACGGAGATGAGCACCGGCCCCTAGAGTCAGACACGACTGCACAAATGTGCGGGGGGAACCTTTACCTTTTTATAGATATAGATAGAGATAGATGATAGAGATAGATGATAGAGATAGAGATAGAGATAGAGATAGAGATAGAGATAGAGATAGAGATAGAGATAGAGATAGATAGAGATAGAGATAGAGATAGAGATAGAGATAGAGATAGAGATAGAGATAGAGATAGAGATAGAGATAGAGATAGAGAGATATAGATATAGATTAGATATAGATATAGATATAGATATAGATGATATAGATGATATAGATGATATAGATGATATAGATATAGATACACAGATACACAGATACACAGATAAACAGATACACAGATACACAGATACACAGATACACAGATACACAGATACACAGATACACAGATACACAGGCGTGGTGGCTCAGCGGGTAAGATGCCAGGCTTGTCGATTGGAAGATTACACGTTCGGAGGTTCGAATCCCTAGTCCCGCATGATGGAGTGAGCTCCTTCACTAGCCCCAGCTCTTGCCAACCTAGCAATTCGAAAGCATGCAAATGCAAGTAGATGAATAGGTACCACTTTGGTGGGTAGGTAACAGCGTTCCGCGTGCGTCATGCCGGCCACATGACCGTGGAAGCATCTTCGGAGAACGCTGGCTCTTCGGCTAACAAATGGAGATGAGCACCGGCCCCTAGAGTCAGACATGACTGCACAAATGTGCGGGGGGAACCTTTACATTTATAGATAGATATAGATATAGACAGATGTATTAATAATTTTTCTAATGCTCCATGAAACTAGATGACCATTATTTCTGCTGAAATAAGCAACTGCTTTCACATTTTGAATCCCATCCAAAACAGAGTGGGTCTCAATCCTGAACCCCAGAATTCTCATTACCAACAGCATCTCTGTCTTGTCCGCATTATAATTTCATTATATTCTCTCTCATCTAACTCATTATCAACTTTAAACAAAGTTCATTCATTCTGGTTTATTACGGTCACTGACCAGTACAAACAAAGTTCAAGGGATCTGATTTCTTCCTTGGGATTTGATAGTAAGGATCATCATCAGAATATGGATGGAACCCCATGCTATAGTTCCAAATAACCTACCTCATTACTTTTATATAGAAGTTACAGATAGAGCTTCTGTAACATAGATATCAACACCCCACTAGAAATGGATCCAGATAATCAGTTTTATCCAGAAGTCTCTGAAGCAGTAAGCCTATCACTTTCTAAATCATCTTACCCAAGTTGAGAGAGTGGCTTTCAGTTACAAAGACTTTTTGCATGGATGGAGAAAATTTAAAATGTGCAAATGCTGGTAGAAAAGTAGTATATGTAGTGAAGAATAAATTTATGTCAAAAGTAATGAAAACAGTTGTGTCTAAGAATGTGGTTCTGTCCACTTTGTTATATGGAAGTGAGAATTGGGTATGTCAGGAGTAACATACAAATAAGTTAAACGCAGTGGAAAGTATTTGTGTTAAAACAAGAAGAGATGGGGTCAAGACTGACTGGATGAAGAATGTATGTGGAATGAATACAAAAGTGAATGACTAATACAAAAGAAGTACTTTGAGGTGGTTTGGTCATATAAAAAGAATGAATGGAATCAAGTCTCAAAACAAATATAAGAAAGAAGAGTGAATCAGTTGAGAGGAAGCAAAAGACTGAGAAAGTTGATGAGATCCTTCAAAAGAAAGAGGTGAGACATTTAAAAACTAAAAGTCAATATTTGAATTGATGCAGTGAAAGCCTGGATGTTTTTCAGGGTTAGAAAGGTAAGAAAGATATATTGAATGTTGTTAGTATAAACTAGATTTAGATATATTTCCTTTACTTTTGTCATCTCATGCTTTTATTTTCTTTGGGTTATTATTTCTTACTCATCATCTACATTTTGCATAACATTGCATTAACTTTAACCGGGAATAACAATAGATAAGTAGGTATGTTTGTACGCATGCATGTTCTAGATCCAAAGAGGCTCTCTCCTTTAAGCAGGGGGAGCTCACTCAGGAATACAACAATCACTTCTCATAAACATAGCTAGCTAATTTAAACAGCCAGATGAGGGCAACCCTAGCCTCTTATGTGCAGACACAGCAGAGATGGAGAAGTAAACTCTGTTACATCCACTGCCATAGAGTAGGACTGCAAATTGGCCTTAACAAGGACCCTACTCTGTGTTTGAACAAATTCACCCCAAGATTTCCTCCACTTGTGCCACAGCCTTCTACCAGTCGGTTTCATTGCTCTCAATTCCCTGGTGAACTAAGGCAATTTATGAGCTCTGCTGTACTGAAGAGAGCACTTAGGAGCAATAGTGTTAATTGCCTGGGCCACATTTGTGTTCCATTGATCAGCCAGATCTTCAACAGTCAACTAAATAGGAAATAGGAAATTGCTCAAGCACCCCCAGGAAACTATTGATCCAGCAGACACACTGGATTGGACAATTTTAACCAGTCTTCCACTGATCCTGGGGCTTACAGCAAGCTCTAGTCAAAAACTGGCCAGAGAATGATCCATGATAATGAAGTTACAACCTCTTCCTCCTCCACTATCATTGTACATCCAGATATGGAAACTTTGCTGGGAAACCTGATTCTGGATATTGAAGTCTCCAAGTACAAAAAGTTTCACAAGTAGTTCAGGAAGAAAACCATGTACAATGGAGTAGATAGCTTCTACAATGTCCTGGACAAAACAGCAAACAGTCCACATTGCAGACTAGTGAATGGACCTTCTGGTCAATGACATAAAGCCACATTACTCTCCATCCTGCTGCATATCAGAGTAATTCAGTGGATCTAACTGGGAGAAATTAATTCCATCTTTATTTCTCAACCAGGGTCTCTATGTTATCTGTGAATTCAGCATTCAAGGTTAAACCCTGGTTACAAAATGATTTACCAATAACTGATCTGACTTTAAAAAGAGGATGTTCATGCTGGAGAGCTAACTTTAATTGATAGTTTAACTACTTTGGTCAAGCTACAACCTTTGGTCAGATTTCAAGGAGAAAACCAAGCTCAGCTCTACCATTGCTAGAATAACTATTTATATATATTATGCCTAGCAGTGGCATCCTCACCATTTTTCCACTTTTATCAGAATGATGAAAGCAACTTTGTAGTGCTGCACCACAAGGTCTGCCCTTTTGGACATGTGTGCAAGGTCGTGATGCACAGAAAAAGTGCATCATGACATCACAACTCTGCCTCTGAGAAGTCTGATCCATCCCCACATCCCTCTGCAGATGTCGTTAAGAAATGTAACATGGCATGTCTGTGTATACAGTATGTGCATGCCCCTTCAAGTCAGTCTTGACTTCTGGCAACTGCTGAACAGGTCCATGCAGTTTTCTTGGTAGATTTTCAGAAGTGGTTTGCCATTGCTTACTTCCTAGGGCTAAGAAAAAGTGACCGTCCAAAAGTCACACAGATGGCTTTGTACCTAAGGCAGGACTAAAATTCAGTGTCCCAGTTTCTAGCCTTGTGTCTTTAACCACTTCACCAAACTGACTTTCAAGATGGCACATATCTCCCTGTTATTTAAAAAGTCGCATGCAATGGCAGCATATAGAACTACTAGAGTTTCTGAAGTAGATTCACAAGCATTGTGCCAGATTGATGTTCAACTTTTATACAGATTATAAAGACATTTAACTATAAACATATTACATGCTTCACTTTCTGCTCTAGCCTTAAAATTATGATGTCAGATTACAATAAGTGGAGCTCAGCCAACGGTTGACATTCTTCCTGACATTCTTATGATATTTCTATGGCAGTGTTCTTGGGACAACATTTTCCAGATACTTCAACAACATTAATTCCCATTTAAGAATTCAGTGCAGGTTTTCTACAGCAACCTGTGAAAGTGCCAAAACAATTTAACACTGCACTCTACCACAGAGGCAATGTCAATACTAAAATTAATGTTCTGACCCAAATGTTGACAGATGAGTGATGTGTAAACTAAATTCTCTCTTCCCAATACTTTACCTTTCTCAGAATTTTAAAGTTATATTGTACATATTTAAAGTTGATTGAAGAGTTTCTTCAAACCTTTAAAGGTAGATTTATTCCTGTAACTGTTTTTTTTAAAGAAAGGGAGGGGAGATATAGTGTTAATATGCTATCCACCAAAAACAAGGTTCACAAATGGTTTTCGATGACACAGATGTAAGGTTTATACCAATGACTTGCTATGCCATTTTGTATGCCTTTACTTTCCAAGGATTTCAAGCACTGATGTTGATTTGTTGTTGTTTATTCGTTCAGTCGCTTCCGACTCTTCGTGACTTCATGGACCAGCCCATGCCAGAGCTTCCTGTCGGCCGTCACCATCTCCAGCTCCCCCATGGTTGAGTCTGTCACCTCCAGAATATCATCCATCCATCTTGCCCTTGGTCGGCCCCTCTTCCTTTTGCCTTCCACTTTCCCTAGCATCAGCTTCTTCTCCAGGGTATCCTGTCTTCTCATTATGTGGCCAAAGTACTTCAGTTTTGCCTTTAATATCATTCCCTCAAGTGAGCACTCTGGCTTTATTTCCTGGGGTATGGACTGGTTTGATCTTCTTGCAGTCCAAGGCACTCTCAGAATTTTCCTCCAACACCACAGTTCAAAAGCATCTATCTTCCTTCGCTCAGCCTTCCTTATGGTCCAGCTCTCACAGCCATAGGTTACTACAGGGAATACCATTGCTTTAACTATGCGGACCTTTGTTGTCAGTGTGATGTCTCTGCTCTTAACTATTTTATCAAGATTTGTCATTGCTCTCCTCCCAAGAAGTAGACATCTTCTGATTTCCTGGCTGCAGTCAGCATCTGCAGTAATCTTTGCGCCTAGAAATACAAAGTCTGTCACTGCCTCCACTTTTTCTCCCTCTATTTGCCAGTTATCAATCAAGCTGGTTGCCATAATCTTGGTTTTTTTGAGGTTTAACTGCAGCCCAGCTTTTGCACTTGCTTCTTTCACCTTCATCATAAGGCTCCTCAACTCCTCCTCGCTTTCAGCCATCAAAGTGGTATCATCTGCATATCTAAGATTGTTAATGTTTCTTCCAGCGAATTTAACTCCAGCCTTGGATTCCTCAAGCCCAGCACGTCGCATGATGTGTTCTGCGTACAGGTTGAATAGGTAGGGTGAGAGTATACAGCCCTGCCGTACTCCTTTCCCAATCTTAAACCAGTCCGTTGTTCCGTGCTCTGTTCTAACCGTTGCTACTTGGTCGTTATACAGATTCCTCAGGAGGCAGACAAGATGCCTTGGTATCCCCATACCACCAAGAACTTGCCACAATTTGTTATGATCCACACAGTCAAAGGCTTTAGAATAGTCAATAAAACAAAAATAGATGTTTTTCTGAAACTCCCTGGCTTTCTCCATTATCCAGCGGATATTGGCAATTTGGTCTCTAGTTCCTCTGCCTTTTCTAAACCCAGCTTGTACATCTGGCAATTCTCGCTCCATGAATTGCTGGAGTCTACCTTGCAAGATCTTGAGCATTACCTTACTGGCATGTGAAATAAGTGCCACTGTTCAATAGTTTGAACATTCTTTAGTGCTTCCCTTTTTTGGTATGGGGATATAAGTTGATTTTTTCCAATCTGATGGCCATTCTTGTGTTTTCCAAATTTGCTGGCATATGGCATGCATCACCTTGACAGCATCATCTTGCAAGATTTTAAACAGTTCAGCTGGGATACTGTCGTCTCCTGTTGCCTTGTTATTAGCAATGCTTCTTAAGGCCCATTCAACCTCACTCTTCAGGATGTCTGGCTCTAACTCACTGACCACACCATCAAAGCTATCTCCAATATTATTATCCTTCCTATACAGATCTTCCGTATATTCTTGCCACCTTTTCTTGATCTCTTCTGCTTCTGTTAGGTCCTTACCATCTTTGTTTTTGATCATACCCATTTTTGCCTGGAATTTACCTCCGATGTTTCTAATTTTCTGGAAGAGGTCTCTTGTCCTTTCTATTCTCTTGTCTTCTTCCACTTCCACGCATTGCTTGTTTAGAAATAATTCCTTATCTCTTCTGGCTAACCTCTGGAATTTTGCATTTAATTGCGCTTATCTCCCCCTATCACTGTTGCCTTTTGCTTTCCTTCTTTCTTGGGCTACTTCTAGTGTCTCAGCAGACAGCCATCTTGCCTTCTTGGTTTTATTTTTCTTTGGGACGTTTTCTGTTGCCGCCTCCTGAACAATGTTGCGAACTTCTGTCCATAGTTCTTCCGGGACCCTATCTACTAAATCTAGTCCCTTAAATCTATTCTTCACCTCCACTGCATATTCATTAGGAATATTAGTGAGCTCATATCTAACTGATCTGTGGGTCTTCCCTATTCTCTTTAGTCTGATTCTAAATTTTGCAATAAGAAGTTCGTGATCTGAACTACAGTCAGCTCCAGGTCTTGTTTTTACCGACTGTATAGATGTCCGCCACCTTTGGCTGCAAAGGATGTAGTCAATCTGATTTCGGTGTCGACCATCTGGTGAAGTCCATGTATAAAGTCGTCTTTTAGGTTGTTGGAAGAGAGTGTTTGTTATGCACAGTGAGTTGTCTTGGCAAAATTCTATCAGCCTATCTCCTGCTTCATTTTGTTCTCCCAGACCATGCTTGCCTGTAATTCCAGGTGTCTTCTGACTACCCACCTTAGCATTCCAGTCTCCTGTAATGAAAATAACATCTCTTTTTGGTGTATTATCCAGTAGGTGCTGCAGATCCTCATAGAACTGATCTACTTCTGCTTCTTCAGCATCTGTGGTTGGGGCGTATATTTGGATCACTGTGATGTTAAATGGCTTACCCTGAATTCGAATTGAGATCATTCTATCGTTTTTTGGATTGTATTCAAGCACTGCTTTAGCCACTTTATTATTAATTATGAAGGCTACTCCATTTCTTCTGTGGTCCTCTTGTCCACAGTAGTAGATCTGGTGGTTATCTGATGTGAAGTGGCCCATCCCAGTCCATTTCAGTTCACTGACACCTAAGATGTCTATATTTAATCTTGACATCTCACCAATAACCACATCCAATTTGCCCTGGCTCATAGATCTTACATTCCAGGTTCCTATGGTGTGTTGATCTTTAGAACATCGGATTCGTCGTTCACCACCAGCACCGTCGGCCGCTAGCCGTCCTTTCGGCTTTGAGCTAGCTGTGTCATCACATCTGGGGCTAGTTGAACGTATCCTCTGTTCTTCCCCAGTAGCATTTTGACCATCTTCCGACCTGGGAGTCCCATCTTCCGATGGTATACCGACATATCTCTGGTTGTACTGATCCATTTAGTTTTCACGGCAAGAATACTGGGGTGGGTTGCCATTACCTTCCCCAGGGATCGTATTTAGTCTGACCTCTCTGCCACGACCTTCCCGTCTTGGGTGTCCCTTCACGGTTTAGCTCATGGTTTCATTGAGGTGCTCAAGCTCCAGCACCACGACAAGGTAACGATCTCCTTTGCTGGAGACTGATGTTGATGGAAACCCTCAATTGCATGACATCATCCACTGAGGCTTTCCAAGGCACCACTTTTATCATTTCAGCCCAGCGAATGCTGTTTAGAAATGGCAACTCTCAGAGCTTCAAGGATGGCCCTTATTCCCATTCCTTCACCCTGCCTCCACAGTCCTCCTCCTGTGGCAACAAGCTTGCTTGGTAGTCAACCATGCTTGTAAACCACACTGAATTATTCTCATATGGTGGTACCCAAATTAATAAATGGTGACTAAACAGAGAAGGTGCCTGAATGGCAGTATTACAGTGGTTTGGGAGGCAATGGAACTTTCCTACCATGACAAGTAAGAAACTTTGGAGGGTTTTTAAGGTATGTGATTTTTTTTAACAATTAACTTCCTCTGATATTATCCTCAAATTAATTCTAGGATTCTATTCAAAACCATAGACAAAACGGGTAAAAAAGAGAAAACAGAAGATCAATTTCTTTCCTTTATGAAGGGGGAAATGGGAGGGGGTGCTGTTTTTGTTTTTGTCCTTTTTGGCATACACCTGCTGTAACTGCAAGACCAGAATGAGGCACTTCATTATTGGCCAGCTTGAAAGAGTAACAAGTGAGTACTGCTTAGCTGATGATATTCTGTAAACATTAGGCTTGCAAACATATAAACAAAACTATAATCATGGACTCCTGCTGTCCAAATAATCAAACAGCTCAGATTAGTCTCGGTGTCAAGTCTCACTCAGCTGGGCAAGACCTAGGAAGCAAGAATAATATAGATTTCAGAAACATATCTTTAATATTAGTCTATGGATAAATATAGAATTTTGGGAATTGTCTGGGAAATTTCCCACCTTCATTTATAGTGAGTGAATTAAAGTGGAATCTCTTTGAATATTTGAAATGATTCTTCCCAGGTTTCTTGTTGTGGAATATGACATAAATTGTGGATTATGAGATAAATTGCCTATCTCTTCCTTCCTTTTCAGCCTTCCCACACTCTGTCACACTCGGGTAAATTTTAAACTAGGCTAAGAAAGAGTGGGAGATGGAAAGTATTGCTTTAATGAGTTAACTATTACAACTCTTACAGCAGCTTCTGTTTTTAGGCATATGCAAAGAGGTGCTGAGCTTGCATAAATTCTGAAGGACTTCTGAATCATTTTCCAAATGTGCACAGACTTTTTCTGTGAATATTTGGCTTGGAGATCATCGGGCAGCATGCTCTATCTCTCTAGAACAGGGGTGGGGAACCTTTTTTCTGTCAAGGGCCATTTTGATATTTATAATATCATCCACGGACCGGGGGGTGGGTTTGTGGGCGGGAACCAATCACGTGGAAGGGGGTGGGTTTTGCAGGCGGGAGCCAATTGCGTGCACTTGGGGTGGGGTTTGCAGGCGGGTGCTAATCGCACGTACTGGGGGGCTGGGTTCGCGGGCGCCTGCAGTTGCCTTGGCAGGGCCAGACCAAATGATTTTGCAGGCCTTATACGGCCCGCAGGCCGGACGTTCCCCACCCCTGCTCTAGAAGATGAACATATATCAGTGGTTATGTTGTTGTTTGTTACTCACATATATATTGTTTTATTCCCACTTTATCTCTTCATTTTGGTGTTATTAGTTGTGGATTATGAGATAAATTGCCTATCTTTTCCTTCCTTTTCAGCCTTCCCATACTCTGTCACACTCTGTAAACTAATCAATGCACATATGTATACTCACAAACAATCCTTTTTTAAATACTTACATGGAGTTGAATGAATGGGTTTTTATTTAAATAGTCTTTGGCCAATCAACAGAATAAAATAAAATCTACAACTGGACGATCATACTTAAATAAAATCAAAAACTGTATAATATACAAAAGTATATATAGTTTGTTTTTTATTATGCTGTTTTTGATTTTCAACAGTGTTGCTTGCTGTTTTTAAATAAACTATTTTATAAAATACATCCTGCTGATGAGCCAAGAATAACACCTTTCATCCTGTGAGGAGCACAGGACAAGTCTGTTTTGGAAGTACAGGGAAAGCCACACGTCAAAACAGAAGGGAACAGGTAGGATTGGAGGCTCAGACAAACCAGCCAGAGACCTGCTGCTGCCTCATCTGCTACCTGAACCATCTGCTTTGCTTTGCCTAATTGCAAAAAAGAATGGATCTCTACAAATAAAAGATGACAAAACAGATGAAAAGGTAAGGTCTTAAAATCATCTGGAGATGCCTCTGGAGGGTTAACTGTGTAAACACATTGCTGTGTTAACCTACACATGCCCAGATGGTTTAGAGTATAAATGTAGAACCTTTATGTCCCTGAATGCCTTAGCAACCTGTTCTTAGGTTGAACTGCAACATACATTTTTTAAAAAATATGTAAGCAGAGCAATCAATAGTATCCACTATAAACCATAACCATTCATTTACTGTATGCAAAATGATGATAATTTGCAGTTCAGGCCTTGATTGTTCTCTCACCCTGAATTCAGATTATGCCACTGATGTCAAGAGATAGACATGACAGCATGATGGCAATACAAAATATGTGGGAATGTATGCATTCTGAATAAATCATACATCAAGTGATCTAATGGAGGATTTTTTCTTTTTTTTCCAACTAATGATAAAACATTTTTTAAAAATAGCTATCTTTATATTGCTTGCATTTTGTGAGATTCATTTTTTCCCCTTCAGTTCAAACCATTTCTACATGATAGGGTTCGACCATGAGTCCAGCTTCATATTGTGCCGTATTGTAAAATCATACAAAGCAGAAAACAAATGCTTAGTTATTGTACTTTGGAGAATGTCTCAGTTTCTTTATGTATGATGTACATATAATTTTTTTCAATCCAGCTACTTTTCCATTAAGAAAATGTTACTGAAGTAAACAAAAAAAAATGATTAAAATGGTACTTTAAAATAATAATGATAATTATATATACAGTATGACAGCATTGGTTCATTTCTGTCTTTTCCTTTCCTGTCTATTACCAAAGTGCAAATGCACACTCTTCTAGTATTGATTGATTTTGATGTGATTCTACACATGAATTTATCCCAATTTTTCATCAATGCATAGAAGCACACAAAGGATACTGATGTAATTGAGAATACATCAACAAACTTTTTGTGGTATGCTGTCAGATTTCTTCATTTAAAAAGTAGAGGAACACTGGGAAAGATATGGACCATAAAAGCAAGTTAACATTTTTTTCTACAATTACGTTTAAATTGTTCTAATCTATTTTTCAAGCTTGCCCTGAATTAACTGTGTTTATCTTTCCAATCTTTCTGGCATTAATAATAGACATGGCTTAAATAGACTTAATCTATTTGAAGATATAAAAAGTGATGCCAATTATTTGTAGTATGTATGTATAAGATTATTTTTTATATTTTCAGCTAATACTAGCAAACATAATATTGCTAATCAGAAGAACGTAGTCTTTCTGCTGAGCTCGTTGATACAAATTCTTAGGGCAACTAGTTAAACCAAGCAATCAAAGTTGTCTATGGACCCTGAGTTGGATCAGGGAACAGCAAACAAGCTGAACTGGCCAGAGATTACAAAATCATTGCTAGATAGATCAAAGTCAAGCCATCAATCAACAAAAAGACCTTGCCTTCCAGAAATTTCCTGCTGTTTCAGTATACCTTTGTTTAGATCACCCAACAACATTTTGAAGAAAAGTGCTTTTTAAAAAGTGGAATAAGTTCAAATTTTTCATTATTTGTGAAAATTATAGATATTCTTCTTGATCATATGATAGTCTACAAATTTTGAAATATAAAACATTGCTTCAAGTGACTGGCAACAGCAGAATTCAAAGATTCATGTCAGAAGTTTTCCTTTCACCTGGACTTCCAGTGGAGGCATGGCAAGCTGAACACATCTCCCTGGAGAGCGGAGACGATGCCCATGGTAAAGGCCAAAGAACTGGTGAGTAGACTGGTACTTTGGAACTCTCTGGACAAGGAGAGGAGTTTGCCCACATGTGCTTGAGACAGCTGCTCCATACGAGGGGACCATAGGACAGTGGTCTCCTGTGGGTTTGAGCACCGGGAGACGAAGGGATCAAGCCATCATGCTCACAACTATGGCAGAGCCCTTTAAAGGACACTAAGTTCACTAGCCTCACTTCTAATCACCTTTAGAAATTGGTTATCTAACCATCTTAAAGATATTAGAGAACTTCGGAATGACAAGTTTGACCTGGTGAGTCTATCTTCATTTCTGTACAAAATAAAAATTAACTACAAGTTTAAGAACTTAAAGAATTTGAAATAAATGGCAAAAAGCTAAATAAGATTTCAAACCAAGAAAGATATAAACAAATTAAGGGTTCAGACAAATTTGGAATATTGAAACTTTTACTGTAAGATTTTGGAACTAATTATATAAAATAAACAGCTTTACATGGGAACCAGAATTATTTTGTCTACTGTCAGTCATAACAGAGACCTTATTATTTAAATTGGACACTAGAGGGGTTAAAGACTCCAGGCAAAAAGAAAAAAAAACCCTTGCCTTAGGTTTTGATTAGGATTGAAATTTACAAAATGACATAAAATACTATAATATTTGGAGTCTGTGGCTTGAATCATGTCAACTGGATTTCTATTTTCTTAGTGGAAACGTTTCACTCCTTATCCAAGGAGCTTCTTCAGTCTGAGTAAAGTTAGTAAGGGAATCCTTAAATATGTTTCTAGGCTGGCTGTGTGACCATGCACCTGGGGCTAGGTCATGGTTATTTTTGAGATGTTGTTTCTAAGTCCCTTTATCATCTAAAGGAGGATCGTTAAGATTACCCTGCTGCTGTTGAGCTTGTGAAATGGTCTTAATCTTCCTAGGCACAGAAGACAAAGCAGGAAGGAAGATAGGGGAAAGGTTATGCCTGAGGCCCCCACCTCTATTCAAGGAAGGATTTTCCAAGTTGGCATGAATGGATTCCTTGACCCCTCTCTCAAACCACCTATCTTCTCTGTCTAAAATGTGAACATTAATTAACTGGATTGCATACACTACATTGCTTTCCTGCAGAGCTGTTCTCAGGCCTGTGGATATCCAAATTGGGCCTTCACCAAATCTAAGTCTACCAGACCTAAAACAGCGACAGATAGGGCTGAGACTCAGAGTAAACGGAAGAACCTGGTCATTCCTTACATGGCTGGCGTGTCTGAAAAGATCAAACGGATATTTGGCAAACACCACATACCTGTATATTTCAAACCCACCAACACACTGAGACAGAGGCTTGTACACCCCAAAGATCAAACTCCAAAACACAAGGAAAGCAATGTAGTGTATGCAATCCAGTGCAGTGAGGAGTGCTCTGAACTCTACATTGGAGAAACCAAACAACCTTTGTACAGGAGGATGGCCCAACACAGGAGAAGTAACACCACAGGACCAGAGTCAGCAGTTTATCTTCATCTAAAGGAAAAAGGACACTCATTTGAGGACATTAATGTTCACATTTTAGACAGAGAAGATAGGTGGTTTGAGAGAGGGGTCAAGGAATCCATTCATGCCAACTTGGAAAATCCTTCCTTGAATAGAGGTGGGGGCCTCAGGCATAACCTTTCCCCTATCTTCCTTCCTGCTTTGTCTTCTGTGCCTAGGAAGATTAAGACCATTTCACAAGCTCAACAGCAGCAGGGTAATCTTAACGATCCTCCTTTAGATGATAAAGGGACTTAGAAACAACATCTCAAAAATAACCATGACCTAGCCCCAGGTGCAAGGTCACACAGCCAGCCTAGAAACATATTTAAGGATTCCCTTACTAACTTTACTCAGACTGAAGAAGCTCCTTGGATAAGGAGTGAAACGTTTCCACTAAGAAAATAGAAATCCAGTTGACATGATTCAAGCCACAGACTGTTCCACCTGGATGACTGAGAACCTTCATAGACATATAATATTTGGAATATTAAAGGAGATTTTTGAAGAATGGGACCAGAAATTAGTAGTCTCAATATCAACAGTATCAATAATGATGTCTGCTTCTATGGATAGACTATGTCTAAAGGATGTTAATGAAGGAATGACGGATGTGAAACAAATAATGTTGGATGCAGAAATAGTAGAATCAGAAATATTGGATTAAAAAAAGTGTGGATTACAAGACAGAGAAGGCATTTAAAGTGGAACCAGTGACAGGCCAAGAGAATGACCCAGATAAGGAGACTTCACTGGATATGCAAAAGAAGCTGCCTGAAGTTTTAAAAATTAAAGTGGAAATACAAATGATAAACCAAGAGAATGACCTGGATAATGTATTTTTATTGGATTAACAAAAGAGGCTTTTTAAAGCCTTGAAGAAGCCTATGCAATGGGATAAAGAAGAACTGAAGAGAGATCAAATCTATGTATTGTCGAAGGCTTTCACGGCCGGAGTTCAATGGCTGTTGTGGGTCTTCTGGGCTGTGTGGCCGTGTTCTGGAAGTTGTGGTTCTGAATATGCTGGCCACAGATGCTGGCGAAACGTTAGGAACCACAACTTCCAGAACACGGCCACACAGCCCGGAAGACCCACAACAGCCAGAGATCAAATCCTTTGTCAATATTTGAATGAATTAAAGATTAAGACTATTAGAAGTAAAAGGAAGAAGTATAAAGTTGGTTTATTTGATCAAGGTTAAAATAAGACATATTTTTATGAAACTCTGGCAACCCTTTATGGACTTTTTGCTGACACCAGGATTGAAAAATTGATATCTTATGGATTTGCTTATAGATAAGGGATGGGTTATAGGACGAAGAGATATTGTTTGTAACCTTATAGGGGGTGAACAGCTACCAAACTTGTTTATTTTTTTATTTATCAAATTTTGTCACTGCCCATTTTCCCCCTCAAGACGGACTCTGGGCGGTTTACAGTAAAACTGATCAATTAAAACAATAAGCATAAAATATAAATACAATATATAAAATGTAAATACAATTATCAAATAATTATAAAAATAAGAATAAGTTTATGCTTGTTGTGATGAAGATTGGAAGTCAATTCTTTATATATTTCTTTTCTTTTTCTTTATTTCCCCCTTCCCTTTTTTCTTTTCTTTTCTTTTCTTTTCTATTTTTTCTTTCTTTGCACTTTTTATTCTCTCTTTACTTTGTATTGCTTTTTATTACTGCAGTTAAAATCTTTAACTATCTATCAACCTATCAACCTATCAATCTATCTATCTAGTTTTGCTTTCACCTGTCAGCACATTTTATGAACAAGGCACTTTGTAAGGTAAAGGTAAAGGTTCCCCCCGCACAGTTGTGCAGTCGTGTCCGACTCTAGGGGCCGGTGCTCATCTCCGTTTGTTAGCCGAAGAGTCAGCGTTGTCCGAAGACGCTTCCACGGTCATGTGGCTGCATGACGCACGCAGAACGCTGTTACCTTCCCACCGAAGTGGTACCTATTCATCTACTTGCATTTGCATGCTTTCGAATTGCTAGGTTGGCAAGAGCTGGAGCTAGTGTGGGAGCTCACTCCGCACACAAGGCTAGGGATTTGAACCTCCAAACTTGCGATCTTCCGATCGACAAGCCTGGCGTCTTACCCGCTGAGCCACCACGCCCCTTTGTACACTTTGCACAGTCTCTCTATTCAAGTCCACTTGTATGATGATTTTGGAAAACAAGCTGATCAGGAGGCATATGGATGGCTATGAGTTCTAACTCTACAAGTGTCAGACATATTAGATTTTGAGGTGGCTCCTTTATTGCTGTTAACATCTAATCTCTTGTATGCATTATGATTTTTTAAAACTGTATTAAAACTTTTGAATACAGTCTGTTTGATATGTTTATCGTTTTATATCTTTGTTGTACGCCATCCAAAGTCACTTTTTTGTGAGATGGGCAGCCATATAAATTTATATTATACTGTATATAATTAAGTGCTGTGGATCTTTGCTGTTAGGCATATTTTACATCTTTAAATACCTACAAGAGAAGATTAGAGTTAAATGACAATTATGTTACCTGAGAATAACTATAATTTCACTTCATAAATAGTGATGAGGGAACAAATTATGAATATACAACTCTCTGATGAACAGTGAGTTCCTGCTATACATTTATATTTTCTTCAGCTTTGCAACTGTATTTTAACTAGAATCACTGTTCCTTCATTTCTCCCCTCTACTGATGAGTGTCACCATCGGTTCAACACTTTCTAATGCAATATAATTGATGCATATCCTAGAAATGTGTACTGACTACATTGTATGAGCACCATCTACAAGCTTCTGATTCAGATTAGGAAAGCATTTTGAATTGACTTTAACAAATTGAGAATTGGCTCAATCCAACTTGGGGTCCAAATCAGACTCTTGGATTCAGAATAATAAGGGAATGGTAAAGAGAAAAATATACTGTATAGAAAACTAAAAGGGGACAATGTCTACAGGACTGCTCAGAAATGCCACAATTGAAATGTAGAGAAAGTAACCCCCAAATCCCAAAGGACCAGGTTACTGCCTATCTCTCACGGTCTCACCCATCTGGTAAAATCAGGCAAAGTTAGTGCACTTTGGGTCCTCTCAATCAAACAATGCCATCTATCAGGGGTCAGGAGGTATGCCTTCTCTGTTACAGTGCCTGCTGTCTGGAACAACATCCCCCCCAGAAAGCCATTTAGCTCCACCCTGATGATGTTCTGCAAGTTTCTAAGAAACCAGCTGTTCTTCCAGGTCTTGGGGTAGGGTGTTTGTGGTTGTTTCTTGGGTAGTTTTTCTGGTTACTTAAGTTACTTTTATTGTTTTCCTATTTTAAGTATAAGCCATCAGAGTCATTCTGGAGTTGAGTGGCTTCTGAAATTATTAAAATAGATAAATAAATCCACCACACATTTAATGGGTTGTGCCAAATAAACTATTAGGAATTAGAGTCTTCATTTGAGAACAGAAGTCTTACCCAATTAAGAATGAAAAGAAGCACATAGTTGCAACATAAAATAACAAAATGAAGAGGAGGAAAATAAATTAGTTCACTACAAATTACACATCAATATGATTTCCTCAAGACATACGAAAATATCCTTCCATATGAGGAAGAGCCAATAGATATATGAAATAAGCATCCATATAGTTGTTGTGCAGAGTTTCTTGCCATCAGATTTGCTCCTAACTTCACCACTCATATTAAGATTCACTGATGAAGCTCATACATACCAACATGGTGTAGTGGCAATGTGGAAGACCATTGTTATTTTGAGGAGTTAAGTGACATATTTTGATTTTCTCTCACACGAAGAAGATTAGTTTCTTTTGAGTTATACTGATGTTTAACTGGCTTGTTTTTATTTCTGTTTGAAATGGGGGGGGAGAGATAAGGAAAAAAAACCAAGATTAAAACTTTGAGAATAAGTCCACTCTTCCACCAGCCCCTCCAGAAAATATTTCTGTTTGGAATGTGGGGGGAGATAAGAGATTGTTTTTGTTAGGCACTAGCTTATCTGTATAGCTTCCCAGGCTCTTGGAAACAGGTGCCTCAGACTCTGGGAACTATCCTAGTCAAGGTCGGGTCATGCAGCCTCAGTACCATGGAAACAGAGTCACAAGGTTTTAGGGCCAGACATTGATAAAACTCTTAGGATTGTCTTTTGTTTGGGAGCTTCTGCACAGATCTTAGCGCTGGATGCTGTGGAAAAGAGCCATCCTGGGGAATCCCTGTTGTCTTGGTCAAGAGGCTCCTGACAGCTAAAGGGGATAGGGTCTCAACTTGCTGGTATGTTATGATTTCCTTTCTTTATGCTATGCTTTTCATGCTTTTGTTTAATCTGCCTAAACTGTGTTTCTGGTTAAACTGTGTTTCTGTTTAAATTTGTTTGCTTAGGTTTATAATAAAGCTTAAACTCTCTTTATCCACTGGTGTGCTTATTGTCTCTGGATCTAAAAGAACCAATTGTCTGAGCACCTGATCACTGCTTGGGCACTTGGCGGAACACATGGTACTATAGGGGACTTGGCTGTATGTCTGGAATTTCTGGCTCACTGAACATATCCCGTAATTAAAAGTACACTAACTGCATATAATGTCTAATTTATCTTCGTAAGAAAAGGATTTAATGAGCACACCAAAAAAAATCCTTCACTTGAACTCTCTGAATTTTCTGAACAACCCCTCAAAATTAGGTTGCCTAATTTTGCTATATAGCCTTCCAGCAACATGATTTTTTCAAAAGGAAGATAGAAAGAAAATAAATCCATACAGATATTGATTGTTTACCCCCTAAGAAAGTTCACACCTGCATAGAATTTGCACAGGGATCTATAATTGGAATGACACACACCAGTGCTCACATACACACAAACCTGATGACAAAGATAGATACCAGAGAGTTATTGAGAAGACATAATGCAGAGCAAGATACACATTATCAGTGAGGTTCAGTCTACTCAAAAGTTCATTGAGTTCAGTTGTCTTATAAGGACTGCAATCAAATGGGTTTATTTTGATTAGCACTAAACGTGCAATTCTATAAATGACTTTCCAGACATAAGTGCAACTGAGTTTGACAGAGCTTGGGGTGGAGGGTGGGGTGTCTAAGCATCTAATGCCCCTTTAAACAATAGTTGGAGATAATTAATGCCTTAGTTAAAAGTTTTAAATACAGTATATCTTTAGAAATTAAAGTATTGCTTCTAAATTTGACCGTAAGCTTCTCCTCCTCCTCCACCTCCTCCTCCTCCACCTCCTCCTCCTCCTCCTCCTTCTTTTCAGCAGCTCATAATTCACAATATATTTACAATAAGGTACAACAAGGTACATTGATACATTTCTAGAATGGCATATAAATGTTAGACTCATATTTATTATTTGGGACAGATAGCCAACTTTACTGCCAATATGTTGTTTTCTTGTAGCCTGTAATGGAAGTAACGTTTGACAGATATACAAGTGACAACCAGATTTTCTTAAGAATATTTGCAAAAAAATAAAAGGGCTTAATTAACTTACATTTAGAATATAAGTGTTCATGACAATGCAAAAATAATCTTATAGCAAAAAATATATCTCTATTTCTAATAATTCCATACCTGCTTTTGTTGTGTGTGGACATTTTCTCCTGAATGGTCCACATTCTTTCCCTGTTTATACTTACTCATTAGTATTCATTTACCACAACAGGAGAAGATTGTTTCATCGCTTCTCGGCCTTTTGGCTAAGATCAAGTGTAGTATCTGTTCTTATCAGTATGCATGACTATATCAACACATGATAATGGCTTGTATGGGGGAGCATAAGGATAGATCACCTCAGCTGAAATTGGCATTAGTCAACACAGACCAAATGCATTTTACACATAAACAACGAACTTGGGTAATAGTCATAAAATGCCAAATCACTGAGAAAAGCTTATATTTGCACAGATGAATTTTTGTCCTTCTGGATTTGAAAGACAGCTAAAGTGGTGAGCCAGTTTGTAAAGAGCTCATAGAAAGAATTATTCCACAGTAAAATCAGAGAATCATAGAACAGACTCAATGAAAGACAGCCTACCACTTCTTGGGTAACTGGGTCCACAGTTGAACTGCTGTTATTGTTAGGAAGGATTCCCATTCCCCTTTCCAGCAACTCAATCAGAAACTGCCTTTTTGTAACTTGAATAACACTTCTCCCCTTTCTAACTTGAACCATACTTCCATATTTCCCAGTAGAAGAAGATACTGTAACAGTAAATTCAAAAATAGGTTGCAGCAACAAGTGGGTTGAGTCCAGTCTGCACTGTGGTGGTCAATTGATGAAGTGGTTTGATGGTTTCTTACTACAAGATTTTGGTAAAATTCTGTCATATTTACTTCCGATCTACAAAACTTCTTCACCAGCAGGAAGGACAAACATTTGCAAACCCATCTGCTGGCCAAGTTGCACAGTTCAATTAGCAGCAATAAGGCTAAAGCCACCATGCTCGGAAGAATTAGGATTTATGTGTTACCCTTTTGGCACGAATTTAACCTAGCAGTTTTAGTCTCTGCCCTCCTCCCCCCCCCCCTCAGTTGTTCAGCAGTGCCATTAGAAATAACATTTATGATGCATTTAATCGATAAGCCATGCTGAAAAGACTATTTTACCATCTTGTGCTGGGAGCTCTATTTCCCAATGATACATAGAGCCGAGTAAGCAGAATAATTAGTGTATCATAATCTGACAGAAAGATTACTGCCATATCCTGTAGGTACCAAGAGATTCACTGAAACATGTAGGATAATTTTAATTCTTTTTCTCAAATTCCACAGAAGAACTGGAATTGCTCTTCAAATGCTATTTATATGCCTGAAAGACATCAGTCTAAATCTAGCTAAAAGAAGCATAACCAGATATAAGAGAAATATAGATAGTCCCTACCTGCTTGAATTGACACAGTAGCCCAGTGTGAGTAACATGCATATTCATACAAGTGCCTTATTATCTGCTTCTTTGCTAATTAAAAAAAAACCTAAGTTGCTACTGTGTTTAGGGAAGCAATAATTTTGGAAATTTTAGCAGATGTCACTGTATCCTTTAGCATGGCTAATTCTTTCCAGATTTAAACTGTAGCACTGCATTGATATAGGCACATCTGTTACATGATTTACAGTGGGGGTGTGCAAAACATTTCAAGCTCAAAATAGCCATTTTGAGCGTTCCAGGCGTTGTGAAGTTATGTCCCAAGCTCAGAAAAAATGCACTGCATTTATCCTTTATTCAGGACAAGCTATGGGCATTTTGTTCCATCTTGTTTTGTGTTCAGATGTTCATGATCAGCTTCTTTTCCTTGAAATCCCTCCAAGCCATGGATATTTGGGGACTCATTAGTCAATTTAAAAAGAAAACATGAGGATAAGTATGGTAAGCATGGCTTTGGACTCTTTCCAACCCCTGTACCAACAGTGGCCATAGGAGTTATCGGTATTTCTTTGTAACAAAATAAGGTGTTGTGTCTCTGTGCATGTGTTTCTGCTTTTCCTTCCTGCCACATCTGTGGTATTTATGTGTGTGTGGTATGAGAAACCCAGGGCAAACTCCATATGCTCCACTCTAGGTAACATGATGGGGACAGAGGATGAAGGACGCTTAGAATGGAAGCATCAACAGCATTCTGAGCCACTGCTTATCTGCTTCTGTCATAGAGATGATTGATTGATTGATTGATTGATTGACTGATTGATTGATTGATTATGTGCTATCAAGTCGTTTTTAATTCCTAGCAACCACATAGATAGATTTTCTCCATGACATAGAGATGCATGGGGTAATGTTTTTCTGGAATGCTTTCCTTTCTCTGCAGCCCAGATCTAGCTTGGGACTGCAGAGAAGGCTTTCAGACTCAGTCTTTCTCTTGCCAGCTTCTTCCACCATACCAGATTTGGCCAGGTCCTGTCCTGTTCTGTTTTCAGAAAGTTAGCCAGCTTGCAGATGAATGGACATGAAAGCCCTCTTTACATTATTTCTTTTCAACATTCCATTGGGTTGAAAATGAAAAGGAATAGTTCACATCCCAGCTAGTGTTAGCTGATGTAGGCAAGGGGGGAGGGGTGGAATTGAGAATTCAGTTAAGTACGTGTCCAGAAATTAATAAGATTTGTGGAAATAAGAAAAAAAGCTTATTATTATCTTTATGTATTTGTATCTATGTGAAATTCAGGGGTCATTAATTAATGTTGTTTCTGGGTATTCTGCCTGAATTGATCTTTGTTTTTTAGGCAAATTGCCATATTTAAAAAATGTGTATCATTTATTCATTATAGCTACTGCTCCACTGGTGAGCATTGAAGCTTGTTAGACTTTGTTGGTTTATAGGCAGACTCCTATTGTAGGCAGCCTTGTATGTTGAACATGGGCTGCACTGAAGTGAATCCATGTTTGCTTCTTTGCAGGGATCAGTTCTGTTACTATTTGGGCAAGTAGTCAAATGGCCTTTATGTATTTACGACCAGTAAATTAAAACAGTAGTCATTCCATTTCTATTATTTCTACACTATACTACTCTTACTTCTACACTCCTACTTCTACATTACAGGCATTAACGTTAGATTTGAAAAGTTGTTCTCTAATCAGAATCTGCAGAAATACGGTAGCTGAAATAACAAGATATGCCCTCAAGTAAAAGAAGTTAATAAATATGCACAAGGTGTTTATTCATTAACTTCTTTCATTTGAAGCCACAGCTTGTTGTTTTCTTGCAGATGTTTCATTGCCAGACTAGGCAACATCTTCAGTGCGAAAAGGGAGTGGGACTTGCTCTCTGTTTATATACTATGGCTTGTCCTGCTTGTGATGGTGGAGGTGTTGTTCTCCCCTTAGAACATAACAGCACAATATACCCTAATCAAGGAACTATTAACTCAGTCAATCAACCAAGCAGCAAACACCAGCCCAATCAAGGAACTTCTAAGGGGAAACATCTTCAAGAAAACAACAAGGCTCAGAGAGCACCAAGGACTCCACATTACTTTTACTATCAGCTCTGCATATAATTGTGAGTACATTCTCACCAGAATTATAAATATTTGCAACAAAAGAAAACTTTCCTCTGACAATCAACAACTGCTGTAGAAAATCACAAGAAACCACTGTATATCTCAGCTGATTTACATTAAGAACAGAAAGATGGTAAGAAAAGATAGAAAAAACCTTCTCCTCTGCATTACTATGCTGAAATGTACACTAAATATTTAAAACTTGGGTATTGACTGTTTTTCCTTTCAGATTGGGAATAATATCTAGAATTTGTATAATTGGATTGGTTGTGTTAGAACCAGCAGTGTCAGCAGGGTTTAAAACAACAAGATGGTGGTCACTGTAACACAACCAAACTTCTACCCCTTTATACATGCATGGAACATCAACACAGAGACAAAAAAGGCAAGGCTTTGATTGCACTGCTGTGATGTCATCTTGGCTCTTTGACCTCCCATGCAGAATCTGCTGGTTAGTACATTCCTGACATAGGAAAATTCTACTGAATTTGAGACCTGATATTTCAAAACAAACCAAATAGGGACAAGGAATTATTCCTAATTAAATACCAGTGTCTGTGTGTATTTGAAAGCACAGATATATTAATTTACAAATGCCTCTTTTTGTTCCATAGTACTTCTTTTCTTTTTTCTTTTTGCTGTGCTTTTTTAAAAAGACCTGTTCCATCCTCTACATTTTAAAGATAATATCACATTGTTCTATTTGACAGGTTGATTTAAACCATTCATATTCTACACTGTTGCTTTAAAATTGAGCAATCTCTGCAATCTTTTGCAAGCTAAAAATATGCACATACTGTATATCTGATTCTTTATGGAATCAAATATATTTTATTTTACCTTTTATTTCATAAATAAAACCTTCATATACCGAAGAAATTGAAGTGCAACCTCTTAAATTGTAATAACTCTAATGGAGAAGAAGAGATGGATTTACAGTTGAAGAAAGCAAGAGTATGTATTGTCGAAGGCTTTCACGGCCGGAGTTCAATGGCTGTTGTGGGTCTTCCGGGCTGTGTGGCCGTGTTCTGGAAGTTGTGGTTCCTAACGTTTCGCCAGCATCTGTGGCCAGCATCTTCTGTGCTCCTGCCCTCTGAAGATGCTGGCCACAGATGCTGGCGAAACGTTAGGAACCACAACTTCCAGAACACGGCCACACAGCCCGGAAGACCCACAACAGCCAAAGCAAGAGTATGTTTAGATCAGCCTTTCTCAACCTTTTGACCCTGGAGGAACCCTTGAAATATTTTTTCATGCCTCGGGGGAACCCTGCACATGCAGGCTCAAATATAGGCCAGAAGTTACAAAATTATTATATTCATTTCATGTGTAGGCCTGTATATATGCATTAACAGTGTTCGTAAACTAAAAATAAAGAATGAAACATACCTCTTTAATGTGAAGTTTCCCAAATTTGAAATAATGTTTTAAATAAATTGTGATCTCCCAGGGATCCCCTAGTGACCTATCGTGGAACCCTAGGGTTTCATAGAACCCTAATTGATAAACCCTGATTTAGCTGTAAAGCTCTGTGTCTTCTAACCTTTCTCAAGTTTGCAACCAGAATGGGTCCAACAAATTCTGGTGCCCTACCTAAAACACTAGTTTTCTCCATCAATACCGTTGAAAGCTTGGAGTTTAAATTCATATGCTATAAAAATGTTGTTCTGGACATTGATTAGCATAGGAGAAAAACATTAAAAATATAGAGTTTGCGATCATACTGCTAGAGAAAACCTTTACTTCCAGCTTGTGAAAAGAATTGCTACAGATTTAGAAACAGTGAGACAAAAATGTAAAATTATTACAAATCTAATATCTATATTAAATAATGCCTATGTAGTATAATAATAATACATTGGTGAATAATACCCTATTCTATCAAAAACCACCTGAAAGCAGTAACAGTAAAAAAATTAATAGTAAAAAATAAGTAAAGGTTAAGGACAACAGTGGAGGTACAAGCTATAGGGACCTGTTGAGCTCTGACTTCCAATCAGTTCTTGAAAATATTGTTTACTGCTGCACAGAATTTAATACTATTATATGTTATAGTCAGAGAGTAACACTGAGACATAAAATTGGTCTGCAAATCCATCACATAGCAACAGGATAGAAAACCTGTTTTTGATTAGACAAATCTGTTGTTAAATTCATAAAAGTAAGGTAACTCCTCTTCCCTCACCGTATACCTCAAAATCTCACCTGTCTTACCTTATTCCACTAGGAAGTTCCTTTGCTCAAACATTTTTACAATATCTAATCTGCTGAAACATAGCTAAGTGTTATTTGTGCATCATACACACACACACACACACATACACATACATTGTACTTTGATAAATTATAAAGTGAGACCACCATTTCCTCCCCTTCTACTGGTATTTTAACTTCAGTTTTCATTTTCTTTTTTAAATAATAATTTTATTAAAAATTACAATTGCAACAATACAAATTAATACAAACTAAAAAAAAGAACATAAAAAATAGGAGCAGAAAAATAGAAAAGAAAAAAAGAAAGAAAGAAAAGAAAAATATAAAGAAATTACTTCCCCCTTCATCACAAGTGTAAACAATTTTAGTAACTTTTCAGCTCCTCTTAAATTACAACAAAAGATCTCTTCTTCCCGTATCCCATATCTTATCTATAAATAAATTCTTAAAACCTCATCATTTCAGTCCGGATGTCAGCAAAAGTCCATTAAGGGTTACCAGAGATAACAACATATCTATTTTAACCTTGATCAAATAAACCAACTTTATATTCCTTCCTTTTACTTTTAACAATCTTGATCTTTAGTCCCTTCAAATAATGTCCTAGAATTTCATTTCTTTTCATTTTTTGTTTGTCCCTTCTCACAAAATTCTTCAAAGCTTTAACAAGCATCTTTTGTAAATCCAATATAGGAAAAATATCCGGGTCATTCTCTTGGTTTGTTATTTTTATATCCCTTTTAATTATTAAGACAACAGCCAATTTTATTTTCTATGTCCAATATAGCATCTCTTTCCATATCATTCTTTTAGTCGGTCATTTTTAAATCCACTTTCAGATCAGTCTCAATCTTATCAGGTAAAACTTGTTCCTCTTCCCTAACATCTTTTATAAATACTGTCTATCTACAGAGGCAGCCACTCTTAAAATTAACTTCTGGGTCCATTATTCAAAAATATCCTTCAAGATGTCCAATGTTAAAATATTTTGCTTCATTCTGTATTTGTAAGTCAGATTTAAGTGTTCTTCTCCTTTAATTGTAACCTTTAGTTCCTTCTGGTTCCCTCTAGTGTCCAACCTTCAAAGTCCCATTCAATCATGTTATTTTTTCAAAAGTATTCAAAACAAAAGCATTTTCCTATGGGAAGGATTCTTATAATTAATTCCAAAATCTTGTCAAATCCCTTAGTCCTTTTGTAACTTTCCAAAATCAAAGTTCTAATCACCCTTTTGCTGTTTATTCCTCCCCCCCAAATTTTTTTAAGTCCTTAAATTTGTATTTAAAAATTCTTTCGCTAAGGATTGAAGGAAACTCACCCGGTGTTTTCAGACTTGTTGATCCAAAGGTTCCTAATAGCTGAAAAGCAGATAAGCAATTTCCGAAAGTGACTAGAAGAGGAAGTATGTGAACCCAGTGTCCTTTTAAAGGCGCCAACTGTAGTTTGAGCAAGATGACTATTCCCTCGTCTCCTAGCGCTCTACACCCACCAGAGACTGCTGTCTTGCAGTCTCCTCATGAGAAACAACTGTCTGGAGCATTTGTGGGTGATCTCAAGTCCTGTCCTTGTCCAGAGAGGAATTACAAACAGCCAGTCTATCTGCCAGCTCTTCATTCCGCCACAGTCGTTGGCTCCACTTTTCATAGAGCTGTCTTCAGTTCGCTATTTCTTCCCCAGAAAACTTCACTTTTAATTTTCGTGACTTAAATAGATGAATCAGTTAAATAGACAAACAAGCATACTGTGTTAACCAGGTATTTTTAGTTTAAAGATTAACAACAACTCTTAGAGTCTCCTTTAAAAAGGACATCTGATTGTATTCTACTCTTTGATTTTTTTAAAAAAATGTGTCTTTTATTTTTCTCAGTTTATATACTTTTTTAAATGCTAATAAAATATTATTTTAAAATAAATATATTTAAAGAGACACAGAGAGATAAAACAAGCTTTGGACTGGTGTATATAATAAAAGAGAGCATGTTAAACATATATCAGTTGAAGATATTTTTTCTACTTCTCCTGTAATCTGCATTCTGTTCTAGGATATGATGGATTCATGCACAGTCAGAAACATTAGTTTAAAAATTTCTATACCCAGGGCTCTTATGATCATGCATGAATTCTCCTGTTCTTTTTTCTTACATGAAATTACAATTGTCTTACTCAAAATGATAAAATAAAAGGCTCACTTAATGGAAATTAAATTGGAATTCCTTCTATTGCAAAGCTTTTCAATCTGTTTGTTTCTTGCAGTGCATCCACTCAGTTGTGGTTGTTAGTTTAAAATCCCCAGTGATATAATCAAGTTCTGTTTTATACCAAGGCAGTTTATTTGGAGAGCAATATTGAACACTCCAACAAAAGCAATGGTAAATGCTGACCTACAGTAAAGTCATTTCATGTGAGTAGTAGTACAGCTACCAGATTTGGGATGCAAAAATGTGGACCCCACAGATGGCAAAAAAGATAATATTTCATCTCAAAGTCCATTTACTGTAATTCAGGCCCTCTGGTGACTAGAAAAAAATGGTAATTCTCTTGTACTTTGGATCAAGGGAATCAACATATATCACTGCATACCTAACATACAGTACATCAGAAACTTTTTTCCCTGTTACTAGATTAACTGTTTAAAATAAAATTATAGCATTTTGAAAAATGTAGTTGTCAAGTACTAAAGAATCAAATACCATTTCTAGAATCAATGTTGTCAATATTTTCCCATGTCTGCAACATTCTTTTCCCATTTTCAAAATAATGAATCCATGTTACTCAAAAATAAGTCATGTCCCATATAATGAAATGAAAGTTTCTTCTGAATAAGAACATAAAAATACATCTAGTATTCCATAATCAAGGAAGTGTACCTCAGCAGTATTATGCCTGTTATATGAGATATGCAATTAGTCCATATGTCTCTAGATTGTATTCTGCAGATTTGTCCATTATTGAAACTATTTAATCTGGTGGTCTTTTGCTAACAGCAGCCATTTCCATTGATTAACTATGCATTGTGTAAAATAGTACTTCCTTTAACAGATTCTTAATCCCATCATATTTAGTCTTACTGGATGAACCTGAGTTCTACGTTTATTTTTATTTATTTATTTAATTTTTATCCTGCCTTTATTATTTTTATAAATAACTCAAGGCGGCGAACATACCTAATACTCCTTCCTCCTCCTATTTTCCACACAACAGCAACCCTGTGAGGTGAGTTGGGCTGAGAGAGTGTGACTGGCCCAAGGTCATCCAGCCAGCTTTCATGTCCGAGGCGGGACTAGAACTCACAGTCTCCTGGTTTCTAGCCTGTTGCCTTAACCACTAGACCAAACTGGCTCTCAGTTGTGGGAGAATTTTTGTCAATTCATATATTTAAAGCATGCATGTTTTTACATGTCCTTGCAGCCCTAAACACTATTACTTTTCCTCATGGGGAAGTTTCTAGCACTCTAATAATATTTTATTGCCTGTTCTGCACTTTTTCCAACTTTAAAGAGGTGCATGCAGTATTGGAAGTGTTGTCACGTCAAATCGTTTAATGGCATTGTTTTATTTTCTATGTCCTTCCTAATGATTCCAAGAATTCTTCATATATCACTTCCAAAGATGATTCAGAACCTCTTCAGTCACAACACATAATATGTTACAACGCAGAGACAAAAATAATCTGTCCCTTTGTAGTACGCACAGTACTAGCCTTATAGCACTGTCCTTATATTAAATCTGTGACAATTTTATGTGCAAAACAGATATTTTTGGCTGAAGAGTATTCTGAGATTCAGGGGAAAAGTGACACCATTAGACTACTGGTAGAAATGGTGGTGGGATTGTTGCACAAACTGTGATTTTATCTGCAAGAGTTTCTCATGTCAGTACAAAGCAGAATATCTGTAAATCTCTTTGTGGAGATGTTGGGTAACTCAGAACTTCTATAATTAAAAATCTTATGTAAATGATATAATTAGCAATTGTATCATTCTTTTTAAAAGTCAGTTAAATGCCAGGCAAAAGACAATTGTGTTAAATATCATAGAGGAGAAGGCTGTGTAATTTCTCCTATATGATATTTGCATCCACAAAGTCACCAGGAGTCAAGTCTAACTCAAAAAAAACTTTACTTCAGTTATTTCATAAATAATATACAACTAAATATGAATTACTTCATAATGGCAATATCATCCCACCTTGTGAATTGCATATCAATTTTAAAAATTATTAATTGGCAATCAATGTACTTTTTAAACTTTATTTTAATTAATTTCTGTTAATTAAACCCACAAAATTAAATGGAAGTAACATATGTTCATCATAATTTTTCTTTTCCATTTGAGGCTGATATTTAATTTTTTTAAAAAACATCAACAAAATTCTATCATTGTCACATTATTAATTTAACAGTCATTCATCCTTTACTTCTTTCATGGTGATGCTCAGACTGCAATTCTTGTGAGTATTTTGGAGATGTGGACAGTCTTCTCTGATCTCAGCATCACTTTTCGTCTCCTGTGTGGCCTTAGGAAAGTGCTCATTCATCTGTCTCAAAACTAGGCTGACCATATTTCCTTGAGGCAAAAACGGGACATTGGGATGGCAAAAACGGGACAGGGTCTTATGTAATATTCCCCCCGCCCCACGCAATTGGCTCCCGCCTGCAAACCCCGCCCCTTGGTCCACGTGATTGGCTCCCACCTGCAAATCCCACCCCCCGTTCCGCCTGATTGGCTCCCAATTGCAAACCCCGCCCCCGGTCTGTGCAATTGGCTCCCGCCTGCAAACCCCGCCCCCCATTCCACACGATTGGCTCCCGCCTGCAAACCCCGCCCCCAAGTCCATGGAAAAACTGTCTTCCACGAAACTGGTCCCTTGTGCCAGAAAGTTTTGGTACCCCTGCTTAAACAGATTACTGTTTATGTAAAAAGACTTGTGATCACCCACAAGGTCTGGGTCAAGGTTCCCTTTGGCAATAGGGTGAGACTGGAAATATATTGTATATATTGACTGTCAAAGGGAACCTTGACCCAGACCTTGCCCTGCTGCCAATTGGTCCTATATAGGCTGACCATATTTCCTTGAGGCAAAAACGGGACATTGGGATGGCAAAACGGGACGGGGTGTTATGTAATATTCCGTATTGATGAAAAAGAAGGGTCCCCACACCCCAGTCCGTGTGATTGGCTCCCGCCTGCAAACCCCACCCCCCGGTCCACACGATTGGCTCCCGCCTAGCCAATCACCCTCCTCTCCACCTCTCCGCCCTCCTTTGCTGCGTGCTGACAGGCAGGAGGGCTTCCTCTTCCGGGCTGCCTCCAATTGGCAGCTCCGGCTCGGATCCTCCTTCCGCGCCATTCCCGCTGGGTTTAAAAAATGGGACAAAATTGAGATTTTTATCAAAATGACGGGACGGTTGAAAAATGCTAAAAAAAGCAACTGTCCCATTCAAAATGGGACATATGGTCAGCCTACTTTGTGCCTAAGGCAGGACTAGAACTGACGGCCTCACGATTTCTAGCCCGTTGCTTTAACCACTACACCAAACTGGCTCTCAATATCCCACACACTGTATAACTAATCTATAGTTATATCTATATCTTTATAGAGAAAGGGACACCACTAGCTAAAACAGGATAAGCCAACCAGGATTTATGGCCTTCTGTAAATCGCAGGCCCTTTTTTCAAGCCCCACCAAGGTCCCATGGCCAAAATTGCACAGCAAACGAAAGAAATTCAGGGGCACATTTGTGCAGGTGTGTGCTTGTTTTCAATGCCCTTCCTCAAAGTGGAATAGGTGCATTAAGAGACCTTATATCCCCTGGAAACTGGAAAAAAAATAGAATTAAAACCATAGCAGCAAAGAGATTGTCTAGCTTTGTGAGAAGGAATTAATGAAAAAGAGGGATGTTTATTTCCCACTCTAGGGTTAAAATAGTTTTTTCCCCCTCCCTTATTAGGACAAGAGGAATATGGAACGATTGCTAGAGACAAGCGATTGCTAGAGACAAGCGGGAAGTTTGCTCAGCTTTTTTTTTGTTTTGTGAGGCTGGCACACTTCCTACCCAGATCATTCGACGGGGCACTAGCGTTTCTCCTAATCTTTTGCACTTGGTGTCCCACCAAGGATTGCAACTGAAGGATTGCACTGACCCTCGAACGGTGTGCTGGGAGGGACACGCTCCAAAAGGAGGGGATGGGGCCTTGTGGAAAGCTCAGATTGCTTTGATGTACATTTAATGGGTGCCATAGATAATATTACTGCCCAGTCCTGAAGATAATGATTTCCCCCTTCCGTCATGTTGAAAAGGATAATTGGCTAAACCTTTCTGGAGGTCTTTGCAGGGGACCACCAAGGAGGTTGCATTTTATAAACCATGGATCAGTTGCTCTTTGGATTTAAAGGCAAAAAGATACTTCTAAGAGCAGGTTTAGAAGCTTCCTCGTACCTCGTGATCCAAAGAGCTGCACAGCCGTAGTGTACTGCTCTCATATCCTTCCTTCCTCCCTCCCTCCTTTCCTCCCTTCCTTCTTTCCCCTCTTCCTCCTTCCCTTCTCCCTCTTCTTCCTTCCTTCCTTCTCTCCCTTTCTTCCTTCCTTCCTCCCGTTTCCTCCCCCTTCCTTCCTTCTGTCCTTCCTTCTCCTCTTCCTCCTTCCCGCCTCCCCCTCTTCTTCCTTCCTTCTCTCCCTTTCCTTCCTTCCTTCCTTCCTTCCTTCCTTCCTTCCTTCCCTCCTTCTCCTCTTCCTCCTCCCCCTCCCCCCTTCCTTCCTTCCTTCCTTCCTTCCTCCCTCCCTCCCTGTATCTACAGCACACTGTTCCTGATCTATAGCGGCTACCCAAGCCTCCCTACTTGGGAGTTAAAGCCAATTCTTTCTCCTCGCCTGACATTTCTGCAAGGGATTAAAGACAGGGAAGCTGGCGGAGGCTGCAAGCAGAAGGCAGCCCGAGCAGCAGTGAGAATAAGTGGGGGATAAAAGCGACATTTGTACTCCCGCAGTTAATCTCGGCTCCTATACAACTTCCCCAGTTACGTGGTTGGATGCAAACCCCGGACGGCACCGGCATGAAAAGCCCCGCTTGGATAGGCTGACCATATTTCTTTGAGGTAAAAAACGACCCTGGAGAAAGTGGGCGCGCATTCGCGTGCGCTTCACCGCAGGAACTTTCAATGATGGGACAAAATGGGTATTTTTATTAAAATGACGGGAAGCTCCAAAATTGTTTAAAAAATGGGACTGTCCCATTCAAAATGGGACGTATGGTCAGCCTAGTGTGTGTGTGTGTGTGTGTGTGTGTGTGTGTGCGCGCGCGCGATTATGCTGAGCAAGTAATCTGCATGCGCATACACACACACGCACCCTCTTCCCACAACCTTCCCATGACTGCTTTCCCTGGCCTCACCACTGCTGGGCAGACAATCTCAGGCTCAGGTAAGGAGGCAGGAACCTGGACTGTGGTGCTGCTTCTGCTGCTGGGATCACACGTGGCAACTGGGCTTCCAGTTGCCGCGCTGATAAGGCCTCTTCCGGGCTGCCTCCAATGGCAAGTCCGGCTCCAGTCCTCCTTCCTGTCTTCCTGTCCTCCTTCCCACCGGGTTTAAAAAAGGGACAAAATGGAGATTTTGATCAAAACAACGGGACGGTTGAAAAATGCTAAAATAACGGGACTGTCCCGTTCAAAACAGGACGTATGGTCACCCTACTCAAAACACATGTAGAAAAACATGCAGTATAGAAACAGTAACAATGCTATTTTGTAGAGACCTACAAAGGAACTGAGCTCAATAGTAAATGTCAAAGGAAGTAAGGAGGCTTCCGGTAAGGATTCATGGCAAACTAGACATCCCCGAAGGAGTGAGGAGAGCATTGTGGTGGAGATCGGTGGCCAGATGATGAATTCTGGCCAGTGTCACCTTTCTGGACAAGGAGAGATCATGAGATTGCCCACTTGCATTCCAGACAGCTGCTCCTCATGAGTAGACTGCAGAACTGAGGTTTTTGCAGTCAACTCATGAGTTCAGCAGCTGGAAGTTGAGGGATTTCAACCAAGCTCACAGCCATAATGTAGCCTATATGGATACAAGGTTTTCACAAGCCTAATTTCTTAACCACTTTTGGATATAACTAATTTACAGCTAAAGAGAGATTTTCTGAGTGGCAGGATAAAAAAATTCCACTTGGTAAGTCATAATTCTTTATGTATTACAAAGGAAAAAAAGGGGAAAAAAGGTTTTAAAGACTTAAAAACTTTTGGCAAAAAGCTTAAAAAGGAGTCGATGTAAGAAAGTTTAAAATGGATAAAGGGGACAGTCATTTTGAAAAATAGTTTTTTGGTGAAGTGCTTTTGAACAAATTGGAATTAAAATAGACAAATGATCCCTACCATTGTGGGAATGTTTTTTGCTTCACATTAAAGAGTGCAAACAATTAGTGAATTTTAAAAAACAAAAGATAAAGATAATATGAGCCAGACTATGATGCTGACTGTAACTATGGATATGTTGACCATGATGCTGACTGTAATTATGGAGTGCTGTTTGAGACGAAAGTATTAAGGGTACAGGAAAACAAAAGAGGAAAAACAAAGGGGCGGAGTTTGCCTTTTCTCTTTGCCTTGTTTGAGACACTTTCATTTTTGGATTATAATACCATAATGGCAAACACCAGAAAAGCGGCAAAAATGGAGGGGAGGAGAGGATCACTACAGCAACCTGCAGAGAGAGGAGTTACACCAGATTTGCTTTAAAAAAGTTTGACAGCTTTTGAAAAAAGAATGGAAGAAAGACTTGTAAAGATGAAAGAGGAGATGAAAGAAGTTAAGAAGATGGAAAGCTCTGTAAAACAAGTGTCAGGCTATGTTAAACAAATTAATGACAAAGTGCAAGTTTTGGAGAGTAAGACAAAAGTTATATAGAGAGAATCTGGCTCTATTGGAACTGAGGGAAAAGTAATGTTTGAGATTTAGATCAATCCCAGAGGACCATTTAAACAGTGACAGAAGGATATATCTAAATTTGTGTGGCAGGGAAAAAACCACAATTTAAATATAAGGTGTTACAGGACGCAAAGGAAAGAGGAGGACTGGGTCTACCTGATTTGAAATTGTATTTTGCAGCTTGCTGTTTGGTTTGGATGAAAGAGTGGGTGCTGCTGAGAAATAGAAGGCTCTTGGAGTTAGAAGGACACAACCTGAGATTTGGGTGGCATGGATATTTGTGGTACGACAAAGTCAAGGTTAATGTGGATTTTAAAAATCATTATGTTAGATGTGCCATATTGAGAATATGGAATAGATACAAACCCTGGTTCTGCCCGAAAACAACTTTGTGGCTTTCAGCACAAGAAGCATTTTATAGACAAGAAATAATAGGCAAACACAAATGGCTAACTTATCTTGAGATATTAGAATTTTGTCAAGGGGAATATATTTTTTTTTATTTTTTTTTATTTTATTTTATTTATTTTATTTTATTATTTTATTTTATTATTTATTTTATTTTATTTTATTTTATTATTTTATTTTATTTTATTTTATTTTATTTTATTTTATTTTATTTTATTATTTTATTTTATTTTATTTTATTTTATTTTATTTTATTTTATTTTATTTTATTTTATTTTATTTTATATTTATTTATTTTATTTTATTTTATTTTATTTTATTTTATTTTATTTTATTTTATTATTTTATTTTAATTTTATTTATTTTATTCTGCCTTTATTGTTTTGTTTTGTTTTGTTTTGTTTTTTTATTTTATCTTATTTATACCCCGCCTATCCCCTCCCTACTGGAGGGCTCTAGGCAGCTTACAACATCAGTATACATTAATTTATACATCATCAAGTTATACATCATATATCATATAGTTTATACCCGCGCGACAGGGAGAGAGGAAGGGAACCGGCTCTTCTGCTGAAGGCATTGGACTGCAAGTCCCAGAATGCCTCGCTCCGCGCCGGCTGCTGCCGTCCAGGAAGCTGGTGTCTCCGGATCCGTCGTCCTCCATCGTCCTCCGCCGACATCGCTGCACTTCCAGGTCTTTTTGGAATCAAGGACGACTCTCCGCTGGACGCCCGCAAATTGCCCCACGTGAGTGGTACCCATTAATCTACTTGCTATATTAGCTTTTGAATCGCTGGGTTGGCAGAGAGCTAGGGCAAGTGACGAGAGCTCACCTCGTCCCGCAGTTTCGAACTGCCAACCTTATGGTCGGCAGTCTAACGGCTCAGCGGTTTAACCCGCTGAGCCACCGCGCCCCTTCCGCATTTTTATAAATAACTCAAGGTGACGAACATACCTAATACTCCTTCCTCCTCCTATTTTCCACACAACAGCAACCCTGTGAGGTGAGTTGGGCTGAGAGAGAGTGACTGGCCCAAGCTCACCCAGCCGGCTTTCATGCCTGAGGTGGGACTAGAACTCACAGGCTCCTGGTTTCTAGCCCATTGCCTTAACCACTAGACCAAACTGACTCTCCAGTTTGCACTTGATTACTGCACTTAATATTTTATATATATCATAAATATATACAACTTCTGAACAGTGTCTGTAAGTGTTTGTAGACCAAACTAGCTATAAAGTAAAATCAAGAGAAGAACTGATGGCAGAGGACTACCTGTATTTGTCAATGGTTTTCTTCTCTACAGTTATTAGAAAGATTTAAAGTAGACAAAAGAGTTTATGGTTTTGATTAGACAGGATAGATTATAGAAAGAAGAGAGTTACGTTGTAACCATAGAGTAAGAAGTAATTTATAATTGTACTTACAACTGCTGTAAAGAAGATCCAAAGCTACTTCTTTGTATCTTTTTTCTTTTTTTCCCATTTTTCTATTTTTCTTTTTCTTTCTTTTTTCCTTACACTTTTACCTTTCTCTTTGATTACTTTCTTTTTCTTTTCTTTTTCTTACTTTATATTAGTTTGTATTAGTTTTTATCTTCCTTTTTAAAAAAATCTTTAATGAAAATTACACACAAACATACATATACATACATACATGCATGCATGCATGCATACATACATACATACATACATACATACATACATACATACATTGCAACCTAAGTAGTAAGTGTTCTTGTCTTTCAAAGAAATCAATCTGAAATTAAAAGGTCCACTAATTTTGGATAGCCCGATCATCACTGACATCTCTTGCAGAAAGAGCTCTCTCTGGCACTTCAGTATAATTATCATGTTAAGTCTCTACATTTAATGTACATTAATGTACATTTTAACCACCCAGAGTCCCCCTGTGGGGAGATGGTGCGGTAAATATAAATCAAACCATAAATAAATAAATAAATAAACAAACAAACAAATAAATAAATAAATAAATAAGCAGCTCTATGAGCAAGCAAGAGGCAAGAGCACATATGAGAAATGTGTCCTAATATCTTTAAGCATATGTGCACTTCTGAAAATATTAGTCTTTATTGCTAAGTCTGTAAGAAGTTGTAAATGCATATACTTATAAACTGGGTAGCGATTAGAGATTTTTCCTTCTCAGGATTGACATTCATGCACTCCTGAATGCATTCTGCTGAACAGACTTACTGTTTATTTATGTATATATGCATGTTATAATAATTGCATATATAATTTTGCCTGCACTGCACATTGTATGCATTGAGTCATATTCTGCATAGGGCTATAATAGGTTAGCCAATTATAAGGAAGCTTGGGGTAGCAATAAAGAGGGTTATGGCTGTTGTATGATGCCACATTTTGTAAATAATGATTTATTTGTGCCTTTATTTTTAATATACTGAGAGCCACAAAAATGCATTTCATAAGTGTCTAGTTCATAGTTGGGGGGGGGGGGAAGGCATATACCATTTGCCCTTCCTATAAGAGCTGAAGTGAATGGTGAGAAGTCACATCTGCTTCATCTCAACATATTCTCCAAACTCTCCTCGAGAGCCAGACAAATAAATAATTATTGGGCTGTGCAGCAGTTTGGAATTGATTCCAAAATTGTGTTTCAGAGCATGTGGAGCTGCAAATGTAGCACCTGTTTCCTACTCTTTAGAGCTCTACATCTTTTCCCAGGATCACATAATGACTGCATGATCCCAGGAAAAGATGCAGACAGGTGGCACATTCCTGTATACTCCTTTTTGGACTTAATTCCAAAGTACTTCAATTCAAATCTTTATTACAGTCATAGACTAGCATATGGAGGGCGGGGTACAGTCAATTAAAAAACATAGAAAATGCATTATATATAATAATGAAAAGCTAAAATAAATGAAAATCTAAAAGATATAAGACAGAATGTATATAAAAACAAGAGTCTAACAAGAGTACCACCTGTCTGCATCTTATATACAACTTGTAATCATTCATCTATTTTCCATTGTCAAACCTACACCTAGCCTGGAACTATCTTACATATTTTTCACATCTTTTTTTCTGCAGTTCTTAGATGTACTTCTTTTTTATGATTCATTTGATCATTCCACAAAGCATCCTTTTTCATACTTTTTCTAGCACCTTTATCTTGAATTGTGCAGCCAGAACTAGATGCAGTATTACAGGTACAGACTGACCAGTGTAGCATAAAGCAGAACTATCAGTTTTTGTGATCATGACAATATACTGTCGATACAGAAACCAGGATCTGGATTGTTATCTTTAACTAGTGGCTAAAATTACTGTTTAATCCAACAGGCCTGACATTTCTGGTTAACAGAGATAACTTCCAACTACCTGGAACATATCCATCAGAGAGAAATTGGCAGCCTATGGCTTCCCTAATGAGGCAATACGATCAGGCAAAAAGATCACTGAAGGACAGGATTCTCGACACAGGATGGCAACATATATTAGCTTAGCAACAAGGCAACGTAAGTCTTAAAGACTGTTTTTTACCACCAATCCAGGTGATTATTGCTAATCCTTAATAAACTATAGAATATATAGATATTGCAAAGCATTTGCTCTGGTTAGATTCAATACACTTCCTTCAGCAGTTATTGATGGTAAACACCAATACAGTACATTTTATTGATTAGTTGTCTGACTATATCAAAAAGCTATAAACACAACACAGAAAAAACAATAACACATATTTGTAATAAATCGTTATCCTAATATGTTCTAAGTAGCCTATCCTCTTCAGAATGGTCTTTGATATGAAAATTGCAGTCTTCTTAGTAATATGCAGGTTCATTCCCTGCAAGACGTATGACAAATTATCCTGGGTATTTCTTAGATTTTAAGTAAGGATCTAGGTAAATAGGCCTTTCTGGTAAATACAAAAAAAAAATCCCTTCCATGAATGACTTTGCGCTATGACTCCCATGCCACAGAGGATGTGTAGCATGCCCTGTTGCATTGTAATTTCTACTCAAACTTGCACAATGTACTAATTCAGCCACTCATAAAGGAACTCCTGGGGAGAGACAATCATTGGTACATCTCCTACTTCCTAGCACAAAATCTTACCAAGAAAAGTTCAGGGACTAATCCAGGCAATCACCAGGAGACAACAAATTACTTAAAGGCACATGCACATGCATGCACACACACAACACATACACAAACACAGAGACATACTGTACATACCTTTTTCACCATTGAACTGCATTTTGTTTTATAGAACCCAATGTTCAGGTCTATCTAGGCCTTTTGAACCTGTCTTCTGGGATGTTAGCCATCCTACCCCGCCCCCAGCTCTGTATTGTTTGCAAACTTAATGAACATCTCTTCTATCTCCTCATCTAAATTGTTTCTGAAAATATTGAAAAGCATTGAGCCCAGGATGGACCCCACTGTATACATCAAGGAGACATCAGGAACCTTAAAGTTGACGTCAAGACAAATCCAAGATGGCGACTGAGAGCAGATGCTGGCCATTGCTCTGAGGGGGAAGACTCCCGGTTTTTTCTAACCCTCCTCCACCCGACCTCAACATTAGTTGGAGTTTTGGAAGGAGGTTCTGAGGGTGCCTGACCCTGATATCTGGTGGGTCAGAGTGGGACAGAACCCCTGGATGGAGACAGAGCAGCGGAATGCAGTGCACCTGGGCAATTCCTATGGTGCAGCCCCGAGGAGCAGTTTGTTGGCTGGTGGGTGCAGTAGAGCAGTTCGGCAGCACGGCAGGCCAGCAGCATTGAGAACCAGTGACCCAGCCTCAGAGGGCCAAACTGGTGGAGTGGGTCAGCGGTGCAGTGGACCAGGGGCGCAGCACAGCAGTTTGGCGCAGTGGTTTGGCAGCACGATTTGATGGCACGGCAGGCCAGCGGCATCAAGAACTTGCGAGCCGGCCTCGGAGGGCCAACCTGGTGGAGTGGGTTAGCAGCACAGCAGACCAGCGGCACAGAGCTGCAGACCAGTGGCACAGTGCAGTGCAACAGCAGTTTGGCACAGCGGTTCGGCAGCGGGGTTTGGTGGCCTGGCAGGCCAGCGGCATTGAGAACTAGCAAGCCAGCCTCGGAGGACCAACCTGGTACTGCGGGTTAGCAGCAGAGCAGACCAGTGGCACGCCATGGAGCGGTGGACCAGTGGCAGGGCAAACTGAAAAACCAATGGGCCAGCCTTGGAGGGCCAGCTGGGGTGTGTGGGTTGTTGGTGCAGTGGACCAATGGTGCAGCGACCTGGCCTTGGAACAGTTTGGTGGAGCGGGTTGGCAGTACAGCGGAGCAACTGCATGGCGCACTGAATCAGCGGCGCAGAAAGCTGGTAGATCCACCGGACTGGCCTGGCGCAGTGAGCCGGCGGACCAACGGACTGTCTTGGGAGGCCCAACCGGGCAAACACAACAGACCTGTGGCACCCAGCATGATGGACTTGGGCAGGGGAGGAGAGCTAGAGCCCTTGGATGGAATGGTGGGGTTGATTAACACTAGCGGTGCCACAGATTATAATAACTTAGAAGACCTAGGTGGCATAGCGGGCCTCAAGGTACAGGCCTTGGTGGCAATGAGCAGTGGGCCTATTGAGAATTCGATCATCCCCTAGCAACCTACCCAGAATCAGTGGAGAGCTGTTGAGGCCCCTCCAGTGTGAATGTGGGACTCCCTCCTGAGGGTGAGAGATGAGGGGGGGGGACCATGGAGTGTTTGAAGGTACAAGAGAGCACTCACCTCCTGAGTGAAAGACAGGAGGTGAGAGGAAGTGAATGAGATGCCCCCTGCTGACCAGTGAGAGGGGCCAAGTGGGGGGGCATAGTGAATGGTATTGTGAATGGGTTGGCGATGGCTAGGGTCTGATGGCATCAAGAGTGTGAGCTGGTGCGCTGGAGGACCCGACATTGCCTAGTGAGTGATTGTGTATATGTGATGATGGGTGAGTGGATGGAAGGTCCTCTATTTCGAACCAGGGACTCCGGAGGTCCAGGATCAGAGACTAATGGATCGGGAGTCTCTGAGGTTTGTAGTGTGGGTTCTATCATTGAGGTGGTGATGGGTAGGGGATGTTACAGCGGGAGCCAGAGGGTGGGCCATATTTGGGGAAGACGCCCCCGGTGTTTGTTACCAGTGGCGTGTTCCGGCTCTCTGTGCTCAGACCCAGGCCCTGGTCAGCAGATTCATAGGGACCCTGGTTTCTGGCTGTTGCTACTTAACGCCAGGTCAGTCAACAACAAAGCCCCCCTTATATGTGATTTGATCACTGGGGGGGGGCAGACCTCGCATGTATCACTGAGACCTGGCTAGGCCCCGAAGTGGTGTGTATTTTATGATTTGAAAGAATCTGGAATATTCTGTTTTAAAAGGACAAGCTGAGAAGTTTTTTTTCTGTTGGAGTCAGAAGGCCTCATGTTTACCTCCCTCCTCAGGAATCTTAATCACTGGTGCCAAAGCTGACCAAATAAGGTAATGAGCTGAATCTGGGTAGTCACATGTTCAGTTTTGTCCACTGAGATAATGCCAGGTTTCTTGTCTAAAAGTGAAGGCATTGTGTTGCTAAATCTCTCTTTTGTTTTCTGCTGCAACCCTGCTCTTTTACTATTCAAATTAACCATGTGCCTCTCATCAATATGCTGATGATACTCAGTTGTACATCTCCATCCCGGGTGAAGTAAGTGATGCTGTGACTGCCTTCTCTCTGTGCCTGGGGGCTGTAGGGGTCTGGATGGGGAACAACAGGCTTCATCTGAACCCTGGTAAGATGGAGTGGCTGTGGGTTAATGGCTCTTCCACATCCAGGACATTGTCATCTCTGGCTCTGGATGGGGTTGCACTGCCCCAGATGGGTCTGGTGCGTAATCTGGGGGTTCTCCTGGACTCACGGCTCCTGCTCAAAGAGCAGGTGGCAGCAGTGACTAGGAGGGCCTTTGCACAGCTTCGTGTTGTGCATCAGTTATGCCCCTTCCTGGATCGGGAGGCCCTTCAAATGGTCACTCATGCCCTTGCTATCTCCCATATAGACTATTGCAATGCGCTCTACATGGGGCTACCCTTGAAGAGTATCTGGAAGCTACAGCTGGTCCAGAATGCAGCTGCACGGGCCATCTTTGGTGTCCCTAGAAGGGCACGTATTACACCTTTATTACGCAAGCTGCACTGGATACCAGTCTGCCTCCGGGTCCAATTCAAGGTGTTGGTTATCACCTTTAAAGCCCTACATGGCATGGGGCCAGGTTACTTGAGGGACTGCCTCTTCCCCATTACATCAACCCATCCCATCCGATCTTGCAGAGAGGGCATGTTGCGGACCCCATCAGTAAGAGAATTTCAGTTGGCGGGGTCCAGGAGGCGGGCCTTCTCTGCAGTAGCTCCCGCCCTCTGGAACATTCTACCCCCGGAGATGAGGTTGGCCCAACCACTCCTGGCCTTCCAGAGGAATTTGAAGACCTGGCTCTGCCACCTGGCTTGGGGTGAGGAGAGGAGTAGGCATGGTTGGGGATGGCTAGTGTCCTAAGCTGATCGTTACATAAAAGACTGTTAGATCATCAGCCATTGGATTCCATTTTCATTTTCATTTATATTTATTTTTAACTGCATTTTATGTTTTAATGTATATATTGTAACTTATTGTTTTAATGATTTTGTTGCTGTAAACCGCCCAGAGTCCCTCTTTTACGCGGAGATGGGTGGTGACAAATCTAAAAAATAAATAAAATAAATACATCCCTCCATATTGACATACAGTAGAACCATTAAGGACCATGTGTTGTGTATGGCTGTTCATCCATCCCTCACTGTTCCATTTTATCAAGAAGGCAGCTAAAGTTGACTTCCAGTTTTGATGGCTGCTTAGGCTGTTGCCTTCCTTTACCTCATGGTAACCCAACGGACAAAATACCTCATATAGATAGCTAATGATGAGTGATTTATGCCAAATTATCATAGTTTACTTTAAAAACTTGGATATAACATTATTTTAAATATATACCTTGTAAATGAAGAAGACAGCTCCCCCTTAATCATCTTGTGCATAGAGCTGCAGTGCAGATAATAGAAAGGAGGAATCCTGGATGAACTTATGTATTCTATTGAAAACTTGGACAGAGAACAGGAGGTATGGCTTACTCTGCCAGACCAAATTGAACTATATGAATCCCAGATATATTGCTATCTCGGCAAGAAGAAAGTTCAGTTAATGTCTAAACAGATGGACTGCAGATTTAAAGTTTGGAAATGGACATACTGTATCTGGGATCCAGGGAGAACTTGAAAGTATGAAAGCCCAAATTATTAAATTTGATAAAGATTTGGAAGTATCGAAGATGCCAACCCTTTGAGATAGACCAGGTCAAGAAACAGGCATGGCAGACATTCCAAGAATGTTCTTTATTGTAGTGAGGTAGAGTAACATAAATGGTCTCTCTTTATGTATTTGCTACTTATTAAGCTTACAATACAAGATGTCTCTAATGTTGGGTAATTGAACTTGAGAAATATTTTGCCTAAATGGAGGCACAGCACTTAATGTAATTAGCTGCAATGTAATAAGACATATAAAAAGGCTTGGGGGGGGGAGGGGAAGAGAAATTTGTAACAAGCTAGAAAAAATTACAACTAGATATAAGCATGTTGCAAGAAATACATATTTTACTCAATGATCAGCTTTTTTTGAGACCAAGGAACTTGATTGAACAAAGCTATATTAGTGGATGCTCACATAAAACTTAGCTACTAAATTTAATAGCCAGTCTAAAAATTGATATGGAATATGAGCATTTTCTGGCATGACCTGTTTTTAAAAAATATGTGCAGGCTTCAAACAATCACCTTGTTCTTCTCGTAGAGTTTGCAAACCCAAACCCTTGTGTTTTTAGGATGTCCAACGTACTGATGTCAAGCTGACTGTGGTTTCCTGAGTCCACGTTCCCTTTTTATTCTGTTCCAAGCCACTTCCAAATCCCTTGCTGTCCATTTTTCATTAATTCTGTTAGGAGATTGATCTGTTGTACATTTTTTTTCCACACAGGACTTATATTTTCTTTTGTAAGTCATTCTACTTTCATTCCTGTTTTTTTCGCATTTTTTTCTCCAAGATCCACTCTTGAAATTATCAGGTAATGGTCTGACTCAGAACCTCTCATCACTCCCATATCCTTCACTAATTCTCCCAATCTTTCATCATAAACAATGATGAAAGAATAATATTTTAATCTATTATCACCTATTAATTCCTGTTCCATGTCTACATATTAATTAAAGTATGATTAACCTACATATTTGAGACAAGCATGCCTTTTTATAAGCAAATAATCATCAGTCATTATTCTCATTCTCATTCTATTTAATTTATTTTATTTAACTTAGACACTGCCCAGCTCCAATTGACTCTGGGTGGCTCACCACATAAAGCAACATAAAAAATACATTCAGTAAATTTAAAGAGAGACAGCAACAAACAAGATGGCACAGCAGGTCAACAACAGATATTGTACACCCAGCAAGGGGCTCCAACCATCCTAACCCAAAGCCTGGGGAAAGAGCCAGGTCTTTGAGGCCCTCTGGAATGCCAACAGGGTCCTATTTCATGGGAAATCTCATTCCAAAGAGCAGGTACCATGACAGAAGGCACACTTCCAAGATTCCAACAGATAGGCACTGCTTGATCAAAGGCACCCTGAGCACACCACTTCTGTGGGATCAAACCAGGCAGTCCAACACCATGGGACTGGTGACGTGACTTGCCTTAATTGCCTGAGTCAGCTTCTTGCTCTCAGGAACAATAGAAAATGCTATCCCACTGCCGATGTTGAATTAAAATTCAACTGTCAATCTCACTGGCTTTTCGTTATTGAATAGGGAGTTGTCTTTCAGCTCAGACAACATGTCCCTGTCTAACCCTGGAATAATTACCAGATATTCTAACTGTATATTTGAAGAAGAACTATATATCAGCAGTCCAGCAAAACAGCATTGGTTTATTCCTTAATATCATGAAATAAAGTTGAAAAGGACACCCGTTGAAAAACTTGGAGACTTGTTGGCAACTGCTATAGAAAATATTGAGCCCGATACACTTCTAAGTTGCCTGTATCTTTGATGAAATGTAATACCAATTATATAAAAATGTAGAAATTTGTTTAGCTGCCACATTTACTGGACAGCTGGATACTTCTATCTATATTAAATTCCAGACAGGGAGAGAGGAAAGAGATTTAAAATACAGGCATTCTCAAGAAAAATCAGCAGGAATATATTAGATTACATATTCAACACAACTTTGAATAACATCCATAAGTCTACTTTCTAAAATGATGATCACAATTTGTGCATAGAAATAATCACTTACACTAAATCATGTTGTTCTATATCATAAGGCAGTATCTTACAAAATTAATAGAAAACTTAAATGATCTTCATTGTGTTTCTGCAACAGCATAGTCACCAAGGCAGATGCTGTTTTGACCTCTATTTACTGGAATCTGACAGTTAGTTGAGGCACCATCTGGCACCCATTTGGGATACACACTAGGGAGTATTAAACTGCTGATGCATTATTATACCAGGTGTCATACTTCATCAGGTGCATCATTTGGGTGCAATGAATGGAAATCTTTTCATTCACTACTGCAGAAGACCTTGCTTTTAACATGGCTACTCATCATTAGACTTTTCAGTTCAAACATTACAGATAGAAATGAAAGAAATTATAAATGTCTAGGAAATACTCATTGTGCCAGCATGTTACTCTTACATATGCCCCTCTTGATAACAGCACCGGTATCGTTTGGGGTACACAACACATCACTAAAGCAGAAAATATAGGAGAAGTATAATAGGGAGGTTTTGGTAGACATATAAAGAGGGAGGAATGAGAAATGGCGTCAGGAAAAGAAAAGTAAGAATGGGTTGTGGCACCATGTATGATATAGGCTTGAGGAATGGGAACAAAGAAGGTGATGTGTTGACATAGTTTGCCCTGTCAAGGACAAAGGGTTATATAAGGTTATGTAGGTCTCAGATCCAGCTCCATACTAAGAACAAGAATCAAAATTTAAGCTTCCGTGACAGAAGACTGCTCAGCCTCTACTTGCATCTGTCCAGTGAAGAAGAATTCCCCAGTCCTTTTGATAGCTGTTTCCAATTTTGAATTCCTCTTATTGCTAGGAAATCTTTCTTAACTTTCAACCTGTATTTGCCTTTCTGTAAGTTAAATCATTCTATCTTCTCCATTCTGAGAATATCTCATGTGCCACCCCACATGAGTACTTTAAAAAAAATATTTATTTGTTTACTATTGAAATTTATATCACCGCCCATCTCCCCCAACTGGGGGACTCTGGGCGGTTCACAATAAAAGCAAAGTTAAAAATATAAATATAAACTTACAATATCAATAAAATAAATATAAAATCCAAGTGCAATAGATGTTAATAATAGGAGGGGCTTCATGGTACCAGCCACCCCCAGGAGGAACTGTTGGCATTCCCATCCCAAGCAAGGCGGCAGAACGAGGTCTTCACGTTTTTCTGGAAGGTCGGGAGCGAGGAAACCTGCCTCAGATATTCCAAAGGGCAGGCGCTACTGCAGAGGAGGCCCACCTCCTGGACCCCACTATATGGAATTCTTTTGTTGATGGGGTCCGTAGCAAGCCTTCTCTGCATGACCGGGTGGGGTGGGTCAATGTCCTGGGGATGAGATGGTCCCTCAGGTAACCTGGTCCCATGCCATGAAGGGCTTTAAAAGTGATAACCAACACCTTGAATTGGACCCGGAAGCAAACTGGTACCCAATGCAGCTCGTGCAGCAGAGGTGTCACATGTGCCTGTCCACGCAGCTGCATTCTGGACCAGCTGAAGCTTCTGGATACTCTTCAAGGGTATCCCCATGTAGAGCGCATTGCAATCGTCTATATGGGTGATGACAAGGGCATGAGTGACTGTTCGGAGGGCATCCTGGTCAAGGAATGGGCGTAACTGGTGCACAACCCAAAGTTGCGTAAAGGCCCTCCTGGCCATGACTGCCACCTGCTCTTTGAGCAGGACCCGTGAGTCCAGGAGGACCCCAAGTTCCACACTGGTTCTGAATGGGGCAGTGCAACCCCATCCAGGACCAGAAGATGACAACTTCCTGGATCCTGGGAGGCAATCAATCCACAGCCACTCCATCTTACCAGGGTTCAGATGAAGCCTGTTGTTCCCCATCCAGACCCCTACAGCCCCCAGGCACAGAGAGAAGGCAGCGACTGCATCACTTACTTCACCCGGGATGGTGATATACAATTGAGTATCGTCAGCATATTGATGATACCTCATCCCGTGGTGACGGATGACCTCACCCAGTGGCTTTATGTAGATGTTGAATAGGAGAGGAGACAGCACCGAACCCTGTGGCACCCCACACAGGAGGGGTCGCGGGTCAGATCTCTCCTCTCCTATCACCACCGATTGGGAATGGCCCTGGAGGAAGGAGGTGAACCAGCACAGAACTACGCCGCCTACCCCCAACTCCCTGAGCCACCCCAAAAGGATACCATGGTCAATGGTATTGAAGGCTGATGAGAGATCTAGGAGAGCAAGGATGGAAAATACTGCATCTCATCCACAATAGTATTTTTAAGGCTAAGCATAACTACCTCACTCTCTCTTTATAACAGTTTCCTTTCCCCTGATTAGTCTTGTTGCTCTGTTTCAGTTTCTCTGCATCTTTCTTAAAATGTAGTATCCTCAGAACATAGCATAGTTCTTGAGGCAAGTCTGACCAATACAGAATATATTGGAACTGTTTGAAAACAATATTTCCATTCATGAAACATAACTTTTCTTTTTTCTTTTTAGCAGCCACTTTACACTGGGACACATATTCAGTTTGTGATCAGATACACTTCTTAGATGCTTTCATATTATCAAGTCAGAAATACTCCACCATATTTGATTTCTTTTTTCCTGCAAGAAATTTCCTTCTATTAAATTTCATTTTGTAATTTTAGTCCATTTTTCTAATATATCCAAATCATTTTAATTTTGTTTCTCTCTTCTAGGAATTAGTTATTCCATGCAGTGTCATCAGGAGAATTGATGAGCATTCCCTTTACATCTTCATCCAGGTCATAAAAATATTCAGCCCATCATCCACCTATTTTGGCCGATCGTGCAATTCCAGCACTACTGTATACCAATGATGTAGTCATTATGTCTACTTCACAAGTGGGGATGAGAAAAGCACTTAGGGCACTAGCTTTATTCTGCACAGATCAAAAACTTTCAATAAATTATGAGAAAATGAAAGTCCTAGTTTTTGCCCAACACCATCATAAAATTCACAAATGGCAAATAAATGGGACTTCAATTGAACAGGTGCGCACCTATAAATACCTTGGAGTGCAGTTCCATATTTCTTTATCCTGCAACGATCATTTTCTTTACCGAGCAAGTGTTGCACAGCGTACCTCATCAGCTATTGCAAGATTCGACCATTAAAAAGGAGCCCATTATATTCCTGCAGCTTGCAAGGTCTTTCAAGCTAAGGTAGTCCCTCAGCTTCTCTATGGCTCTCAAATCTGCTCCCTTGCAAAGCTTAATATTATTGAAAACATTCAGAATAAGTTTATTAGAGCCATATTGATGGTACCAAAAAGTATTAAAAATGCCATTCTACAGGTAGAAATAGGTATAGTTTCATTGGATGCCAGAGCATGGTTCCTTCTTCTTAGGTAAAGGTAAAGGTTCTCCCCGCACATTTTTGTGCAGTCGTGTCCGACTATAGGGGCCGGTGCTCATCTCCGTTTGATAGCCGAAGAGCCAGCGTTGTCCGAAGACGCTTCCATGGTCATGTGGCTGCATGATGCGTGTGGAACGCTGTTACCTACCCACCAAAGTGGTACCTATTAATCTACATGCATTTGCATGCTTTCGAATTGCTAGGTTGGCAAGAGCTGGAGCTAGTGCGGGAGCTCACTCCGCACGCAGGGCTAGGGATTTGAACCTCCAAACTTGCAATCTTCCGATCAACAAGCCTGGCGTCTTACCTTCTGAGCCACCACGCCCCTTCTTCTTACCTTCTGGCTAAAGTTAAATCTGTTGCCTATAGGTTTAGCCCCATTAGTATTTAGATATCATTTTAAGTCATCGTGGCTAAAATAAAGCCTTAGATAAAATTAAATTGCTGGGCTTCTCTATGGAAAGTCTGTGCTCATTAGGATTTGATAATGCTAGAACTGCCCTGAAACAATGAATCTGGGATATAGATCTCCAAACAAATTTAAGTAAGGTGCTACACCCCAATATCTGTCATTTTCTCCCAGAAGGGTTCGTTCCAGCTTCTTATTTATCATCCATCACAATTATGAAATTTCGTAAAGCTTTCACTTTAGCCAGGCTGGATGCACTGCCCTCAGCAGTCCTGTTTGGACGTCTTAAGGTTATTCTTATGCACCTTCGGTTATGTCCATGTGGTGATGGCTCAGAAGAAACCCTAAGCCATATGTTGTTATATTGTTCCCTATATAAGGACTCTAGACAGATCCTTATATATCCGTTATTGAAGAAATTTCCAGGCAGGGAGTGTGATTTCTATTTAATGCTACTTCTTTCGGACAAGGACCCGAAAATATCCTCCCAGGTTGCCCAGTCCTGTGCTACCATCTGCACAATACGCTGCACCATCACTTAGATTTAGAATTTCTTAACATAGTATTTTATTTCAGTTTATTTTAGTATTTTGATTCTTAATTAATTTTAGATCGTATTATACTAATTGTTTTTTGTTTGTTTGTTTGTTTTAAAAAGGTAAAGGTAAGGTTTTCCCCTGCACAGTCATGTCTGACTCTATGGGGCGGTGCTCATCTCCATTTCTTAGCCAAAGAGCCAGCGCTGTCCAAAGACACTTCCACGGTCACGTGGCCGGCATGACGCACGCGGAACGCTGTTACCTACCCACCGAAGTGGTACCTATTAATCTACTTGCATTTGCATGTTTTCGAATTGCTAGGTTGGCAAGAGCTGGGGCGAGTGCGGGAGCTCTCTCTGTCATGCGGTGCTTGGGTCTCGAACCGCCAACCTTCCGATTAACAAGCCTGACGTCTTAACCACTGAGCCATCGCCCCATATATAAATATAAATATAAATATAAATATAAATATAAATATAAATATAAATATAAATATAAATATAAATATAAATATAAATATAAATATAAATATAAATATAAATATAAATATATTGTATCTGGTCTAAGGGCTGTAATAAACGTGCGTGTGTGTGGTCATAAAAATAAATAAATAAATAAATAAATAAATAAATAAATAAACAAACTTTCGACCAAACCACATGGCAGCCTGCTTGATACCTTACTCCAGTTTGATGAAGAATCATTGTACCCATTGAGTAGTTTTCAAGTCAGCTGTAGTTAACCTCTTAGATATCTATCCAGACCATATTTAACAATTCTGTGAATCAAAGTGTCATGAAGTATTCTGTCAAATGTTTTGCTAGTGACAAGATTCCTAAGGTCCACAATTTTCCACAATCCAAGATGTTAACTGAACAAATAATTAAGTAAGATTAGCTTTACCAACCTGACAAGATCACAACATCTATGATGACCTCTAGTAATCACTGCATTATTTTTCAAGGTGCTCTAGAATTTTTGCACAGTCCTATTCTTCTCATTTCTGAAGGTAGGAAGAACTTTGCCCCTCCTGCAGCCACCTTGAGATTGTTCAGAGAATGGATAGACATTCAGTCAAATTATCTTGTCCAGATAGAAGAAATCATTCAGGGTCAATAGATAATCCCTAAACAAGGTTCTGTTAAGACCAAAGTAGAAATCTGCCACTTCATCCTTCACAATTGGAATATGAACACTCTTCTCAGAACTGCGCCAAAATAAGAATTCAGTAGTTCTGTCTTTCCTTTTACTGTTTTCCAATTGTCTCTTCCTTTTATTTTGAACATGTTTGAAAAAGCCCTTTTCACCCATTGCTAATTTCAACTAATTCTAGAATAATGACATTCCCACAGTGGAGGACTGGATTGTGAAAGTGTCAGAATTTGTAGAAATGGCAAAACTGACCCGTTTGGTCAGAAAACAAAAAACAAAAAGTTTTTTGAGAGACTGGAAGCCTTATATGAACTTTTTGCTGAAAGAAGAAAAAATGAACTGATGATTTATGGATTTGAAGATTAAGAAAGTTGCGGACTAACAAGGGGGTGATATTTAAAATATTTAAGAGGGAGAAGGGGCAATAAGAATGTAAATATCTGTTGAAAAGAAGGTCAGAAGGTCAGGAGGTCAGAAGTCACTTACATATTAACTTTCCTTTTCCTTTTTTTTCTTGCAGTTTTCTGTTTTTTTCTTTTGTTTTTTCTTTTATTACATGAAAATTATTGATAAATATAAATTTAAAAAATTCAACTAATTATGAGCTTTAACTTTTCTGAGGCCATCTCTACAAATCCAGGCTACACATATTTTTTTCTTTTGATAAACTGTCCTTCCTAATACCTTTTCTGTCCATTCTTCAGAATTTGTTTGCAATTTCTTTAATACTTTCTTTTTTAGGAACTCATCTTAGTTCCTTGCCTAATTCTTTTTCTTCTGATATGAAATTATATATATTATAATTTCTCTGAGTTCATTAAATCTGTTTTATTTTTAAGTTAACTGTATGCATTTGAGCAGTCCCAGCTTTCATTTCCCTTAATATCAAGAAGTCCAGCATAATATGGTCATTTTTAAATTTGTTACTATTTCCACAGCTATTGTCTCACAGCTCTTCTGAAGTCAGGAGTAGCTCATTCCTTTGCCCTTAAGATAGTTCAGGAATTGTCTGAAATGATCCTGCTTGGCAGAGATAGTTTCCAACAGCTCCCTCCCTCCCCCCATCACTACTACTCCCTACTCCCTACTCCCTCAATTTTTGTAATTTGTTTTTGGTAACCACATCCATGTGTCCTCCTTGGTTGTGTGGTCATACTGGACCCATGAGTGGTGCTACATTTATTCCTTCCTTATTTTATTTTAAACCTGATACTGTCAGTAGTGCTACCACATTGAATCTCTTGGATTTCTCTGCAGTTGTGGATAATTTAAAATATAATGAAATTCCTCCTTCCTTCCTTTTTCTTGCTTCTGTTCTTCTTGAACTAGTTATATCCAGGTGCCAGTGTGATATGAGTCTCCCACTGATCATATGACATCACAACCAGAGGTTTGCAAATGCAAGCAAATTTAATAGAGCTTATTATCCATATTAGTGGTAGGTAGGTAGGTAGGTAGGTATTTATTTTATTATTTTATTTTATTTTATTTTATTATTTTATTTTATTTTATTTTATTTTATTTTATTTTATTATTTTATTTTATTTTATTTTATTTTATTTTATTTTATTTTATTTTATTTTATTTTATTTTTTATTTTATTTTATTTTATTTTATTTTATTTTATTATTTTATTATTTATATAACCGCCCATCTCCCCCAATGGGGAACTCTGGGCGGTTTACAATAAAATGATTATAAATAAAATTCCCTACCCATGAATAGGGAAAGTCCATGTCAAAGCAGTGAATGCTACTTCAGAAATGGCAAGTATCACTGCCTTTTGCTTGAAGGTGCAATCTGTACTCTCACTGGAGCTAATTTTTGGCTTGCTGGGCCTCTCAGATCCTGGGATCCCCTCATAGCAGCAAATTGCCATGATTGGTATAGAAGCTCGATTGCAAAACTACCAAGCTCATCAACTTTAGGAATTCTGAGGGCACAAGAGGCTTGTCATCATACAAGTAAGAAATGTGAAGTAGAGCTAGCAATTTATTCTGTTGCATTTCTGTGAAGAAACAGAAAGGATATGTGTTCAGACATGAACATAATGGGGCACAGAATAAAGTACTAATTTACTAGCAAACAATGATTGGGTGACAGCTACTGTATCTGTGCTCAGCTATTGTCCAGAAAGAGCAAGTACTAATTAGATGGCACTTCTCTACAAGTTCTGCAAACTAAATATGCAAATATGCCTGAGGTCATAGTATTCTCATGCACAAATAAATCTAAAAATGGTCAAAACAATTTATATATATATATATATTTAAACTGGGAAGGTTGGGAGGCAGAAAATCTGGTCATCCTGTCTCTGCTCATCTCATAACCAGGACTTTTTCAGAAGCTAAAATGTAAAACTGAAATAGTGAAACGTAGTTCTTTTCTGGCAATTATGTACCTCTTCGCTGTAATTTATACCATTTTTGTCTCACTTTTCTTTTTAAAGCTAGTTTAGAATAAAATGCTGTCCCCCACAATGTCCATAAAATGATGACTTTACACAGTAAGGGAAAGAGCTGTAAAGCATGCTAGTAGCACTGCTTCCACTTACCATTATTTCCAAAAATAGTGAATAACAACAACAACAACAGCAGCAACAACAACAACAACAGGGCAGAGTGTTATGCTATCCTGAAATTGAAATACAAGTAAGCCTCCAAAATTGAAATTGATTTTTATTGAACCATTAAAGAATGGAGTAATTTTATTCCCCCTTTTTGTGCTGTCTTTACATTCTTTTTTTAAAAAATATTATATTGGTGTAAAATATTATAAAATATTTATAATAGTAAAATAATAATAAAAATAAAGTAAAATAATAGTAAAATATTATAAGGGGCGCGATAGCTCAGTGGTTAAGACGCCAGGCTTGTCAATCGGAAGGTTGGCAGTTCAAGACCCGAGCGCCGCGTGACGGAGTGAGATCCCGCACTCGCCCCAGCTCTTGCCAACCTAGCAATTCGAAAGCATGCAAATGCAAGTAGATAAATAGATACCACTTCAGTGGGATGGTAACAGCGTTCCACGCGCGTCATGCTGGCCACATGACCACAGAAGCATCTTCGGACAGCACTGGCTCTTTGGCTAAGAAATGGAGATGAGCACCGCCTCCTAGAGTCAGACACAACTGTGCAGGGGAAAACCTTTACCTTTACCTTATTATATTGGTGAAATATAACCAGAAGATATGATGAAGTACAACCAAAATATAATAGTGCTAACAAAATCAGAGAAGAATATGCAAAATAGCGATTAAATGATGGCATTTGATGAAACTAAAAATATATCCATAAAGTGTTAATACAGAAATAGAACTAGCTTTAACATATCATTTATTTATTATTTAAATTTATATCACCGCCCATCTCCCCCAACAGGGGACTCTGGGTGGTATATTATTAAATCTAACCATATATAGACCATCTGTATTCTCAGTTTTGATACAATATGTTATTTTAATACAATGATATTTATATAATAGATTCTTAATATGCTATTATTTAGGTGCCTTAGAGTCATAAATGAGCTGTGCATTTTATTTACACATGCCACATATACTCTGTATCGCAAAGAAAAGGGACAGCTATTTGTTGGGGACTTGTTATCCAAGAGTTGTTAAAAACTCTGAATTAAATGCCCTTATTACCTGTCTGTTTCGTCTTTTCTTACACAGAGGAAGCAAAGTTATTAATTTGACATCCTACATGTAATCACCTGCCAAATCGCAGACATATTTCTGGAGCTGAATGTTGAAAGAAGGATATTTGTTTCAGTCATTTTCAGTGTATGAAAAAGTGAGATGAGTTTCATTTGCTTCATACTAATTTAGTACTGAAGAAAGATGACAAGTTAGCTTCACCAATATTATCCACCATTTTTGACTCTTTTCTCTAAGCATTGCTTGACCAGAGTAACCATTCCTTTAACTCAGTAGGGTTCCTCCTTCTTAACTTGATATTTGAACTTCCCAAACCCATTTGTGAAACTGTTATATGCTTTAAAGAATACTGTAGTGCTAATCAGACAAAATGGAATATTGGGGGTAGGGTATGTTTGCAAAAACAGTAAATTAAATTAAACAAAAATACATACAAAATGGATATAATAAGGGAATGTGAATACAAAAATGTGCAGTTACAGTTGGAGAACTGAGAAATTGACCAGAGCCGAATATAACAATTTCATATACTTCTGTATTTCATATATTTCCACATGTTAGATCTGGAAGAATTGATCTGCAGAAATTAGGGAGAGAAAACGTTGACCAAAAATATGATTATTTTTATAATGGATGAACAAGCAATTAGGGATTGCCAAACTAATAAAAGCTGATTGCTACTATTCTCTTCCCTACTGGTCAATTCAAACTCAAATGTTAATATTATCCATCTTGATAAAACTGTGTCAAATAATTTAAGGTTACATATCTAGGAAATTCATTTCCATTTCCTTTTATTTCTGTGTAGAATGCTGATGGAAAAGGGAAGAGGTTTCGTTTTTCAAATAGACCATCCCAATTTCAAATTTTATATTGGTTAAGGTTCTAACAAGCAATATGATTTTTGAAAATCACAAACACAACAGTCACATTTCTCCGAGACTTATTGGTATACACAATAGATTATAGTAGAATCAATGCTCCATGCTAGATGAGTATATACTCTTCTCATTGACATAGACAAAATGCACCATAAACACAGGGATAGGATTGGGAGACTTTTCAGAACAATATGCATAAAGAAGAAAGAACTGGCAAAAATCACTTATATTCTTCTTCTAATAGTAGAGACCCCACCTTAAGTGGAAGGATTGCTCCAATCTGTAAAAGAGGACAACTGGATTCAGTTTCAAATGATTAATTTAGGACCTTACTTAAACATTCTTGCAGGCATCTGTTTTTCATGCACATATGCACTTTCAAAACAATAAGAAGGATTTTCAGGGTTTGGAGGAGGAAAGGTAAATCAGCTCCCTGACATGCTGGTTTTCTATGGCAAGAATCCATAATTGGTGGAGCAGCATTCAATCACTTTATCTACCACTGGCACGTTAGACAAGACAAATCAGGAAAAGCCAAATCATGTCTTTCTGTTCCACCTGTAAACCAGGGTATGACTTTACACAATATGGATTTGAATATATGCCTGCAACACTGATATAATGTTCACAAAACATAAACAAGATAATGTAATTTCATTATATATTTGCATTGCAATAGAATCATAGAGCGGAAAGAGTAATTTATACCATTAACTTCCTGCTCAGTGCAGTAATCTAAATTAAAGCACCCCTGACAGATGGCTGTCAAGCCTTGCTTGAACACATCCAGAGGTGAGCCTATCACTTCTTCTGGACAACCCAGTCATTTCCCATCCAAATCACTGCATTTACTCTCTTCCTCCTTCTATCAAAGAAAATATTGAAACTGAGCCACAAGTAATTTCAATGGTCTTTCAAACCTATTTCTGAACCTTCAGTAGTTCTTAACTCTTTAGCCAGTTCCTAAGCTGTGGATCTTTTATGCTTGGCTTCAGTTGACTGACAATGGCTTAAGTACATCTGGCATGGAAGAAAATCATTTGCCAATTTTGCTTTCTATTTATATACTCACAAACTGAGGGAGGTTAATTTTCTTCTTCAAAGCTCTCATTAATATTCCATGGGCCTCCTCCATAGATTTGACAAGACAAACATGGTCATCACCTTTAAAAGTTACATGAAATGGGCCTCTCCAAAGCTTTACAAAGGCCTGCCCTGAGTTCAGACAGCTGAAAACAATGAGTGACTCTACATTTTACACTGCAAAGCAGGAACCTCGGCTTGTCAAGGGACAGAAACCATGTCTGAAACTAGGCCAGACAGCTTTAGATTTGACTGGCTCTCTTTGTAAGTGGAATTAGACATTTATTAATTAGTTACTTTATTTATTTTTATGTTTATGGAAGGCCAATATCCAGCCAAATCAAATCAAAATATATTTGTGCAGAGAGCTAGCAAAGAGCTTTCCTTAGGAACAGGAAAATTTGTCAGCACCTGTCATTATACAGACTGAAAGTGAACGAAGATTAATTATTGTCACTCACAGTTTCAGATACCTACTAAAGGTGGGCAATATGAGACATAACATTAAATATTCCACCTATTAATTAGACAACAGAAAATAAAAAAGCCTGTGACCAGCTGAAGACTCAGAAACTAACAATGACAAATATTTATTGTCTTCAGTTCTTGCATGACAGTGGCCTCACCCTCTGACCCTTATTCTGTCACTTATAGGCTAGGAAAGAACAGAAGGAGAAATAGCAGAAGAGATTGTACAAAACAAGTACTGAGATAACTGAATTTCAGGATGTTATAGAATGCCTGTGCAAGATCCCCCCTAGTGTCTTCTACAGTGATCCAGCCATTGTTGTACCAATATAATAGTATTAAGAACAGGCTTTATATTACCTTTAAAAATGGTTGGGAGATGCTAGAAGATGCTGTAAGTTACTGGTGGGGAATGGCCTTAGTCAAATCCTGAACTGAGTTGGCTTTTTTCACAGAGCTTTGTTAGATGCCAGAAAGTTGCGGTCGCGCCCGCCCTTTGGAATATCTTACCGCCGGAGCTGAGGCTGATTTCCTCGCTCCCAGCCTTCCGGAAAGGCTTAAAGACCTGGTTTTGCCACCTTGCCTGGGAGGGAAACGCCAACAGTTCCTCTTGGGGATGGCTGGTCCCTTGAAGCCTCCCAGTATCTTATTTTAACATTTTACCCTTGGAATTCATATTATGTATTGTTGTAATTTTATATTTCTTTTAATTCTATTTTATTGTGCACCGCCCAGGGTCCCCGCTGGGGGAGATGGGCGGTAATATAAATTTAATAAAATAAATAAATAAAAGGTAAGGCAGTAGCTTTTCAAAAATCTCTAAATCATATCTGGATACCTCTGAATCTTTACCAGTCATTTGAGATAAGGAAAAAACTAAATGTTGATGGAATTTGTTCTCTATGTGAAACTCATACCTAATTGGTTGGCTTTGACATAGTGTGATTTGTATGAATCCACCCATTTATGGCTTAATATTATCTTTGGAATAGGAATTATTGAAGTTATAGATCATCCAAACTCCTTGCACTCAAACTCTTTGCTCAATGTTATAAATCAGTCTATGAAGGTTCTCAGTCATCCAGGTGGAATTGTCTGTAGCTTGAATCATGTCAACTGGATTTCTATTTTCTTAGTGGAAACGTTTCGCTCCTTATCCAAGGAGCTTCTTCAGTCTGAGCAAAGTTGGTAAGGGAATCCTAAATATGTTCCTAGGTAGCTGTGTGACCTTACACCTGGGGCTAGGTCATGGTTATATTGAGATGTAATTTTTAAGTCCTTTTATTATCTAATGGAGGGTCGTTAAAATCACCATGCTGCTGTTGAGCTTCTGAAATGGTCTTAATCTTCCTAGGCACAGAAGACAAAACGGGGAGGAAGATGTGGGAGAGTTTGTGCCTGAGGCCCCCACCTCTATACATTTCTTTTCAGATACTCTGGGTAGGTTAATTTATAACAGTGTTTTTCAAACTTGGTAACTTTAAGATGTGTAGACTTCAACTCCCAGAATTCCGCAGCCAGCACACTGGCTGCGGAATCCTGGGAGTTTAAGTTCACACATCTTAAATTGCCAAGTTTAAAAAACACTGTTATAAATTAACCTACCCAGAGTATCTGAAAAGAAATGTATACTTTTATCCAACTCACTATATATAGGAACACCAGGAAAGTTAAGGTCTCTTCCTTTTGGTAGAGTGGTAGGACTCTAGGACAAACATACAAGTGTTAGAGTATGATTGTTAAACTGGGAGGCAGCTGAAGTAAAATAAAAATCTCCAACAGTAAGAGTTTACTTTGGGCTCCAGTCCCACTGATACTGGTCCTCAGCGGTAACCATTGAAGTGGGGCTTTCAGTCTGAAAAATTCCCACAACAATGTGCCAGCAACACTGGACTTCTCAGTATTTTGGAAAATAAAAAACAAAAGAAAGAAGGTTAATCTTATGTTGCAATTCCTTTTTTTTTCCTGAAATTCTGGGAGTTCTAACCTATAGAACTATTATGTGATGCTATATTTTCATACAAATTGCCTGAGAGTTGTTATCAATGAAATTGTCACAAGAAGACTGACTTCTTCAAAAGCCAATTTGCAACAAAATGATTGGTTCCATCACTATTCACACCAAAGAAAGCTTAATTATTTGAAAATACCAGTACAGTATTTGAGAAATAGCAGAGCACATCAAACTGTCTCTGACATTCTCTGCTTTTACATTTACTTTCTACTATTTAGTTATTGATGAGAAGGCTGGCATAAATAATACTGCCCAGCATCTACTTTGTTGTATGTAGAATTCTACCTACATTTATGATTTTGAAGTTGTCTTTATAAATAATATATAACACTACCTAAGAAAAAGAGAATGTTGAAATAAAATACAGCTAGTGGTGCCTGATATGAATTTATTATCTGAAAAATGGTGTGCCAGCCACAATTGGTTCTCAGAAGGAACTTTATTATGGACAGAAAAGCAAAATATGAATTTGGCATTCTAAGTACAAGGCCAAAATAAGAGTGCTTAACAGTTCCTCAAGAGATGAGTGAAGTATCAAATGTGGTACCACAAGGTTCAGTCCTGGACCTTTATTCTTCAAAATTTTATTAATGACTTAGATGAGTTGTTGACTCTTATCTACCACATAGACCACATAGACAGACAGGATGATCTATCCCCAGCCTGGCCCTTCAGGCCTTCCAACAATGCACCTGCTTTAATTGAGTCCATCCACTTTGCTGCTGGTCATCCCATTCTATTTCCTTCCACCTTTCCCAGCATTATGAACTTCTGAAGGGAAGTGGAAAATTCAGTCATTAGACTAAATATGCAGTGTCTACATAACAATAGATTGCTTTCAATCAAAGCTTTTCATATGCACTCAGAACTGCCTCCCATAACAATCTATTCCACTTGCATTAACCTGTTTTGTTGTTGCTGCTGTTGTTGTTTTTCTGGATGCTGCAACTTTTTTTTTATTTTCCATATTTTAGAAACTTCAGTGTTTCTAAAAGTGGAGGAAAAGCAGAATAACATTCCATTCTCATTGCAAGTATGGAAAATGCGGGATCAAGGCAGAGTAGGAAAAATTGTCCCCCTGGACTCCAAGCCTGGCTGGCAGCTTGACAAGTCAGAGTTTCTCAGAGCTCTGAGACCTGGCTGACTTTCTACCTTGTTTGCAGGGGTCTACAGAATTTGTAAGACCACTGAAGCTTCCCCCTGAAGAGGGGGGAACCAGAAGATTGCTCACAGAGCCATTGGAATTGCCCACTCCTGTTTTTCTTTGTAGTTTCCACCGCGGAGAAGAACGGGGTTGAATGCAGTGGAATAGCCGAAGGAGGATCCTAGCTCTGCAGGGAACGTAAGTCTCTTTGGGAGACACAAGAGCGACAGCCAGCTTTTAGATCACTTTATATTAGTTTTCTTTTTTAGATTAGAACATTTTTATTATCTAAAATTTATCGTTGGACTTTGCTTAAAATGTTGGCTAATTTTGTGTTTTCTTTGCTATAATTAATTTTGGTGGAAGTTTGATAGATTTTATTTTGGCAACATAAGGAACAAGTTTGTATTTTTTTTGCCTTTCTTTTATATCAGAGAAATTGGGACTTAAGAGACTTTGTTGGTATTTTTCACTCGACAAACTGATTGACTTTTGAGAAATTGTTTGTTTGGGTTAAGCAGCTTGCAGCCTGAAGAATAAAGAAGAATAAAGTATAAAGTATAGAGAATGTGTGCCTCTTTTCCTTCTTATTTTTCTACTTTTTTTTAGAATGGACTTTGTCTCACTTGGAATTTATTTTTATTTTTCCTTTTACAAACTGTTTGAAATACTGCTCTGTGGAATTTTTCATCTTTTATTTTAAAAGTTTTCTTCACTTAAAGAAACAGATACGCTGATAAGAATAGAACAGATGTTCCCTGCTCCCTGGGAAAATTCTTGTTTTGACTACAACAGCTAACTACGGCCTGAAAAGGGGGGGTAGGTGAAAATGGCATTTCTTACAGCACTTCAGGATTTTAAGAAAGAAATCAGCGAAGCTTTTTCGCAAATTAAGAAATCCATAGAACGTATATTTATAGTTTTGGTGGCTCAGGAACAGAAGATACAAGGGACAGATTTAGAAACAGAGGGAAGATCTCTCGAACCAGTAGAGACACAGGGAAAGAGGATTTTGAATGTATTGGTACAGAAGAAGATTATGATATTTTACAGGAAGTGGTCTATTAAACGTTTGGGCATAAACACATTGTTGCAGCTGAGACAGGAAGATTTTAACATGCAAATTGATAGAAATGGTAAAATAAACATTTTGACATCCCACATGAGTTACAGAATAAAACAAGTTGCATATTGTGATCTTGGCATAACCTAAACAGGAGATTTATTGATGTTGATCTGGGACACAAGGTTAATGAAAACGCGGATCTGGATTGTACACAGAGTGAGAGCAGATATGAGAAACTGTATGGATGCATAAAAATATGATACTCTAAGTGTAAGATACAAGATTATAAATATAAATATAAGTTGGTATTATAGATTACTCTTTCTGGAGATACACTTATGAGAAGACAATGAGATGATGAGATGGAATTAGAATGAAGGTTATTACAGGATGATATTATGTATGAATATGTTGTATGATTATTATAAGAATTGGTATATTATGTATTAGGTTATATGTTATGTTAGGCTTTGTATTCAGTTTAGATGGACATTGTTCCAAGGAGTGGAAATTGAAGATGGATGGTGGAGATATAGGATTATAAATATAAATGGAGGTTGATGTTATGGCTTATTTTTCCTTTTTGGAGATATATATATATATAAGAAGATAATGGGATGATGAGGTGGAATTAGAATTAGAATTAATGTTATTATAAGATGACATATTCTTACAATATTATGTATGAATATGTACGTATGAATATTATAAGAATTATAAGAATGAGAAGATAATGAGATGATGAGATGGAATTAGAATGACGGTTATTACAGGATGATATTATGTATGAATATGTTGTATGATTATTATAAGAATTGGTATAATATGTATTAGGTTATATGTTATGTTAAGTTTTGTATTCTTGTTATATTATGTATTATGTTATGTAATATGTTAGGTTATGTATTAATGGAATATATAGTCATAATATGAACAGAATATGTTGTATTTTATTAGAAGTAGATAAGGCCTTTATTTGTTACACTAATTGGATTTTATTGAAGATATAAATATAGATGTAAAAATGGAAAGAGCAAATGGAAAACATTTAATTGATGCAGCAATGAACATTTGATTACTATTCCAAGGAGTAGAAACCAGAGATGGATTGTTGGAAGATATCAAGAAAGGTGAAACCTATATGAAGAACAGAAGATTGGATTATAGAAATCATAGGGTATATGACAAAGAAAAGTTCCTGTGTATTGTATGAAGGACTAACTTTTAAAGTTAATTGTTGTACTTAAATATGTCTATGAAGGTTCTCAGTCATCCAGGTGGAACAGTCTGTGGCTTGAATCATGTCAACTGGATTTCTATTTTCTTAGTGGAAACGTTTCACTCCTTATCCAAGGAGCTTCTTCAGTCTGAGTAAAGTTAGTAAGGGAATCCTTAAATATGTTTCTAGGCTGGCTGTGTGACCTTGCACCTGGGGCTAGGTCATGGTTATTTTTGAGATGTTTGTTTCTAAGTCCCTTTATCATCTAAAGGAGGATCGTTAAGATTACCCTGCTGCTGTTGAGCTTGTGAAATGGTCTTAATCTTCCTAGGCACAGAAGACAAAGCAGGAAGGAAGATAGGGGAAAGGTTATGCCTGAGGCCCCCACCTCTATTCAAGGAAGGATTTTCCAAGTTGGCATGAATGGATTCCTTGACCCCTCTCTCAAACCACCTATCTTCTCTGTCTAAAATGTGAACATTAATGTCCTCAAATGAGTGTCCTTTTTCCTTTAGATGAAGATAAACTGCTGACTCTGGTCCTGTGGTGTTACTTCTCCTGTGTTGGGCCATCCTCCTGTACAAAGGTTGTTTGGTTTCTCCAATGTAGAGTTCAGAGCACTCCTCACTGCACTGGATTGCATACACTACATTGCTTTCCTTGTGTTTTGGAGTTTGATCTTTGGGGTGTACAAGCCTCTGTCTCAGTGTGTTGGTGGGTTTGAAATATACAGGTATGTGGTGTTTGCCAAATATCCGTTTGATCTTTTCAGACACGCCAGCCATGTAACCTGGTCATTCCTTACATGGCTGGCGTGTCTGAAAAGATCAAACGGATATTTGGCAAACACCACATACCTGTATATTTCAAACCCACCAACACACTGAGACAGAGGCTTGTACACCCCAAAGATCAAACTCCAAAACACAAGGAAAGCAATGTAGTGTATGCAATCCAGTGCAGTGAGGAGTGCTCTGAACTCTACATTGGAGAAACCAAACAACCTTTGTACAGGAGGATGGCCCAACACAGGAGAAGTAACACCACAGGACCAGAGTCAGCAGTTTATCTTCATCTAAAGGAAAAAGGACACTCATTTGAGGACATTAATGTTCACATTTTAGACAGAGAAGATAGGTGGTTTGAGAGAGGGGTCAAGGAATCCATTCATGCCAACTTGGAAAATCCTTCCTTGAATAGAGGTGGGGGCCTCAGGCATAACCTTTCCCCTATCTTCCTTCCTGCTTTGTCTTCTGTGCCTAGGAAGATTAAGACCATTTCACAAGCTCAACAGCAGCAGGGTAATCTTAACGATCCTCCTTTAGATGATAAAGGGACTTAGAAACAAACATCTCAAAAATAACCATGACCTAGCCCCAGGTGCAAGGTCACACAGCCAGCCTAGAAACATATTTAAGGATTCCCTTACTAACTTTACTCAGACTGAAGAAGCTCCTTGGATAAGGAGTGAAACGTTTCCACTAAGAAAATAGAAATCCAGTTGACATGATTCAAGCCACAGACTGTTGTACTTAAAGTTCAAGGATAAATTGGAGGACATCTATTTTCTATATTTTCTTTGTTTGTTATTTTTTGACTTCACTTTTTCTTTCCTTTTTTCTTACTTTGTATTTCTATTTCTTTCTTTGTATTAATTTTAATATGTATTTTAAAATTCAATAAAACTTACGGAAAAAAAAGAAAAAAAGAAAAATTGTCCCTGGAAAACTGGAGGATGCTTTGGTAAATCCTTCCTTTCTTGACTGGATGCAATGCATTTCCCACTGCAAAGCTGTATCCTGTCCTGCAATTTCGATTTCTCTCCCTTAAAAAAGGAGGAAGGGTTTTTTGCCTTTAAATTTGTCAATCCTTATGCACATTTTCAGGAATATGCGTAAGATTGTATTTGTTATGTTGGCCTTTCCTGCTTTGGGTTCTTCCACACCAACACTTCTAACCTCATAATGTATTCCTCCTGAAATATTTCTTTATGGTAATGTAGCCCATGTCAGGTTGAAGTACTGAAAGTGTCATTTGATCATAGGATTCAACTTGGTATTTTGATGATTTTTCTTTTTAAAAAGACATTTCAGTTCTGATTAATATGATACATTAACTTTTTATACTGCTATAGCACAAGGACTATAAATGCAATGAAAAATCACACTGCTGAAAAAGCTCATGCATTTGTTTCTTAAAAAAGGGGAGGTGGCTGCTTTCAACTTTAGTTGGTTTCCTAAGAATATTCCTTAGCCGATTGGGTTGAAATAGAACCCTTTTTGATGGTAGATTGGAAGGGAGGCAGTAGAGGTGTCTGCAGACTCCTGCTGCTTTAACTAAAATGATCGAAGCATCATTGCTTATGGAACATTCTCCCTCGGGAGATCAGAGTGGCCTTTTCTAAGGCCCCAAAGACCTGGTTCTTTGTCCGGGCATGGGGCCCTGAGTGTGTGCAGGGACCCACATCTTGTGAGTGATTTGGGCTGTTGTTTCTCGGTTGCCTGTATTTTCAATTTTTATAATGTTTGTTATTGTTTTTATTCTATTTTAATTCTGTTCGCCACCCAGTCACTTATTGAGATGGGTGGCCAGCCATAAATAAATAAATAAACAAACAAACAAACAAACATACATACATACATACATACATATATATATATATATATATTGCACTGTCAGCTCTGCCCTTTTGGACAAGCATGTGACATCACCTTTGTCCCACTCTCACCCACCTCTCCTGTGGACACTGCTGGGAAAGAGAAAGTTCCATCTAGGCATGAGCTGGGAGTAGCACTGACCCAGTTGCTCCTTCTTTAGCTGAGACTGGCTGAGCCAAACTCCAAAAAGTAGATGGAATGAAGACAAAGCTTAGTCTAATTAAATGGAGTTATCATTTAAATTTAATTAAAACCAAAGTAAGTGAATTACATTTAATATGACTATTTCCCATGTGTGTAATGACTCTTAATGTGATAGAAGGGGTTATGTTTCAAGGGGCAACTTTTTAATAGATTCTGAAGCCACATCCAAGATGTCCCAGGCTGTACCTATCTCAGGTTTCTAAGGTTTCCAAAGCAAGGCTCTGCCTCTCCCAGCCTGGCACAGATCCTATTAGTAGTTCCAGCTGCTACAGATAATGAGTACTGGTTTCTTTACCTTTCATTTACACCTCATTCTACAAGATCAACACTCTTAGCCAAGCTCATTTTCACCAATCACTAATGCTGATATTTGATTAAATATTTGCACACTTTGAAATTTGCCATCCAAGGAGCAGTTTCTGCTCCATCATAGATAGAGGCCAATATGATGTTTAGACTGCAAATCTACACAAGCTTGCTTTGAAATAAGAGTACTTCCTCACAGAGAGCTCCTAATGCTACCACTCAAAAGTCATTACCCAGCTAGCCTGTCTTCTACCTAAAATTCTTTTGTGAGAAAAAGAGAGAAAGAAAAACATCCGAACAGATTTGTAGAGAATTGCATTCTTAACCCAGGAGTGAAATAACTGTGGTCCCCCAAATGCTGCTGAACTACAACTCCCATAATTCATTACTACCGACACTGTTTGCTGGAGCTATTGCAACATCTGGACATTGACAAGTATTTTGTCCGATGTTACTAGATAAATAGGTAGCTCTCAAATTCTTTAGAGCATTTTTTTCTCAAACGTGTATTATATACCACAATGAGTCTGTTTTTTTGCTATCATTTTTGTTCAGCCTTTTCTCTCCATGCTATCAGCAATCCCGCTTATCTCACTGGTTCTGAAGACAAGCAAGATCTCAGTAATTGTATATTCTCTACCTTTTGTCCATTCTCTCTGCTCTGTTTTTGACAGAGTGGTTGCCTAAGCTTATGTTGTTAAAATGCATTGCATTAAACTGGATGATGACAGTCACAGACTTCAACTATTTCCCTTTTTAAAATTATTCTTCTAATAAGTTTTTAAATTCTCATGTCCTCCACAGGGGAAAAAAAGACTTTTACATTAAAATAGAAAATAGTCTGCCCATTATTGGCTATATCCTGCTTTATAACACAACTGTTCTCTAATTAATCTCATTTCCTCCTTTTCCAATTTAGGGATTTTTTTTGTAATCAAATGCAATTCTCAGAATCCTACTCCATTAAATTCCAATGTGACATACTTCAAGTGTGCATATGGGATTACAGCTATAAATTCTCACCTGGAATTTTAGTTTAGATTTTTTTTTTCTATTTGAAGATCTCTATCAACTTCAAAAGCTCCATAAACCAATTGGCTGCTTCTTACTGCCTTCTACTTACTCTTGGCAGAACTGAAAATAAAATGCAACCCATAGAAAAATCTAGGTTGTGATGTGCCTGTTCTATGGGTTGGAAGAGAAATGTGTGTATACACACACACACACACACATATATAAATACATAAATCTAGGTTGTGATGTGCCTGTTCTATGGGTTGGAAGAGAAATATATATGTATGTATGTGTGTGTGTGTATGTATGTATGTATATTTATATATATATGTGTGTATGTATGTATGTGTGTGTGTGTGTGTGTGTGTATATATATATATATATATATATATACACACACACACACACACACACACATATACATACACATACATACATACACACACACATACATACATACACACACATACATACATACATACATACCTGTCTGGATCTTGATTGTCATCAAAGGTCTTGCAAAAATCTAATTATGTACATAAAACATACTTTTTGGACCCAAAGCCAGAAAAAGGAAGGAAATGAGGATCTGTAAGTTTTAACACACTGATTTAAAAAAAAGCCTTCAAGTCAGTTTTTGACCCCTGGTGACTGCCTGGACAAGTCCCCATAGTTTTCTGGGCAAAGTTTTTCAGAAGTGGTTTGCCATTGCCTCCTACCTAGGGCTAAGAGAAAGTGACTGGCCCAAGGTCCCGTAGCTGGCTTTATGCCTAAGGCGGAACTAGAACTTACGGTGTCCAGGTTTCTAGCCTGGTGCCTTAACCACTACACCAAACTGATTATCATAAAAAAAAAGTTACTCAAAATTTAAGACCCCCCAATAAAGCTAAGGCAGTAAAAAAAAAAATTTCATATACATATTAAAAAACTTTATTACGTGATGAACAAGTCTTGGAAAGTGGAGACTGTCCTCTGCAATAGTGAATTATAAGAACTTTCTATATACTCTGTCTTGGAACTAGGGCGCTAATCTTAAGAGCTTTGCTTCCAACTATAGTTGTCACCTTGTCAGTAATAGAGGTCACAGAGGACAGAGGCCTTCAGTAATTTTCTACCTAGTGACTATTAGAACAGATGGGAGGTCGAACAACTTAAAAAAGAATCTTTCACACTGATGTCTGAATTGGCTCTTATTAAGCCCATGCTTAGCAGGGACAATAATCTACCGTACAGAAACCTAGAAGTAGCATGTGACATTGCTGACATTACTGACGACTCAGCACAAACTCTCTGAAGAAAAATATGACATAAGGATGCAGCATAGTTCCAGTGAGGATGGTAGAATATGGCATCCAGAGATGGGAACTTCACTAATACTTGAAGCTGCCACCAATGAATATTTTAAAAGGAATCAAATGAGGAAGAGGTCGCTTTTAACACACTTCCAAAACCCTGGCAAACTTCAAAGCTCTTTTGTTGGCCTTCAAACCTTAATATTGGAGAAACCTGCATTTTTTCATTGGATGAATTTTGCTGATGACTTCTCCCTTAACTAACATTAGGCTTTAAAAAAATGTTGCTGTAATTTGTACTAAACTTGCTTTGATCAAGATGATTGTACATAAAATCTCATTGCTGAGTTTTTCCAGTGTACATGTACTGAGCAGTAGGGCAGAAAAAGCCACTGATCTGTTGACTAAAACCACGCCCCTTTTTTTTCAGCGCATAAGAAAACATTGACAAAAACACAGAGAAGCTCACAAACCTCATAAAGAAGATTATAGCAAGATTACATTTAGTTCACTTCAAATGGTTAAAAAGAAAAATGCAAATGTTATACAATTAAAAGGGTAGGTGTCAAATTACAGAATTAGTTAGGAAGAAGAGAACAAAGAGAAATATTATAATGGACAAGGTAAACTTCTCATTCCTAGAATAAATCTCATTTTCAGAAAATATGTGTGTGTGCATTATATATATATGTGTGTGTGCATATATACAGTATATATGTGTGTGTGTATACACACACACACACACACACACCACTTAAAAATACTTTGTTTATTGCTGTGATATAAAATGTTAATATGTGCATATGGAGAAAATGCTAATGAAAATAAAATTTGCTTTTCAACAGTGGTTTGCTACATTCATAAGCGTAATTTCTATAGTGGAAATAAAGAGTGAAATCCTGCTTGTACAACATAATCTTCTGGGCTTATACACAAATTATGTTCACTAGTCCCATGCTAGTCATAGAAATGAACAGGTATACGAATGAATTTAAAAAAACATTGTGAATTTTTTGCAATAAAGTAAGAATTTATTCAAACAGTTAATAATTTAAAATTGATGCTGTAATACATACTATAAGTAGAATTAATATCAATACTATTCTTAAATTATGCTGACAAGAGATGTGCCACTAGAAAATCATACCCAATGGGTTCCAACTGCATAGAAAGCATTTTGGGTAAAAATGCAATTTGGGAAATTTTGATTAAATCAGCAAATTAATTCCTTTGGGACAATGTTGTAAATAGAACTGTATGGTGCAATTTGCTTTATACATATTTAAAAATCGCTGTGATCTATTTTCTAGCTGACTATTGCATAAGCAAAAATGCCAATACGTTTAATTGCAATTTTTCTTTTCTTTCTACAATGAATTTTATATGACAGAAGGATAAATAAAGCTTTTGAAAGTCAAAATGTTAAAATTTATGCAGGCTATCTGAAAAACTAGCTCTACTAATGGCAAAGCACATATGCAAAACAATGAAAAGACATGCAATTAAGTTGCTTTGTCTCCCATGGTTTCATTGTAATTACAGTTCATGCTTGAGAATGCACTAGGTTAAGAAAAAAATTAAAACCAAAATGAGTAAACCAATTAATGGACACATTAATAAGATTTCTTATGAAACAGCACAAGTATTTCATTTTCTGTAAATCGCACATATTTTATGACTACATATGAATACATAAATTTAATCAGTGCCCCAAACTCATATTTTTAGCATTTTAGCATCCACATGAAAGAATGAAGACAAAAAGAAAAGAACTAAACTTTTGATTTCTCTTAATCTTTTCTAAGCAGCAGCTTATCTTCTATGTCAAGTACATCTCCACTGCATTTGAAACCGTCTACAAATTCAGTCCAGCACACCAATATATAAAACACTTGTTTGTTAACAACAGATGAAAACCCTGTAGTATTCTTTTAAGATAAACAGAAATGGTGGCATCATCCCTTTGGACTCTGTGGAGGGCTTGGAGTTTTGCGTTGACAAGCCATCAAACTTTTTTATTTTCATCATACATAATCTATTCAAACCAATTTTCCTTCAATAAAAAATGTATGGCATCATCATATCCATCTTGATGTAGTGATTCCATTTTCTCCTGGCTTGGTGGAAATAGAGCCTGATGAAGTCTTACAAAGTTGTTGATGGATAACTGCATCCAAGAGGGGGAAAAGGCAAGGTATTTTTTTACTAAATTCATCACATTTTGACATAATGTAACATTTCATATAGACTATATTCTTACATACCTAAGCCATAAAGCGCTTGATCTTTGTTAATCTATTTGGTGAACCTGGCCTCTATGGTATAAAAACCACGGCTTATGGCTTAGAACAGGGGTGGGGAACCTTTTTTCTGCCAAGGGCCATTTGGATATTTATAACATCATTCACGGACCAGGGGGGTGGGGTTTGCGGGCAGGAGCCAATCACAAGCACCAGGGGGCGGGTTTGCGGGCGGGAGCCAATCACGCAGAAGGGGGCAGGGTTTGGGGGCGGGAGCTCCTAAATTTATTGAATTTCGAGTCCCGCCTGCGGTTGCCTTGGCAGGGCCAAACCAAATGATTTCGCGGGCCTTATACGGCCCGCGGGCCAGACGTTCTGCACCCCTGGCTTAGAATATTTGAAGCTAGCCAATTAGGGTTTATATAATAAATCATGGTGAATCATGTTTATTGTGAGAACCTAGGAACTGCAAGGTTTCACGAAATGTATCCAACATACAACACTTAAGTATAATTAAATTAATTAGAACATTAATTAAATTAAAATGGGAAGCAAATTGGTTATTCCGATTCTAATTATTTTCCCCGTCCTCGAAGATTGAAACTGAAAAGAGGCAGTTCTGCAAGGGGGCAGAACTCTAAAATGTTTAAAAACAGCCAATCAGACCTTTTGTCCCATTTTGAAACATTTGAAGCATATTTTAAAACATTCGCTGGTACGTTAAGCACATTAATTTCACACCTATTTTTACTTGATGTACTGCCAAAGGAAAATTGCACTACAATTATCCAGTAGTTTAGTGCCACATTTTAGTGATTTGATCTTGGAGCATCACGATCAAATCTATGAACCTGGCCTTGATGCCCCCCACCCCAAAGATAAGGGGCCAGTAGTAGTTTGTTTAATGTCTTACCTAATTAAAAATAGCAGTGATAATTAAGAGTGTAAGACCAAATTACTAAGATTTAATCACTAATAAGTTTGAGTGATGAAAACATATATTTTTGATATCCTGAATATTATCAGCCTTCCCAAGTAGACCAGACAGGAAACACAACGAGATGAGCTAATTCTACTTTATTATAAGGCTACATTAACAGAAACTTGCAAGTCTACAAGTACAAATCTCCCGCCATCTCTTTTTCCAGCCTGATAAGTTAGGGAGGTTCCTTTCTGTTTCTTTCTCTGCCCATTATGCAGCTGCAAGCTCCCCCCACTCCCTTTATCTGATTGTTCTCTAGGCAGCAGCTCTTCCCCCCGTCTCCCAAGGTCATTCCCACATACTATTACAAATATGTACAGAACATTTTAGATATGTTAGTTTGTTTACCATGAAGCCATCTTTTATGCCAAAGTCTTATTTCATCAATTTTGGTCAATAATAAAGTGTCAATTATGCTTCTTTTCCCTGCATCATGGCTAATAATATAAATACTTCAAAGATTATATTTGTCTATTGTTTGCCCATGTTGTTTTTAAAGATACTTGAGAAGTCAGTGTATGACAATCCATCCCTTCTGGACTATCAAATGGATTCAAACAAAGCTATTTACTGAGCTACTTATTGCATTTTGCAGTAAATTCTTTAACATTTTTGTAGAATATATACATTTAAATATGTAGGCATTTAAATATTATTTGGGGAAGATTAAAAAAAGTCATTACAAGAAAAGGAACAGAATCCAACAATAAGCAAAAACATACAAGAGTGATATAGACTGGAAATACAGTAGATCTTGCTACCTCTATCCATCATGGCAAATTAAATGGTGGCACAAATCCAGTTCAGATCTAAAGCATCAAATGTTTTAAACTTTTAAATGAGGTGTGATTTGCATGTAATATTTGGTGTCCTCTGATGTGCATTCCTTTTAAATGCTTGTTTGCCTTGAAAGTTTGAAGTTTTTTTTTTCATGCTCTTATAACTACTTATTTATTTCATATCCCACATTCTGTAATTCATTCCATCTCATTTTGTTGACCCAATTCAATGAAGTAGGTTAGTCCCAGAGATGGTAAATGCACCAGGATCAACCAGTGGATTTACACCTTTATAGGGATTAAACCAGATGTTCTTTTAGAACTTGTTAAACAATAATCACTACAAAACACTGAATCTCATATTTAAAGCTACTGTGTAATACTAGAATACAACCTATTTGTTTGGCCAGACACTTTAAACGGCTTATTAAGCTGTTCATTGTGACCTACCTACAGTATATTGTGCATTTCACATCTTTTACCAGTATAGTTGGATTTTTTTTAAAAAAAATGGTTTATCCAACTTGCACCTTCCAAATGTGTTAGGCTACATTTGGATACCATGCTGGCTGGCCATTCTGAGAAAAGTAGAAAATTTCATCTGAATGATACCAAATTGAGGAATTTATTGTACATACTAGGATTTTAAAATTATTCATGCTATTCTTATAATGACTCATATAATCCTATATTTTTCAATAATTAAATGTTAAAAAACCTAACTCTAAACAAGCCTTGAGAAATAGGATGAGGCGGACTTCTGGAAGAAGAATGTGGACTGAAGATGGCTCAGCAAAAAGCAGAGCCGACAATCATGGCAAAGAATGAAGAGCCGACAAGTAGACTGGCTCTTTGAACCTCACCGGACAAAGGAGAAGACAAGAGATCGCCCACAAGTGCGCCAGACAGTTCTCCTTGCGAGGAGACCTCAAGACAGCGGTCTCTGGTGGGTTTTGAGCACTGGGAGACAAGGGAATAATCATCTTGCTCAAACCATGGTCAGCGCCTTTGAAAGGACACTAAGTTTGCATACTTCCTTTTCTAATCACTTTTGGAAATTGATTGTTAACTACTTTTCAGCTATTAAAAACCCTTGGATAGACAAGTTTGAAAACACCAGGTGAGTCTGCCTTCAATGCTTAATGAAAGTTTTAACTACAAGCTTAAGAACTTTAAAAAAATTGAAATAAACAGCAAATGGTTGATTAAAACATTGATTTTAGAAAGGTACAAACAGACTAAGGGTCCAGATAAATTTGAAGTAAGATTTTGGAATTAATTATAAAGGATATTTCCTGTGGGAAACATAATATTTTAAATGCTGGACATTAGAGGGAACTAAACATTTCAGTTAAAAGAGAAGAACACATAAACTTCACTAACAGGTACAGAATGGCACAATATACTCTACCACTGGAAATATTGAAGGATACTTTTGAAAAATGGAGTCAACAGTTAATATTAACAATGTCAACAGCAATATCTGCCTCTCTGGATAGGTTCCCCTGTGCAAGCACCGAGTCATGTGACCCCTGGGGAGACGCCGCTTTCACAACATTTTCCTGGCAGACTATAGAGCAAGGTGGTTTGCCATTGCCTTCCCCAGTTGTAATTACCTTTCCTGCAGCAAGCTGGGTACTCATTTTACTGACCTCGGAAGGATGGAAGGCTGAGTCGACCTGAGCCGGCTACCCGAGAACCAGCTTCCGCTGGGATCGAACTCAAGTCGTGTGGAGAGTTTCGGTTGCAATACTGCCACCTACCACTCTGTGCCACACGAGGCTCTTTTTCTTCTTCTTCAATTAATTTTAATTAATTAATTAATTTCTTTTTCCTTCTCTGGATAGACTGTGTCTAAAAGATGTTATGGAAGAGGAACAAGTTTTACCAGAGAAGGCAGAGTTGAAAGTGGAATTACAAATGACAGGATGCAAGAATGACATGGAAAAATATGTTACACCGGACATACAAAAGAAACCAGATGATGTTTTAATAATTAAAAGGGATATACAAACAAAAAACAAAGAGAGTGACTTGGATAATTTTTCTATATTGGACTTACAAAAGAGACTTGTTAAAGCTCTGAAGAATCTCACGAGAAGGGACAGAGGAGAAATGAAAATAAATCAAGTTCTACAACATTATTTGAATGGATTAAAGATTACGATTGTTAGAAGTAAAAGAAAGAAATATAAACTTGGTTTATTTGATCAAGGTTAAAATAGATATGTTGTCATACCCTTAATGGACTTTTGACGACATCAGGAAATGACAAGGTTTTATGGATTTGTTTACAGATAAGAGATGGGATATGGGAAGAAGAGACCATTTGTTGTAATTTAAGAGGAGGTGAAAAGTTACTAAAATTGTTTATACTTGTGATGAAAATTGGGAGTCATTTCTTTATATATTTCTTTTCTTTTTCTTTACTATATTCTTTCTTTCTTTTCTTTTTTCTTTCTATTCTTTACATCTTTTCTTTTTTCCCCTTTGCATGTTTTCCTATTTTTCTTTCTTTTAGTTTGCATTAGTTTTTACTGTTGTAATTATAATCTTTAATAAAATTACTTGAAAAAAATAGAAATATGATGAGGCAATGACATTGTTTTGGTATTAATTTCAAATAATTCACAAACTTTTAAACATTTAAAAAATATTTCCTATTTATTCTGAAAGTGTACCTTTCCCAGTCCTGAAGCTAAAGGCAATAAAAAAAATATCAAGCATTCTGAACCAAATATTTATTTTATTGTTTCCTTAATGAGTTAGCTTCTGCCTTGTATCCCTCTCATGTCTTTAGCTAGGTGACCAAATTTAATTATCCTAGCTTCACATTATAACAATAGGAAGCTGGATACAATGTGTAATAAATCTGCATGCCCAGAAATAAAGACATTACAAGGTTATCATATCCAACTTTTAGCACAAATGCTTCCGAAACAACAAAGAATAATTCTGAATCTGGTGAGTAGATCCTTTTCCTTGCATAACTCACCATGATGTCTTGCTTTGCAACTTTGGCATAAATATCCACTCGTCCTTTGTTTTGTGGGCAGATGTCTAGTCGTCCACAAAAAGGAGAAATAGTCACAGTTCGGCCTTTTGGCAAGATAGGGAGGCCATTGGTTAAGCCACCATCGATCCATTTCTAGTGGAAAGAGTTATGTTCTGTCAGTAATTAACTGCTTCATTATTCTATTTGCATATCTGTGTAAAATCTCCTATGACAAAACTCAGGGACATCAACTACTCATCTGTATTCATCCTCTTATTTATATCATCTGTTTGTCACCCAAAAAATCTCACGGCTTCAACATCTAACCTAATTTCTAGATGTCCATGTTTCTTCCCTATCCTTTATAGTCCTTGCCTGATGAAAACATGCAAGCCTGCACACACGGTTGAACTATTTTAGTTTATCCTATCAAAGGTTTTGTTCAGATACTGATTTTGGATTTTTTTCCTCTATAGGCAAGAAGGTTGTGACTGTTTTTTAAATAGAACAGGTACAGTAGATACCCTATCTGTTCATGTGTCTTAAATGTTTTTCAGGCTCATAATACTCTAAATGTTTACTAATGCCAATAGAATTAGGTGAGAGGTGCGTATGATTCACTAGTACCATCAAGAATGACAGAGAATTTATGTGCTAGACAACAAAAATTCAATCCATGGCCAATATAATGGTTCAATAAAGGGAACTGACACCAAGGTGAACATAAAATAGAACCGAGAAGCAACTCGGAGCCAATTTCCACAGACAGACCCATCGATACTACAATTATTACTATTTTGGCTTCAAGAATTAATGTAAATATTTAATAGACCACCATATAAATAAAATATGGCATTCTGCTTGGCATACATTTCAAGTTCATTGAGTACTGAAGAATAGTAGAATATCCTACAATGAAAGCCAAGATAAAAAGAATTACATAAAATGGCTTGAAAACTTTCAATTGCTCCTTTTCTTGGATATATGCAGCTTTTCAACATCTAGGTGATCAGGCCAACATTTCCAGAAGGGAATAAGAAAACCTGTCCAGCAGTTTAAAATATTAAAGGCTACAGGATAGGAAACGGCTACTTGAGGGCAAACCCTTAATTTCTGTGGCAAAAAGGCAGGGATTCCTAGATAGGGAACATAGAATAATAAAGCCTACTGTAGCAAGCTCTAACAGATGCATTACTAGCTCTCACAAGGGTGGTGGTGGTGGAGTTATACTGGTTTCCAGGAAAGAATAGTGAGTATGTGAAGATTCCTTGCAAAGGAGGACTGAGATTTGGTTAAAGCTAAAGACACTTAGTCTAGAATGGAAATATACTTTTGGATGATCTGATTGCCAGGATTTTTATTATTATGGTTGGTCACAAAGTCAGCCAGACGTTTAGACTGGATTTGGCATTTTTATCCACCTATCGAGTCCTTTCCAAGGACTTGGGATAAACAGATGTTGTTGTTTGATGGTGTTAAAGGTATCATCGCAGGATGGAAGCTGTTCCAAGTAAAGCTGCCTTTTGCAATTGACTGGTGGTGATTTTGTGAATGCCGACGGTGTTCAAGTGGTGCTCCAGATGTTTTGGAATTGCACCCAAGGCGCCTACTACTATTAGTACTACCTTTAGTGTGTCGCAAAGCGGCGGCGTGGCGTGCACAGCGTGGGCGTGCGTGGTGGCGGCAGCAGCGGCGTGCCATCAGCGCTTCTGCGTTTTAGCGAGGCCGCTGCCATGTGCCCCCCCGCGCCGCCACGTGCACCCCTGCTGCTGTGCGTGCCGCCGCCACTGCCACCGTTGGTGTGTCGCCAACGGTGGCAGTTTGGAAAGCACTGCATTAAAGGAACGTATTTTCCCAACAAAATTGTTACTCTGTCATCATTTTTTTTTTCGAATTCAGAAGCGGTTTCATTCTTAAACCTCATATCTAGCAATTCACATATATACTACTACAAAGAAGATACTGTAAAATAATGTGCAGTTAAAATCCACTTAAAAGAAATCATGGAGCATGACGACAACGTTTAGGATATACACTGAGTCAAGTATCTAAACCTAAACTGTGGAATCATTTGTTTTAGAGTACTATGCATTGTTTCATGGACCACTGAATTTATAATCAGTGTAAATGAATAAGTCTGTCTTCCTTATCCCTCATAAGTCAGCATAAACTCCCAGAACACGAAGCTCATTAAAAAAAAGTCCACTTTATAAATACCACTACTATCTGGAGAGCAATAATATACTTTAGATACAGAGCATTAAAAAATTCTACTCTAAGTAAAGAGAATCTCAGCTTTTTGAAATATGAGAGAATGCACAATAATTTTTTTAAAAAAACTGATGGTTGTATAACTTTTGTAATAGGAGTGATCCAGCACAGCAGACAATAAAATTACTAGACTTTTAATGGCTGCACAACAAAAGGAATTTTGACACCTCTGTAGTTCAAAATAAAGCAAGCTGGGTCTACTACGGCATTCTCTTGTACAAAAGTATATCTAGTTCTGTCAGCCTTGCGAGGTAGTCCATCAAGATGCATGCCCAGAAATATTAGCTCTAACTTTATTGTAAGGTTACATTAACAGATTCTAGCAAGTCTCAAAAGTACATCTCTCCTCCCTTGGCTTTACAGTCCAACAAACTAGGGAAAGTCCCTTCTGAGATGTTTGCCGTGCCCCTTTTGTTTCTGCAGGTTAAGCTGCCTCTTATCTGACTGTTGTCTAGTCTGCGGCTCTTCCTCCTGTCTCCCAAGGTCCCACATACCATTACAAGTTCATAAGTTACTTCTAAGGTTGGTACTAACGAAGAAAACCATCCATCCTGTAATGATACCCTCACTGCTTTAATAATACCCAGAAGTGTCAATCACACAAGACATCTACAATATTTCATTAATTTTAACATCAGGAACATTCCATGCCATTTCAGAAGCCCATTATGAGTGATACTTTTGCCAGAGCAAGTCTTGAAGCATAACACTACATAATTGGTTTTCAAGGCCACAATGCTTCAAAGGTGACATATTAACACAAGTTCTTTATATCTGCTGATAGTTATGATCAGCCTAGTTGATATGAGAATTTTTTGCAGTATGCATGAAAATGCAGCATCCAGAATAAGAACTCTAACTATACAGACCTGTCCTTTATACTCCACTGCGTTAATTCCTGCATAGAGAGGAATAAAACTGCTGGCTAACAAAGCCTAGAAAACATAGAAAAAAACAGTCAAAATAAAGGTTTATGAATAATTACTATTATATTTCCTTAATTAAGGAGAAATACTGGATAATAACAACCCTATTTTAATTCATCTTTTGCTTATAATTTTAATTATTAAATGATGTGTATGTGGCTACATGGGGAGCCACATACACATCATTTAATAAGGGTAGATTCACTCTAGTGTCAAAGTCCAGGTATGTCCAATTTTTCTACTATTTAAGATCTTCTTTTCAATCCCTTCTTAATTCTGTTTGTCCTGGACCAAGGCACCTACATTGTCTTAGCATGAGAGCTTAAAGATAAACAACTATTTCAGTCGTACGCTGTAAAAATTGTGCAGTAAGCATGAAAGAGGAAATCATCTTCACTTCATTATTGATTATTTTGAGATAGAGATTAAGCACAAAAGAACAGGAAAATCACAATTACTTTAAAAATAATACAATAAATACAAATAAAAATAAAGGCCAGTTGTTAAGATTTCTAGGTTGATTAAGTCATGCATTTCTGACTATAAATATGCCAACAGTCTTTATTTTTAAAGCAAGGAAAGAAGTGAAGAAAATGAAGAGCTTGCAGGCCAAAACTATTAAAACCTAAACTCTTAAGACCCTGGAGACAATTGTGTGCTTTCACTTATAGAAGTAATATGCAACTTTCCTACCTTAATAAGATCTTCCCTGGAGGCAAAATTTGAAAGCAAATAATTTTTTCCATTTTTAGTACTAGTGACTGATACAAAGAGGCGATTTTCTGCGATCTCATGGGCATTAGGGGGGAGGATTGAATCAATGTAGCCCCTATGGAAAAACAGAATAATAAACATTAATCAGCCTTAATAATTAAACAACTTCTAAATAATTTAGGAAGAAAAGAATGCTGTATTCCCCCAGAGTTATTATCACAAACGATGCACACAAAATCTCCTAGGTACCATTTATTGGAGAGTTTACAGGAAACCAAATTTGGCAGTATATTTGTAAAAAAATAACTTACAATCCTTACCTAAGTTTTGTCATGAGATCATAGCCAGGTGTTAATGCTCCAAAATATAATTTTCTAGTATCTTCAGCAAGTTGGTAGGTAATATTTGTACATTTCTGAAAAAAAGAGTCAAATGCCAAATTATATGATTGATAGTACATACAGCTCATTTCAGTAGATTAATCTATTTAATTATACTAAACATTTAACTGGCCTTTTAACATGTTTATGTGTATAGATGGATAGACATACAGACACCAGGAATGCAGCTTCTGGGTCTCTTTTTATATACTCCAAATATTTAAGATTGTATCAGCGTTCACAATGCTACATATTAATAAACAGGCTTCCTAATTTTGTTGTTGTTCAGTCGTTTAGTCGTGTCCGACTCTTCGTGACCTCATGGACCATAGCACGCCAGGCCTTCCTGTCCTCCACTGTCTCCCAGAGTTTACTCAAATTCATGTTCGTTACATCGGTGATGCTATCTAACCATCTCATCCTCTGCCGTCCCCTTCTCCTTTTGCCTTCAGTCTTTCCCAGCATCAGGGTCTTTTCCAGTGAGTCCTCTCTTCGCATTAGGTGGCCAAAGTATTTGAGCTTCAGCTTCAGTATCTGTCCTTCCAATGAGCAGTCAGGGTTGATTTCCTTTAGGATTGACTGATTTGACCTCCTTGCAGTCCAAGGGACTCTCAAGAGTCTTCTCCAGCACCACAGTTCGAAAGCATCAATTCTTCGGCGCTCAGCCTTCCTTATGGTCCAACTCTCACAGCCATACATTACTACTGGGAAAACCATAGCTTTAACTATACGGACCTTTGTCGGCAAGGTGATGTCTCTGCTTTTTAATATGCTGTCTAGGTTTGCCATAGCTTTCCTCCCAAGGAGCAAGCGTCTTTTAATATCATGGCTGCAGTCACCATCTGGGGTGATATTGGAGCCCAAGAAAATAAAATCTGTCACTGCTTCCATTTCTTCCCCTTCTATTTGCCAGGAAGTGATGGGACCAGATGCCATGATCTGAGCTTTTTAATGTTGAGTTTCAAGCCAGCTTTTGCACTTTCCTCTTTCACCCTCATCAAGAGGCTCTTTAGTTCCTCTTCACTTTCTGCCATTAGGGTGGTATCATCTGCATATCTGAGGTTGTTGATATTTCTCCCGGCAATCTTAACTCCGGCTTGTGATTCATCCAGCCTGGCATTTCTCATTATGTACTCTGCATATAAGTACAGTATATAAATATATAATATATATATAAGTATATAATATATAAGTATATAAGTATATAAATAAGGCTTCCTAATTAGAAGATAGTTAAGAAAATGTAAGTGTGAGCCCATACAACTGGACCCCTGTTTATATAAGAAAAATCACAGAATTAAGAAAACATATATCCCCCAATAGGGAAAGGTCCAAAATCATGTCACTATTCTATCCCGCTCAGTGGTTAAAGAACCATTTTAAAAACTTTTTTTTAAGTGCAGTCTCTGATCATTAAAGGTGTCTGCCCTACATATATCAGATATGTACATACGTTATGAGTTTCTTTTTCTTAGAAAACCCTATGTATCAAAGTACAACACATATGGGCTAGAAACCATAAGACTGAGAGTTCTAGCCCCGCCTTAGGTATGAAAGCCGGCTGGGTGACCTTGGGCCAGTCACTCTCTCTCAGCCCAACTCACCTCACAGGGTTGTTGTTATGGGGAAAATAGGAGGAGGAAGGAGTATTAGGTATGTTCGCCGCCTTGGGTTATTTATAAAAATAATAAAGGTGGGATAGAAAATAAATAAATAGATAAATAAATAAATAAATAAATAAATAAATAAATGCATTGTTACCATTAAAGGTAAAGGTTCCCCCCGCACATTTGTGCAGTCGTGTCCGACTCTAGGGGGCGGTGTTTGCCTCCGTTTGTTAGCCAAAGAGCCAGTGTTGTCCGAAGACACTTCCACGGTCATGTGGCTGGCATGACGCACACGGAACGCTGTTACCTACCTACCAATGTGGTACCTATTAACCTACTTGCATTTGCATGCTTTCGAATTTCTAGGTTGGCAAGAGCTGGAGCTAGTGCGGGAGCTCACTCCGTCATGCGGGGCTAGGGATTCAAACCTCTGAACTTGCGATCTTCTGATCCACAAGCCTGGCATCTTACCCACTGAGCCACCACGCAAATCCTGTACTTCTCAATAAAAAAATAATTGTGGCAGGAGATGCGGGTAGATATCTGTCCCTCATCATGCTTTTTTTATTTTTGCCCTTGCAAAAGACAACTGTAATTGCTAAAAAAAATAGGTTTGGGGAAGAAGTGATAGAACTGGGGGAAAATATGCTTTAAAATTGAATGAATCATACCATTAAGTAAAAGGTAAAGGTTCCCCTGCACAGTTGTGTCCAACTCTAGGGGCCGGTGCTTATCTCCATTAGCCGAACAGCCAGCGTTGTCCGAAGACGCTTCCACGGTCATGTGGCCGGCATGACGCAGAACGCTGTTACCTACCCACCGAAGTGGTACCTATTAATCTACTTGCATTTGCATGCTTTCGAACTGCTAGGTTGGCAAGAGCTGGGGCTAGTGCGGGAGCTCTCTCCGTCATGTGGGAGTGAGCCTCTGAACTTGTGATCTTGCGATTGACAAGCCTGGCGTCTTACCCGCTGAGCCGCCATGCCCCTTATTGTTACCATTACTGATAAATTAAGTAGAATTCATTATGTTCCTACTCACAACCATCATAATTTTGATGAAAGAATAAGATTATTCATACTGGTAGAATTCATTGTTAAAAAAAAGCGGTTTATCACTACAAAAAAAGACCTACCTATCTCAGGATCTAGATAACCTAAGCTAAAGTAAATGAAAATCAAAATGGAAGCAAAGAAAGACTTCTGAAATCACGCTTATAGCTGTGGTAAAGAAAAAGAAAAGCCACAGAGACAAAGGACAAAGGTCTGTTGTTGCTTTTATAATATAATAGTTTATTATAAGGTCTAAATACTGCCAATAGCTTATCCATTTATATAATTATAACTTACATATTTTGATGCCTGCTTGTCCAACTTCATATGCTGATTGTAAAAACAGGCAGAAATATTCATATTTTTCTTATAATTAGTATTTATCCCATATTTCAAATATTCATGATAATGATATATCAAAAGCTGCTAATTTATTTGCAGTTAACTAAGAACTACTTCTATTTTACTGAAATATTTCATGATGCCTGAAATTTTTGTCCAGCTAAAGAGCAGTTGCTGAACTATAAAGGATTTTGATGACCAAAGGAGATCCTGGAATTTATGGAAAGAATCATACAGCTTTAAATCAAAGAAAACTATGGATGACAATGTTTAGCTACTTTAATGCCACAGACTTTGAAGATGTAATTTATTAAGATAAATCCTCATAAAAATGCAAAACCAGCTTTAACAGCTGCAGGTAGCATATGGGCAATCCCGGTGACACTGGAATTTTAAGAGAAAGTTGGTTAAACAGCAGTGATTTCCACCACTGACTTCCAACACCTTTAAAAGGATGTGACCAGGGTAGTCACAGAAGTCTTAGATGAAATATGACCCAGAGATCGAAGCATGGTCAACTGATTTACAGGTTAACTAAACAATAAGCTCAGCGCATAAATCCTTAGCAGATGCAGTTGAGCTAGGCTGGAGTGAAACCTGGCAATATTACTAAGTCCAATGAAATACAAAGTAAATAAAATCATATTGTAACATATAGAACAAAGTGAAACTTACTATGCAGATGCTCCCCAAGTTACATAACCTGATTTTTTGGTAACATTTCCATTTCTAGCCTAACTTGTGCGCACATACACACCATTTTTAGGATCACACCTTGTCCTCTCAGCAGTCACCTCCACTTCCTATCACTTACCTGCCCTTCTTGCTACAGCCATTCATGTACACTTTGGCCACCCAATCAACCTGTTGGTTTCTCCCCCCGCCTGCTTTTTATAATATTTTCTTTCCATAGTTACCTTTTTTGGAAACACTTTGGAAATCTTTTCCTTTCAGAGAGGTATCATTTACACGACAGTCATAAAGCTGTCTGCAGTTCTGATGGGATGAATTCCCAACTCAACTTCTGTCCCTAACTAAAATTGTGTCCCATTCAAATTCCTATTCTGATTAATATAATGGACAACATTATATCTTGGGATACACAACCAGTTCTTAAAACCTAGGATTTATAATGCAAGTTGCAAATGACACATCTGTTGGAAATTATCATCCAACGTTATTTGTTGTTTATTCGTTTAGTCGCTTCCGACTCTTCGTGACTTCATGGACCAGCCCACGCCAGAGCTTCCTGTTGGCTGTCGCCACCCCCAGCTCCCCCAAGGTCGAGTCTGTCAGCTCCAGAATATCATCCATCCATCTTGCCCTTGGTCGGCCCCTCTTCCTTTGGCCTTCCACTTTCCCTAGCATCAGCATCTCCTCCAGGGTATCCTGTCTTCTCATTATGTGACCAAAGTACTTCAGTTTTGCCTTTAGTATCATTCCCTCAAGTGAGCAGTCTGGCTTTATTTCCTGGAGTATGGACTGGTTTGATCTTCTTGCAGTCCAAGGCACTCTCAGAATTCTCCTCCAACACCACAGTTCAAAAGCATCTATCTTCCTTCACTCAGCCTTCCTTATGGTCCAGCTCTTGCATAGAACATATGAAAAAAAAAAGGCTTTTCATCCTCGCTCAACAGGAGGTGAAGGGAGAGCAGCACATGCTGTTGTCACACCTATTTCAATCATCATGTCTTATTAGCAGATGACTCTCACTCAGAAACGTCTCAGTGCCCACTAGCATCTCCATACATATAATGACTACATAAGACAATGACCTCATTCACCCTATTTTGCTTAACAATGGTAACTGAGTAAGTCTCATTTTTGTTTTGCAGAACAAGTTAACACTGCAAATTTACAAACCACAATGGCTGGTTCAGCCAAGCATGCAAAGTCAAAACCAACCAATCCATGTTATAACTTAATGTGTTATATCTATCAGGCTATCATGATAAAATAATGATTTTAAAATCCACAGAAATAACATCCCTATTTCTAATCTTCATCGCTGTAATGTTCCTTATTTTTTCAAATTGGTAGCTAAAAACAAAATACATCTCCAAATACAAATTAAAATGAGTGAAACCCTTTTGTTGTTGTTGCTGCTGCAGTTTTCCCTTCTTTGAAGTGTTTTTGCTGACACAATCAAACACATGCTGCAGCTTTATAACAAGACGTTGGTCTCATTTTTAAAAGCTTAGCTGAGATCATCCAAAGCAAGTAGTTTTAAGCTACATTTTCAAGATTACAGGCTCTTTTTCACAATTACCTCGATATTTTCTGGCACTGTTAAAAGAACAGTGGCAGTCAAAGCTCCTGAAGATGCTCCTGCAAAGGCCTTCGCAACCTTCAATAACTTCTTACCATGTCTGCAAAGAGCAGATGCTGCCCCCAAGTGGTAGATCCCCAGAAAGCCAGAGGCTGCAAAGGATAAGTTGAGATGTTTCATCTTTGCTGTGGAAAGGAAATTTCAAATGGAAATACAGTTATTTTAAGATTTCCCAAGCATCTTCTGCAAAATGTGACATATATTAGACTAAATGAAAAACGCACAAGAGATAGGTCATGGCTTATCATTAGGGATAAGCATCTCTACTACAATGTGTTTGCTTAAAAGCTGCTATCATTATGTTGTTTAAGAGGTGTGTTTTTCTGTCTCTAATTAATACCAGGTACGAATTGGAAAAACAACCCCGACCTTACTTGGGAGGATGGGGGGAGCAAGTTATATATTATGTCTTAAATATATCAGTGGTAACTATTTTCAGGTCCTATTGGCCAAGGGAGAGGAAACAGCTGATGCATTATTGCTTAATCATAAAGCTTGATTAGCATCTCATGCTAACAGGACTATGGACTATCTGGAAGATTAACCAGATTTTGGCAAAATAAAGGAAATCACCAAAATAAGCAACTCTGGACATTCCTACTCCCTTGCAGTATAATTAACTAATTTAAAATGCATAAATTTTAAATGCATTTTTTCCCTATCTCTTCAGGACTCAACTAATTAAGCGGAGCGGTGGTGGGAAAATTTACAGGGTAAGATATATCAGCATGCATTTCACATTAGTAAATATTACCACGGCAAGCGAATGAGATGCCCAGGGATGCTAAGTTGGAGAGAGAGAAAAAAAACAAATACAACATCAGATAGCTGGTGGCAAAGAAATCTAAAGAAAACGTTAAAATATATTAAATAATCACCATACAGCAGAATGAGCACTGCTGTAGCTTGAAACAAAAGAAAACAATGTTCCTAAACGGTGCAATGTTTTATATTTCAGGATAAATTAGAGATGCTTTGCATCAACATCCATATTTGCATGAATTTACAATTGAGAATTTTAGTGATGGTGCCTGGTGTATATTTTTTAATGAAAAGAAAAGACTAACATTCATGCTCTCATTCATATGCATTCATATTATCAGCAAAGAAACTGAAACTGAAGTAAATGAGGTAAATGAGTGCAGGAAGAAACCATGATATCCGTGCTCTTCATTCAGTCTCTTGCTATTACTGGTCTCAAAAAATAAAGTTTCTAATATAATCTGCTTAACATTCTTAACATAATCTTCTTAACATTTCTATGAAAAGTATTTGACCTCTTTAGGATTTCTAAGTTTTGCAAATATTTGCTACTGAAAGATATAAGACTTGATGCTTGATGAAGGTCCAGTAGAAAGGGAGCATGAGTGAAAAAATAACATCAATGTTTAATTATTCTTTTATTTATTTCATAAACAAAGCCATCCAAAATGCAGTGTGCCAGAGTGAAAAAGTAATTGCACTTCATAGTTCATTCAGTTCAGTTAAGGGGATTTCTAGTGGCAGGCATAAAAATTTCATTAAACAATTGGTCCTACCATATTACATGTTTGAGGATATAAGACACATGAAGAAAGGAATGGCAAACGTATGCTGCAAAAAACCACTGCTTTTTTCCACTATGTTCACAGATAACCCAATAAATGCAGCATCTGATCTATTTGAATTATGGATATCTAGCAAACGTCAGTAGTACATAAGGGAAACTATTTACTGCAGATGCAGTGGTGGAAGCCACTGAGAAATTCTATAGCAAATTACAAAAGCTATTAAATGCATTATCAAGAAAGGAGATAGTAGTAATGGGTTGATGGCTGTTGTGGGTCTTCCGGGCTGTGTAATGGGTTGTTTGTTGTTTATTCGTTCAGTCGCTTCCGACTCTTCGTGACTTCATGGACCAGCCCACGCCAGAGCTTCCTGTCGGCCGTCACCATCCCCAGCTCCCCCACGGTCGAGTCCGTCACCTCCAGAATATCATCCATCCATCTTGCCCTTGGTCGGCCCCTCTTCCTTCTTCCACTTTCCCTAGCATCAGCTTCTTCTCCAGGGTATCCTGTCTTCTCATTATGTGGCCAAAGTCCTTCAGTTTTGCCTTTAATATCATTAAGTGAGCAGTCTGGCTTTATTTCCTGGAGTATGGACTGGTTTGATCTTCTTGCAGTCCAAGGCACACTCAGAATTTTCCTCCAAAACCACAGTTCAAAAGCATCTATCTTCCTTCGCTCAGCCTTCCATGGGGAATACCATTGCTTTAACTATGCGGACCTTTGTTGTCAGTGTGATGTCTCTGCTCTTAACTATTTTATCAAGATTTGCCATTGCTCTCCTCCCAAGAAGTAAATGTCTTCTGATTTCCTGGCTGCAGTCAGCATCTGCAGTAATCTTTGCGCTTAGAAATACAAAGTCTGTCACTGCCTCCACTTTTTCTCCCTTTATTTGCCAGTTATCAATCAAGCTGGTTGCCATAATCTTGGTTTTTTTGAGGTTTAACTGCAACCCAGCTTTTGGACTTTCTTCTTTCACCTTTGTCATAAGGCTCCTCAGCTCCACCTCACTTTCAGCCATCAAAGTGGTATAATCTGCATATCTGAGATTATTAATGTTTCTTCCAGCGATTTTAACTCCAACCTTGGATTCATCAAGCCCAGCACGTTGCATGATGTGTTCTGCGTACAAGTTGAGTAGGTACAGTGAGAGTATACAACCCTGCCGTACTCCTTTCCCAATCTTAAACCAGTCCGTTGTTCCGTGCTCTGTTCTTACCGTTGCTACTTGGTCGTTATACAGATTCCTCAGGAGGCAGACAAGATGACTTGGTATCCCCATACCACCAAAACTTGCCACAATTTGCTACAATCCACACAGTCAAAGGCTTTAGAATAGTCAATAAAATAGAAATAGGTATTTTTCTGAAACTCCCTGGCTTTCTCCATTATCCAACGGATATTGGCAATTTGGTCTCTAGTTCCTCTGCCTTTTCTAAACCCAGCTTGTACATCTGGCAATTCTCGCTCCATGAATTGCTGGAGTCTACCTTGCAAGATCTTGAGCATTACCTTACTGGCATGTGAAATAAGTGCCACTGTTCAATAGTTTGAACATTATTTAGTGCTTCCCTTTTTTGGTATGGGGATGTAAGTTGATTTTTTCCAATCTGATGGCCATTCTTGTGTTTTCCAAATTTGCTGGCATATGGCATGCATCACCTTGACAGCATCATCTTGCAAGATTTTAAACAGTTCAGCTGGGTTACCGTCGTCTCCTGCTGCCTTGTTGTTAGCAATGCTTCTTAAGGCCCATTCAACCTCACTCTTCAGGATGTCTGGCTCTAACTCACTGACCACACCATCAAAGCTATCTCCAATATTATTATCCTTCCTGTACAGATCTTCCGTATATTCTTGCCACCGTTTCTTGATCTCTTCTGCTTCTGTTAGGTCCTTGCCATCTTTGTTTTTGATCATACCCATTTTTGCCTGGAATTTACCTCCGATGTTTCTAATTTTCTGGAAGAGGTCTCTTGTCCTTCCTATTCTATTGTCTTCTTCCACTTCTGCACATTGCTTGTTTAAAAATAATTCCTTATCTCTTCTGGCTAACCTCTGGAATTTTGCATTTAATTGGGCATACCTCCCCCTATCACTGTTGCCTTTTGCTTTCCTTTTTTCTTGGACTACTTCCAGTGTTTCAGCAGACAGCCAACTTGCCTTCTTGGTTTTCTTTTTCTTTGGGATGTTTTTTGTTGCCGCCTCCTGAACAATGTTGCAAACTTCTGTCCATAGTTCTTCCGGGACCCTATCTACTAAATCTAGTCCCTTAAATCTATTCTTCACCTCCACTGCATATTCCTTAGGAATATTAGTGAGCTCATATCTAACTGATCTGTGGGTCTTCCCTATTCTCTTTAGTCTGATTCTAAATTTTGCAATAAGAAGTTTGTGATCTGAATTACAGTCAGCTCCAGGTCTTGTTTTTACCGACTGTATAGATGTCCGCCACCTTTGGCTGCAAAGGATGTAGTCAATCTGATTTCGGTGTCGACCATCTGGTGAAGTCCATGTATAAAGTCATCTTTTAGGTTGTTGGAAGAGAGTGTTTGTTATGCACAGTGAGTTGTCTTGGCAAAATTCTATCAGCCTATCTCCTGCTTCATTTTGTTCTCCCAGACCATGCTTGCCTGTAATTCCAGGTGTCGTCTGACTACCCACCTTAGCATTCCAGTCTCCTGTAATGAAAATAACATCTCTTTTTGGTGTATTATCCAGTAGGTGCTGCAGATCCTCATAGAACTGATCTACTTCTGCTTCTTCAGCATCTGTGGTTGGGGCATATATTTGGATCACTGTGATGTTAAATGGCTTACCCTGAATTTGAATTGAGATCATTCTATCGTTTTTTGGATTGTATCCAAGCACTGCTTTAGCCACTTTATTATTAATTATGAAGGCTACTCCATTTCTTCTGTGGTCCTCTTGTCCACAGTAGTAGATCTGGTGGTCATCTGATGTGAAGTGGCCCATTCCAGTCCATTTCAGTTCACTGACACCTAAAATGTCTATATTCAATCTTGACATCTCACCAATAACCACATCCAATTTGCCCTGGCTCATAGATCTTACATTCCAGGTTCCTATGGTGTGTTGATCTTTAGAACATCGGATTCGTCGTTCAACACCAGCATCGTTGGCCGCTAGCCGTCCTTTCGGCTTTGAGCTAGCTGCGTCATCACATCTGGGGCTAGTTAAACGTATCCTCTGTTCCTCCCCAGTAGCATTTTGACCATCTTCCGACCTGGGAGTCCCATCTTCCGATGGTATACCGACATATCTCTGGTTGTACTGATCCATTTAGTTTTCACGGCAAGAATACTGGGGTGGGTTGCCATTACCTTCCCCGGGGATCGTATTTAGTCTGACCTCTCTGCCACGACCTTCCCGTCTTGGGTGTCCCTTCATGGTTTAGCTCATGGTTTCATTGAGGTGCTCAAGCTCCAGCACCACGACAAGGTAACGATCTCCTTTGCTGGAGAGTAATGGGTTAATGACATGTAAATGTTGGAGAAATAGAGGCCGTTACAAGAAGAAGATTCCAATTGGGTAAACAGAATAATGCAGGAGATAGATTAACAGAATTTTGCAAAGAGAATTCTTCAGTCCTTCAATACCAGCCTTCTGACAACATATACATGGACATCACTGGATACACAATACTGGAATCAAGTCAACTATATAACATGAAACAGAAGATGAAGACATGCAATCCAATCAGCCAGGACAATTCCAGTTGTAGGTTATGAAACAGGCCCTGAATTGTGTGTCAAATATGTATGAGAAACTTAGAGAATATGTATTAAAGGGAGTAGGCATAGTAGATTTGATTAGAGAACATCCAGTCTGAATATAAAATTTATGTACAGAACAAATTCAGTACGCTTAATTTATGTGAAACTGAACCTGAGAAGCTATGGAAAGAAATATATCACAAAAACTGTAGCAGAAAAAAGATATTCCCAAAATTTCAAAAATGGAAAAGAAAGCAATGAGATATACATATACTTTATTGCAAACCAGGTCCCAACTTGCATTGAGAGGGCTGTAATGATAAAAATAGCATCCTTACACTGCCTTGAATTGTAAGTACAAATAAAATACACAAAGGATGGCTAATGAAGGGAACAGAAGAAGCTTTACTTTTGCTTTATTACTATAGCATGTGCTTTTATTGTGTAGATTGTACTAGAAAATGGAATATATTATGGCTAGTTTGTGTGCCAGAATACCTATTATAAAGATTCCTCAGAAGAATAAACAAGAACCTGCTGTAAGAAACAAAATGGAAAAACGAAGTGGTTCAGAATTGCAAAGGAAGTGGGACAAGGATAGATATCTGCTTATCATATACATTATAAGACAAGATTGGAACAGTTTACAGTGGACTCAAAATAGGAGGCTGAAATACTATCTGAAATATGCAAATAGCATTATTTTGTTAAGCCAAAGTTATTTATAGTTCCTTTTGAAAGAAAAATTAAAAATCTGGATTTATGTTAAATATTAACAAAGGTAATACCAACTTGCATCTCTCCTGAACTTAGCATTCAGGTTTAATAAATTATTAATATTCATATTCATATTAAAGAGATGAAGGGGGCAGACCATGTGGTATTCTTGAACTCAGTAAAAGATAAAGAAGGGTAGTGCAAAAGAAAAAAGGAGGACATTAAGCCTAGGGAGGAAAGGAAAAGGCCATGAAGGATGAAGAAAGATCAGAAGGGTTAAAGCAATGGTCCTGCTAGTTAGTGGCAATGTACAGCTGTAAAAGCTTGACATTAAGAAAAAATGAAAGAAGATTGATGCCTTTGAATTATGGACTACAGGTAGTCCTTGACTTATGACAATTGGGACTGGAATTTCAGTCACTAAGCGATGTGGTCGTAAAGTGAGATGTCACATGACTGCATTGCTTAGCAACTGCAATTCCAGCAATTCCCCTTGCCATCGTTAAGTGAATTTTACCAGTCATTAGCTGAGGATCCACCCCAATACAAGCCATTCCGGGCTTGGTTCCTCCCAGCCCCGATCCTCAATAAGGTGAGGGACTCCCCGCAACTCCCCCCACCTGCCTATCTCCCCCCCCATCTCTGTCCTTTTGGCCACCCTGCACCCTGCCTTGCAGGGCGGCAAGCAGCCCCAGAACCACATGGCTGTTTGCCATGCCCCAGGAAGCTGCAGCCGCCCTAGCCAGTCCCAGCCACAGCTGCCCTTGCCACCGTGCACTCCAAGACCCCTGCCGCCCTGAGCTCCGCCGCCCCAGATGACCTTTGCCATCTTCTTGCTCCCGCTGCTGACAAGGCATGCCCAGCCTGGCTGCTGGGCCAGGCCGGGCTGGGCTTCAGCTACAAAAAAAAAAGCCAAAAGCAGCCCCCGAGCCCCAAAATGCCCTTCACAAAAAGCTGCTGGAGCGCAGTGTGCCAAAGAGCCCAGCCGCAAAGGGACTGCTTTGGGCTTTTTTTTTCTTTTTCCAGCATAGAGCCAGCCCCAGCCGGCCCAGCAGCTGGCCAGGCACGCCTCGTCAGCAGTGGGAGCAAGAAGATGGCGAAGGTCAGCTGGGGCAGCGGAGCACAGGGCAGCAGGGGGCCAAAAGGGCATAGATGGGGGGGGGGAGATAGGTGGGTGGGGGGAGTTGAAGCGCCCCTGCAGTTGTAAGGGCAGGTGAGCTGCCAAGCACCTGAATTTTGATCACATGTCCATGGGGGTGCTGCAACAGCCGTAACTTCAGGCACAGTCCCTTCTTTCAGCACCGTTGTAACTTTGAATGGTTCCTGCATGAATGGTCTTAAGACAAGGACTACCTATATAGAAATCATTACTAACTGTACATGACTAATAGCACCTGGACTAAAGGAAAACTGATGGTTCCTTGAAGCCATGATCAGCAAGCATAAACTCATAGGCTTTGGGCCTGTTTTTTTTTAAAGAACTTTATTAATTTTCAGAGTATAGCTCTATATCTCTAGCATGGCCAACTGAAAGATAAATCACACTGACTTCCCACTTGTGTTTTATGTGTGTGTGTGTGTGTGTGTATTTGGTTCCGATCCAGCAATTATTAACAGCAATTGCTATAGCAGAGAATTTAGCCGCTATCCTGGAAACATCAAAATATTAACTAGTAAACCTGATCATTTAGTAGGAAACACACACTTGCTTCTTGGCCAACACAAGTAGTTTATGATTTGAAGGAAGATTAGCTCCCACCTCCAGAATGATAAATGGGACAATTCAGAAGTAGATGTGCAACTTATCCAGTTCTGGTATCTAATCATATGCATAAATGTGCTTGGTGAGGTATATATTGAACCTCCTCACTGACACCATTGAGGGGAAGGATCTAAGCAGTGTAGTGCCTTTCTGTGGGAGGGCACAAAAATATGATGAAAGAATTTTTGAGCAGTAAATATGGATACATAAGCTAATTACAGCAAATGCATGAGGTACCATTTCTGCACCTCAAGATCTAAGGCTCCCTGCTTGAAGTCCAGTATATTGCCTTCCAATTAAGCACAAGCTAACAAACCCCAAACATTTGGCTTAAACCATTTTACAAATCTATTTCTATGTAATGTCATGGAAAGCCAAAAATTAGATAAGAACCATTCCACTGTTAATAATTATCAATAGCTGTGATTTTTTCCCCCAGAATATCCAAAGAAGTATAATCATGCAGAGGTTCCCCTCTAATGGTTATGCAGTTACTCTTATAACTGTGCTATTTACACTTTATATAGTTAATCCTACATTGGGGTGGGGGGGACATTGACTGTAGGCCAAATTAACCATGAGACAAGCAAAGCAATATGAAAGAGAAAATTAATGGAAGAATATTATTTTCTGCAGAGAGGAAAGCAGGGGGAAGAGTGAACCAAGACCAAAAAAAGAATCCCAAAGAAGCTTACTTAATATTCAGGATTTAAGAAATAAAACTTTATGTGCCCTGCATTCAGATAGTAGCCTATTAAGCAAATTAAACAATCAGATTCTATTTACACTAGAGTTTTGCTTCAAAAACTGCCATGTCAGTGAGATACAAATCAATGGTATATTTTTAGATCCCTGTCCTATCCTGTCCTGTCCATGGAAGAGAAAACATCTTGAGCTACTGCTACTATTATTAAAAGTATTGCTGCTTACGATTCTATCCCAGATTAACAATACAGTAAACAATCAATATACACGTGGAAGCCCTGTCAACACATGCTCTGATCACCGTACTGTACTACTGTAATCCAGTCTATGGTGGGCCACCTCTGAGTCAAAACCATATAAATCACCCAGAGACTTAATAAGATGTGGAAATCATCCAGTATGAACCAACAGTATGACTCAATGATGAAAAAATGCTAATGCGGTCTTAGGCTGCTCAGCATATTCTGAGATTTATTTATTTATTTATTTATTTATTTAATTTATATGACTCCCCACATGGGGAACTCTGGGCGGTTCACAATAAATAATTAAAATAGGATCTAAAAATATATAAACCAACAATAATACAGAAGTATCACAGAAGTAACAAACTATTGTCAGGTAAAAAAAATATGCACAGATACACACTCAAATCCTGAACACTTGAGAGGGCATGTACCACCAATAAAGGCTGGGCCAACATGATAGATGCCATTATATTTTATTTTCTTTTTTTTAATAACTGACAAAGCTATTCTGTGCTTATTAGATGGCATCTAGGTATGTTGTTCTAAGTATTATATTTTAAGGAAGCAGAAACTAAATAAAGCATGCTAGAAATGCTGAAATCCAGAAAGCAAGTCCAATAAAAATGGAGAACAGAATTGGGTAGGTTTCCTCCATTAATAATAAGTGTAACCAACTTTCACTAGAAAACAGGATTAGAACCAATTAATGTACTTGCAAGAAAACATATTTTGGATAAATCCTAGAAACATTTTAACAGTAAGAGCTGTTCAAAAGAAGAACAAAGGTTTAAGATTTACGTTTACTTTAAACTGCAGTACAGCTGTTTACTATGAGTGCTATACACTTTTAATAAATAATACCCTTTAATAAATCATACCCTGTAAACTTTTTTCCTTCAAGAGTCTGATTCTCCAGTCCAATGGAGCATTAAAATATAAGCAGCTTCAGCGTTCCTAAGAGAAAGCCTAAAACTCCAATTACCTTACAAAAGAGAGTCTGATCAGAAAACTCAAAAGAGATAAGTATTTTTTGTCTATAAGATTCTACTTTTTTCCAAACAATAACAGTAAGAATTAGAGTGCTTAATACCTTCCATCTCAAGGTGTCTTCCACCATCTAGTGACTTGGATGTTTTCTTATTTACTCTATTTCCTTCTGTTACACTGAGATCAGTTGTCATATCCATTATGAACCATGTGTTTTGAAATTGGGAGACCTATGTATGTCATAAGAAAGTTAATACCAAAAAATAAGTTTTAAAAATAAAGTGGCCACATAAGATCTTTTTACCAGTACCAAATAATCACCAATTTTCAAAAAGAAGAGTACAGATTTGTTTCATACCTACAGTACCTATGGAATCATTTCTTACCTAATAGTTGCAATCTAAATTATTATTTTTTCTGAAAGATCAGGTCTAAGGCTTTTACCAAGTGCTATTATTAGAAACAAGAATTTAGCTGTAAACAGCCTCTAAAAGTTTGCAAAGGTAGTAGAGCTTGTGCGTCAACATTAATTCCCATTCACAGCAATGCTCACCTGGGATAGTCTTATATTTACCCAGCCTAGGCCCAAACATATCTCTGGTTGTACGGATCCATTTAGTTTTCACGGCAAGAATACTGGGGTGGGTTGCCGTTACCTTCCCCAGAGATCGTATTTAGTCTGGAAGGCAAAAGGAAGAGGGGCCGACCAAGGGAAAGATGGATGGATGATATTCTGGAGGTCACAGATTCAACTTTGGGGGAGCTGGGGGTGGCGATGGCCGACAGGAAGCTCTGGCGTGGGCTGGTCCATGAAGTCACGAAGAGTCGGAAGCGACTGAATGAATAAACAACAACAGGCCCAAACATAGAAGAAATGCCATCTGTTTGATGTAACATGGAAAAAAAGGGCCCTAATTACCTACCCAGAGCCTTCATACATGTAAATTCCATTAGGGACAAATTGGTGCCTTGCAGTATTCCACATCATAACTGCCAATAGATTGAGAAACAGCAGGAGTAATGCTTTTCACTTCAAGCTCACAGAGACAATCCAGGGGTCCACAGAATCAATGGTATTAAAAGGCCCAGACTGATCAAAGAATAAACAGACCTAGAACTCTTATCCTGTCCCTCATCCAATAAACATCATCTACCTTAAGGAAGTTGCCATCCCAACACCAAACTTGAGCCAATCTGGAATAGCTCCAGTTCATTGCTGTTCTCTAGGAATGTTCAGAATTGTGCTGCCACCACACTCTCAAGTACCTACTCCGAAATACATTATTTATAGTCAAGCAACAGTTTATTCTAAACTTCTGCATTCAGGGAATATTTTTTAAGGAATTGTAGTTGGGCCACTATATTTGGAAGTGACAAAGTAATTAACTCATGGACCTGTTTAGCTAAAGATAGGAAAGGCTATTCCTCCCCAACTAAAAAAGCCATGATAGGCAATGATCCAGAGGATACATGCTCTGCTATGTGTCCTTATATAGACTAAGGCAGCATAAACAGAGACCAACTCCATGAAAGACACCATACAGCAAAAACTATTCTGACAATCAAACATTTAAGCTTTAAGCTCTTTTTCATTTCCATGTGCCTATGAGGTGCTTCCCCCAAATGAAAACATGGGTTTCAAATAATGTTCTTATAATTCAACCTCTAGAAAAGTAGGTTTCACACAAATGATAATATATAAATTAATGAAAATATAAATTCCCCCTTCCTACAGGGCTCCTTGGGTAACATGTATTCAAAAACTAAATGCATGCACTTATTAGGCCCCATTTTGGGGGGTAAAGGCTTAAAAAAAAAGCCCTCAAGAGGTAATAAATTTAACACGGCATTCAGAATTGGTAGAATATTTGGCAGCCTAATAATTGAATATTCCTATTCTTTCACATGAAGATAAAGGTAGGAATGAATAAATACTTACACTGCATGTGGATAAAAGATGGAGAGCTTGTAAAACAGAACACTGATCAGAATTTTCAAAACTCTTGGCTCTACATAGAGAATTGTGCAGTCCATGTTGCTGATGGGGTATATGCTGGCTTAAAGGGGAAAAACCCGAGGCTTGAGAATAAACAGACAAGAATGCAGCTTCTTAGGGCCAACAGTGTTTACTGTTTAGCATAGGGCAATAATGCAGATACAATTACATTATCGCAAATATGAAAAAGATGAATATACAGGATACATCATTGTAAAAGGAAAACAAAACTAGAACTTATAAGCAGAGTTCCGTGTATTGATCCCAGGGCCAGAGTTCCTGCCATGGCCTATACCCAAAGCCAGGCATAGCTCACTCTGCCCAGTCCACGGGAAGTGAACACGTGAAGAACTACATGGCTAAGAGACACTAGAAATCAAGAAGACTTAGAACACCATTTTGCATGGTTGTATATTCAGACCTTCTAGCTTTCTGATTGGCTGGATGTTAGCTGTGACACACACACTAGGCCTCAAAGCATTAGGCCTAGAGCACATAGCATGACCTGCTATTGGTTAGCAGTGCTGCATCTACGCACTGAGTTCCCCCCTCCTCCTTGCTCGGGGGGGGGCCTTGGCAAGTCTTCCCACGGAAGGACATCAGGAGGATATCTTCTCATGGGAAGATTTCCATTGCTAGCCATAATATGGTACCTTCTCGCTCCTTATCTCATGAGGACGTAAACAACGCCAAGGCTTCTCTGTTGTCCAGCCACCTGGCATTCACGTCATCGTGAGAATGCTTTGCTTTGCTTTGTAAAAGATGCAATTTGCCAAAACACTTTTGCATTGAAAAGAAATCCAATTTCCAATTTCATATAACCCAATAAGAAATCTGACACCCCTTCACATTGGATTTCGACACAATGCAAAAAATGATGGAAGTTGTTCAAAGCTTTAAAATACATTTGTACAGAAACAGAAACAACAAAGGTTAATACATGTAATAATTACACTATTCAAGTTACAGTTTTTACAACCAATAGTATCAACACTAGAAAATGGTTTAAAAACACTTGTTACACATATGTATAATGCACAATATACATTTCATGCAATGTTTTATTCAGATACATACAAATACATAATAATACAACTTATGCAGGAACAGAAACAGTACAGAGAAACAGAAAAACATTGCCCGCAAATGTTCTGTCCCCTCCTTTGCAAAAAATCGCAGCCAGCATATATAAGGAATTCCAATCCTGCTAGCTGGTAGAAGCAAAGGAATGTTTTGATTTTCAGGACTTTTTCAACCCTTTGCAAGCCTCACAGAGATGGCTACACCATTTTTCAGGCTTGGTACCCTACTTGGGCAAAGCTAATTCAGGGCATGTCCACTGCGTTACTGCAGAGTGATATACTGTACAACAAATTAAGGATAAACTTTCCTTTACACAAATGACACTCTGTAACACTCTGTCATTTGACACTCTCAAGAACTATCTCTGTTCTGGGCTCTTGTAACTTCAACACCAGGATAAATGTTTGAATTTGTGCCTTACTCCTTCAGCTGGCAATTCTATTTTAGCTGACTGACAAATTCTTATTCAAGGTGGAAAACTTCAGTTTCTAAGCAGAAAACAACTCACATAAGTACGAAGTCCTACACAAACTTCTACACTTTCTTATGTACAACAGAAAACAGCACGTGACTGTTCTCACATCCCAGTTAGCATCTGCACCATGCTATCAATGACTGGCCTGCTTTAAAATCCATAAAGCACCCTGTGAAGTCAATGAATTGTTTGGGAACTGCCACACATGCAGAGCCAAAACGCTTGCCTTACACACACTGTTTCAGGGAGATCTACATTCAGATATGCTGTGCCAACATCACAATATGTAAATGGACACCTGTTTCCACGCTACGCAACCAGAAAACACACCACACGTAAATATTCTGGCCTAGCTGTGGGTGCATACACTAGATCCACAGTTCACAAACTCCTTTTGTGCAACAAATCCCTGGGCAACACTGGCTTCACACTGCAGAGTATTATCAGGAAGAAATGTCGTTCTGAACACTCATCTGGAACCTACAGCTTACTAAAACAAAGGATAGGTTGGTTACTGTTAACACTTCACCAAAACTCAAACTGACTATCCACAGCTGTGTTCCAACGTTCTCCCTGCCTCTCAAAGGCAGGAGCAACACATCTAGCAAAGACTGGGTTTTCTCAGGTAACTTGACACACTGTCACCTGCTAAATCACAGATCTGTCAGGCTTCACACCCTGGAATAAGAGGACCCATGAGGAATGACCACTGTACATCCTCATCACTGTCTCTTTCCTAATACCTGACTCCCCCTCCAGGCCCTGCAACTGCTCAGGTGAAATTTCCACTCCTTCACCTGAGGGGCCCTTTTCACACTCGGAGACTAGGGAACAGAAGAAACCTGAACTGGTTTTTGCCCATCTACTGAACCATGGACAGTGGGTTTACACTAGCAATGCAACAACACTTCTGCAACCTTAGCATACAACCTTTTCCAACCAGTAGGCTGCTTAAACATAAAGCACTTCTGGAGATTTGGATTTGACCATGGCTTAATGAAACACCAATAAGCCTTGGATTTTTAATCAACAACCAACAACCAACAACCTGAAGCACTCTGCTTCCTTGGTTCTTCCTTCTCTGTGACCTGGGGTTGTGAACACATGCAAATGTTTCACAGACATGCAGGCACTTCAGTGAAGGGCGCTTGCCATACCAAAGAAAAACAACTTCTTTTTATAGTTGAATTCTACTACCTGGTTAGTTAGAAACACACACTGCAATCAAGGCAGCCTCTCCCCAGACGTGGGATGGCACCTGAGCAACTAACAGCAGGCTATTTTTTAATGGTATTCACAACACCAACACTCGGCTAGAATTCCAACATTGGCAAGTCTTTGAGAGAATACTTTCCTACAAAGCCAATTCTGGAACAAATGGCTCAGGAACACTCCATTACAATCTGACTGAAACTGACCATATTTTCATCCTACTATTGCTACATACACTTCAAAGCGAGCACAGACCTTCGCTTTAGACTTCAACAAGTAGCAACAACACAAGCAGGTATGATCATCAACCAGAAGGAACATGAAACTCGCACCCCACCATTACTTGGGACATGGGGGCTAACTAGGTCTCTATGAACCAACTGAAATGGTCTAGTTAACACTCTGTCACTTTGCCTAGCAACAGACACAGTTCTGATTTTTTTAGATTGTTTACACACAACACAATCAAGAAACTTTGCACATTTCCTGGGTTCTAACTCAGAATGCATTTGGCTATCTGAGACACACTCTCCCATCCCAGGATACCCCAGTACTTTGTGAAAACTTTATGGATGCATTTATGATGTGGGGAACATTAAACACACAATGTCCTGTCCACACAATCTCCACAGCATCTCACACACTTAGATGTTACAGGTTTGTCTCTAACACACTCAGCCTCAACACAAGCAGTTTCATATCGCAATGAAACATTCAGCACCAAGTATACTCAGACTTGACCAGGGCTGGAACACTGAGGAGAGAAAAAACAAGTGTACACATACACATTCTTACACAGAGATATCAGCTAAAATTACTTGCTGAACTCAAGGCTGAAATTTGTAACAATAACCGTCCATGTTTACAAACTTTACAGCAGCCGAATTCAAAAACAGAGTCTCTGTAGAAATGCTTACACAACAGCAGCCGGTAGAGTAGAAAACTCGGATTCGTTGTTCAGCTGACTCCTGGTATCTGGCGTCCCCTCCCTTCGTAAACCAGGCCTCTTGCATCCGCTGGACGACACGACAGGGAAGAGCCTTGTAGAATCACAGCAAACCACGGCAAATGTAAATTCCATCCCAGGTTTTACTTCAGCTGGAACACTCTGTTCTGCAACAGCAACAGACGGCTCCTGGAAGTGGCTTGTACAATAATCCACAGCAAATAATCTCGACCAGTAACTCAAAACTGCTGTCCAGGCTTGACAAAAATCACGCACGCTTTTTCACAGTGCCAGAAAAATATGCCTTCTTGTTCAAATGCAGCAAACGAAGTCTTGAACTCACCAAGGTGGGTTATCACAGTCTCACCGGTTGCAGCTTCAAACCATAAAGCTGTCTTAGTAGACCACCAAGGGCAACAGAGCTCCACTGTGTATCAAAGGCTCCATCAGCTCTCAGCTCCCATTTCTCAGTCCTGAAGTAGCTGATATAATTCCATTCAGAGGAGTTGAGTCCCAAAAGCAAAAACGCCATAAGCACAGTCCAAACATGCTTGCACTTCTTCAGAGAGAACCCTCTGAATCCTCCAGGGATCTCTGGAAGTGGATTTGCCACTTACTGCCACAACTCTTCTTCTTGCAAAAAGAATGATTCCATCTCCACACACCAGGTCAGATAGTTTGTGCCATCTAAAGCCTCAAACGGCAGACTGACCAGACACTGTTCAGCCATTGCTGACCACTCAAAGAAAACATGTTTATTCTGAAAACAGCCTCTAAAAACAAACTCCCTTTCACAGCCAGGTCCAATGCAGCAAAGAAAACGCAAATTTCTCTCTGGGCCCATAACCTGATGGGGTATATGCTGGCTTAAAGGGGAAAAACCCGAGGCTTGAGAATAAACAGACAAGAATGCAGCTTCTTAGGGCCAACAGTGTTTACTGTTTAGCATAGGGCAATAATGCAGATACAATTACATTATCGCAAATATGAAAAAGATGAATATACAGGATACATCATTGTAAAAGGAAAACAAAACTAGAACTTATAAGCAGAGTTCCGTGTATTGATCCCAGGGCCAGAGTTCCTGCCATGGCCTATACCCAAAGCCAGGCATAGCTCACTCTGCCCAGTCCACGGGAAGTGAACACGTGAAGAACTACATGGCTAAGAGACACTAGAAATCAAGAAGACTTAGAACACCATTTTGCATGGTTGTATATTCAGACCTTCTAGCTTTCTGATTGGCTGGATGTTAGCTGTGACACACACACTAGGCCTCAAAGCATTAGGCCTAGAGCACATAGCATGACCTGCTATTGGTTAGCAGTGCTGCATCTACGCACTGAGTTCCCCCCTCCTCCTTGCTCGGGGGGGGGGCTTGGCAAGTCTTCCCACGGAAGGACATCAGGAGGATATCTTCTCATGGGAAGATTTCCATTGCTAGCCATAATATGGTACCTTCTCGCTCCTTATCTCATGAGGACGTAAACAACGCCAAGGCTTCTCTGTTGTCCAGCCACCTGGCATTCACGTCATCGTGAGAATGCTTTGCTTTGCTTTGTAAAAGATGCAATTTGCCAAAACACTTTTGCATTGAAAAGAAATCCAATTTCCAATTTCATATAACCCAATAAGAAATCTGACAGTTGCTTCAACTGCAGCCACTTTCTTGGGGATCTATATATCCTCTTGGTAGCCCACATGCCTTTAAATTCAGATAATAAGTTGAGCTTAAAGAACATTCATCTTGCTGCCCATAAAGAAAAAAAAACGAGGCAATTAAAGGATTATCAGGTAATGCTATTTAGGAAGAATACAAATATGAGGTTCTTGATATTTCCTGGTATTTATATTTCCTTAAACAACAAATGGTTGTCAAGATGTTGCAAATTAGTAAACTAATTGTGAAAGAAAATCAATATGAAAGACAGCAGATATACTGTACATTAAGAGTTCTAAAATCAGAAGATCCAAGCCTCCTTAGGATGACTCAAGTATGACTCTGTTTTAAGAAACCCTTATTACATGTAAGATTCAACCTGTGCCTTACAGCTACAAGTTGCACATGCATGAAAACAAGATGTTTTTAAAAAGCTGATAAAATCAAGCTCCAAGTATCACTATTAGCTTAATGCAATAAATATTCCAGCCATTCCAATATTAGAGTTTTAAATAAAAAGAGGCTTTGTAGGAATTGTACCATTTCTCATACCATGAGAAGACAAAAGTCCTTCATCCAAACAGAGTAACAATAGTTAGAAAGTGAAAAGCAATACAGTATTTTCTTTCTTGAAACATGCACACCAAGTAATTGCGGGATCCACCATGGAGAGGGTATCTACAGTATATTATTATTATTATTATTATTATTATTATTATTATTATTATTATTCCAAAATGACAATTTTGTTAATTGATTTTGACACAGCAGAAATGCAATAAATTAAAAAATATATATTGCTGCCCTTGCCTTCCTCTAAGGAAAGCAAAGTATTGTTGCAATTCATTATTCAGTAAGTCAAAGGGGGAAAAAATCCAAGTACCATCTCATAAACTTCATGGCTGAGAATCATGAATATTAATAAATGCATAAACTGCATTCCAACCTGTATCTTCTCTGAAGTAAGTCTCACAGAGTTTAACAGATCTTACTCTCAAAGAAGCATACAAATAAATATTAAAGAATATAGGAAGGCTATTTCCATATCCTTAACAATCAGTGCAATTCAGTTCCATGAACTTTCTATGGATCATATGTTCCACTTTAAAAATCAGAATTATTGCCAGTAACAACATATCTAATAAGGTTGGTAATGCCTATTTATACTTTCGATACCTAGTGTATGTTTAATAATGTTATATTAAGCTTTCATAACTCCAGGCTGCCTTTTCTCCCAGCCAACCCCCTTCCATCGACTGCTTATCAAGCAAAACATTAACATGAGAGGTTCTTAAGAATCTATCAGATTCCTGCTTCTTGCAGTTTTTTACACCTAATACTCCTTCCTCCCACAACAACCCTGTGAGGTAAGTTGGGCTGAGAGTGTGTGACTGGCCCAAGGTCACCCAGCCGGCTTTCATGCCTAAGGCGGGACTAGAACTCTCAGTCTCCTGGTTTCCTATTGGCTCCTTCCCAAGGCTGAGAGAGAGTGACTGGCCCAAGGTCACCCAGCCGGCTTTCATGCCTAAGGCGGGACTAGAACTCTCAGTCTCCTGGTTTCCTATTGGCTCCTTCCCAAGGCTGAGAGAGAGTGACTGGCCCAAGGTCACCCAGCCGGCTTTCATGCCTAAGGCATGACTAGAACTCTCAGTCTCCTGGTTTCCTATTGGCTCCTTCCCAAGGCTGAGAGTGTGACTGGCCCAAGGTCACCCAGCCGGCTTTCATGCCTAAGGCGGGACTAGAACTCTCAGTCTCCTGGTTTCCTATTGGCTCCTTCCCAAGGCTGAGAGAGAGTGACTGGCCCAAGGTGACCCAGCCGGCTTTCATGCCTAAGGAATGACTAGAACTCTCAGTCTCCTGGTTTCCTATTGGCTCCTTCCCAAGGCTGAGAGAGAGTGACTGGCCCAAGGTCACCCAGCCGGCTTTCATGCCTAAGAATGACTAGAACTCTCAGTCTCCTGGTTTCCTATTGGCTCCTTCCCAAGGCTGAGAGAGTGTGACTGGCCCAAGGTCACCCAGCCGGCTTTCATGCCTAAGGCGTGACTAGAACTCTCAGTCTCCTGGTTTCCTATTGGCTCCTTCCCAAGGCTGAGAGAGAGTGACTGGCCCAAGGTCACCCAGCCGGCTTTCATGCCTAAGGCATGACTAGAACTCTCAGTCTCCTGGTTTCTAGCCCAGCACCTTAACCACTAGACCAAACTGAAAAATATGCCTATTATTTATTCATTCTTGCCTTCTCACTACTAGCTCATCCTCCTACTTTTTTCCCCCGTTACATCTTTATTAGTAGGTATATTCCCAGTTTTATTAATTTGAAATTTGCATATCTCTATTCTGTTTTATAGCTATGAACAAATCTATCCAAGAATTATAAATTAATTTAATTTATATAAATTAAATAATAATAATAATAATAATAATAACAACAACAACAACAACAACTTCATCCTACTGCCTGGAGGTTGTGAGCGTCTAGATGGGGAACAGGCTTCAGCTGAACCCTGACACGTCTGAGTGGCTTTGGGTTTGGGAGCTTGCCAATTCTGGGATTATGCCATCTTTTGTGCTGGATGGGGTTTCACTGCCCCAGACAGACCCCGTGCACAATCTGGGGGTCCTCACTCACCACTCCTGCTTGAAGAGCAGGTGGTAGTTGTGGCTAGGGGGGCCTTTGCCCAGCTTCGTGTTGTGCAACAGTTATACCTGTTCCTAGATTGGGGGGCTCTGCTCACAGTCACTCATACCCTAGTCACCTCCAGATTGGACTACTGTATGAGCTCTACATGGGGCTGCCCTTGAAGAGTGTCCAGAAGCTTCAGTTGGTGCAGAATGCAGCACTGTGGGCAGTTACGTGTGTCTCTAGAAGAGCACACCTTACACCTCTGCTCCGTGAGCTGCACTAGCTGTCAGTCTGCCTCCGGGTCCAATTCAAGGTGCTGATTTTAACCTTTAAAGCCCTTTGTGGCATGGGACCGGGTTTTCTGAGGGACTGCCTCTCCCCAGTTACATCTGCCTGTCCCATCAGATCTGGTAGAGAAGGCATGCTGCGGGTCCCGTCTGCTAGGGAACTACACTTGGCGGGTCCCAGGAGGCGGGCCTTCTCTGCCATGGCACCCATCTTATGGAATCTTCTCCTCCCCGAAGTGAGGTCAGCTCCATCCCTGTTAATGTTCCAGAAGTCACTCAAGATCTCGCTATGTCATCAGGCCTGGGGGTCCCAGGGGGACCGGTGACATTTTAAGATAATTCCATCATCGTAGTTAATATTTGCTCTCCCCTGTGCCTTGGTTTCTATATTTTAATAATTATTGTTTTATATTTTTAATAATGACTTTTATATATTTATTATTTTACTTATTGATGTACGCCACCCAGAGTCACTTTTTGCGAGATGGGCGGCCATATAAATTTGATAAATAAATAAATAAATTTGCAAAAGACTGTTTTGATTTTAACAACTAGCCTGGCAGGGTATGGGGAGTGTCAGTATAACCAAACGTCACTTCATGCAGGAGCCACTTTGCATGTATGCAGATTTCTCACCTTTAACTATAATCCGATACACACTTCAAACACCTATCACATGCAACCCTTACAGATTTTTTAAATCATGCTGCATGATGAGGAAGCATTGGAAACTCCAAAGTTTGCCACTGTTCAAACTTTCAGTTGGTCTAGTCAGATATTTTCTAAGCACAGATTTTTCTCCCCTGTAGTCAACATTCCTGCTTCGACTTTCCCTTATTTATTCAATAGACAAAATAGAGCAGTAAAGAAGCTGAGGCCAAGATGCCTCAATCTGGAACAGAGCAAGCACCCATTAATGTCACTCACAATTGGTTATTAAGGCGTTACTAACAAGGACAAAGACTGAGCCAACAGTCCAGAGATTTAAGGCATTATAATTTATCACTTTTTTCAACTAAACCACCCAGCGCTTTTGTGCAAGGCTAATAAATCTAATGAGCTTGGTCAAGTAACTGAATTTAAATCATCACTACCATATTGATCGGCCTGCTATAAAACTGGCAAAGCGCAGGCTGAACAGCCTTCCTATTTGGCAGTAATCTTCACTCGGGCTCCCTGGTTTCCCAGCTGAGCTCAAAGGTAAATTTTACTCTGCTTGAATACTGCAGAATCAATGCTGAAAGGCCATTGTCTCTGCATTTTAAGATTCCTTTTATGTTGCTACAGCTTTTCATACACTTCAAGCAAGGCTTCCAGCCTATTAAAGCTATTATGAGGGAGGAGGGATGGGAAAAGATTCAGCTGTATCTCAGCAACTTTTCCCTTTATAAGCCGTTAATTTACCTTTGTTCTTTTTAAAGAGTACTAATCCCCTTTTAACAAGTCCACTCCACCAAGTGGATTGCATTCAGTGAAAACTTATTTTATGATAACTGTGCTAGCCTTAGGGTGACACAAAACTCAATTGTTTTCTGCTGCAAAAACGTAAAATAACAGGGCTACTTCTCTATAGAACTAACGTAATACAGCTCTTTAAAGGCCATGGCTCACTGGGGCAGGGTCTTCCATGCATACTGACAGAGCCAGCAGGGCTGGCCAAATAACCCACCGGAGGCCCTGACCATCCGAACAAGTGAGCCGAGGAGGATGGGTTGGGGCAATATCCAGAAGCCAACAGGCTCCTCTGCAAATGCAGCCTGATGATTAACGGGAGCAGATCTCAGAGCGAGCCCCGAGCAACAAGTCAGATTCACTCCTATCGCGACCGACCGACCAAAATAGATTAGCATAAAGTATCTCTTTTAACCCGAGAAAGAATCCTTTGGAACTGAAACCCAACAGGGGCTAAACTGATCGATTTCCATCTCAAAGAGACGTAGCCTACTCCAAGGCTACGAAAAAGGCTTGGACCCGCATTTTTCAATTTCAGCACTTGGGGGAGTGCAAGACAAAGGCCAGATCCCCCATAATATACCTCCCTTCCGCCTCCTCTCCACCTTCCTTCCTTCTTCCAAAGAAAGCCGCGTGTCGCTTTTCACGCCCTCGATTTACCTAACACGACCGGCTGATTCCACACGCTCGGCGGCGCTACCGCGTCTCTCCCTTAAAGAGACAGACCCTGCACGAAGGGAAGAGCTTGTTTCCACTTCCCTCGCGTTGGGGCCTTCGCCAGTGGGTTTCTTACAATACTTGAATTATTGCATTAATTTAATTAGCACTTTTTAACATTCCGCGAGAGATTCCCACCTTCTCTCACCTATAAAACAGCCACGTAAGGTAGTGCGATTGGATAGAAAGGAAAGCAGGAATTTGGGACAGGAAGAAGATGCAGGAGGTGGTAAGTAGGGAAGGTATTAGGACTATCAGCTCTGGATTGTAAAAATCCGGACAACGAATAGTCGCCAGCAAAATAAATACATGTAGAAAATTCTAGTGGTTCTCAAATTCCTCCAGCCCAGATCTGGTAGTCCTAACAGTTAATATTTGTTGATGACATGATTAACATGTAAGCAGTGGAAAGTTGTAATAACTAGTTTGTTTACATTAGTGAGAGTTGTAAATACACAACCACTGGGAGCCTAACGTTGGGAAAGTGTGCTTTCTGAGACAAAACACCATGGTGCGTTCATCTCTTCTTATTAATCAATTAGTTCAGTTAATAGGTTAGTTTTCTATCCCATCTTTCCTCCAGGAACTCTTTCTTGCATAATCATCTCCAGGTCGGTAAGCTTCCATAGAAGAGCAAGGACGCGAACCATAAAAGGTGCGTATTTCCCAAGGTGCTCTTGAGGCAAATCGGCTTGCATGGGAAGCTGTTCTGATTGGGTCTCAGGGATACAACTGCAGAGTGGAGATCAGCTGATCTGGGCTTGCTCTCATGGTGTGTGAATGCCCCAGTTCCAATGCCTGAATTGGGCTTAGCTGACTTCCTATGCAGGGATGGGTTCAACAGATTTAAAAAATGATTTTTAAACATGCAGCACATCATTAAGTTTTGAGTGGAAAGAAGTACCCAAGAAGTGGGCTTCATTTTATCTTTATTTACATAAATAAAACATTATATAAATGAAAACGTATATAAATGAGCCCATGGAGATTCTTAGAAAATAAAAATGGGAAGTGGCTGCTGTCCAGAGATGCATTTATAACTGTCCTTGCCTGCCTATAAAAAAATGGCAAAGGTACAATGGGATAATCACTCAGAGTTGGGAGTCGGGCAGCATGAAAATTTAATAAATTGCCATCATCGTCTGGTGGTTATAGCTGCAAGAGGGGTAGCAGATGACAGCCATCTATGTTCACCTTTCCAAAACGTTTGACTCCTCTTAATCTACAAGTATAATTGGCTGAATGCGGCTGAAGCTTGACCAGAGTCCTAGAATTCTTAAACATGTTGAAAAACTTAATAAATCTTCAAGGCATTCACATGTTTATTTTTTAAATGGAGAAAGCAGTAGCATTCTGGAAAGAAACAACAAAAAAGCCACTGTGACCGCTTTTCAGCCTTTTGTTAAAACGGCAAGCTAGCTTTAGATCCCCAAGAGAACCAGAGGTGAAGATAATGTCAGCTAGCTGTTAATCCTTTTTGCTAGAAAAAGAAAGTTTGTACTGACTCAGCAAGCCTTGAAAATGAGACTTGTGGAACTATTTAAATAACATAATTATTATGTACTGAAAACACATGAGGATGTTTTAAAATACACAATGAGTACATACAGCAAATCATGTGGATATAAAGTGTGTGCAAAGAAAATAAGATTACACTAATGTATTTTGTAAACACTAAATGGTTTTTTTCTCCCCCATTTCTTTTACTGGTTTATATATATCTTTATGTTCATTTTTACATACGATCACTTTTCCAATATGTTTTTACAGGCTGAAATTGTCTTACAAATATTTTGCTTTCAGTCCAGATAATGATTTGCTTTTTAAAATAATAATTCTATCTCATCAAACTAATTAACAAAGTATGGGTGGGGTGGGGAAGCATACATACAGTAAATAGAATTAATGAGTAATATAACAAAGGAGGAGGTGGAAAAGGAAGAAAAGGGGCCTGAAATTTAACTCATGAACAAATATGAGCTTTCAAAAATGTCATGGGTTGCTTCAAATTCTTCTTCCTTGCCCTTTTGCCACTAAAACAAGTTAATGGAAAGCATGCAGAGGATGGCTTCTGCAATTCTTTCAAATGATTTTACCAGCAGTAACCAAGTAATGAATTGTGACACTGTGTACGTGTGTATGTGCACTAATTAGGATGTTTGCATACATATTGTGTGTGTGTGTGTGTATAAGAGAGAGAGACTGCATCAGATGTAAACTATTACATGTTTTAGAATAATCTGATTGGATACTAAACTAAAATATTACCAAAATGAGTCTAGGAATAGAAGTTTCATCTGCATTTAGCAGACTCTCCATACAATGCTTCCCTTAGTGTAATCCATTTTAACTTTTCAGAATTCCTATTAGCACAACTAAAAGATTCTAACACCAATTAAACACTTTAACCAAGCTGATGACACCACCATTAATAATTACATATGGTTTAGGAGTTAAATAAAACATATTCCTCTACGCCACACCAACCAACTAACCATTGGGCTACCCACCTGAGAAATTTTTATAAAACCATATCAAAAGCTTTCTCAGCAGCCCACTCCTCCCCCCACCCCCAAAGAAACTGCTGGATTTTGTCTGCCATGAGTTAAAGCAATTACATCAATTAAAATTCTAATATTATCACAACCTTGACAATGCCAGTTTGGTCTAGTGGTTAAGGTGCTGGGCTAGAAACCAGGAGTCTGTGAGTTCTAGTCCCGCCTTAGGCATGAAAGCAGGCTGGGTGACCTTGGGCCCGTCACACACACTCAGCCCAACTCACCTCACAGGGTTGCTGTTGTGGGGAAAATAAGAGGAGGAAGGAGTATTAGGTATGTTCGCCACCTTGAGTTATTTATAAAAATAATAAAGGCGGGAAATAAATAAATAAATAAATAAATAAATAAATAAATAAATAAAATACATCTCTGTATATCATGAATAGAAGATACAGTGTTTTATTATTTAATTTGTTTAAGTCTACATTAGACTTTTCTCCTCTTTCCCATTATTACTGGCTAGTACAAGATAATGACATTTTTATTTTTATAGAACTTACTCATATTGGCAGAGGCCAAATATCTACTGTATATCATTCAGGAGTTCAATAAAATGTGCAAACAGCAAACAATTATTTCACTGTCTCCTTTGTAAATTTAACTTTAGCTGTTACTTTTTTTAATAGCAGTTTAACTACCTGCTACGTCTTTTATAACGCAAACACTAATTAATGTGGATTTGCTGTATCCCACACTAAAGATAGCAATGAAAACAATATGAAAAACATTCTACCATCCTGTATACCATCTGTTTAATAAAACTATTTAAGATTCAACAAGGACACGTTTATATTCCATTTGAAACCTGTTTGCATGTTATAGATAAATGAAGCAGTTAGTTTTACATAAAACTATCACAAATGAAAACAAGCAAAACTTGTGATAGGCAAAATAGAAGAAATGCTTTTTATTTCATCCAGAATGCTGATAAAGTAGCATTGAGAATCTCAAAAGGACTTTATTTCACAGTCTAACAGCAATTGATTTAAACACGTATTTTTCAAATATGGTGCCTTCCTGTTATGTTAGGCTACAACTTTCATCCCCATCCAGCAATGCCAGTGAGGAATATTGTCTAACACATCTAGAGTGCATCTGGGGAAGACTGGTTGACATAAAGTTGGTACTCAAGAAGATAAACCAGCGTGAGAGAAAATATGAGGTAAGACTTTACCTGTGAAGGACATCAGCACCCTAATTGAACCTAGAAGAATATTTACAGCTATGTAGAGTCCAAATGAGTATCACTGGAGTCTCACTTATCCATAAGAAGCATGGCAGGGGGGCAGCATTTGCTCTAGTAAAAGCTTTACTGTTGTTCCACAAAGATAACTTGAAGGTAGAACATACCACAGTTGTGAAGCCTCCAAATTATGAAGCTCAATTGGTTGAAGGTGTCATGAAACATTAACAAGAAACTGAAATGATAAAAAGTGGTTTTAACTTGGCTTTCTTAAGATGAAAAGGCAAACAGGGATCTAAGCGACTTTCTTCAGCAGAATAATTTCTGGCTAAATCACAGAAACATTACTCCCCCTTTGTCTATGAAGGTTCTCAGTCATCCAGGTGGAATTGTCTGTAGCTTGAATCATGTCAACTGGATTTCTATTTCTCAGTGGAAACGTTTCGCTCCTTATCCAAGAAGCTTCTTCAGTCTGAGCAAAGTTAGTAAGGGAATCCTTAAATATGTTTCTAGGGTGGCTGTGCGACCTTGCACCTGGGGCTAGGTCATGTTTATTTGAGATGTTTATTTCTAAGTCCCTTTATCATCCAAAGGAGGATTGTTGAGATTACCATGCTGCTGTTGAGCTTGCGAAATGGTCTTAATCTTCCTAGGCACAGAAGACAAAGCAGGAAGGAAAATAGGGGAAAGATTGTGCCTGAGGCGCCCACCTCTATTCAAGGAAGGATTTTCCAAGTTGGCATAAATGGATTCCTTGACCCCTCTCTCAAACCACCTATCTTCCCTGTCTAAAATGTGAACATTAATGTCCTCAAATGAGTGTCCTTTTCCCTTTAGATGAAGGTAATCTAATCAAAGGTAACCAAACAACCTTTGTACAGGAGGATGGCCCAACACAGGAGGAGCAACACCACAAGACCAGAGTCAGCAGTTTACCTTCATCTAAAGGAAAAAGGACACTCATTTGAGGACATTAATGTTCACATTTTAGACAGGGAAGATAGGTGGTTTGAGAGAGGGGTCAAGGAATCCATTTATGCCAACTTGGAAAATCCTTCCTTGAATAGAGGTGGGCGCCTCAGGCACAATCTTTCCCCTATCTTCCTTCCTGCTTTGTCTTCTGTGCCTAGGAAGATTAAGACCATTTCGCAAGCTCAACAGCAGCATTGTAATCTCAACAATCCTCCTTTGGATGATAAAGGGACTTAGAAATAAACATCTCAAATAACCATGACCTAGCCCCAGGTGCAAGGTCACACAGCCACCCTAGAAACATATTTAAGGATTCCCTTACTAACTTTGCTCAGACTGAAGAAGCTTCTTGGATAAGGAGCGAAACGTTTCCACTGAGAAATAGAAATCCAGTTGACATGATTCAAGCTACAGACATTACTCCCCCTAAGCCCCAAGATTGTACTAGTGCCACCTCTAATTTGTCTAGATTAATCTTCACTCTCAGCCCTCACACACAACAGCAGCACCTGACAGCACCTTTCTTTCATTAACTTGTCAAGTGCAAATAGAAGATTGCCGGCTAAGGCAAACAGTGCACTTTCTGTCCCATTAGGACAGAAACTATATTGGAAAATATAGGCCAGTATATGTCAGTAAGGAATGCTTTTCAATCCTTTGCCACATATCTGCAGTTCTTCTAAGCAAAGAACAGGAAACTGAACTTAAGTCTACAATCAAAGAGAATATTTGTAGCTCAGGGTTGAACTATGGAGTCCTTGGTGTTCTCTGAGCCTTGTTTTTTTCTTGCAGACGTTTCATTGCCAGACTAGGCAATTGTATTAAACTTGGTACATGGAGCATCTGTGTACAAAAACAAGACCTTTGTTCAATGTTTCCTCCATAGTACAGACACTTTGCTTTTGATATATGACTTAACATATTCTTGTCAATAATAAAACAAATGAAAATAGCATGGACATAATTATTGGTACCATTACTATTCAAGGTTTACTGAATAAATTACAATTGACTGTGTTCGCACAACATTATAAGCCATAAACTACTTCTTATTTATTTATTTTTTATTTTGACTCTGGGTGGCTCACAATATAAAAACAACACAAATAAAACAAAATAAATAGAAATGCAATAAGAAAATAAACAAAATGGCAATCCAGACAACCAACATTAAAACATATGTAACATATTTAAGATAAACATATGTAATATATGACAAACATATGTAACAAGAGGATTCCATCCACCCTGTCCTAAGGCTTGGGAGAATAGACAGGTTTTTAAGGCCTTCTGGAATGCCATCAGGGTAGGAGCCATCCGGATATTAGGGAGGACCTCATTCCAGAGGGCAGGCGCAGTGACAAAAAAATGTGCATTTCCTGGGTCCCAAAAGATGACACTTTGATCAAGGGGACGTGGAGCACGGCCAGTCTGTCGGCTCTTACCGGCTAGCAGAAACATGGAAGACAAGAGATTCCTCAAATAACTGGACCCCATGCCATGTAGGACTATAGATTTTAACCAGCACCTTGAATTGTACATGGAAGCTTAGCAGCAACCAGTTCAGCTCATGAAGCAGGATGTCACATGAGTATGCAGAAGCAGGCCCACCATTTTTTCTGCCACTGTGTTCTGGATAGGCTGACCATATGTCCCGTTTTGAATGGGACAGTCCCATTTTTAAGCATTTTTCAACCGTCCTGTTGTTTTCATAAAAATCTCAATTTTGTCCCATTTTTCAAACCCGGCAGGAATGGCGCAGAAGAAGGATCCGAGCCAGAGCGCGGACCGGGGGGTGGAGTTTGCAGGCGAGAGCCAATTGCGTGGACCGGGGGCGGGGTCTGCAGGTGGGAGCCAATTGTATGGACCAGGGGGTGGGGTTTGCAGGCAGAAGCCAATCGCACAGACCGGGAACGGGGTTTGCAGACGGGAGCCAATCGTGCGGACCGGGTGGCAGGGTTTGCAGGCAGGAGCCAATTGCGCAGACCGGGGGCGGGGACCCCTGTCTTTTTCATGAATACAGAATATTACATAAGACCCCGTCCCATTTTGCCATCCTGAAATATGGTCAGCCTAGTACTGGACCAGTTGAAGCTTTTGGGAGATTTAAAGGGTGGTCCCATGTACAGCGCATTGCAATAGCCAAGCTGTGAGCTGACTGTATGGAGGGCTGCCTGATCTAGGAAGGGCTGGAACTGGCCCCCCAGATTGAATTGTGCAAAGAGGCTCTTGGCCACAGCTGCTACTTGATTTTCAATCAGGAGCTGTGCTGGTTAATGACCGCAATAAAGTTATTTCGAGCTATGGGTCCAGGACAACCCCCAGATTGTGCACTACTCCTGAATGGGAAGTACAATCCCATCCAGGAATAAGGATGAAAGATCTCCAGACCTAGGCAGTCCCGACAACCACAATAACTCAGGCTTATTAGGATTGAGTTGGAGTTGGTTCCTCCTCATACAGGCCCACACAGCTTCCAGGCACTGAGACAGGACATCAACAGCCTCACCTGGCCAGCCTGGGGTCAAAAGATGTAATTGGGGATCATCAGGGTACTGATGATATCGGACCCCAAACCGGCAGATGACCAGCAGTTTCATGTAGATGTTGAAGAAGAGGAAAAAGAGCATCGAACCTTGTGGCACACAACGGCCTAGGGATCTCTCCCCTCCCTCCTACTAACACCAACTGGAACTGGCCTCATTACAATATAGTGTCCCCAATTCCTAGCCTCTAAAATCCAAAGTGACTAGACTTTGAACTGTTACATAATAAAATTATAATGCTGAGGTCCTGCACACAATAAATAGTGACAAGTGTTATATTAAATTAGTATTTATATTATAAATAAAAGCACTTACGGGAAATAATAAATTAACAACTTAAGTCAATAATTTCACTCTATGAAATAACATGATTTTGCTAAAGCAAAAACAGATCAAAAGATTTTGAGTCTGAATCAAAACCCCAAATACAGGTAGTCCTTGCTTAACTATGGTAACTGGGACTGGCAACTCCGTTGCTAATCAACGCAGTTGTAAAGTATGATGTCATGTGACCGTGCCAACTTACGCTGGCAGTTGCGGCAGTCCCAGTTACTGTTATTAGGTGAATCCCACATGGTCACAGCGTCCTGCGGGCATGTGCTGCCATTTGTGACCTCCTGCCAGCTTCCTCATTGACTTTGCTTGTCAGAAGCCAGCAGTGAAGGTCGCAAATGGCGATCACGTGACTGTGGAACACTGCAATGTTGTAATTTCAGGCTGGTTGCCAAGCACCTGAATTGCAATCACGTGACCGCGGGGATGCTGCGATGACGAGGACCCATAACTTTGATCGGTCACTGAACGAGTGGCCGTTCAACGAGGACTACCTGTAACTCATTTGATGATGAGATAAAATATTTTAAGGTACATGACAATATTGATAGGTTATTGGACATTAAGGATGTCCCAAAATCTGTTGCATAAAGGAGGTTAGCTCCATATCTAATATGACAAAATTGGCCTTGTGGTGAAAACTAAAGTAAAAAAACATACATAGAGAAAAAGGGAACAGAATTTTCCTTCCATCAGCAGATGGAGTCTGCCCTCAGTAAAATAGCTGGAAATTGAGTTTCCCAGATTAATTACTTACATGAGATTTCAAATAATAACTTTAAAATTAGCATGGTAAAATTAAAATAGTAACATCCTCCTAGGAGTCCAATAGGGCATCATGCTCATTGCCACTTATTTACAAGTTTGAAGTCAAGGCCCACTGACCTAGAAAATGTTTTTTTTTTAAATCTAATTTTAACACTCAAGGGAGGCACAGATTAAAATCCTATAACTGGTGTTGCCAAGCAGGTTGCTATTTAACTGACAAATTGCAACTCTGGGGAAATCTCCTCCTTCCTCTCAAATACTGATTAGATATAAGTTTAGGTGCTGATTTGATATGTTGGCAACTGCAGGCAACAAGGAATGGAATAAGATAGCAACTGGTAATTTAAAAAGACTCATGCAACCCAAGTTTATAACTCATTGGGCTAAAGGGGAATATAATCAGGATATGTCCCCTGTGAGGAAAGGAAAGGAGTTACCAGTATTATGGGAGAGTTGTTGATATTTAGCTTTTAATTAAAGTCATTCTCAATCTCATGCTCACTAGGGATCATGGGTGCTGAAAGCCCTCTTATCTGGAAGTCAGTAGATAAGGAAGACTCACATATACTTTTAGTCAAGGAAACATTTAACAGAACCTATAAAAATATGTGGAGAAAATGATGTGTTTCCTCTCTTCAGTTTTCTAGGTTCAGGAGTTACATGGTATCCAAAAAGATATTCATGAATCATGAGTAACCTTTCCAAGTGTAGGCCATAAAGGAGATTTCTTGTGAGGGCTCACCTATAGGTAGATCTAGCAACAAAGTGTTATAATCTAGATACTGCTTTACTCATTAGTGAAAACTACCTTAAATGGTTGATCGTATTTCTCATTCTCACATTATGTAAAACTGGGAAAAAGTTGTTATGAAAAAAAACTATATTAGGAATATTTATTTATTTGTTCAATTTATATCACTGCCCATCTCCCCCCACAATATACCCCATGAATTGTTATTACAAATAATAAAATAAATACCTCATGATTAAAACCCATATTTTGTACTTATAACATTGATTCTGAATTTCCAAACATAGCAGTCTTATCAAAAGCCTATTGATTTTAAATCTGAACCAGTACATGTTGTATCATTTGAATGACGCTTAATGACTTTCTGTCACTCTTTGTGCTGTATTCTCCATGAATTTCATTGCTTATAGTATTTTTCATTTTGTATATCTCTACTAAACTTTGTTAAGATTTATGATATCTTGCAGTGAAAAACTATAATGCAATTGAAATTCAGACTGTTATAACTGCCCTGCCACCCATTTTCCCCCTCAGACTTGAGAATAAAATTAAAGATATCAGACTGACTCTAAAGATAGACAGACAAATATTCATATTCAGTAATAAAGATCCTAGATTCCTGCTGCAGGGGGCACTGCACTACAATAAAAGAGAACGCTAAAAAAAACCCAGGGCATTTAGTTTCCCCAGATTATGTGATATAAACTAACAGAGAAGCATTGGAGCTTTTTTTCCTCTGTTCTGTATTTTACAGTCCAGTAACACTCACTTTATTAAAAAGACATTTAAAAAACCCTTATCCTCTCTGCTTCTACAGTGCTGCATGATATATTTTTTAAAAAGCTTGATGCTGAACTGGGGAGAAAGATCAGCTTAGGTGGTAAAAAATGAAACTAAAGGAAGGGCAGTCATTGTTACATATGAATAGCAATTCCCTTTATAAGAAAGAGATTGTATTTATGCTTCACCCCCAGTTCATTTTATATTAGTATTCAGTCATTCATTTGCTCCAACTTTTCATGATCAGATAGAGATCTTTTTGTCAGGATTCTCCATCAGAACTTTAGGTTCTTGGAAGCTGGTGCTTGTATCATCAGTGATAATAACTAGCCACGTTGACTTCTATTTGCTTCTTTTTTATTTCCTTTGATTTTTCCAAGAGTGAGCATCTTCTCCAATGTTTCCCACTTTCACATTATTGTCCAAAATGTTTAAGCTTTAGTATCATTATCTGTAATCCATCTTTGAACATGAGGACTCAGTGTCTTCAGCAGGCTGCAATACTTAAGCACTCCTATCATCCTCAGTTACAGCAAAATATTTAACTCGTGTGGAAAAATATGTTTTCCTTTTAAGCTTAAAGTTTTTGCTGCATTTTGGCTTAAGCATTTTTCTTTTTCAGTGGAAACCATAACTTTGTAAAGCATCCTTACCTTTATTTTTGCTGTCTTAACTGTAAGTTCCAACTGTTTGGAAAAATGAATAGGTGGTCTATAACAACTAAAAAGCTCTTAAAGAAAATCTCAAGTGAACAGCCTCTCAGAAGTCCATGGCCCCACTTCAAGCACACAACATATGACTCCTAAAACAAAGTTAAATGGAATGAAGAAATGATTAAGCCAGAGTACATAACCATGGGTAAACACTTCCAGAAAAATGAGAACAAAATGAAATTACTGGTATGCTGCTTTTTTAAGAAAATGATTTTTTTGTCTTTATTTGATGCTCTCCTGAATCCTGAAAAAAAAATTGCATCTACATGTTACCTACCATCATGTTATACTTATTCATCAATCATGAAAAGAAAAACTGAACTTTATTATTAGGTCACAGTGGAATAAATTTGTTTATTACTCAATGATACAACAGTCTAGGGGGAAAAGACTTTGGTCCCAAACAAATAATCAGATGGTTAGAAAAATCACAGTGCTGAATAAATCATGTAAAATGATTTCATATGAAATATTTTTGTTTTTATTTAAATATGATCAAAAAGTTTTAAACTTGTGTGCTGACCTTGTTTCTAAAACTTTATGAATTGATAATGAAGCTGTCACTCTTGTATCATTTTCCTTTCCATTCAGTAAGGGGAAAAAAGCATTTGTGTATCAAGATATTAAGATATCAATACCCAGCATAAAATTCAGCTTGGTTGCTAATTTTACACAAAGAAGATTTCAGTTAGGCTACTAGGATAGTTGTGTACAATCACATTTATAGATAATACGGCAAAGCTAGATTACTTCCTAGTTTTAGTCCATTTCAGACCTGTTCATAGCCCTCTGTTTTTGTGTTAGTGTATCCTATCCACTCATGCATAATATTGAATTGCATGCCTTCTCGGTAGAAAAGAATATATAAATCAAATAACTGTTATCAATGAAATCTGGGGATTAATAGTTAATATAATTATTGGACTTGAAGCCATGGCTTTGTGCTAACACTACCTTAACCTATCATATTATTCTTAGCAAACAGCATTTGTACCTTTGTTGACTTGTTTGCATTTGGCTTCCTAAATTTACTTACAGAATAAAGGAAACAGCATCAAATAACATGTTTTGTAACCATGTCCTCCTTGGGCCTGGAACACAGCAGGGTAAGAGTAATTTGATTTAATGTATGTCCCAGAAATCATACATAAATTTGTGATATGAATTAGAATGCATTTTCAGATTTACCTTCACAGATATATAGAGAGATACAACATTAAACAAAATCTAGATTATTTAGTGATATGCCCAGTGATTTCTGACCTACTAGCATTAACGCTACCTTGAACATCCAGTAAAACTGCTATTCAGGAGAAAAGAATGATATTTATAAGTCCTAAATACCTGCAAATATGGCCACTTTTTGTTGTTGTTGTTCAGTCGTTTAGTCGTGTCCGACACTCCGTGACCTCATGGACCACTAGAACTGAAAAGAGGATATATTTGGCAAACCTTCAAGTATTTTTCCCAAATGGTTGGATAGGTGTTTAATTCATCATCAATAATATCTCAAGAAGCTGTAAAGCAGGGAATGAGGCTGCTGGGCAATGTAGATTACCAACATCTGGAAGACCATAAATTGCCTACTCTTATTAGAAGGAATTAAACAGTTTTCTATCCTATGCTCACCTCTCAAACAAAAGAGAGAGAGAGCGCAAAATACACCATTTGCATAAAAGTGGCAGATTTTATAACACAATAAAGTTACTAAACTTTAAATAGAACCACAATAAATACTGTTGCAGTGACTAGGTAAAATTGAGTGCCGGTCAGTCTGCTGTCCAGGTGCTGATTATTGCTAGGCCACTTGAAGGCCTCTAGCCTTTGTTCCTAATGGGTCTTTCTCTTCACACAAGACTTGGGTTGGAGAGCCCTTCAGCTTGAAGCTCTCAGTAGCAACATTATTTTGTCATTAGAAAAGTAACGAACTATTAAGAAGTAGGCTGAAATTCTGTTCTGGTGAAATTCTGTGTTCTATTCTGCTTATATACAAACAATGATCACAGTGCCAAAATAAAGCATTAAACTATCTAATTTCAGGATATATGCATGTGAAAGAGAAAGAAAAGAACCTTTTGAATTTTTCTTACCAGTTCTAAAACCAATTTAATGAAATAATTTGCTGAGAAATTCTTCCAAAGGAGAGGAGAATTTGATAAAAACTCTTGTGAATGGAAGGTGTTACCATTGTATTTATTTTGTGAAGAAGGTAGCCAATGAAAGCTTGTGAGTGTCCTGTCTTTGATATACAACCAACTTTCTGCCAACCTACAACCTCCCTGACTCCCTGTGCTTCAATTAAATTCCAACAGCAGATATCACAAGGGAACAGAGAGTCATCAAATTGTGGTGGGATCTAAATTCAATAAACAAACCAACTCTCTCATGGAGTTTTTCACTCAGAATGCCATTATCACTACTATGGGGAAGCCCTGCCTTTGATAAACTATGGGATATCTTCTTTGATCACTATATAATACTCAGAGGAATTTCCAACCCAATTTCTATGCCCAAAATTGATGAAGAATTTTGAAGGATCATTTAAAAAGAGCAGCTTTATCTTAAGCATTCTAATTCTATGTCAGAATGTAATCAGTTTCTTTATTATGGAATTAGGCACCGCAATGCAGAAATTATAAGGTTGTCTTCTCTCTGCCTCATCCAGAAAAAAGAATCTAGTCTCATCTAATTGTACCCTAACCACACTATTTAGAAATGTTTTGCTGATTTCCTGTAATACAAAGGCCATTGTTGGTCTAGCTAAGATGAACTGAAACTGTTCATTTTGGAAAACCAAAATTGTAACAGTGAACTTTTGTTTTGTCAAATGTGAAATGACTTAATTGTAGATAATTCTGTATAAAGCAGAATATTAGATATTTGAAACTATGTAGGTCTAAAATAAATACCATTTATATATTTTTCTAATTTAGTTAGGCAAAATTGATTTTGTTATGGTTGAAATTAATCACTATTTTCCCTAACTTTGTTCTTTCTTTGGAAAATAGAAGATCATTAATAATCAATTGGGAAGATTTTTGTTGAATTCTTTGGAATACCAGCATCATTGGTTAATTTAATCTTAGTGTAAGAGAGGCAGTGTTACTGTGATATCTTGAAATGTCATTCCAGAATGAAAATGGCAAAACTGTATTAGAAGAGGTTTCAAAGTAAAGAGGGAAAGGGAGGAAGGAAGGAAAAGAGAAGGAGAGGGAGAGGGAGAGAGAGAGAGATTAGGTCCTGGAGGAATAAGCAGGTAATAGAGTAAAATAGAACCTAGAAAGAAAAGGTACGTATTAAGAACAAACAGTAAAAAGGTGGAGGGGGAACTTTTATGCCAAAACTAGAGTAAAAGGGAATAAAGATAGAAATGAACGTGTGGTAGAGGCAGTGGGTCTGATCCAAGAACCACAAAGCAAAGAAAGTAACAGAAATGAAAAGGCTATGTTTCAAATATTTTGATTTGAATATTTGGTTATTAGGAAGGATAGAATAATTTTCCATTCTGTGATGAAAAAAAGCCTTCTAAAACCTAAAAAATGTAGACAGATGGAAGGATGGATAGTAATAACAAGGATGGATACTGTATGTGTGTGTGTGTGTGCACATGTGTCTGTATGGAAACAATACAGAACCATTTGTATTGTACTTTTTCTTGATTTGTCTGTTGTTGCCATCTCTGACAGTTTAACTTTGTAATCACTTGCTACTTCATTTCTGCCTTCTTGCAATTTTTGTGTGACTTTGCACACACACTGGATGCTTCCTCTCCATACCTAGTACCTGTAACTTGTATTTTTCACATCTTCTGTCATTTCCTTAGTACTGGTTTCAAGAGCTAGATCGAAGAACAATTAGCTTAGAAAAATCTTAAAGAAAATTGAAGGTTCATACACACACACAAACACACACACAACCATCTCTTCCCCTTTTTTCCCCTGATTGTCTGCTGGTTTGTTACTTATAGCTGAATCCTTTCCTTCCTCTTAAGTAGATCCTTTATCTTGAAGAAAATTGGCATAATGGTGTTTCTTTAACAGTGAACCAGACATTTGGTACCCTATTTCTCCCATGGATGCAACCTCTGTAGTGTTTTAGGGAGCAATACAAAAGGGACAGTTAGGAACCTGCTAAGAATTGGATATGGGCAAAATCACAAAACTCTGCCTTACTTATTTCAACCATGTCATGTGATCAAACTTGCTGGAAAAGGCAGTTATGCTCAGAATGGTCAGCAGTAAAAGGAAACAAGGCTGCCAAAAAAACATGGTGGCTAGACACCATCAAAGCCGACACCAGCCAGAACATAAAACAACTAAAAGAAGCTATACAAGATCGGAAAAAGTGGAGAGAGCTGGTCCGTGGAATCACCAAGAATTGGACACGATTGAATGGATAGCATCATCATCAAGAATTGGATGGGATTGAGGTGCTTATCAGTAGGCCCTAGTGAGGCCTTACCTCTGGTGGTGGTTGGTTTACTGGAACTCCTCAGAATCCCACTTTCTTCCTGAGGAAATGGCTTTATAAAGCTTCAGCTGGGCTGGATCTTAATTTTTACATTTCTGCGACATGTAAAAACCTGATACTGTATTTGTTTGTCATAATTAGTTTACTTGCTGAATCTGAACCAACATGCATTTGTCTTATGAAAAAGAGCCATTTCATGAAGTTTATTTTTTCCACCTCTTAGAAATAGGACAGGTTTTGTTTCAAGGTCTCTTATAATAATAATGAGTCAGAGGTTCATTTATACTGAATGTCTTTATTAGCTAATAACTTCCAAATCCAGCCTCCTGCTCTAACTACTTGTTGAAACGAAACTACTTCCTGGGCCAAAGGCCGTATTTCCCAGCAGAGGGCGGGCTTCCTCAATCTCAGTCCTTCCTCTGTTACCAACTTTGTCCTCCTGACCCTACCAATTAGTTCCACCTATTGATACAGGTTTGACCAGGTGTTGCAAGTAATTGTCTAACATATTAAAATACTGTTTTCCTTTGAAGGGTGGGCAGGGAGATCACAATAGCAGAATTGTACTTGGACTGTACATTGTAGGCATCCCATGATTTCTGCAGGGGAAAAGACCAATTAGGATGGTCTGTCTCAGGCACCTAATGGATCTGCAGGGTTTCACTTGAGGATTTTTTCAGCAACAGGGCAGGCAGATCATAGATCTATTTGGGAGAAAGTATCATCAGTATGCAGATGATACTTAGTTATATATCACCACTCAGGCTTGCCCAGAAATGCTGTGTAAGTCATGACCCTATGTATAGTTGCTATGAGGGTCTGAAGGGATGAAACATGTTTGAACTGAATTCCAACAAAATTGAGTTTCTATTTAACTCTGTTTCAGTTCTGGTGATAGCTCTGGATAGGGTCATCCTCCCCTTAAAGAAGTAGGACTGTGACTTGGGGGTCCTCATGGGCTTACAGCTCCTGCTAGAACAGCAGGTGGAATCCATAGCTGGGGTGGGTGGTGATTTGTCCAGTATGGCTGAGGGAGCAGTTATGGTCCTTCCTAGATCAAGAAGCCCTGATAGTGACTCATGTCCTTCTCATCACATGTCTTTATTTTTATTTATTTGTGCAGTTTATCCTCCAAGCCAATTCTAATGGTCTCTAGGTGGTTTATAGATGCTGTGTCTTGACTAATGAAATGTATTCTACATTCTACGCTACTAAAAAGTAACACTGATTCTATGGTCCCTGCATTGGTTACCAATAGGTTTCTGAATCTAATTCAAAGGGCTGTTAAACTATAAAGCCATTTATGACTTGGCTCCAGGATACTTAGGGACAGTCTTCTGCAAACCAAGGCTTTTCATCCTGTGTGAGAGTTTAGAAAGATGGTGCTTACAAACCCAATCCTACATGAAATTGAGGAAATACAGACCTGAAGGCAAACCTTTTCACTGAGGGCCTCCTTGCTATGGAACCCTTTGCCCCAGGCCTGTACCTAGCACCCTTCTATTTTGGAGAACTGTTAAACGGTCATCTGAGTTAGGATTTTTAAAGTGTTACGAGATTTTATAGTGACCTTATGCTGCCATTTTAATGCAGGTTTTATTGTTTTTGTTGAGGAGTTACATTTGCATGGTGACAATCCTGTTGCAGAGAATAAGGAAGATGACCTTGATGGAAATGTACAGGAACCATTACCTAGGCAAAAGGGGCTGAAACATTTTTTTAACTTCAGAACAACAAGATAACATTCACAAGTGCCTTAGGCAAAAGTCCCCCTATTCACTGAAGTATAAGAAGGAGGAGGAGGTACAGCACAACCACGCTTGGAAGATTCTGTTGTTATAGCCAATTTCAATAAAAGTTGTTTTAACCTTCTGGTGCAGTTGATTTCCTGGTATGATCTACCTAGTGGAGCACAGCTTTCCAAACTGTGTGTCGCAACACTTTAGAGTGTCGCAACACACAGACTGGTGTGTCGCCACACAACCCGGAAGCGGCAGCGGGGGCGTGCACGGCGGCAGTGGCAGCAGCACGCCATCAGTGCTTCCGCGTTTTAGCGGAGGCCGCCACCCCGCACCACCGCCGTGCACGCCCCCGCGCATGCCCACTCTGCTGCCGCCGTTCGTGTGTTGCCAATGGCGGCACTTTAGAAAGCACTGTAGTGGAGTGATACCTATTATGCTTTTTGCCTTTATTTTGTAAACTGATGGGAAGCTTGAGAGCTGAGCAGTATAGAAACATATGAAATAAATAAATAACCATCATTATCTCTAATACTAAAAAAAAATTCTTCTATGATTCACTTAAGAAGTTGCTACCCTATAAAAGCTGAAACACCTTTTACTCCCAAGGATTACATTTTGGAATGCTTATTTCCACTAGTACCACCGTTAGAGGCAGTTAGAATAAGATTTATCCTTTTTTTTTTCCTTTCCATTTTTCAAGCTCTATTGACTAACCTGGGTCTGAGTGAGCTGGGTAAAAAAAAATCTGTAGGAAAAAATGTGTTATTATGCTGGTACAGAAAACACATTTTGCTGCAAATATAATGTGGCTTGTAACTTAGCCAGTTTCACACAGATCACTGTGAATATCCATTGTAAATTTCTCTATGACTTTTTTCCCCCCTTGATGAATGGCCATTCATAGGTTGAATAGTAGAATACTGCCCAGTTCCTGGTGCAGAGAAGTTGCTGTTGAAGATGCTGTCAGGTTTAAGGCCAATTTCTGCGAACCACAAAGATCTCAAGTCATGGATGCTGTTTCTTTCTTATCATGCTCTATTAGCATTGCTAATTCTGCCATTTGATACTCTGCTCAATTGATCTCTGGAGTGAATGATGCTGTGTTTACACATTTCTCCACATTATGTTTTCTTTGCCACCATGTTCTGTTTTGCAATGGGAGTTTAGACGTCTTGTGCTCAGCTATAAATATCTGACCCCTCATTCTCTCATTTGTCTGTTTTCTCCTGCTGAGTCTTTGCCTTGTCTTTTAAAATTCAGTCTGACCGAGTGAGTGAGTGCTTTGAATGATATCTTGTCAGGACCTACTAATGCTGTTGAGCTATACAGCACTTCCCCACAGCAGGTAACATCCTGGAAAAGCAATAAGCACCACAGGCTTGGAACAGAAAGGGCATCTCTCATTGTCAATATAAAGGAGAAGTTAACTTTTATTGTGAATGTGTTTATTTCTCTAAATTTTATAATAATACATGAGAAAATGCCTATGTTACCTGTCTTGGGAGACTTCGTAATCTGCTTGTAACAATACAGCAACCTGAATATACGTTTTAAAAACAAGTGTTGTACTAGCTCCAACGTATTTTAAGTCTTAGGAGAATTTATTATATTTGAATCTAAATTTTCTTCTTACAGCCTCACAATTTAGTTCAGTAAGTGTTTTCATGCACCATTTTATCTTCATAATGCATCTGTAAAATCAGTAAGACTGGGAAAAAGTCTTGGGTCCAAAGATATATTTTAAGGTTTATGCCTTAAAGGGGAATTTAAATTAAGTATGTAATCAGATTCAACTAAGTCCTGAATTGTAAATCAAAGTAGGACAGTTGGAGATAAATTGGGGGTCCCTCAAAGAAATCACAGTTGAATCTTAAATTTTCTGTAACTTTATGGGAGATTCTTTGCTTGGTCTGCAAAAGGTAAAATAACTAATCTACTTTCCCTTTTCTGTAAACAAATGTTTATGTATGTTTTCATAAAATATGTTTATAAACAATAAGAAGGATTAGCATTTTTGTTTGTTTGCTTTTATTTTGCACAAAATCAATAAAGGTTCCTTATGAAAATAATCTTCTTTGTGCATCTGTCCAAATTTTTCTGGCCTTATCCCTCCAGAAGGGCAAGTATGGTTGCATTTTCACTAAGTTCTTAGAAATAATACTTAATATAATATCCATTTTAATATACCTTTAAGTACTGTTTCTTTTTTTAAAAAAACCCACATAATTAAATTAAAACACAATTATTTTTCTGAAATTAGGTAGGCCCTCACCTCTGAGAAGCCTTCTGTGCTTGCAGAGTTCATACAATCCTTTTTAAAAAGTTAGTGGAAAGTTCCTTTTTCATTTTTATTTTTATTTTTTTATTTTTTATTTTTTTGCTTCTTCTCTTTTTATTGTCCTTTTTGTAGGTGAAAATGTCTGAAATGTAAATATGTTGTATACATTGTAAGTATATGTATAATTGTTTATATGTTTAATAAAAATTATTAAAAAATTTTTTTTAAAAAAGTTGCTTTTTAACAAATAGGGACAAATCTCATCCCACATGACTCATAAAAGATAGAGGGATACCAAAATCTGATCTGTTAGATTGAAGCTGTCAGTCTAGGTCATAGCTTTCCAAACTGTGTGTCGCGACACTTTATTTCTAGAGTCAACCTAACAATTGGAAAGACATACCTTACTACTGCCCATTTTCAGGTGGCTTTTCAGCTTTGTAGACCGAGTCCCAGCTGCCTTGAGAAAATAGTGGTGAGTAGAGCACGTGCTGGCAAAGTATCAGTGAAAAGATGGAATGAGAATTCTAATTCTGATGTGTAAAAAAAGGTTAAGAAGGTTCCTTGGCTCAGAAATATAAAGAGAAATAAATATATTTTAAGTAACTTTAAGTAAAATTAAGTAATTTTAAATCAGCTTTACATGTAAAGCTTTATAGACTTATATTTTTTCTCTCTTTCAAATTCATTTGGTTAACTCATCAAATCAAATGCATTATTAAAGGTTTACCATTGTCTACCAAGAAGGCAAAATAGAGGCGTCCTGCCATTGAATATACAGTTACATTTCACCAACAGTTACTATTATTTTGCTTGCTTCCTTTCATGAAGAAAAATACTTGGGTCAGATTTGCCCTTGAATTTTCTTCTAAAATGAAAAGTCACTCACTAAGTGAAGCAAAAGTAAAAAACTGCTCCTTAGGATAAAAATAGCAACATTCTACAGAAGGGATTGATCTACAGAATCAATTCTCAAACCACTTTTCCAATGGCCAGCTGTGACTTTTGGCAAAAAAACAAACATGCTCAAATGCTCTTTCATGAATTCATGATTTATCACAAATACCTACTCACAAAACTCAAAGATTAGTATTCTAATTGCCACTTCTAGTTACTGCTAATATCTGGCAAGAAAACAAAGAACAGTGTGGTTTTGCAAAAGTGGTTTTGCAAAATAAAATTATAAAAATTAAATTATATCCTCCATCAGCAGGCTTTAAGATTAGCTGAACAAGTGCTGCACGCAAAGATGTTGAAGCATATATAGATGAAGAGGTGATTTCTTATAATACAGGTGTATAAAATTTGTGAGCCCAGATATTGCTAAAACTTTCACCATTTGCCATGGTGGCTGGGACCATCTGAAGGCCCACAACTCTTTGCCAATGCATATGGAAAAGTGGCTTAACTTATGGATATGGTTAAGGCATATGGATGGCTTAACACAGTGCTTTCCAAACTGCCACTGTTGGCGACACACCAATGGCGGTGGCACGCGTGGTGGCGCACGCGTGCACGTGTTGGTGTGTCGCCAACAGTGGCAGTTTGGAAAGCACTGTGGCGGGGTGTGCGGCGGCAGTGGCGGTGGCGTGCACGGCGGCAGAAGCAGCGGTGACCTCGCTAAAACACGGAAGCGCTGATGGTGCGCCGCCGCCGCCGTGCACACTGCCACCGCTGTGCGCGCCCCCGCTTCGCGACACACTAAACTGTGTTGTGACACACTAAAGTGTCGCGACACACAGTTTGGAAAGCTATGGCTTAACATATAATAGAGCCAGTTTGGTCTAGTGGTTAAGGTGCTGGGCTAGAAACCAGGAGGCTGTGAGTTCTAGTCCTGCCTTAGGCATGAAAGCCAGCTGGGTGACCTTGGGCCAGTCACTCTCTCTCAGCCCAACTCACCTCACAGGGTTGTTGTGGGGAAAATAGGAGAGGAAGGAGTATTAGGTATGTTCGCTGCCTTGAGTTATTTATAAAAATAATAAAGGTGGGATAAATAAATAAATAATAGACCGATAGAAACCTACATTCTAGCACATAGCCATTGCATACATAGCTAGCAATGATGTCAAGGAATCACTAACAATCACAATACTGTAGCTAACCAATTAATTACAAGAAGTAATCATATAAATATTGCTACACTGTGGTGGAGGTGTGCTTTAAATCCAGTTAATGAATAAAAAAATATGGAATGAGATACTTTACCTGTGACCTAATTGGATTCACTAAACTGAAAACTTTTTTGTTCCTTGTTTGGTAGCTGGTCTGAACACACCATTAACATGGCTTCTAAAGAGCAGATAACAAGAGCACATTTATTTTCCAGTGTGTGACCCAAAAGTGGGTTATCCCAATTGGATAGTATCTTCTAGACATGCATATCTATGCCCAAAGGACCATCAGACTATCTGTGCCAAGTGGCTTCAGTTCTTGCTGAATGATTTGCCCAGCTGAATGCATGTACAATATACTTTTAAAATTACTTTTTCATTCAAGGTACCTTTCAATATGATGCCTATGTAATAACATTTCCTGTATGAGTAGCTCATTGTGGCTTCTTGGGGGTTTCTAATATATAATGGATAGAGGGATGCCCAGCATCGCACTATCAGTAAAATGTATAAAAAAGGTTCCCCCTGCACATTTGTGCAGTCATGTCCGACTCTAGGGGCCGGTGCTCATCTCCGTTTGTTAGCCAAAGAGCCAGCATTGTCCAAAGACACTTCCACGGTCATGTGGCTGGCATGATGCACATAGAACACCCACCAAAGTGGTACCTATTCATCTACTTGCATTTGCATGCTTTCGAATTGCTAGGTTAGCTTGAGCTGGGGCTAGTGTGGGAGCTCACTCCGTCACGCGGGACTAGGGATTCGAACCTCTGAATGTGCGATCTTCCAATCGACAAGCCTGGCGTCTTACCCACTGAGCCACCATGCCCCTTTTAAATATATAAGCCATCAAAAAATGATGAGTTAGAATCAACCACCTTCAGCTTTATTATTGGTATCTGGACTACATGCAGCGGAACAGTTTATCAGTTAGTAAAAACAATAATAGCTAATTGCACATATATATTCAGAGTGCAGGCCCATTGAGCAAATTGCTCAAATGAGATACTAAATACAAAGCTATGGAAAATATGTTTTCTTTGGGATGTCTACAAAAGGGGGCCTCCAGACAGCATTTCCTTTTTTAAATGTAAAACATACGTGATTTCCAAGACTGAATTTACCAGTGTTAAACCTGATGCCTCTGCTCTGGAGCTAATTTTTGATTGAACTACATCTCTGGAAACAGATTCTGCTATGGATTCATTGGCAAGCTGGCTCTAAAGATGACTGCAATTTTTAGAGCAGAGTAGGAAATCTTTTTGCCAGGGACATAGTTTATTCTTTTTAAAGGTTTTGGCTTCTGAAAACCACAGTACACATGGCCAGAGACATAGTGGCACTACTGAGGGAGACAGAGCTAAAATGTTAGGGCTGGTTTTCAGAAATTTGGATAATTCTAGGTGGTTTGCAGTAAACATATGCATTACACTTAACAGAGTCTTAATACACATGCTTTCATGGCTAGTCTTACAAAAACAAATAAATAAATGTAGAAAACTATCTTGCTATTGGCCACAATCTAGAGACTTCGGGGCAAAGAAATGGGACTTGGGGACTGGATATGGTCCATGGGTCACACATTGCCTATCTGCTTTATAAGCTATATAAAATACCACATAAAACGCAATTATGTAAGTATGGATTGATGATAAAGGTACTGTTTGAAAAGCCATTTACGTATATTACAACAAACAAAAAAGCATCACAGTAGAACCAGAACACAAATTAAAATCCAAGATTGAACAGTATGACAATGACTGATGATGTGCTAACAACTTGGTTGCTCTAATGAATATATAATCTTTTTTTAGAGCATACTGGCTCTTTTCCAAATGAATCAACTGTAATACAGGAGAAGACTGTTGATCTCCCAGGAGCATTGATGGTCTCCCAGGAGCATTGAGGACTGAGGTGCCAAGTACTAGTCAAAATAGTACTTGTGTTTATATGCAGGAGATGTCCTTCAACCAAAGGAGTCATAGTTTCTAAACAGAATAATAGATGCCATGTGTCCAGCTTTCCCTGCTACATTTTTGTTCACTTTGTTAAACGGGTTAACTGTAAACATACTGGTTTGAGATATCAGAGGCAGTGACCAAAGGACCTAGACCATCAGATTAAGAATATCAATTTCTAGGATTTCTAGAGCAATAATAATTACTTTACTTTAGAGCTGCCTTCCTTCCCGGTTGTCAAACTGATGACTTTCTGAGCACTGGAAGTTGACATGGACTGAAGAAATCCTAGCTTCTAGGAAAGACAAAAACAGAGATGGCAAAAAAGATCAAACAATTAAGCATCAAAGAAGGAGCTAGTGTTACAAATCTAAAAGAAATTATGGGTCATTGGGCAACACAGTTTAACAAAGCAGGAGCTGGTAGAAAAAGAACATTGCACTTTAAATTAAAAAGCCAAATAACCACTGAAAGCTAACTCTTGTTAGAGGCCAAAAGAAGGGTTTAGGCAGGAACAGAAGCCAAGAGTAAACAAATGGGGAATAAATAAAGAAACCAAGAAGATCTAGATCTTATGTAGGCCAAAGGAAGATTTGGATTAAACTCTATGTTGCATTTAATATGTATGAAATGTGCAGCTGATCTTTATTGTTGTTTAATAATATTATAAATATACAAATCCCAGTCTGAAACTAAACTACTGCTCATGAGGGAGATTTATCTTTCTCTTCCAGCTACTTGCTCTGAAAATTCCACCCTTGACATCAGATTAGATCAAAACAAAGCATGTTGTTGTCTATGAAGGTTCTCAGTCATCCAGGTGGAATTGTCTGTAGCTTGAATCATGTCAACTGGATTTCTATTTTCTTAATGGAAACGTTTCGCTCCTTATCCAAGGGGCTTCTTCAGTCTGAGCAAAGTTGGTAAGGGAATCCTAAATATGTTCCTAGGTAGCTGTGTGACCTTACACCTGGGGCTAGGTCATGGTTATATTGAGATGTAATTTTTAAGTCCTTTTATCATCTAATGGAGGGTCGTTAAAAACACCATGCTGCTGTTGAGCTTCTGAAATGGTCTTAATCTTCCTAGGCACAGAAGACAACACGGGGAGGAAGATGGGGGAGAGTTTGTGCCTGAGGCCCCCACCTCTATTCAAGGAAGGATTTTCCAAGTTGGCATAAATGGATTCCTTGACCCCTCTCTCAAACCACCTATCTTCTCTGTCTAAAATGTGAACATTAATGTCCTCAAATGAGTGTCCTTTTTCTTTTAGATGAAGATAAACTGCTGACTCTGGTCCTGTGGTGTTATTTCTCCTGTGTTGTGCCATCCTCCTGTACAAACAACCAAACAACCTATGTACAGGAGGATGGCACAACACAGGAGAAATAACACCACAGGACCAGAGTCAGCAGTTTATCTTCATCTAAAAAAAAAAAAAAAAAAAAGGACACTCATTTGAGGACATTAATGTTCACATTTTAGACAGAGAAGATAGGTGGTTTGAGAGAGGGGTCAAGGAATCCATTTATGCCAACTTGGAAAATCCTTCCTTGAATAGAGGTGGGGGCCTCAGGCACAAACTCTCCCCCATCTTCCTCCCCGTGTTGTCTTCTGTGCCTAGGAAGATTAAGACCATTTCAGAAGCTCAACAGCAGCATGGTGTTTTTAACGACCCTCCATTAGATGATAAAAGGACTTAAAAATTACATCTCAATATAACCATGACCTAGCCCCAGGTGTAAGGTCACACAGCTACCTAGGAACATATTTAGGATTCCCTTACCAACTTTGCTCAGACTGAAGAAGCCCCTTGGATAAGGAGCGAAACGTTTCCATTAAGAAAATAGAAATCCAGTTGACATGATTCAAGCTACAGACAAAGCATGTTGTTGCCTGTCATTATGTCCATGGGAATTAGAATTTGGAGAAACAAAGCTGGGGTACAGTTAAACCTCCCAACCCCATGGCAAATAATCCTATCCACAGCCTTTTCCCATTTGTATCTAACCATGGTATGAACATGACCTGGCAATCTCTGATGTTGCCTTCATCATATCTCCAACTGATGATTGAGACAGGCTTAAGTCATTCTTAGTTATTCCAGAAAATAATGTTCTCCTCTTAAACCACACAAGAAGCAACAATTTAAACATGAAAACAATCTGTTCTGCTTCTCCATCCATGTTGGTGGGAGCACACTGGGGTGACCTATAGAGGTCCAAATCAGCCCATCATCTATTGGTCACTTTAGGCTATAGCTGTCCTCAAAGGTTTCCTCCGCTACACCCATTTTTTCTTTCAGGGAAAAGAATAGGATACAGCTACCACCTACTTGGTATCTAGAGATTCCTACATCCCTGAATACCTGATTGGTGTGTTGAGGGACCTGTATACCAATCGAAGAGAATATTTGTACCTGTATAGTTAAGGTGTTTCTGCACTAAAACCCATCTCAAAACAAGCTGCCTGACAGATGATGTGTGGGTTGGAGTGGGAATTACCCAGTTAAGACTGCTTTACTGGGAAGACCATGCCCTGCCTATCAGCCATCAGGTAGCTTGTTCTGAGTGTAGTTTAGTGCACTTTCAAGGTAGCACTAAAACTCATATCAAAATAATCTACTGTACAGCTGCCTGGTAAATTCTGCAATGGCAAGCAATCTTCCCCATCAATCAGCTATTGGATAATTTGCTTTGAGTCCAGGAAAAAGCTACCATGCTAAAGCAAGAAAGAATACTGTGCAATCCCTCCCCTGTAAATCTACTTTCCTGGTATCAGGTTTTGATTGATAGATGATAGATAGATAGATAGATAGATAGATAGATAGATAGATAGATAGATAGATAGATAGATAGACAGACAGACAGACAGACAGACAGACAGACAGACAGACAGACAGACAGACATAGACCCAATGATCTAGTCATTTGTCAAAACAATCCACCAATCACAGCTCGGTTACGATTGGCAGTTGTTTTTCTGCTGGCAGATGATGTTGAGACTGGGACAGGGTAGCAAAGTCAGAGCTTCAACCAATGACTATCGTTAACATGCCTTGTATGGCCTAATGCAGGATACCACACTTCAATGGTAAATGAGAACAGAAATTATAATGGCAGGATAGGGACTGTTAGCAAATTTCATGTGGGTTTAGTTTTAAGGATAAGCGGAGAGCATTTTAACTGAGCTGTATGGAAAATCCTCTAGACCAAAAGAACTGCATGCATATTTTTTTAAATAAAAAATAATTAAAAAATGGTTGCAAGCTATTTAATTAACAAAGTCTCTGTGTTTACATGACACACTTACCCATTGTTAGCTGATAATGGTTCACTCCATTCACCTAATCACCTAATTTTGCATAACAGTGAACCAAAAAAAATTAATAATAACCACATTGACTGAGTTCACACAACATTAAGGTTGTGTTCATACCTACATATTAAACCCTAAACTATTAGTTTTACAGTAAAACTATATTTTAGCCTAGCATCTTATTTAGTAAACCCAGACAATTGCATCCAACAAATCACAGTTACATTAACTGTGCTTTGGCATGTTGTGTGAACATAGCCACCAAGCAACAAACTTGCCATTTTAGCCTAGTCTGTCGTGGGAATCAAGCTATCAATTTCATTTGCATTACTATTTGTTCAGCCCAGTTTTCTAGCACACACAATACATCAGTCTTAAATGTGGTTGCTAATTTGTATGCAAACATATCCAGTGTGTCATCTGACTCTTAGCAAACAGGGAAATATTCCAAGTCCAGCAAAGGATCTCTACCCTGGAACCAAGGAACTTTAAAGGGGATTTGCTGACAGCACTGGTTTCATTTCTTTAACAAAAATTCAACCAATGATAGAAGTTGTCTTATTGCTGCTTGCATAAAAGCCCTTGAACACAGAGAATTAAAACAAAGAACTAAAGCACTGTTGCCACTACACTACTTTAACAAATAAGCCTTCCTGAAATGTTTGAATAATTTGCCTCCATCAAAAATGTATCAACTGTGTCCTCCAATTTGTTCTCAGCAAATGGGACAGCAACTTTCACATGCCATTTTCATGGTCTTAAGGAGTGCTAATGATGAAACTTTGCAATCTGTTTTTTTTAATGAGCAAATGGATCTGCTTCTGGATATATTATTTAAATACTGTGAATGTATGAGGTTGTTTTCTCTCATGTATCTGGCTGGGTGGTTAGGGAGCTAAGCAAAATAATATTAGATTATGGTATCTGAGACAGGGCTATCATGTTGAACCAGGTTAACAATTAGATGGCAGCAAAGAGATAGAAAAAAGTCTAACTCTTTGCTGGTCACTTGGAGATGTTCAGCCTAGATAAGGTAGTCCTAATCTGAATTTTAAAATAAAAATGAAATTAACCCAAGTTTGTTTGTAATGCAATAAAAGTAAAGTCTACTTCAAATTGAAATCAGCTCCTGGCGATTATGCATCCATACAGTTTTCTTGGCAGCAATATATAAGTAGGCTGTTTTTTCAGCTACCCAGTCTAAATTACTCCTGAGTAAACCATCCAAGTACTGACCAGATCTGATCTTGCTTAGAGTCAAACCCAGTCAAGATCAACCAGGTGCTGCCGCTATCAGAGATATTTCATGTAGTACAGTACAGAATAAGCTAACAATTAGAAGTTTGGATGTATAAATTATTATTTCTTCGAAATATCATATAAGGACAAAAATTAATCACATCTATTTTATGGCATTTATAGTGGGAGAGGCTGAGACGAAACCTGTATATCTCCTAGACATTGCTGGGAAATTCTTTCTGTGGAGGCTTGCTTCACAATTAGCCCCCTTCTGGTATAATTGCTGACAATGTGACAATCTACCCACTCACTGCCATTATTAAGTGGGTTAATGCAAAGATTAATTCTGAAAATTATATTGTAGAGTCATATATATGTGCATTAAAAAGTATCACTCTACAATCAGCAGACCCTTGTGGGTATTAATTCACCATAATTTTAAAATAAAGTTTTGATGACATGAACAGTAGTAAGTCAATAAGAGCATGGAGCATGCCTAATCATGAGAGCAATCAGGGTGTGAAAATAATATAAGCACTTGCATTTTTTTTAAAAAAAATAATAATACTGTAGTTCAGTCAGTTTTCTACTTTAGTCAACATGTAACAATACATACAATTCATCTCACTGACAGTGCATCCCATAGCTTTCTTGGATTTAATCAGCTTGAAATCTAGATCCTGTGCAACACTGTGTTTCCTGGCAGCTTTTCTTTTCCAACTCTCATTAAAAGGGCAGCACAGCAATAGTTTCATTTGCTATTTCTATTCTTCCGTTCAAAGCCTTGCACATTTAGAAGGGCAGAACTGGGTTAAGTTGAAACATTTATGCTTCTTATAGACCATTTCAGTCACCAGTATTTCCTTATATGCTTTCAAAGTAACCAGAGATTTTTCTTAATTATCTTCATTATTTGCAGATATATACAGTACTATCTTCATGGTTATGTTCATGTGTCTACAAATCTACAGCTTGTGGATAATACTGCCAGCTTGCCCTTTGTTCCTCAAAGTTTGCTAGTAGCTGAGTGCAGAGAACATCAACCAATTACTACTTCTTGCTTTTTGTCCTCCAAGCTAGCCATTAACTGTCCCTGTCTCTGCAGCTACCACCTGTCGTGAAGTAACTAAAATTCATTTCTCTAAAAAATAAAACAAAACAAACTGCTAGTGTCTCTCCACCCCCCACCCTCCACCCCCTACTCCCAAGTCAATGGCTTTATGAATATGTATACGTGCATATTTGTATAATGGTTGCAAAGTATCTCAGGCTGTTATGAGGTGAGGCTGTGGAATGGAAACTTGATAGTAAAAATGTAAACAAATGCTTTGAATGGCCTCAAAAGCTTCCTGGTAGCCTGGGCACCAGACCTCTGTGGCATTCCAAACCCATGAGATTTGTTAAGGTAGCATGCTACCAATTCCCATAGTTGTGACCAAATATGGAGGCAGGACAGTGAAGAGGATAAATTCTATACAATGCATATACAGAGAGACACTGGAAGATCCAAGGATCATATCTCAAAGGGGACATTTCATTGCAACTTCTTTATAATAATTGAGTGAGCCGAGGTGATGGGAAATATGGCAAGGCAAGAATTTTCTCAATTTGTACCATCTCCATGTGGAAATACAAGAAAAGATTCCTGACAAAACCTGAAATATCACAATTCAAAGGAAAAAGACCCTGTTTCTCTGTTTGCAAGCCACAGAAATCACATCTGAAATGGAACCCCTTTGGTATCATGGGTCTTGCCAATAGGCAACACATTCTCCTAATAGGTTGACTTGATTGTAGGCAAGACCCCTCAGGCTTTGTTAAGTTTCATTTTCTTGGGCTAACCTTTAAAACCTCAGAATAGCTTTTTCAGAGTAAATAAATATTTCACAATTAAGAACAAAACACAAACATTCTATATGGATCCATTCCTTCTTATTTTTATTTATATGCTCCTGAAGAACATTAATAAAATAAGGAAAGACCTGAATGTCACATAAAGATCTGGTTCACACATCATGTTAAGCATTATTTGTTGAATCGTGGTTTCTGAAATAAATTACCATTTGCTAGGTTTCCACAATACATTAAGCCATAAGCAATGCTTTAAAAGTCACAATGGCTGATTCGCAAAACACACTATGCGTTTTGGCAGGTATGAACCCAACCATTAGATTACATGAACAACAAGAAAAGAAGATTTGAAGAACTGTAATATGATTTTGTCTGTGCTGACTTACAGTACCTACTTGGAAGAATACAGGACTGTATATACAAAGCAAATTTGTTTCAGTGTTCACCTGATATTGTTTCATTGAACCAAAAGAACCTATAAAACTATCCATTTGCATCTTAGAAAAGAATCATGGTCCATAAAGGTTTTTTCTTCTTCTCTGTCAAATTCTTCTATATTATAAAACAATTTAACTAGATAGAATATATTCATTCAAGCCAGTGAAATATATTAACATCAATGAAGATAACAAACCATCTCTTCCTTGAATTACTATGATACTGGCTGGGATAGAATCATTACAAGGTTCTTCAATGCCAACTGAGCTTGAATATACATTGTTGGTGGGACCACAGAGCCACTCCAAAGAATTTGGGGCATTATGGCAGAGCATTATAGTGAAACCTTGATTTAACAGACCACTGTTTAGCAGGCATGAGTTGGGTACCCCCCACCCCAAAAGTAACAGTCAAGACCATTGTATTAGAAATAATTTAAACAAAGCAGTTAATTTTATGTTATTAATATTATGCAATTTGCATCATTTGTGTAATGACATCATTATGTAGATGATGCAAATGAAGTCAGATGTAAATCACTATGGTGATATACCTCCATATTTAATAAACATCTGAGAATAATAGATGTTCCCTGCCCAAAATAGTCCATTAATGTAAGGTTTCAGTGTACAGACTTAGCCGGAATGATTATTTGGGCACTGATTGTGTAACATACACCAACAAAGGTGCATCAGCCAAAGTAGGCTTGAAGTTAATTACAGAAATGATACTAGCTCTGAAACTGCAGAGCTGAAGGACAGCATACCTGTCACTGTCCACTGACCAGAAGAACAAAACTATGACAAAGAAGACACCAGCATAGCCCTATCTTTTGCCTGGAGAAGAAACAATTCCTATAAACTTCCTCTGACTTTCATCCCCCCCCCCCAATTCTGACAGTATATTTTTCTAGTATTTTTCTTTAGGAGGTAAACCTAAGAACAAGAACTGCCTGATTATGATTAATTCTTGAAAGCCATTCTACTAATCCTTTTTTTGACTGAGGGTAAGGTAAATAATATGAAAATAATATGAAAATATTTCATATCACAGCAGTCAAGATGTATTTATTTATTTATTTGCCACAAAGCTTGGCTTCTGTTTACTTCACAGCCTCCAGCAATGTGGAAATGGAGCCCCCACCTTTTTTTCCCCAGGAGGTGCCCTTTTCTCAGTAGGAGGTGCAAATGCAATGGCACTGACTCTTCAGCACTTCAGGACCTACTGACCACATGGGATGCAGCTAGAGAGTTAAGAGTTATTATGCATTATCTTTTTGTCAGTCATTTTGCTTGCTAATGCTGCTATTTCTTGTGCTAAGCACCTCCAGGAGTGTTCTAGAGAGGGTGGTGGGCTCATTGAAGTACCTTGTAAAATGGGGGGGGGGGTTATCTGAAGTTCTTCTTCAAAACTAGCCCTGAGCACATATTCTTCACAGCAGGCTGGTTGCAGCCATAGCAACCAAGGAATTCCAAGGGCTCCAGGCAAACCCTATAGGGGAATCTCTAGGAAGCAGCACTGACCAATAGGAGGTTGCCTTGGATACTCAAGTGACTCAAGCATGCTGGCTTGCAAGTCACCTGCCAGATTTCTGGGAAGCAGCCATGAAATACAGCATCCCCTTTACTGGCACTATTGACCTCCTTCTCCATTGCTTTGTGCCTCTTGCCCTCATTTCCCTCTTTCTGCTGCTTCCATCTCCCACCAGCTACAAGGCATTTTTCTCCCTCCTTGATCAATCTCAACCCCTTATGGGCTATGCTTCGATTCCCCTCAAATTCCTGGATTCTTTTATTTCTTGCACTGAAACAAGTCCCAAGAAAAAATGCAGCAGCCAGAGCTCACAATGAGGTCCCCTACCCTCATGGCTATCTGTGACTGGGAGAATCAACAACTTGGCCATAGAGCTTTGGGCAGAATGAAGCTGTTCCTGCTGGCCAGAGGCTGTTTTGGCAGCTAGGAAGGACAGTACATGTGTTTGGTCTAGTGATTAAGGTGCTGGGCTAGAAACCAGGAGTCTGTGAGTTCTAGTCCCACCTTAGGCATGAAAGCCGCCTGGGTGACCTTGGGCCAGTCCCTCTCTCTCAGCCCAACTCACCTCACAGGGTTGTTGTGGGGAAAAGATGAGGAGGAATGAGTATTAGGTATGTTCACCGCCTTGAGTTATTTATAAAAAATAATATAGGCAGGATAAAAAAAATTAAAAATAAATTAAAAAATAAAAACTTAGATTTGAATTCCAAAAAAGAAGTCTAGACAGAAGTTGAGAGTAAAAACCCCATAAAAAGTCAAATGCAAACCACTTCCATGCTGCTGCCAAGAGGACTTTATAAAAGTATCGATAGAGATAGAAATAATAATAATAATAATAATAATAATAATAATAATAATATAATATTAAACTTGTATGCTGCCTGACTTCCAATGACTCTACTCAAAGGAGAGTCTACATTTACTGTACCTACCTTAACACTTCTTTCACAGTCAAAAAGAAGCCCAAGTTCCATCATATCTCATCTGTTTGCCCCTTAACCACAATTTAAAAAAAAGAATAGGAATATTTACCAAAACACAAATTCCAATCTGACCAATTACATTAACAGCTATTAATTTTCTTTACAAAATGAGTTAAGGAGTGAGTTGGGAACTACCAAAGTATGTCTGAAAAGAATATGAGTATATATTGAATTTCAAGAAATAGAATATTACTTCAGACAATGTTACAATCTTTGAAAACATTAAGAGTGGATAATTATTGGGCATTGTGAAATGATGAAGCAAATTATATTTACAATAGATTGGTGATGATGGAATTAGTTATAAGTGGGGAAATATGGCATTACTCCCTTGTGAATAAAGGAAGTGGAAATTATTCTTAGAAGCACAAAAGCTTTCAAAGATGTGCTAAAGTTGTCAGAAATGATATGGACATTCCAAAAGGAAGGACAGCCAATATATACATAACATTGTCATGAAGGAATTTTTAAACCATAATAAGAGACTCTTAGGAGCTATGCCCATACAAGACTCGGAAAAAAATAATCAGACATTCCTACCACTGTCTGCTCCATTCCTTTATAATTTGTTGTTCAGTTGGGGGTGACCGTTGATTGAGCTAAGGGAATCCGCTAAATCATTCAGAAAGAGGTTAAAAAGATGAGGGGCGAGAACGCAACCCTGTTTAACCTACCCAGGTATCTGAGTAGGTATTCTCTCCATCAAGTAACCTTTAGATGAATATTTTACTTGACAGGAGGTAGCCGTATGAAGTTTCTTTAACAGAAACAACAGTCTCGGGTCAATCCCTTGATTCCTCAATTTGGCCCATAGTAAATCCCTTGGAATTAAATCAAATGCACTTTTGAGGTCTATAAATGCTACAAAAAGCTTTTTCCTTCCCAAGTTCAGGTATTTTTCTATAAGGAAATTCAGTGTAAGACAATGGTCAATTGCAGAATTTCCTCTACAGAAACCTATCTGTTCAGGTCCAATTACATCATTTGTGTGCATCCAATCAAGAAGACGGCATTCAAGATGTTTGGCATAAACCAAGCTTTAGTTTCAACTAGACTTTGACCAGTTTCTAAACAAATTGTAAAATAGGAGACACAGTTAGGAACCCCTAAAAGCTGCCTCAAAAAGGTTGCCTGAATACCCTCTACTTTGTGATTAAAAGCTCCCAACCAAATGGGAAGGGTCCCTCCTTGTGGGGGAGATGGGAGGGATATAAATGTAATAATAATAATAATAATAATAATAATAATAATAATAATAATAATATAATAATATAATAATAATAATAATAAAGCTTGCCCAGGATTGATAAAAGACTGGACGAAAGTTGCTGGGCTGATCAAACCCTCCCTTCTTATAAATTGGGATTACTATCGAATTAAGCCAATCGTTTGGAACTTTCCCATGTTGGTCAATAAGTGTAAACAAAGAAGCCAATGGCTGGGCCCACCAATCAACATGTTTTTTTAATAACTCAGCTGGAAGCCCGTCTGGACCGGGTGATTTTCCCATTTTTAAATCAACAATTAGCTCGGTAATTTCATCTATGCTCACAGGAGGCCACAATGGTAAATCTGAGAGGATGGAGTCATTATCTTCAATAAGGGAGGTTACTGGGGCATCATACATTGTTGAAAAATGTGTCACCCATTGCTGGGGTGTAATAACAGGATCCACTAAAGAGAGATTATCAATAGAATTACTCAAAGTTAATCTCCAAAAGGATTTGCTATCATTAAATTTTACAGCCCTGTATAACTGATCCCATTTACCCTGGAAGTATAGTTTCTTTTTCTTAGATATAAGATCTTGAAAACGTTCCTTATATTTTAAAAATTCATTATATTTACTCATATCCCCGGATTGACCTAGTTCTTTAAACTTACATCTCAAACTCTTTTTCCCGCTATAACACTCCTTATCGAACCAAGTGGTAGATTTTAAAACAGTTAGCTGGTAAAGTGATTTATTGAATAATTTCCATAATCCTATGCCATAATGATCTTGGTCATTCCTTCCTTCCCCCAAACTAGAATCACCCTGATACATTTTCCAATCCAGTGTGACTTTTCTACTAATGCATATCATGCATAAAACATAAACATGTTGTAACCCGCCCAGAGTCCCTTGCATGGGAGATGGGCGGGGAATAAATCTGAAAAATAAATAAATAAACAAATAAACAAACAAACATGCTTGAGAAGGCATGAAAAACTCATACACTGACATGGACCAGACTTAAACTGGACCCAGTAGAAGCTGCATGCTTTAAGTGCCTCCTTGTAGATAAACCTCTAGGCTCTTTCATGTGCCCTTATAATGTAGAGATGGAAATCTCCCATGCACCACACTACTATCTTCATGATACTGTAGCACTGGGTGAAGTGATGATAACCATGATATAACCTTTCCATTCTTCCCACCCTAAAAAAAAAAGGATTTCCCTAGATACTGTAGATGACAAGTGTCAGTATCTTTCCAATAAATACAAAGGTACTGATCTGTTACCAATTACTAATAGGTGTGACCTTTGATAGATCAGTAGTTCTTCCACTTCCCTGCCCCCCACTATTATTGATGGTAGAAATTGTAAACTATAACAGCAGTAATCCAAGCACTTCCAAGCATTAGAATTTGGTGGCTACCATTCTTTTGTTGTTTATTCGTTCAGTCGTTTCCGACTCTTCGTGACTTCATGGACCAGTCCACGCCAGAGCTTTCTGTCGGCCGTCACCATCCCCAGCTCCCCATGGTTGAGTCTGTCACCCCCAGAATACCATCCATCCATCTTGCCCTTGGTCGGCCCCTCTTCCTTTTGCCTTCCACTTTCCCTAGCATCAGCTTCTTCTCCAGGGTATCCTGTCTTCTCATTATGTGGCCAAAGTACTTCAGTTTTGCCTTTAATATCATTCCCTCAAGTGAGAAGTCTGGCTTGATTTCCTGGAGTATGGACTGGTTTGATCTTCTTGCAGTCCAAGGCACTCTCAGAATTTTCCTCCAACACCACAGTTCAAAAGCATCTATCTTCCTTCGCTCAGCCTTCCTTATGGTCCAGCTCTCACAGCCATAGGTTACTACAGGGAATACCATTGCTTTCACTATGCGGACCTTTGTTGTCAGTGTGATGTCTCTGCTCTTAACTATTTTATCAAGATTTGCCATTGCTCTCCTCCCAAGAAGTAGACGTCTTCTGATTTCCTGGCTGCAGTCAGCGTCTGCAGTAATCTTTGCGCCTAGAAATACAAAGTCTGTCACTGCCTCCACTTTTTCTCCCTCTATTTGCCAGTCATCAATCAAGCTCGTTGCCATAATCTTGGTTTTTTTGAGGTTTAACTGCAACCCAGCTTTTGCACTTTCTTCTTTCACCTTCGTCATAAGGCTCCTCAATTCCTCCTCGCTTTCAGCCATCAAAGTGGTATCATCTGCATATCTGAGATTGTTAATGTTTCTTCCAGCGATTTTAACTCCAGCCTTGGATTCCTCAAGCCCAGCATGTCGCATGATGTGTTCTGCGTACAGGTTGAATAGGTAGGGTGAGAGTATACAGCCCTGCCGTACTCCTTTCCCAATCTTAAACCAGTCCGTTGTTCCGTGCTCTGTTCTTACCGTTGCTACTTGGTCGTTATACAGATTCCTCAGGAGGCAGACAAGATGACTTGGTATCCCCATACCACCAAGAACTTGCCACAATTTGTTATGATCCACACAGTCAAAGGCTTTAGAATAGTCAATAAAACAGAAATAGATGTTTTTCTGAAATTCCCTGGCTTTCTCCATTATCCAGCGGATATTGGCAATTTGGTCTCTAGTTCCTCTGCCTTTTCTAAACCCAGCTTGTACATCTGGCAATTCTCGCTCCATGAATTGCTGGAGTCTACCTTGCGAGATCTTGAGCATTACCTTACTGGCATGTGAAATAAGTGCCACTGTTCGATAGTTTGAACATTCTTTAGTGCTTCCCTTTTTTGGTATGGGGATATAAGTTGATTTTTTCCAATCTGATGGCCATTCTTGTGTTTTCCAAATTTTCTGGCGTATGGCATGCATCACCTTGACAGCATCATCTTGCAAGATTTTAAACAGTTCAGCTGGGATACCATCGTCTCCTGCTGCCTTGTTATTAGCAATGCTTCTTAAGGCCCATTCAACCTCACTCTTCAGGATGTCTGGCTCTAACTCACTGACCACACCGTCAAAGCTATCTCCAATATTATTATCCTTCCTATACAGATCTTCCGTATATTCTTGCCACCTTTTCTTGATCTCTTCTGCTTCTGTTAGGTCCTTACCATCTTTGTTTTTGATCATACCCATTTTTGCCTGGAATTTACCTCCGATGTTTCTAATTTTCTGGAAGAGGTCTCTTGTCCTTCCTATTCTATTGTCTTCTTCCACTTCCGCACATTGCTTGTTTAAAAATAATTCCTTATCTCTTCTGGCTAACCTCTGGAATTTTGCATTTAATTGGGCATATCTCCCCCTATCACTGTTGCCTTTTGCTTTCCTTCTTTCTTGGGCTACTTCCAGTGTTTCAGCAGACAGCCATCTTGCCTTCTTGGTTTTCTTTTTCTTTGGGACGTTTTTTGTTGCCGCCTCCTGAACAATGTTGCGAACTTCTGTCCATAGTTCTTCTGGGACCCTATCTACTAAATCTAGTGCCTTAAATCTATTCTTCACCTCCACTGCATATTCCTTAGGAATATTAGTGAGCTCATATCTAACTGATCTGTGGGTCTTCCCTATTCTCTTTAGTCTGATTCTAAATTTTGCAATAAGAAGTTCGTGATCTGAACTACAGTCAGCTCCAGGTCTTGTTTTTACCGACTGTATAGAGGTCCGCCACCTTTGGCTGCAAAGGATGTAGTCAATCTGATTTCGGTGTTGACCATCTGGTGAAGTCCATGTATAAAGTCGTCTTTTAGGTTGTTGGAAGAGAGTGTTTCTTATGCTCAGTGAGTTGTCTTGGCAAAATTCTATCAGCCTATGTCCTGCTTCATTTTGTTCTCCCAGACCATGCTTGCCTGTAATTCCAGGTGTCGTCTGACTACCCACCTTAGCATTCCAGTCTCCTGTAATGAAAATAACATCTCTTTTTGGTGTATTATCTAGTAGGTGCTGCAGATCCTCATAGAACTGATCTACTTCTGCTTCTTCAGCACCTGTGGTTGGGGCGTATATTTGGATCACTGTGATGTTAAATGGCTTACCCTGAATTCAAATTGAGATCATTCTATCGTTTTTTGGATTGTATCCAAGCACTGCTTTAGCCACTTTATTATTAATTATGAAGGCTACTCCATTTCTTCTGTGGTCCTCTTGTCCACAGTAGTAGATCTGGTGGTCATCTGATGTGAAGTGGCCCATCCCAGTCCATTTCAGTTCACTGACACTTAAAATGTCTATATTTAATCTTGACATCTCACCAATAACCACATCCAATTTGCCCTGGCTCATAGATCTTACATTCCAGGTTCCTATGGTGTGTTGATCTTTAGAACATCGGATTCGTCGTTCACCACCAGCACCGTCGGCCGCTAGCCGTCCTTTCGGCTTTGAGCTAGCTGCGTCATCACATCTGGGGCTAGTTGAACGTATCCTCTGTTCCTCCCCAGTAGCATTTTGACCATCTTCCGACCTGGGAGTCCCATCTTCCGATGGTATAGCGACATATCTTTGGTTGTACTGATCCATTTAGTTTTCATGGCAAGAATACTGGGGTGGGTTGCCATTACCTTCTCCAGGGATCGTATTTAGTCTGACCTCTCTGCCACGACCTTCCCGTCTTGGGTGTCCCTTCACGGTTTAGCTCATGGTTTCATTGAGGTGCTCAAGCTCCAGCACCACGACAAGGTAACGATCTCCTTTGCTGGCTACCATTCTAATTGCCCATAATTCCCAAAGCAATCCTTGTTATTGTTGTTGTTCAGTCGTTTAGTCGTGTCCAACTCTTCGTGACCTCATGGACCATAGCACGCCAGGCCTTCCTGTCCTCCACTGTCTCCCGGAGTTTACTCAAATTCATGTTAGTTACATCGGTGATGCTATCTAACCATCTCATCCTCTGCCGTCCCCTTCTCCTTTTGCCTTCAGTCTTTCCCAGCATCAGGGTCTTTTCCAGTGAGTCCTCTCTTCGCATTAGGTGGCCAAAGTATTTGAGCTTCAGCTTCAGTATCTGTCCTTCCAATGAGCAGTCAGGGTTGATTTCCTTTAGGATTGACTGATTTGACCTCCTTGCAGTCCAAGGGACTCTTAAGAGTCTTCTCCAGCACCACAGTTCAAAAGCATCAATTCTTCGGCGCTCAGCCTTCCTTATGGTCCAACTCTCACAGCCATACATTACTACTGGGAAAACCATAGCTTTAACTATACGGACCTTTGTCAGCAAGGTGATGTCTCTGCTTTTTAATATGCTGTCTAGGTTTGCCATAGCTTTCATCCCAAGGAGCAAGCGTCTTTTAATTTCATGGCTGCAGTCACCGTCTGCGGTGATCTTGGAGCCCAAGAAAATAAAATCTGTCACTGCTTCCATTTCTTCCCCTTCTATTTGCCAGGAAGTGATGGGACCAGATGCCATGATCTGGGTTTTTTTAATGTTGAGTTTCAAGCTAGCTTTTGCACTCTCCTCTTTCACCCTCATCAAGAGGCTCTTTAGTTCCTCTTCAGTTTCTGCCATTAGTGTGGTATCGTCTGCATATCTGAGGTTGTTGATATTTCTCCCGGCAATCTTAACTCCGGCTTGTGATTCATCCAGCCCGGCATTTCTCATGATGTACTCTGCATATAAGTTAAATAAGCAGGGTGATAATATACAGCCTTGTCGTACTCCTTTCCCAATTTTGAACCAGTCGGTTGTTCCATGTCCGGTTCTAACTGTTGCTTCTTGACCCACATACAGGTTTCTCAGGAGACAGGTAAGGTGGTCTGGTACTCCCATCTCTTTAAGACTTTGCCACAGTTTGTTGTGATCCACACAATCAAAGGCTTTAGCGTAGTCAATGAAGCAGAAGTAGATGTTTTTCTGGAACTCTCTTGCTTTTTCCATGATCCAGCGAATGTTGGCAATCTGATCATGGTAGGAAATTAAAATTTTTCTACCTCCACACAGCTGTAGTGATTACAACTCAGGGGGGAATGTGTTTAAAGAGAGACCTAGGAGTTTTCAGTCATGGGATGCAACAGGGCACAAGACCCTGGACAGCTGCCTAAGTACACTAAGGATGCTATAAGGCTTGGGTTCTCCATGACTGTAAGGTTTCTCCAGACACATCCTTAGTGCCCACTAGGCTCCAAGCTCACCTGGCTATTTCGTTCCTTTACTATATAAATGGGAAGCTAACATGATGTGAGCCAAAGCATTGGCCCCTAGCATCAACCTTGCTTTTCAAATACTACCTCTGGACCATAAAGGAGTTCTTGAAAAACACAAAAAGATAGGATGCTGCCTCTAGAAAATTCCATGTGTGCAAGACATTTCTCCATTGTGGTGAAGAGACAGATTGTCCAGCATATTCAAACTAAGTCATCTTTCAAAGTTGAACTGAAGTAAAAGAATTTATAAATGTATGACTATAAGGAGATATAGTAGTGGACTTACAAATAGGTTTAATTTATTTTGTGGAATTTCTACTTGTTCAATTAATCAAAATAACAGATGGAATTTGAGAAGCACAGATATAGGCTATTTATGAGTACATGCCAGTTCTATTAATCAATATAACGTGTTCCTGAAAAATGAACTTAAAAGCATTATTTCAGTTCATTAATACCATATGTTCAATAGTATGCTGTTAAAATGAACAAGCAGCTGATATCCAGTGGACTTGTTAAATAGCCATTTAGAAGAACATAAAAATAATACAGGCATTTCATACAAGAAAAAAAAAGAAAAAGTAATAAAAATTGTACTTATTTCTTGTTATTGGAAACAAATCTCTCCTTAGTGTATGTTCCTGAGCCAATATCTACCTCAGTCACTGGCTGTGATGAAAAATGTATGGGGAAAATGTTGCTATTCAGCCTTTATATAATCTTCCATTATTTCTTTTCAAACAAGGACTAACACATGGATTTAAGGTTGGCTCCTTTATTGTATTTCTTGCTGAATTCTTTTTGAGTCATTGCAAAATGATAATATGCCACATTAATATCTCAATTACTTGAACCTTCTATGTCAAGAAAAAAAAATATCAAGATTATGTAATGGCATGAATCTTGAATACATGTGAGCAGGATTCCACCAGCAGTACTATCTTACTGAAAAAAAGGGAAGCAGGGTGCCAATTTCCTTTTCTTCCTTAATTCTTCTTTCTTCCAAAAAGGGACGTTCAGACATTCAAATGTTGATTGGAAGTAGAATGTCATATTGTTATAGTTTGGCAAGACAAAAAAGTAGCACCCAATCTGCCTTCTCTTTTTAGCAGTTTAAACATCAACTAGAAATGTAGAATTGTAGGAATATATGGATGAAAAAAAATCAAAGCCAAATGTAGGTATTTTGTATATGTAGCTCTTTCCTGTACAAGCTATCATATTCTTGTTTAATTTAGGTGTTTTCTGTGGATGACATTAAAAGCTTCTAGATGAACTGTGTCCTCATTTAATGTTTAATATTTTGGCCTATATTCCATAAGTAATAGATTTTGGTAACTTTTGGTATAGTTTGGTGACAAAAATGTTCTCAAGATTAAATCAAGCAAATAATGAATGTTAAGCTGGGTATTGGAAGCTAATAACTGATTTGTCTCACACTGGTATTTAGAATAATCTTCATGTAATGGGAATTTAAATAACTTATATGTTTGCTCTTTTTTGTGGCAGGTGTTACAAAATATTCGCATATATAATATATTCCTATATTACTTATTAGTAAACAATCCTATCAACTTAAATTGAAATTTAAGGGATAAAATTACTGCTATATCAAGAAAGGATTGGTATCAACAGGTTTATGGCTCCCTACCTACATATTAATTTGTGGTTATATGAAATTTTGTATATTATATGATATCACTTCTTCTCATGCATATAATAACTATAGTACATATATAGTCATGTACCTGTTTGGAAAGAAAACCAAGGAACTTTTTGGTGTATACAAACACTAAGAAGGCATCAAATAGCCCAGTAAGATCCTGTGAACTTCAGGGACATGCAAAATGTTGATCAGAACACAGACTGTGGTAACTGCTAACAGAAAATGAATCAGTATAGCAGTATAAAAACATGGTAGGACAGACCCAATGAAGAATTATTAGGGGCAAGTTTTTTGTTGTTTATTCGTTCAGTCGCTTCCGACTCTTCGTGACTTCATGGACCAGCCCACGCCAGAGATTCCTGTCGGCCGTCGCCACCCCCAGCTCCCCCGAGGTCGAGTCCGTCACTTCCAGAATATCATCCATCCGTCTTGCCCTTGGTCGGCCCCTCTTCTTTTTGCCTTCCACTTGATTTTTTCCAATCTGATGGCCATTCTTGTGTTTTCCAAATTTGCTGGCATATGGCATGCATCACCTTGACAGCATCATCTTGCAAGATTTTACTTCCCCCAAAAAATGGCTTTGTTAAAAAAAGTCTTGCCTTATTATTAATCGTTGCAAACATCATATGAAATCTGCTTAAAACTGATCATCTTATAGACTATATCCTAGAAAAAGTTATCAATCCTGAATGGAGCAGTGTGTCCTAGGGGATTAAAAATGTGATCATCTTTTATGGGAGAATGTTGCCTTATAGAAAGACATTCAAGAATGAAAGTAAAGAAAAAGTAATCTCAAAAGTAATCTCCAGAAGCTTCCACTGTATAGGTTTGAAATGATTGGGGTCATTCAGAAGCCACAGCTGGACTGCTTTTGTTGTAGATCCCATGAGAATATACATAATTTGACATTACTACAATGATCAAAGCAAAGGGAACAGGTTGTTTCTTCATTCCTATCTTCCACTTAGGTCAATAACAACTTTATAGCATGGAAGAACTGATTGTTCAGCTTCTTAGAAGCAAAGTTTCAATAACTGAAATGTAGTTTCATTCCAAGATTTTCTCTGTTTTGAGCTCAATGCTTGGGAGGACTGGACAGTTCCACCCACAGCTTTCTTCTGCATGGATGCCCTTAGCTGCCCCGTGGCCCTGGCAGGAAGCTGTAGTGGCAGCCCTGGGCTTCCTTGGGGAAAGATGTCAGAAAAGGATGGATGGTTCCTGTCTCCTGGGGTATGTTCCAAAGTGCAGTTGTTTCTAACCCTCTACAGATTTGCCTCCCTGTAATGTCCCCATTTCCCTGTCCCACTTCAGATTAAAGTCAGAACCAAGCTGCTTAACTTAAAGATGTATTTTTTGGGGGAGGGGGAGGAAAAGGAAGTTTTGCAGCACTGTGGGGAGGAGACCATGCTTTACCCAGGCTGGGCAGAAACTGAAATGGGATATATAGATATTGAATGGGGCACTGAGCTTCTAGAGGGGATGGGAAGACATAGGTCAAGGAAAGTTTATTGACTTAATGAGGCCTTGTTAGATCAACTTCAAGATATTTTTTAAAAATGGCAGCTGCCTGCCAGTGGAAAGCATAGGAGTCTGACAACCCAGGTCAAAATGGCTGCAGAGGGCAGTGACTAATGCTAAAGGACAGGGCATGCCAATCAGAGCTGGGGATGCCACCATTTGGAAGGGCTTAAAGATAGCTTAAGTTAGAAAGCACAAGCAGGGGATGGATGGAGGATAATATCACCACAATTTTGCCCCTTATGCCTTTTATTAAAGTCCTATATTTCAAAACTATGTTAAGAAATCACTATTCCTTTTTTGCCTTCTTAGGATAGCTTCAGTATAATGAATGAACTACCTCTGTGCATGTGGATATAGTTTCCCTGGGAGTCATAGCAAATGTTCCCCAATCATTTGTGATTAGGAGATAAAGGCTTTAGTTCAAAGGTAACTTCCTGCAGAAGTTTCTACATATCTTAAGATGGTTGTAGTTTACATGCTGCCCTGAATATATTGACAGAGTATTTTAAAAGAAAGCTCAGTTTATGTTTCTCAATAGATGAAACAAATAAGTACATTGCTTTTCTTAAGCATGTGAATTTTGAATGCATCAATCAGACTAACCACATTAGTGGCTTTTGGTTTTGTAGGTGCAAATTATATCCAGAGGCATGCATAGATAAGATAACAACACATCTACTAAGGAAATGTTATCCTTTCTTCTGGCAGAGGATAAAAATATAAAGGAAGAGATAACATACCTAAATTCTGGATTTGCATTATGCCTTAAGGAGAGGTGACTGCAATTTAACTATTGTCAGCAGTTCATCTTAGAATGAATTCCTGAAAGGCAGAAAAACAAAATTGGAAATGGAGGAGGAGGAATAATTAGTGAAACAACCTTGTACAGTTTCTGACAGATTATAATTCTACCATGAGTTACTGAACTGAAGGTCTTGAGGTCACTTGATTAATACTTGATTACTTTAGACTGATCTCTCCTCCTGCTTCATTTTAACTATAATTACCTTTATGGGGAAAACAAGGAAATTCAAAGAAATTATACAGCAACATCTGTGACAATCACATTTGGCAGGAATTCTAGATTTGTTTCATTCAGGATAAATCACAGTGTATTATCACAGTAGAAAGGATTAACCAAATAATCTTACTCTGAAATTTGATTTGCCTTTCTCACCGATTTTGTATTCAGAATTAGCTTTCTCTAACACAGTATCCTGACAAAACATCTGGTGGGCACCAAACTGGGTAAAAGTAATTCTGTCCCTGCTCTAGTAAGCTGATTTATCTAACATATAATTTCTTTAAAATATGTTTATGCCCTGTTTCTACACTTTTCTTAATATAGTGGCCAAACCAACAAAAGAAGTAATGTTGATAAAATGAGCAGATTCAGCTTCTTGTTGTATAAAGAAACATTTCTTCCTGCTGTTCGATTTAGTCCAAGATGAGGGTAATTTCCAAATGTTTCATTGGCTTTGTAGGGGTTACATGTGTGAACATGACTGTCCTTTTGCAAGATTAACCCCAAGAACTTCAACCAAAGAAGGCATGGGATCTTACCCACATGCAGACACTTTGAACAGAGAAAAGCTTCCCCATGAAGCCCTTTCTCTTTAAGCTTGGTTTTGTTTCATTTTGAATTCTCTTCTCCTCAGGCCTGTTCACCAAAGGGGCTTTTTAGGATTCTTCTTTGGTTCCCAGCTGAACAAGCAGGATGCCAGAGCAAAGTACTGATTACAGAGTTGTTGTGTTTCGAGCTGCTGTTGTTGGTAAGAGTTTTGTACTTTGTTTCATAAATGGGACCTTCCGGGAGATGTACATCCCCACTGTTGAAGATACTTATTGCCAGGTGATCAGCTGTGACCAGAATGTCTATACACTTCAGATCACAGACGCCACTGGAAGCCACCTGTTCCCTGCCATGCAGAGACTCTCCATCTCTAAAGGCCATGCATTCATGTTAGTATATTCTGTTACCAGCAGGCAGTCAGCAGAAGGGCTTCAACTAATCTATGAACAGATCTGTCAGATCAAAGGAGATATTCATAAAGTCCCAATGATGCTGGCAGGAAACAAGTGATGACACCCAGAGAGAAATGGGCACCAGTGAAGGAGAAGTCCTTGCCTTTAAATAGAAATGCTCAATGTGCAGGAACTTTTTGAAGAGCTCCTTAATTTGGAAAAGACAGAAATATAAGTCTGCAGGTGGATGGTAAGAAATTAATGCAGCAGCAAAAGGATACATTGAGAAGCAAGTGTTCTGTGATGTGAGATACAACATTTGTATCCTCACATCACAGCCTCCTGTGTGGCTAAAATAAGAGCATAGTCTTTGTCTTGCAAGACGTACTTATCTATTCAAAGAATATTCTGAATATAGAGATTTTCAGAGGCTAAGGGTACCTTTTAAGGCGTTAGTATTAAAGATGGGTTGGATCATTTGAATATTTACTTAATGACGGTTGGATTTTGTGAGTTTTATTTTGTACAAGCATCAACTGTGCCCCCTGCAAACCAGTGTTAGCATTGGATAATGTTCTGTGGTCAGGTGCATGATAAGAAGTGAAATAAATAATCTTAAGCCTGCATGTACTGCTACATTTTATCAGACGCTCCAGATGAAAAGCCATTGATTTTCCACATAGCAACCCCTCAGTGAATATGTATAAACCCTAGGTTGGTTCCAACCATTCAGGCCAACTTTTGCATTCCCTGGGCAGGAAGGAAGAAATATGAAAGATTTCATTTGAATTCCAGAATTCTGATACATTCTTGTATCTGTGGCTATGATTTGATGTTTGACATTGGTTTGCCTGATGACTCATAGTGCCTGCATCTACCTTTGACATCAAAGCATAAGAAATAGCAGTTGGCACACTCCTATTTATGATACTGGTAGGTTAACAAGCAGTGTAGTACTGCACTGAATAGAGAGGCTGCAGGCAGGCTAGCCAGTGTCATGCTGGGCCGGAAAAGACAATGCCAATGTCACCATTTTCACCTTTGCTCTCAGAGAGGATGTCACTAGTTGCAGATGGCAGGAAATGCCCATGAACCAATAGGTGGCATGAACCTAGATGGCATGAACCTAGATTTTCTGCAGCTGAATATTTTAACTCTTTAGTTTTTTAAAATCAGCAATAAGGTGGGAAGGTCACTAAACCGCCCAGGGTCCCTCCTTGTGGGGGAGATGGGTGGTCATAGAAATATGATGTATAAATAAATAAATAAATAAATAAATAAATAAATAAATAAATAAACATAGTGGGATAAACTGTAGCTTGAATCATGTCAACTGGATTTCTATTTTCTTAATGGAAACGTTTCGCTCCTTATCCAAGGGGCTTCTTCAGTCTGAGCAAAGTTGGTAAGGGAATCCTAAATATGTTCCTAGGTAGCTGTGTGACCTTACACCTGGGGCTAGGTCATGGTTATATTGAGATGTAATTTTTAAGTCCTTTTATCATCTAATGGAGGGTCGTTAAAAACACCATGCTGCTGTTGAGCTTCTGAAATGGTCTTAATCTTCCTAGGCACAGAAGACAACACGGGGAGGAAGATGGGGGAGAGTTTGTGCCTGAGGCCCCCACCTCTATTCAAGGAAGGATTTTCCAAGTTGGCATAAATGGATTCCTTGACCCCTCTCTCAAACCACCTATCTTCTCTGTCTAAAATGTGAACATTAATGTCCTCAAATGAGTGTCCTTTTTCTTTTAGATGAAGATAAACTGCTGACTCTGGTCCTGTGGTGTTATTTCTCCTGTGTTGTGCCATCCTCCTGTACATAGGTTGTCACACAGCTACCTAGGAACATATTTAGGATTCCCTTACCAACTTTGCTCAGACTGAAGAAGCCCCTTGGATAAGGAGCGAAACGTTTCCATTAAGAAAATAGAAATCCAGTTGACATGATTCAAGCTACAGACAATTCCACCTGGATGACTGAGAACCTTCATAGACATAGTGGGATAAAATTACTGCTATATCAAGAAATCATCTGATAGAGACATGTTATATGCATATTTTCTTATCCACTTGTGGCAATAAAGGACTAGGATGAAGTGGGTCAAGAGGTTCGATTCATTGACTAAGAAACATAATGTTGATCTAATGTGCACCTGGATACTTGGGCATAACACCTTCAAGAATGAATCACATTTTAAGAACAAGACCCTCATTGAAGCTCCTTTCTGCTTTTTATTCAATGTTACTATATACTCTGTTCGGCTGCAGGAAAGTTCTGAATCCAGAGGCAAATTAGGCTTCTCTGGAGATGTTTTTTCTGCTGTCCCAGGTAATGCATAATTCATTTCAAAGGGATCAGAACAAAGCTGGATTTCATTAAGCCTTGTCAATTGCTACCCACTTGAAGGGTAGCTGAAAGGATGCTGTTGTGTCTAACTTAGAAATTAGTTATTACCTATCCTTTCCTGAGTATGGGACTTGCTTAGATTAAGTTTTTCATTAAATTGGTGTTCATTTTTCACCATGTTGATTTGTATGTGATTAATTGTTATTACTATGATAAACACTGTTTGGTAAAGATTTAAACATTAGGCCACAGTTAACATTAACCTAGAGGACATTACAAATATTATGATTCCTCAGTTCTCAGATTAAAACATAGTGATTTTAAACTTGATGTCCTTATATAGTGTAGAAAGCATAAATCTTTTTTCTTCTGTTAGCATTTACTTTTTTCTTATATTAGCATTTACTGATCTATCATTATAGGTCTTTCCTTTTCAGACTTTTCTAAATGTCTATTGAAATTCAAAGGAGGCTTAACATAGGTCCTGCTAAAATTGATAGGAAAAGCAAAGCTCAGTGAAATGAACACTTTGTAAATGTAATAAACTTTCCTTCAGTGAAGACTCTTTAATAACACTTTCTTTAAAAAAATAAAAGAACAGGTTTACACAGGAACCTACTGGTTTAATAGTTATATATTTGATTAAAATATGGATTAATTCACAAGTAGGAGAGATAAATGAGTGTGTTCTAACTGTGGGTGGCGTGGTAATTAAAAGTCCCCAAAATGACTCTCCCTGACAGTTCATTAAGCAAAACAGTATGTAGAAAATGCCTTGTCATGTCTAATTACTACAGTTGCTTTCAGGATGGGATAGTGGCTGTATGAAAGCAGCAGGAAGGATCACCACAGGAACATTTTCTTGATAGTTTAGATTTATCCTCCTACATGATATGATTTAAGATCTGCATCTTGACTGGGGAGAGATTAAAAAGGTTAAACTGGGAACCCTTCAAAGAAAGGACAGAAAATTGCAGAGCTACCTTATACCAAGCAAACCACTGGATTTTCTAGTGCAGAACTATGATTGCAGTAGATAGGAACCTATTGCACCTGAATCTGCAGATAACTTTCAGGACACAAAGAAACAGATAAGTAGATTTATTTTTGCACAACTATGAAGCCATAACAAAAGAATTGCAGCGACTGCTGTGCATCTCATGCAAGCGCTATTTATAACTATCGGTATTCATGCTTCTTGCCCTTCTCTTTCCTGTCTGATCTGTCTTGGGCAAGAGATACAGTTTAAATCTGCTCCTTGTTTTGATAATGACCTGATCTATTATCAGGTTACTTACTTTTGATACTGTAAGAACTTGGTTGCACAGATACTTGGGACTAAATTGAAATTTCTTGCTTCCTCTACCACCAGTGTTTCTCAACCTTGGCCAGTGGAAGATGTGTGGACTTCAACTCCCAGAATTCCCTAGCCAGCAGGTTGAGAAACACTGCTCTACCATTAAGGGTATTTCTACTTTGTATCAACACAGAATTAGTTCTGGATCTGTCAGATCAGATTATGTTGGCTTATTTTAAGAACTGAGTTGGCTTTTTTTTTTTTTTACTTTGGTGCCAGCATATTTAAATCTGAAGCAAAACTGATGGGTTTTTTTTTTTGCAATGCTAGAACATATGTGCAGTCTGTTCTCCCATCGGTGGTATATCTTACCTTTCCCTGTTTGGATTCTGTGAAATACTTAGTTTTGGTATTTTACCACATGCTCACTAAAGCTGAGAAGCTTGAATAAATGGAATTTAGCTTGTTTCCCAAAAGAGTCTCTCCTATACAATCCTATTTATAAAAAAGGCAAACAATGCCCTTATAAGTTCGTCAAAAGATATCAGAATTTAGGTCCTAGATCATTTCTGATTTGTCAAGTAGACTCACTAGAACATAAATGGAACACTGTCCTTCATTGGACAAATCAACTCCAAAGAGCATGACTTTCACTTATCCCCCACATTCTATAAAACTAAGGATTAGGTCAGCAAGGAGGAGAAATAAAGAAGACACAACAAAAGGGCCTGCTTATCAACATCCAAGCAGGAAGCCTGGATGATCTCTCTCCAACCAACCTTTCTGCAATCAACTATGAATATGTTGATTGATATGAACTTTTTCAAGGACATAATAAGACATTTGTTTAGTTAAGTTTGACTTGTATTTGGAATTTTCTATGTGTAATAACTGCCTTTCTTTGTTCTGTGTTGTTTATTCATTCAGTCGCTTCTGACTCTTCGTGACTTCATGGACCAGCCCACGCCAGAGCTTCCTGTCGGCCATCACCACCCCCAGCTCCCCCAAGATCGAGCCCGTCACCTCCAGAACATCATCCATCCATCTTGCCCTGGGTCAGCCCCTCTTCCTTTGGCCTTCTATTTCCCTAGCATCAGCATCTTCTCCAGGGTATCCTGTCTTCTCATTATGTGGCCAAAGTACTTCAGTTTTGCCTTTAGTATCATTCCCTCAAGTGAGCAGTCTGGCTCTATTTCCTGGAGTATGGACTGGTTTGATCTTCTTGCAGTCCAAGGCACACTCAGAATTTTCCTCCAAAACCACAGTTCAAAAGCATCTATCTTCCTTCGCTCAGCCTTCCATGGGGAATACCATTGCTTTAACTATGCAGACCTTTGTTGTCAGTGTGATGTCTCTGCTCTTAACTATTTTATCAAGATTTGCCATTGCTCTCCTCCCAAGAAGTAAATGTCTTCTGATTTCCTGGCTGCAGCCAGCATCTGCAGTAATCTTTGCGCTTAGAAATACAAAGTCTGTCACTGCCTCCACTTTTTCTCCCTTTATTTGCCAGTTATCAATCAAGCTGGTTGCCATAATCTTGGTTTTTTTGAGGTTTAACTGCAACCCAGCTTTTGCACTTTCTTCTTTCAACTTTGTCATAAGGCTCCTCAGCTCCACCTTGCTTTCAGCCATCAAAGTGGTATAATCTGCATATCAGAGATTGTTAATGTTTCTTCCAGCGATTTTAACTCCAACCTTGGATTCATCAAGCCCAGCACGTTGCATGATGTGTTCTGCGTACAAGTTGAGTAGGTACAGTGAGAGTATACAACCCTGCCGTACTCCTTTCCCAATCTTAAACCAGTCCGTTGTTCCGTGGTCTGTTCTTACCGTTGCTACTTGGTCGTTATACAGATTCCTCAGGAGGCAGACAAGATGACTTGGTATCCCCATACCACCAAAACTTGCCACAATTTGCTACAATCCACACAGTCAAAGGCTTTAGAATAGTCAATAAAATAGAAATAGGTATTTTTCTGAAACTCCCTGGCTTTCTCCATTATCCAGCGGATATTGGCAATTTGGTCTCTAGTTCCTCTGCCTTTTCTAAACCCAGTTTGTACATCTGGGAATTCTCGCTCCATGAATTGCTGGAGTCTACCTTGCAGGATCTTGAGCATTAACTTACTGGCATGTGAAATAAGTGCCACTGTTCGATAGTTTGAACATTCTTTAGTGTTTCCCTTTTTTGGTATGGGGATATACAGTATAAGACCATCGATTAATTTGATCCACGATGGCCATAAAGATTGTCCCTCATCGTAGGCTCCAAGGAAGAAAACCAAGGTGTAAAATGAATACACTGGCCCTTCAAGATTCTACTAAATGAGCTTGCTTTCAATCAACTCTCAAGGAACATCTGCCTATGGAACCTCCTGAAAATGTTGAGGAACACTGGATTAAATTGAAGACTTCTATTATTTCAGCCTGTGAACAAACTATCAGATACCAAACTAAGAGACATCAGGACTGGTTTGACGAGAATGATAGTGAGATTGAACATATTATTGACAAGAAAAGGAAAGCCTTCCGGATATGGCAAAAAGATATTAACTGTGCTGTTAAGAAAAAAAATCTACGCCAGTGCAAAGGCAGAAGTCCAAAGAACTAGAGAACTTAAGAACATATGGTGGATAAAAAAGCCCAAGAAATCCAACATTTTGCAGATGCTCATGGTTCACGGCTTTTTTAATGTCATAAAGGCCATCTATGGACCAACAAACTATGGTACAAATCCCTTACGCTCAATAGATGGTACCAAACTTCTAAAGGACAAAGAGTGTATTGCACTGCACTAGAAAGAGCATTACTACAATCTCCTTAATTGTCACTCTACTGTGGCTGATGAAGTCTTCTTGCAAATCCCGCAAAAACAAATAAGAGATGAGCTTGCAGTACCCCCTAGTTTGGAGGAAGACAGTAAAGCCACTAATCAAATGAAAAATAACAAAGCTAGTGGACCTGATGGGATTCCTGCTGAAGTCTTTAAAGAAGGCGGGCCTGAACTTACACAACAACTTCATAAGCTCATCGAAAAAATCTGGATGAGGGAGGAGATTCCAGCAGACTTTAGGGATGCCATCATTATCACTCTCTTTAAAAAGGGTGATAGAACAGACTGTGGAAACTATTGAGGCATCTCCCTTCTAGCTACAGCAGGCAAAATCCTCGCAAAGATCCTCGCAAACCGTCTCCTATCTATATCAGAAGACATCCTCCCTGAAACGCAAAATGGCTTCCGCCCTTCCAGGGGAACAGTGGATATGATCTTCACTGCATGACAGCTTCAAGAAAAATGCAAGGAGCAAAACCGCCCTCTGTACATGGCGTTTATTGACCTGACTAAAGCTTTTGATACTGTAAATCGTACTGCTCTCTGGACCATCCTTCTGAAAATTGGATGCCCTGATAAATTTGTGAACGTCTTGCAGCTACTCCATGACGACATGATGGCAACAATCCTGAATAACAATGGCTCTCAAAGCGATCCATTTAAAGTGGAATCCAGCGTTAAACAGGGATGTGTTATTGCTCCAACCTTATTCGCTATCTTCATTGCTATGATTATACACCTTGTTGAAGAGAAACTTCCTACTGGTGTAGAAATTATATATCGAACAGATGGAAAGCTTTTTAATCTTAGTAGGCTGAAAGCAAAAAATAAGGTAATTACAACTTCTGTTATAGAACTTCAATATGCTGATGATAACATAGTCTGTGCACGCTCCGAGGAAGATCTTCAAACTATCCTAAACATCTTTGCAGAAGCATATGAAAAGCTCGGCCTCTCGATTAACATTAAAAAAACCAAAGTGCTTTACCAGCAAGTTCGAACCAATCCCTCTGCAGCGCCATCAATCCAGCTTAAAGGTGTGTTACTAGAAAATGTCGACCACTTTTCTTATCTTGGCAGCCATCTATCTACAAAAGCCGACATTGACGCTGAAATTCAGTATCACCTGAGCTCTGGGAGTATAGAATTCTCCCGAATGAAGCGTAGAGTGTTTGAGGATCGGGACATTCACAGGGAGAACAAAATGCTTGTTTACAAAGCCATTGTACTACCAACCCTTTTGTATGCCTGTGAAACATGGACCCTCTACAAACGCCACCTCCAACTTCTTGAAAGATTCCATCAATGCTGCTTCCAAAAAATTCTGCAAATTACTTGGGAAGATAGGCGGACTAATGTTAGCGTAATAGAAGAAGTGAAAACCACCAGCATTGAAACAATGATCATCCAACATCAACTTCGCTGGACCGGCCATGTTGTTCGAATGCCTGACCATCGTCTTCCAAAGCAGCTACTTTACTCCCAACTTAAGAATGGAAAACGGAATATTGGTGGACAGCAAAAGAGATTCAAAGATACTCTCAAAGCTAATTTTAAAAAAATGTAATATCAACATTGAGAACTGGGAATCCCTAACTCATGAGCGTTTCAATTGGAGGTCAGCCTTTATTAAAGGCGCTACGGACTTTGAAGAAGCACGAGTACAGGGCAAAAGGGAGAAACGAGCTAAACGAGCTAAGAGGAAGGCACGTCAGGCAAACCCTCATCATGACCGTCTTCAACCCGGAAACATATGCCCTCATTGTGGGAGGTTGTGCGGATCCAGAATTGGCCTTTACAGCCACTTACGGATCCACTGTTAAGATTTTACCCTTGGAAGACAATCTTACTCGGCTACGAGTGATCGCCAAGAAGAATACAGTAAATTGATTTTTTCCAATCTGATGGCCGTTCTTGTGTTTTCCAATACTGTGTTCTCCCTATACTGTATTTTTCTTTTCTCAGTAAACTCCTTTTTATATCTAGACATTTGAATGTATTGATTTTTATAAGAAAATTCTTAATTAAAACTTCCTTCATGTGCAAAACTGCACATTTACACAGCTATCTCTCACTGTATATTTTGGGATTGATAAAAGAAATAACATCTGGGCTTGGGATGAGAAGATTCAAAACACCTTCATTTCTGTTCTTCTAGAACTGGGCCAGAGGGAGAACTCCTTGGTAGAAGGGCTAAAAACTCCCAAGCTGGAGAGCCTGGGAGGAGACATTCATTCTGACTGATAGGAGCCTGCCATAATTATCTTTTACTGGGGAACCCTTTGAAGAAGGACTCTACCAGTAAGACTTTTTTATCCCCACTTGCCAGGTTTGCAACAAGTTCAAACAAGCTGTTCTGCTGCAAAGCAGTTACTAGGGTGGGGAACCAAGTAACCTGGCACCTTCCACTCCAGCTGATTTCTCTGCTGAAAGAGAATAAGAAAGCAGGCAGAAATCTTCTCAATTCTGGCCTGGGTTAATCTGTACCTTGGAAAAGTTGCAAGCATCAGCTAACAGCCGAAACAGTCTGGAGCAGAGGTGGACAAGATTTAGGTTTGAAACAGGAAGACAGCCTTGAATTTGGAGTGGGTACTGATAGTCAGTTTGGTGTAGTAGTTAAGGCATAAGACTAGAAACTAGGAAACCATGAGTTCTAGTTCCACCTTAGACATGAAGCCAGCTGGGTGACCCTGAGACAATCACTTTCTTTCAGCCCTAGGAAGCAGACATGGGCAAACCACTTCTGAAATCTTGCCAAGAAAACTGCAGGGACTAGTCCAGGCAGTTGCTAGGACTCAATAATGACTCGAAGGTACACACACACAAACACACAAAACTCTCCCTGTAGCTATCAGCTGGTCCTGAAATAATCCTTGCCTTTTCTGTGTCTTATAAAGTGGCTCTGTGGGTTGAAGAAAATATGAATTTAATTTAAGGAGGCATTAAGGAGTTGTAGCAATAGGATAGGGATAACAACTTCTTCCTCTATTATCATATTCTCCATGACCCCAATTCATATGGCATTATTTGTGGAGGATGTCTAATGTTGCTGGAAAACTTGTTTTCTGCAGCATTCTCCACATTCATATTCACCAAGTTGTAAACTACAGCTAGCTTAGAATAGTATACATGACTTAAGAAAGTCTTTAAATGCATTTGCCAATTCTCAGTGCTCTATTTTTCAAAAAGAACATTGTGATTATCCCTATACTGCATAAAGGTAAGTATTTATTATAGGTAAGTCTTTATTATATTTAAGACTTGAATATCCCCCTCCCCAGATTGTAAGTTGTCAGGGTAATGGCACAGTGATGGGATGGGAAGGAAAAAGGAAGCAGCTTGGTGATTTTTTAAATTCCCAGTTACTGTAGTCACTTAACCTTATGTTTGAGAAGGGCAGATGTAATTGACAGCATTTGGTGGTCCCTTAGGAACATTCAACTGTTAGAAGATGAAGTGTACTGTAGAAATGCAGGTCAATGACTTTGTTGTAACCTTGTTTTATTTCATACTGATATCTCCTTGTTTTTAAACATACAGAAGTTCTGGATAATCTTGCATGCATTCTTTAACTTCTGAGTCTATTTCTACACTTAGTAATATCAATCATAGATGAAATCAGATTTTAAGATACTTTATATATAACCTGAGAAAAGAAATCATAGGTGACCAACCTTTTCAGTATATAATATGGGGTACACAGAAGGAGCCTCCCCGAAGATTGTCAAACAATTGGGCGTACCCTGGAAATGGTGAATTGCATCGGCTAATCCTTCTAACACCAGACCAAATCACAGCTAAGCGGACTGGACATGATAAAGAAAGAAAGAAGTGTGTAATATAAAAGTGGTACCGTATAATATAGTGACTATTATAACAATATAATACAGACCTGATATATTTTAACTGAAATTCTTATTTTATGAGACATTGTACTGAGGTGGCATTATTTCACAGCTGTGGTACTCTCCAAAGAAGAGAATCCTAATCCATACTCTTGTTTGGAATGCTAATATTCCAAATTGTTTATTAGAGTAATAGAAACTTCATTCACCACTGGTCACCTAATTTAATTTTAAATCAGTACAAAATTCTACCTTCCAAAAGATATACCTCAGCTTGCATTTTTAGCAATCCTTAATTTAAGAATGTGTCTCACAAATTGACCTGGCTGACTCTCCAGTAGGAAAAAGCTCATCAGGAGGATGAGCTTATTCCCCATTGAGCTACCATGTGTTGACCTTCACAACTAACTACAAAGACATCTTTAACCTTGAAGCACCCTAAAATCGACTACACATGCTGTTAATAAGTCCCATCTGTTACTACAGACATTCATAGCAAACAATGTAATGTGTGGAAGAGAAAAAAAACACATGATCACTATGAACTTAGGACCTTTTGCCAATCATAGATCCAGAGGACAGGTTCACAAGACCTAAGCCGCCTTCTTATATTACAGTGGTCACTACTACAGGCATATGTGGTAGTCAAGTTGGAAACAATATTTCTGTCTAAACAGAGTAACTAGGCTTTCTCTGGAAATCAGGAAAACATACTTAGTCCAACCAAACATCAGATCCACATCAAATATTACGGAATATTAATCTCATCCAGTAATCTACTCCTGTAAGCAAAATGGTGCGTTGAAGTTTTCAGTTTCTGTTATCAAGGGCAACTGAGTCCATAATAATATAATATTCTCAGACTTATTTGTGTTATTAGGTATTTTTTCTTGCAACAGGGCACCCTTTGCTCTTTTCCATAAATATTTAATTTTTATAGTTACATTTGAACATCTTTCGAATGTTCATAATTTTACTTCCTAAGCCTGTCCCATTTTTGTTCCTATTTTCATTTTTACAAACAAAAATTAGTATTTAATTATATATAGTTATACTTTAGATATCAATTCGAAAGCATGCAAATGCAAGTAGATTAATAGGTACCACTTCGGTGGGAAGGTAATAGTGCTCCGCATGCGTCATGCCGGCCACATGACCGTGGAAGCGTCTTCGGACAACGCTGGCTCTTTGGCTAACAAACGGAGATGAGCACCGGCCCCTAGAGTTGGACACGACTGCACAAATGTGCGGAGGGAGCCTTTACCTTTTTATACTTTAGATATTTATTTTTATTCATATTGAAATATTTGTATACTGTCCAATCATGAGATTTTAGGGACTACTTGATGGACCACTATCTCCCCTAGTATCTGTCTGGCCACTCGATCCCACAGGATTTGTGTACTTCAGGTTCCTTCGATTAAACAATGTCATCTATTGGGACCCTGGAAGCATGCCTTCCCAATCGCAATGCTTGCCCTCTGGAATGAAGTTTTCCCCAAAGATCTGGGTGGCTGTCAAGCCTACCGGTGTTTGGGAGGGCCTTGAAGACCTGACTCTTCATCCAGGCCTTTGGCTAGGATGGGTGTAGCCCCTTCTGAGGAGTGGGTGGATGTTTTGTTGCTGGCCAGTTTTGTCATCTTTGCTTTCTGGGTTATCTTCTTTCATTGATACATTGTTTTATTGTTTTAACCACCCTGTTTTTTGTGAACCACCCAGAATGGTCAGGAATCAGGCAGTGTACAAATTAAATAAATGTAATTAAATAAATATGTACTGTGGTTTTAACTTATTAAACCTATTTTTAATGTCATGCAACATCATAGATGTCCTCCTTCTTTCAACCCTCTACTTGTCCTTAATATTAGCAACAGATTTTGGAGATGCATAAGGAGCTGCAAGAGGAAAGCACAACTGCCCTATCTTGCTTCTGCTGATTAGTTATTAGATTCCTTAGATTCCCTCAAGCAGGTTGGTAGATGGATGGATGGATAGATTCTTTATTATGGTCAACAACGGACCATAAAACACATTACCTACAGTATATAAAACCAATATTAGTTATGAAATTAATTAAGTAAGATGTCAAACTGCTACAAATCTTACATGTTACATGACAAAATTTGGCCACACTTAAAGAAATAGAATCACTTGAGTCCAAAAATAAGAGTTGTAAATAAATCTGATCAGAATGACTAGAAAATTTGATTAAGTGTGGCATTCTCAACTCATAGTGGGTGTCAGCATAAAACAAACAGAATAATAAATTATGTTTGATGGTTTCACTGGCTCCTTCTCTGCATGGGCATAATTTAGATTTAAATGGAATGCCCTTACATCTCCCCTCTAAAATGGCTGCTGGGAACACTTTGAACAGTACCACAGCTAGGGCCTTCTTGAGTCTGAGGACAGTTGATTTGACTTATTTCTATTAATATAACTGCCCAGAGTCGTTGCTATATGAGATGGGCGGTGAAGAAATATGATTGATTGATTGATAGATAGATAGATAGATAGATAGATAGATAGATACATACATACATACATACATACATACATACATACATACAGTACATACATACATACATACATACGGGGGAAATCAGTTTATGCAGCAATTCTTTCTCAAGTTCAATCTATTCTCAAATTTAAGCTATTCTGATTAAATTTGAGGTTTCTGTACCTTTAATGGAATGGAAGGAGTTTTTATAAAGGTTTGTTGAGCTTCAGAAATGGCAAAAGATTATTGGAATCTCAGTTATGAATTTCAGTTGGAGACTAGTGACTTAGTAAATTGCAAATGAGAGCTTCCACTGCTCAATGAGACTAAAGTTTAACCTTCCAATTTGCTCCTAATCTTGTTACAGCCCCCAAGGACATATTTGCCATAGAGGCAATTGAGGTTTCCGAACTTATCAAGGCTTAAAACAATATTGTGAGAAACAGTGTAAAGTAGCCATTATAAATTTCTTTCAAGAGTTTCAGGTTTAGGAAGAATATATGTAAGAGTGTGTGTCAGACCTGTCACTCAAATTCTCATTAGCTTCAAGGTCAAATGATTTGACACTAATCATTTTGTGCAGAACTGCTTTTGTTTTGAACAGTGTGGGAGTTTCACATCTGTGTTCCCTTTAAGCTACTTTTAAAAGCATGAAGAAATTAGAGGGTCATTTGTAATTTGTAGTCATTAAGCTATTCATTTATAAAAACAAAAACAAATTATACCTTTCTCCCTCCTTTGTAGATTCAGCACTGCAAAAATTCTACCGCCAATAGGATGAGAACTTGAAGAGAATCAGCATTCTGTGAATTACTAGCATCTTTTTGTTATAACCTTAAATGAAATATGTATCACATATAGATTCCATTTATAAAACCTTACCAAATGCACATTATTGTGGCTCATTCCTTATTTTTACTATTTTTGCTAGCATTTTTAAAGTAGTTTGCGCTCTGCAATTTGTCTGAATAAACTAGAACAAACATGTTCATTAATCAAAAAGTTAAATTGACAGAGGATTCAGGAGCATAATCCAAGCAAAATCATGTATTTTCACCCCAAACGATTTAACAGTTAACTTAAATACATGATGAAGATTGTAATTTCTCTATATCTACTCAAATGGAAGCATTACTGGTATTAATGTGGTTTACTTCCAGGTAAGCAAATCACTACAACCTGTATGCCTTTCATTTCCACCCTAGGATCATCCAGATGTTTTAGACCTCTTCATAATCCACCAGCCAGCATAATCATTCGATGCTATAAAACAAGGATGGGGAACCTAATTATATCTCTCTGCATCACTTACCATTGGCTAAGCAAGCTGAGGTTGCTGGAAACTGTAGTTAAGCAATCTCTGCGGGACCACAAGTTCCCCAGCACTATTTAACACTGCCAATACATCCCAGCATGGTAACCAGCCTTTCTGTAACAGTGCTTCCCATAGCACAAACCAGCACAAGGGAAAGTATTTTTAAAGATTTGATAGTGGCTTTTAATAAAAAAAAATTAAATTGGATGCCATGAGTGGCTTCTAAAAGGATGACTTTCTGAATTTAGTTCAGAGGTGTGTTGTACGCCACCCAGACTCGCTTTTTATGAGATAGGCAGTCATATAAATGTGATTAACAAACAAACAAACGTGGTGGCATTAGACCTCACTTCACATTTTTTGAGGAGAATGAAGGCTGCAGTGCAAAATGGGTGGGTCTTTGTTACCTGTGAACACAGCAAAAAAATATGGCTCTTTCTCACCACTTTTGAGATGGAGGAGAGAAAGTCCCCACTACAATTTTGGAATATTTCTAGCCTTAAAACTCTAATGCTGATTATTTGCACTCATAGTTGATGGGTTTTCCAACTGCTTCAGGAACTGTATGTGACCTGCAGTCTCAGATCATCCACATCATCTTCTTTTCTTTATGGTTTAAGTTCTGCTCTCAGCCTGAGTGATTGTCAAAGTAATCTTAACATTTCAAGCTCAAGGGTTGCGTGCTAGTATGGTCCTAGTATAAGTCCCATTCTTCAGATATTCAAACTGGTAAACAACTGGGCTTCTCCATAAGAGGGTCACAAAACAGGGTCTTTCCACTTCATAGTAGGGGATAAAAGTGCAATACTTGATGAGTTTTTCTTTAGCTAAATGACAAATTATATTTTAACCATTCTATTGCTTATTTATTTATTTTTTTAAAAAAAAATGTCACAAGATTGGGTTAGATTAGTATTAGAAAGGACTCCATATCCAAAAGATGTAGTGCCCCGGTTAAAGTGGGATATACTAGTACCCCCCTGATTTTCAGCAGTGGTTAATTCCAAAAGTTTGATTCTTAAAAGGGAGACATTTTCTGCAACAAATCCCTGAGGAGATGAAATAATTCAAAAGCATAACTGTTTGAATGTGACAGCTCAGGATTTATAGAGGGCCATACAGCTATGTGTGCTAGAATCTTATACAACAGTTTCCAACCACTGTTATTAGTCCTTTGCCAACATGCAATACAGTTACTAATATGTACTTCAAAAGAAGTAGCCAACTAAATATGCATTTAATATTGAACTGGATGGCTGGGTGTGCGTGCTAAAACACAATTTATTTATTCTCCGAACACAATGCCAACATCATATAACTTCAAAAATCACATCAACACAAATACCAAGCTGCAAATCCACCTCAAGTATACAATATGGAGTCTGGTTTACATTTCAGCTTTGCTTTTGCCAAAAGGGATAAAACAATCTGCTTTCTGTATGTGGATCATGTAATCATAAAAGGCAATGTCTTTAATGAAAATAAATTGGAAACTATTTTATGATACAATTCCATAAGAATTATTTCTCTTCCTTCAAGGTCAGTGATGTTGTTTCTGCTGCACTTTCCCCCTTCATTGCAGTTCTATATTTTTCTCTGAGGTACTTTTCCTTCATTTCTGTGTTATAGATGATGACCCATCATGACACAAATGTCATCAAATTCTAGAGTTTGTTTTGGTTTGGGAAAACTCCTCCAATCATTCATAATGACAATTCTGAGCCCATTTGATACAATAGATTTTCTCTGTATCTTATTTTTTCTAATGAAGTGTAGGTTTTTTAACCTAATATCTAGTTTATTAGAATAACAAGAGATACGAAGAGCTGCTGTATAATTTATCTTAAAGTTGCAAGGTTCAAATGAGATTTTTCATTTTTTCTTTGAAAGGCAGAAAATGAAGCCATAACTTGCTTTCAAAATTCCCTTCAACTTCAGTTCTGCCTGACTCACTGGGTCCTAAACATCATTTACTGAACATAACTATTAGCCCAGGGTTTAGCCACAATCTGTACATTAGACTAGGATTTGAAGGAAAAAAATGTTGGAAGAAAGCAATGGCAAACTACTTCCATGCTGATGCCAAGGAACTACATGGACATGTTATGCTATTTTAGGACTGTAATAAACCATTTATTCATTCATTCATGGAAAAAACATATCAACCTTAAATCAGAAGAGATTTTATTTTTATCACACCATAAAAACTATGGGTAAACAACTTATACTTACAGCATGTTAAATACTTGCATATTCAAAGTATAATTTATGAAAGGAGCTTACGTTATAAAGTGCCTTAAGAGACCATTGAATCTTCTATGCAACTTGTTGAAGTATCTTTCTCTTCCCTTCAGATTTTCCAGTTGGAGCAATCTAGAGCAGTTCAGAAAGGGATATGATATGTAGGTGACAAAAAGATTAAGAATGAACATCCATAAAAATTTCATAAAGCTTTCACCTTAGCCAGGCTGGACGCACTGCCCTCATCAGTCCTCTTTGGACGTCTTAAGGGTATTCCTATGCACCTTCGGTTATGTCCATGTGGTGATGGCTCAGAAGAAACCCTAAGCCATATGTTGTTATATTGTTCCCTATATAAGGACTCTAGACAGATCCTTATATATCCATTATTGAAGAAATTTCCAGGCAGGGAGTGTGATTTCTATTTAATGCTACTTCTTTCGGACAAGGACCCGAAAATATCCTCCCAGGTTGCCCAGTCCTGTGCTACCATCTGCACAATACACTGCACCATCACTTAGATTTAGAATTTCTTAACATAGTATTTTATTTCAATTTATTTTAGTATTTAGTATTTAGTATCCCCCAAGAGTCCCCCTTGGGGGAGTTGGGCGGTGATAAATCCAATAAATAAATAAATAAAATAAAATAAATAAATTTTTATTCTTAATTAATTTTAGATCGTATTATACTAATTGTTTTCTTTTTGTTTTGTATGTATGTATGTATGTATGTATGTATGTATGTATGTATGGTTGTTGCTATTATATAATTGTATTGTATCTGGCCTTAGGGCTGTAATAATAAAGATTTGAAACAAATGAATACAATAAATACTATCAACCTGGTTGCAAATACATAACTGTTGCATATACTGTATAACATGCAAATAATATATGGGTAAAATCAGAGCAGAGGGTAGATTAGGTTTGTGACTTTACATATACTAAATAGAAAGGTATTAGCTTTTAAACTAAGTCTAACTGAAATTAATATCATAAGCTGAAGAGCTGTAACAACTGGTTTTTCAGACAGGTTGAAATCCTTCATGGGGTTAAATTGATAAGATAAATCCTTAAGGAAAGAATATCTGGGTCCAGCCAAGAATAATTTTTTTTAAAAATCTATTGAAAATAATAATGATAAAGAAAATCTTTTAACTACATTGGCACCCAAACTCCTAATACAAGGTTAGAAATTTGATTGCTTTTGTTCCACTTTTGATATGTTTATGATTTTTCATTTCTTGCAATGGCCTGTTGACAAAACATGACAGAACTCTTTCTTTAAAGGGCCCGTTATGTTTTTGAATAAATTCAGTTTCTTTGTTCTGTTTTTTTTAGACAAGCCATTATATTTCGAAAGTACTAGTGAATGATAAGAGCTAGCTGAGAAAATGCTTTAAAATAGATGGGGAAAATGCCTTTTAAAGAGGCATTTTGCCAATAATAAATGTTAAGTTGAATATTGGAAAGGTTAAGCTTTTTGGCTACATGTGTTGGCTACTCTTTATGGATCATGCTGTCTCAGATCATAAAATGCTAACTTGCCACCTGCTATGTCCATGTATGTCTTTTCTGTTGTTTAACAAAAGGAGAATCTTCCCCATGCAAAAAAGAAAAGAAAGAAAGCATGGACAATGTGGTCAGAGATAAAATTTGTTGTGAATAAGCCACAAAAGTTTATACATTAGGCTACCATCCCCTAAAGGTAAAGGTAAAGGTTCCCCCCGCACATTTGAGCAGTCGTGTCCGACTCTAGGGGCCGGTGCTCATCTCCGTTTGTTAGCCGAAGAGCCAGCGTTGTCCGAAGATGCTTCCATGGTCATGTGGCCGCATGACGCGCGTGGAACACTGTTACCTACCCACCGAAGTGGTACCTATTCATCTACTTGCATTTGCATGCTTTCGAATTGCTAGGTTGGCAAGAGCTGGGGCGAGTGCGGGAGCTCACTCCACACGCAGGGCTAGGGATTCAAACCTCCGAACCTGCGATCTTCCGATCACAAGCCTGGCGTCTTACCCGCTGAGCCACCACGCACCCTTCCTTACTTCCTTACACCATCCCCTACTTCCTTCTTATCATGATCCCTCCCAGGAAAATTCCCTTCTATTGCTCAAGTGTCATCAGCAGGGTCATATTTGCATGCTATGGTCACTGGAGAATTATCTGACCATATTGTTCACTTTTGTAGATTTAAAGCTTGCAAAAGTAACAGGAATGTGACCCACATGCATCCCAGCTTAACCTTAAAAATAAATAAATAAATCCCTCCCTCAAATTCAGGTAATAATAATAAAAATAAACCAAAGATTTAAAGTGAGACATAAATAAATCTAAGGCATAATCTATTAGCATATCTCCTCTTAAATTATAATTCCATTTTACTGCACCTTTTATTAACTATTTATTTATTTATTTATTTATTTATCTGTTGAATTTCTATAACCGCCCATCTCCCCCTCAAGGAATGGAACCCCCTCTGGGCGGTTCACAGCATAATATCAACAAAATACAATAAAAACAGTAATAAAAATACAAATACAATAAAATTACAATAAAATCTAAGTGGCAGGTGGTTCTTAAAGTGACGTTGAATATATTCAAAATATTTTAGATATTTAAGGTGGTTCTAGGGAATCAGCCATCCCCAGGCTTGACCGCTTTCCTTTTTGCCCCAGGCAAGATCACAGAGCCAGGTTTTTAATTTTTTTCTGAAATCCAGGAGTGATTTATAGTGAACTATATTGACTTTATACTGTATTTTAGGTCAGCATGATTTTGAGGGCATATACTTATAAAACAGAGATTTGTTTCAGAGTTTACAATGTCATCTGTACGTAGCATAAATCACACAACAATTCAGAATATCTTACACAATTGGTTGTTAAATAAAAAATTTCAAATGTTATGTGGTTTACATTAAAACCCTATTCAACAGTTTTGCTAATAATCACTTGATCTTTTTTCTCATTTAGAAGGCTGATTTATGATCTCATAAAATGTTGTCCTAAGTAGTTATTTTTTTTCTAAAATAGCTTGTCTCCAGTATAGCATGAAAACATTACAACAAATCTGTGAAGCATTACAATTCAACATTAGCACATGCTTTCCTACACCAATCAGATATGTAAGTAAAATGTGTAAGTAAAATGTGGCAAGATTATTTATATTCAAATTAAGCTTCTGAATTGTCCTTTCCATATTAAGCATACTCTGAGATTCATTTCAACATGGCTAGTATTTTCCATCTCTAGACACACTTAAGCCATTTAGCATTGGCAGGAAAACATTTTGTTTTCCTTTTGAAACTTGGCAAAGCTGATTAAATGTGCAGCCAAGAATGGTATAAAAAATCTCAAACTGTCTCTCTTCAATTTGTCATTCTTTCATCCATTACATTTCATCCATTGTATTTCAAAGGATTATACATCTTTTGTTTTTCATTGGATCCTAATCAAGATTATTCAAACAAAGAGGATCCTTATAGAACACCAATAGTCCTGTGAAGGGTCAGTGGAAAACTAAATTTCCTGCTTCCACCCAACCACCCCCACACATAGGCATACAGCCTTGTGCTTCTTCAGTTTTCAAGAAAAGATTCTATCCTAAAATAATTTTAAAAGATTTCTCCTTCCATTTGTGTCTTGTTATAGACATCTTTAATTTCTACCTTTAGTTCTATCTATAGGATTAATTTAGGTTAAGTTAATTTAATTAAGTGCAAAAGCTGGCTTGAAACTCAACATTAAAAACTCAGATCATGGCATCTGGTCCCATCACTTCCTGGCAAATAGAAGGGGAAGAAATGGAAGCAGTGACAGATTTTATTTTCTTGGGCTCCAAGATCACCGTAGATGGTGACTGCAGCCATGAAATTAAAAGATGCTTGCTCCTTGGGAGGAAAGCTATGGCAAACCTAGATAGCACATTAAAAAGCAGAGACATCACCTTGCCGACAAAGGTCTGTATAGTTAAAGCTATGGTTTTCCCAGTAGTAATGTATGGCTGTGAGAGTTGGACCATAAGGAAGGCTGAGCGCCGAAGAATTGATGCTTTTGAACTGTGGTGCTGGAGAAGACTCTTGAGAGTCCCTTGGACTGCAAGGAGGTCAAATCAGTCAATCCTAAAGGAAATCAACCCTGACTGCTCATTGGAAGGACAGATACTGAAGCTGAAGCTCAAATAATTTGGCCACCTAATGCGAAGAGAGGACTCACTGGAAAAGACCCTGATGCTGAGAAAGACTGAAGGCAAAAGGAGAAGGGGACAGCAGAGGATGAGATGGTTAGATAGCATCACCAACGTAATGAACATGAATTTGAGTAAACTCTGGGAGACAGTGGAGGACAGGAAGGCCTGGCGTGCTATGGTCCATGAGGTCACAAAGAGTTGGACACGACTAAACGACTGAACAACAACAAAAATAGGATTAATTTATAGAAATCAACCAGTGTCTTCCTCACAGTTCTTATTGTTCTTGGTGTTCATATAATTTTTATGGATGAATTTTAATTGTTGCATATGTTTAAATATTTGTTGCTTCCGTTTTGGACTGTAAATCAATAAATAATAATAAAGTGACTAAAATCACTAGTGAATTGAGCATAGTGAAAACAACAACAAAACCTCAAAACAGCTGAAGCCTTTTTTTCCTGGTATCTTTATAATGCTTGACTAATGATAAAACTGAGAATATCTTCATGTACCTTTAATTTTTCCCAATGTACGGATTGTGATAGTGATTGTGCAAGAAAATCTGTGCTGTGCCAAACCAAGCTGTCTGGAAGTTATTAAACTCACACACACAAGAATGTAACATTGAATCCACATGCCATGCCATTGTAAGCTTTGTTGTTTGGTTGGGTTTCCCCCGTCCCCAAAGGATACATAAAGTTTTTCATTCTTTAACCCATATAATGAGTTTCCAGTATAAAAATCAATGGTAAATTTGAATTCGTCATGGGAAATGAACACCATAATTTTAATTTCAAATGATAGAAAAAACAAACTGTTTTCAGTGTCATTTCCTATATCACATTTGGTATTTTATGATTCAGGCCTAGGGTTTGCTTTTCACACAATTTTTATTACTTTATGTCTCGTTTTAGAACAGGTGCAATGTACCTTTGTAAAATGTCTGGGCTTGTACAAGAAAAATTGTACTTAGTCCTTGGAATCAGCCATTAATTACGTAATATTGCCTCCCAAATCAAAAGGTAAATAACATGCAGACTTGATAACTAATTTATCATTGAGAACTCCCAGATTGTTGTGTTTAGATAGTGAGACTTTCAGTACAAACAAAGAAAGTAATTTTCTATAATATCTATTCTCTTGGAGAATAAGACCTGTTCAACCATTCTGTGGATCCAGCCATCAACTATATTTAAGTTACTCATTTACATTGTATGATATGCTTCAAAACCAAGTTTTTCCACACTAGTTTGTACTGTGTTAAAACCGCAAAATAAAAAGTGTCCATTGAAGGACAAATAAAACAGTTGTCAGGGCACTAACTGCAGAACTGTAGACTTTGGTAATATACCAGAATGTCAACTCTTGATGATAGATCTAAGTTTATATGCATGGCTATCTCTAGTTTTCCCTTTCCATCCTCCCTCCTTTCATAAGCAAGGATCCAGTTATCTAAGTTATTAAAAGGAAGATTTGGCTTGTCATTTCCTTTCAAACTAAGGATTAAATTGCAGTTTGAAAGTTTCCGTAAGATTAGTCAGAATACGTCAGGATATATTTGACACTAAGAAATATATGGGAAAATATTAAGAACCATATGGTACAACTGAAAGCCCTGGTCACAATCAAAGGGAGTATTTTAAGTGTAAAGATCTAGTGATTAACCAGTTTAGAGTTACATTTTTGTTTGTTTCCGAGACTTCTCTCTATATTTTCAAAGTGAGTTTCTGCATCTTGTTGAAGAACACACTTACCTCAGTCCCTCAGCTTCCAAGCCATTATGCACATGGGGATCCAATCACCATTGTTAAATTTCTTTGTTGCTGAAGATTCCTATTGGATGTCGAGCAATGTTTTATGTGTAAAACATGGGCTGCTTTTCCATTCCAAACTTCTATCCAACCTAATCTTTGGAGTTGTGATATGAGGGCAAAAGTCTTTGTTATTTTCAATGTCCCCCAGGAATTTTTACTCCTACATTTTGTTTACAAGCCCTCTCTTAGCATGCAGGCTGTGAAAAGAATGAACATTCTTAGTATACTCCCCTTGCAAGGACCTTCTTTTCAGTGCTTGTGTGTATCAGTTCCTAAGTAAAAGAGCAAGGGAACGGGCAATGGCAATACTGTAGTAAGCAAGAGAGGAGAAACTATTGAGAACATCTTAACAGTGGGACTCAGACCAAATGGTTTGACAATGGCAAATTTGAGGTCTGTTAGGAATATCCCATACCCTGAACACAATTAAGGAAAGAAAGGGGAAATGTTTCCTATTGCTGATAATTGCAAGAAGCAGTCACCATCATCCAGAATGAGGGAAGATGAGGAAGAGATTATCCTTCCCACATTCAAAGTTATCTGATAAAAATTATGTTGCAAGTGATTCTAAGGACAGATATAGTATTAGGAATAATACTTATCCTAAGACTGTTATCTTCACTGAATATTTTTCTGATATGTTCTGTGTTTCAGTTTGTAAATCTTGCCCTTTCACCAAGATATAAATAAGCCCCATTTTTTCAGAAATCTCCACTACAAAGCTACACCTGGACCCTGCTTAGCACAGTATTTATGAAAGAATAAACATCCACCTAATAAAGAAAATCTCTGAGAATATCCCTCGGTAACCTAGGTGAAGTTGGCCATGCATCAGAACTTGTCACCAATCTAGAGATGTCCGCAGCCCTGTCACTAAGCAGTTATACCAATTTTTATGACGGGTATGGCTGTTTTTTCCTATATGTAAATTATGTAGGGTGACCTGACTCTACCACTTAGTTCCACCTGTTGATACCACCAGATTTGCAGAACCCAAATTCATAGGAGCACTAGATAAACTTCTGGCTGCCGTCTAGTGGTTATTTGGATTTTTGCAGCCCCAATCAGCTCTAGCAATGTGTCTTACTCATTTTTTCTCCTTTTTGAACTATGGTACATACTTGCCAAATAATGCAATAATAAATAGTCACACAAGCACCAGAGCTCAGTCACTTTAAGTCTAAACCCAAAGAAAACATAATGCCCCCACTCCTTTTAATATAAAACAGTGTCACAAAGAAAGGTGGCCCTTATATTTGTATTTCACATTAAAAAACCTATTTTAGCTCCCAGCTACTGAACTTTTCTCATCTAAAATATACATCCAGTTTAAAACTGTCACACACTTATTTTTCATGCATGTGTGTGTAAAACAATGTCAGGCTCAGGCTGAAATAAATTTACATTCCTTTCTGAATAGCAAATTAAATTTCATTAAATTTCATTCTGGAACAAACAAGGCTGACATTTTTTAAACTCCTCTTTCTTTTGAATACATGCATGGATTACACTAATTGGATTCTTGTGACTTAACTATTCTTAGCATCGCATCAATCACCCTATCCTCTTTTCTCAATAAACATGTCTTTCCATTTACAAATGAAATGAATGCAACTACCTTCCCACAGCTATCAGATCAAACTTGCAAAGATAAAAGATCAGTCCCATCTCAGCAGTTCTGCCCTATCATGTGATATGAAGGTGTAGGGATCTAAAGTACTCATGAATTCATTTAATAATGTTAGTTTCATCTCACTCTGTCCTCAAGGCTAAGGGCATGTTCTAATCTATTTTAAAATGAATGATGTGCCTAATGAGGATTGGAGATCTAAATATTAATTATTGCAGAAGGCAATGAGAGGGCTTGAAGGACAAATCTGCCAATGCAGAACTTCATTTAAAAACTTTTTTTCCACTCACTCCCCCCAAATCATTGAACAGAAATGGCTGCAGGTATTTCTAAGCAGAGAAACATAAGCCACCAAGCCCTTGTTACTGATTTCATGTGGTTGTTATTCAAATAATAAATTGAATGTGATGCTGAACCTACTCAGACTTGTTATTCCCCAAAGAATTGCAACATAATTATGGAAACTAATACCATATTAATAGAGCCAATTAATCTGCAATTGTAAGACACAAGTCCAGCATTGTATTTCAAAAACAGAGTTGGGCATGCAGTTCAATGAATCAAATATGAGCTCAGTCAACAGACTTGGCTAACTGTCCCATCTTTCAAATACTTGCTATACCTTTTTCATTGTTAAGTAATAGAAGATTATTAAGGCAGGTGGGGAGCTTATAAGAACTAGTGCAGCTGAATCGCCAAGAGATTCTTAATTTAAATTTTAACTCAACCAGAGTTCATATGTAACCATAAACAATATCATTTCAATAAAATTACCAAGCTCTTAAATGCTGTAGTGTGTGTGTGTGTGTGTGTGTGTGTGTGAGAGAGAGAGAGAGAGAGAGAGAGAGAGAGAGAGAGAGGGAGAGAGAGAGAGAGAGAGAGAGAGAGAGAACTTCATAAATTAATCACTGAGGAAGATATATTACATTTCTGAAACTTTGTATATATGTATTATTGATAAATTCCTTCCTAAGAGTTCAAGCATTTACAATAGTTATATTATATGAGACACCCCACAATTCTATACTACAAAACAAGCAAGCTGGCAGATCGTTAAAATTTGAGGAAACGTTTGAGATGGGAGAAAGAAAAATTAAACTGAGATCAAATCCTACAACATCTGAATGAATTCAGGACTAAGATTGTTAGAAGCAAAAGGAAGGAATACAAAGTTGATTTGTTTGATCAGGGTTAAAATACAACATATCTTTTAAAATTCTGTGAATCCTTTATGGGTTTTTTGGATAGAAACATTAATGATTCATAGATTTGCAAATCGATAAGGGATGAGTTATGGGAAGAAGTGATCCATGTATGTAACCTTTTAGAGGCTAAAGAAATATTAAGTTTCTTTGTACTTGTTATGATGAAGATCAGAAGTCACTTCTTTAAATATTTCTTTTTTCTTTTTCCTTTTTCCCCTCTCTTTTCTTTCCTTGCACTTTTTACTTCCTTTTTTCCTATTTTTTTCTCTCTTTCTGCTTTAAGTTTGTATTATCTTTTATTATTGTTAAAATCCTTAATAAAATTATATACAGTATATAAAAATCAGGCAAAATGCCCTTTCTTTTTTCTTTTTCTTTTGGTAATATTTTAAGTAGGAGTACAATGAAATATTAGGGGGCATGGTGGCTCAGCAGGTAAGACGCCAGGCTTGTCGATCGCAGGTTCAGAGGTTCGAGACCTGAGCACCGCGTGACGGAGTGAGCTCCCGCACTCGTCCCAGCTCTTGCCAACCTAGCAATTCGAAAGCATGCAAATGCAAGTAGATGAATAGGTACCACTTCGGTGGGTAGGTAACAGCGTTCCACACGCGTCATGCGGCCACATGACTGTGGAAGCGTCTTTGGACAATGCTGGCTCTTCGGCTAACAAACGGAGATGAGCACCGGCCCCTAGAGTCGGACACGACTGCACAAATGTGCAGGGGAACCTTTACCTTTACCTTTTTACAATGAAATATGGTTCTTATGAAAAATACAGCTTACATTAGTTATATTCCGCCCAGAGGATAAATAAAAGATAGAAGACAAGGTTGCTAACTATGCTTGTAATAATTTAATTTAGCAATCTAAAGCAATGAACCAAAGAAAAACATGGATATTAATACTAAGATGAAATTTGTAATATTTGTTTTAAAAATTCAGAGTTGTACACAGAATGGAACAAACTTAAACATGAGATATTAGTGAAACTGATATTGGCTAATTTTTTTCATTGCTATGTTAAGTCTATGTAACTTGCCTTATGTGATTTCTCTTGCATAGATATCCTTATGTCTTAGAACAGTGCTTTCCAAACTGCTGCCATTGGCGACACACCAACGGTGGCAGCGGCGGTGGTGCGGTGGCACGTGCAGGGGCGTGCATGTGCACGGCGGCGGTGTACACGGCGGCGGCGGTGGCGGCAGCAGTGTCACCAAAACGCGGAAGCGTTGATGGCGCGCCGCTGCCATGCACACTGCCACCGCCATGCGCGCCACTTTGCAACACACTAAGCTGTGTGTTGCAACACACTAAAGTGTCGCGACACACAGTTTGGAAAGCTATGTCTTAGAATCTTATATCTTAGGAAGCAGAATGTTTGCAAACTGAGAAAAGAAAGAGGATAAAACAAGATAATCTTCCATGTAATGGTAATCCTATTGTGTTAAACAAGACATATCTAAGTCAAATTGAAAAAAGTAACTTACTGGGAAAGAAGATTTAGAAAATCATAGTTGAATTCACTACATATGTTGTTCTTTTTTCTCCCATAGTCATATAAAACTGAAACAATGAAGTCTAGGTACAAAAATATTTTGCTAGAAGTACTTTCAATGCTCATTGTAAGCCTAAAACTAGATTAGTTTAGAGTGTCTTAGGGCTGCTGACAACATGTATGATTCTAAGCCGCTTTTTTATTTTCGCAAACCATGACTGCCAGTAAGGCGCCAAAGATGAATAGTGTACATTTTTGATATTGCAGTTTTTACATTCCAAATTTTTCTAGTAAATGGTTCTCTGACTAGAAAGAGGACAAAGAACTTTTGAAAGTCTAGTTTTAAGTAATCCAGTCTCTGAAGTTCACTTAAGATGTTTCAGGATTGATTAGAACAACTGCATCATAGTAAGTCTTTAAATGAATGCACTGATTGGAACCAAATTCTGTAACAATTTGCTCTCTTACCACTAGATGTCATTGCTTGCCCCACCAAGCCAATACAAGAAACATTCCTTGGGCAAAGCATTCTTGTATGAGCAAAGCAAGTGTCCTTTGTAATCCCAGAGCAATCAGTCAATTTTATATAATTAAACATAACATATACAATAGCCAGTTTTCAGTCATCCTTCTCTCTATGCTTTGATTCTATTCTCATTTTCATTTTTCCCACCTATCTAAAGCACATCCATTTCATATATTTACTTAATGGACAGAATGAAGCAGGTGAAAAGTCTACTCCATGTTTCTTCTGATGCAACCCATTGGCATATGACCAAGACAACTGAAGATATTTCTGAATTACTTGAGAAAATAAGCCTTTTTAGTTCCTTAATAATACATAAATAGGTGCATAGATCCTTTTGTGTTAATGGGAAGCAATTAATTATTTCTTTGTTGTGCAAATTCTGGTGGAATGGCTTCTTTTGTATCTGAGGTGAGTGAGGGGAAGGAAGTTTGATTAGCTTTTCTGAGAAACATGCTTAATTCCCTCATGCTTTTACCTCAACAGCAGCAGTAACTAACCGTGTGCCAAAATCTCTTGCAAATTCTTAGATGTTCTTTCGCTAGACAGAGGCTTCTGCTTTTCTACTTTACTGGAGAATTTCTTTCAAATTTATCTTAAACTTGTTGATTATTAGAGGTGGTAGAGGGTGCAACTGCTGGGGTATCCTTTGCTGCTATACATCTTTTTATCAGTCTAAGTCTTCTCAGCTGTTCTCTCTTCTCAATCTGAAAATGCCTAATGGGAGGAGTTCACTCACAATGTCCTTCCTTGGGATTTAAGTGAAGTATGTGAACCTAGTGACACTGCAGACCATTAGAGAAATGATTGAACTCTGGTGGACAGGAGATTCACATAGATACACTCCTTAACTGTGGCATAAAATAATAACTGCAAGAACATGGCCTTCCATCTATGAGAATGTCATTGAAATTTTCTTCTCCTTTGAAGAAATTTCAGAGTACATTCTTTTTAATTAATGAGTACCAGTAAAGAAAAATACAGGATTTTTTTCCTGTACAACAGCAGCAATAGTCATCCATCAAGGCAGAGGAAAAGAAGAACAGAGAAATGAGGTTTATTATATTGACTTAGCTAAAACTCTTCTCCTTGCACTGTTTCTAACCTAGGTAATCTTTAGAAGAACTTTGGTTCATTTTTATTTTTGTTAGTCCTTTGGAGGGATGCCGCTTTCACAGACTATAGAGCGGGGTGGTTTGCCATTGCCTTCCCCAGTCGTAATTACCTTTCCCCCAGCAAGCTGGGTACTCATTTTACCGACCTCGGAAGGATGGAAGGCTGAGTCGACCTGAGCCGCTACCTGAGAACCAGCTTCCACTGGGATCGAACTCAGGTCATGGGGAGAGTTTCGGTTATGGTAGTGCAGTACTGCCACCTACCACTCTGCACCACATGAGGCTTTGTTTTGTTTGTTTTTTTGTTAGTAGTTATTTAAAATAAAAGAGTGAAAAGTAAGCAATTCCATTATTTTATATAACAATCAGCATCCTCCGCCCCAAAGAACCTGTTCAAGAACCACCCCAGGTCCAGTAATCACCACACCTTCTCACATCTGTTACAAATTCTGGCCAATCTCTTCTCCCTTTGTGGAATTTAACCCAGGGGTCATGTGTTAAGAGAGGTTCTAAAAGAATTGCAATACACATGTGCATAGAGACTGTAGCATGTCAAACCAGGTAGGTAATGTTCTCCTACATATTTTCTTGCACTCCCAAGAAATTGAAAGACATGGTCCAAACCCTCCTGTCAAATTGTCGTCCCCCCACTTTCCCTGCCCCACTAAATGAAGAAAAACAGTATTACCTGGACCATGTTTTTCTGGTGGAATGTACCCTCAAACAAGAAAGAATGATGACTGTCCTATCCACCAGGGGACTGTTGGCGACTATGAGTGAAGAATGTGACAAAATCAGATGGTAGAAGTTACTTCTTTTCTTCTTTTTTAAAAGAAATAATAATTAAAATAATTTTAATTCTGAAGAAATGTATTTTGATAATCATATTTGGCAAGTCATGTGGTATCATTAATTTCTCAACATTCACAGTTTTCATTGGGAGAACATTGCAAAATTTTATAAAAGGACTAAATCACTTATTTTTTCCATCTCTGCTTAATAGGTATTAGAAGTCCCTACTTCTCTACAGTGGCACTTGTGTGCTTCTTTGAGGCTGTTATAAATGGTCTGTATTATTTTCTTTCTAAAGTATGAAAGTATTGTCAAGGGAAAAAAATCCCAACATTGATTTCTTTTTTTTCACATTGGGAATGAAGGCAATACAAATAAAAAGGATATACTTTTGTAGGCCATAACTGTTACAGGCTATAATTCCCATAAAATAGTTTAAAGGCCAAGCAGTACACACATTTCATTTGCATTAGCTAATCTCCAAGTGCTAATCTTAAGAGATAAGTGAAATGACTGTTGATTTCATCCAAACTGTACAGTGTTTTTATCAGGAACATAGCGGGAAAATATGGTCTCACACAAAGGTTATTCATGGTTTAGGAGGCAAAGCTTTGTGAATTAGAGAGATGGAAAGGATTATAGAGGATAAAAGGATCATCCTTAATATCAAGTTTTATAGCATCTTGTACAGGATGGATTCAGTCTGAATTACATTGTCCATTTAGGCTGCATGGCATTAAGATATACCTACATCTTCTAACTTCCTATTGCACAGCAAAAGAGACATGTCCCCTTTCTCAATAAGTCCATTTTATTGTCTTTTTTTAAAGAAATGTAGACAGTAACATTTTATATCAAAGAGAGAGAGAGAGAATGAATTTTTGGGATTAAGACAAAGTAGTGTACATATTGTATGAGTATCAGAGACTGAGAGAGAGAAAGAAATATTCATATTTCAGGCATCATATTTTAATGACTGAATCATGGTATTTAGAGGGTTCCTGTATCTGTTTAGTGTATTCCCACAACAACCATTCCTGAATGTAGAAGATGACTTCAAGTGTTTCCTTGATTCTCCTTCCCTGGCATTGCTTAATTTTGGGCTACTTGTTCTCTTACTGTTTACTCTTTAAGGCTGGTTCACTCATCAGTGTTTATTGCTTGACTTTTGGGGTGAATGATCCATCACATGTAGAAATTTCAAATTCCTTCCAGATGGATTAGAAACATATATTAAATGACCTTAGATGCATTATTCCATCAACCCCACCCCCTTTCCCAATCAGGGACCCTCTAGACCACATTGCCAATCTATATGACCTCAAGCAGGCATTCTATACTTGTAGAAGTCATACATTTAAAGCATAGTTGTTTGCAAGAGAGAATCATTCTTTGAGTACTCTAGGCAAAGGAACAGGTCTTATCGGAAACACTCCCATGACTAGTACTTAGAGTATAAAACATCAAAACAGGTGATGGGGTGAGTATGGCTGGTAAACGGTGATCTTAGTATTTGTTCTCACCATAGTGATCCTCTAGCTTGTCACAAAAAGGTCTTTTTCAGAATATATGATAAATAATTTGAGAGGATTCAGTAAACCAAGTACACTATGTATTAAATATGTGATAATATTTGAGACAGGTAGATGATAGATATATAGATAAACATACTATCTGATTGAAGTCATGGTGTATAAGTTTCTTCTCTCAACTTGCTATTATTTTTTGGATAGAGATCACAATCTGAGCCTGCCAATTTCTACTTTTTTGGCAACAGAAAAGGAAAATTATTAAATACATGAAAAGTAATTATTTGTTCTTGTCTGAATGTCTTTTTGAAGTCTGTTCCATGGCACATGACTCAAAGACCAAATACAGCTTTTGACATAAAAATATTTATGTATCTGACTTATAAGGGCAAGAGTATTGGCAAATTGGGTAAGGGAGCTATTTTTATCAGCATACAGTATCAGAATATTTTCCCCAGGCTATTGTACAAAGATGATGTTAACTACTCTTTGTAAATTACATAAACTTTGGCACAATTCAACGGATTCCAATTTATGAATTACTTCTAGTCTATAGCTCACATATCATTTATTAGAAAGTTGATACAAATTCTTTCAGTGTTACTTTCCCCAGATCAATTTGATTGTGAGCTGCAAACAAACTTTTGAAAGTGTTGAAAGTGTTAGCTTAGTGTCACCTTATAATGCTGCCTGGAAAAGGTATATTGGCATTTAAATATTTAATATATCCTGATAATGATGGAAGACTTGAATAATCTTTTTTATTTCCTTAAACCAAAGCTCAAGTTTTATTATGAGCATAATTGACAATGGACCAGGAAACTAGATTGTTATACTTATTTTAAAAGAATTCAGTCTACTTATATGCTCAAATAATTAGTGAGTGTGCCTGTAAGTATGAATGCTTACAGATTTATGACTACAGAAGTTATTGAAAACCTGAGTCTATTAAATCAATTGAAGAGTCCATCTGACTTAAACAGGTGTGTTCAAAGACATTTGCTATATTTGTTTCTTTTGGCAGTAGTAATAAACCCACAAGATTCATGCTTCAGATTTCTTTCAGTACAGTGGAGCTCATAAGGCCTTATTTAATTGCTGTAGTTCATTGCTTGCTAAACTTCCTTGCAATATGCAATAAATCAACTAACTGGCCTGTAACAAAACTCGGTTCACCTGGAATCCTTAGGGCAAAGGAAGCTATTTACAATAATTACACTTGCCTGACAATTAAAATTTTGGCCATGTTTTCTGTTTATCTACACAAAATATTTGGAACAGGTTTTATTTTTCTAATGTATTTTCTTTTTATACTTGGATGATTTTAAGATCCAGATTCTTTTTTTTTTAATTTTATTAAGTTTCAAGCAAAGATAAAAGCTACAGAAAAACAAAAAACTACGAAGAAAAAAAACTAAAGAAGTGTAGAAACACAAGAGAAAAATTTTCAAAATTACAAAAAGAGGTGACTTCTGACTTTTAACAGCAAGGATATACAACAATTTTCCATAATCAATCCCTTAAAAGGTAAAGGTTCCCCCGGCACATTTGTGCAGTCGTGTCCAACTCTAGGGGCCGATGCTCATCTCCATTTGTTAGCCGAAGAGCCAATGTTGTCCGAAGATGCTTCCACAGTCATGTGGCCGGCATGACACATGCGGAACGCTGTTACCTACCCACTGAAGTGGTACCTATTAATCTACTTGCATTTGCATGCTTTCGAATTGCTAGGTTGGCAAGAGCTGGAGCTAGTGCGGGAGCTCACTCCGCACACAGGACTAGGAATTCGAACCTCCGAACTTGCGATCTTCCGATCGACAAGCCTGGCGTCTTACCCGCTGAGCCACCATGCCCCTTAATCAATCCGTTACTCTATATTAAACCAAAATCACTTTATTTCTATAAATCATTCCATTGGCACATTATAAAAATCACTAAATACAGTTGCTCCCTCCCCTTATATTAAAAGAAAAAATATATACAGTATATAAACCTCCTAATTAACTCCCCCCATAGATAACATTTATTTAATTAATTCCTTCCTACTACTATTCTATACATTCCTGTCTACTATAATAAAGATCAAACTAAAAAACATATAAATTGTCTGCCATTTTACTTGATAATACAACAATTTTAATAATCTTAATCATATTAAACCCCAAACCAACATTTATTATTCTTTTTATTATACCTTAATAATCTTAATCCAAATCATTAAAGATAAATGAAATCAGCCAAACACTAAAAGCAATCCAGATAAATAGTCTTAAACCCTTATCCCACTTCAAAATAAACCAGAGCATTTACACAATGTTCACAGAGCTTTTTTCTTAAAAAAATTGAACAGCCCAACTGCCCCCCTCAAAAACTCCGACTTCTCTTCAGGAGACCTCCCATACATAATAACCCCTTCTTTTCCATGGTGTTCCATCAGAAAATCAATTTCACTTATGGCTTGCAACTCAATCTCTCCCTTCAATTTCTTCAACTCGACTATCCGATCTTCATCCAGCATTTCAACAGAAGTCCCGATCTCACTCTTAGAAGAGACATTTCTGTCGCTGTTAAATTCCTCAGTTTCATCCAGGACATCCCCAACCAGATGACAAATTTTAGACCTCATATTTTCTGCAATGTCCTGAATACCTTGCATAAAAACTTGGTAGGAATCAGAAAGTAACTGTTTAAAATCTTGTTGGAAGTCAGAGAAAGTCTGTTTAAAATCCTCCATGTCTCAAGCAGTAGATTATGGTGCCCCCTAAGAGCTTAACCAGTGAAAGTCAAAGATATGAAAGGATTCTGGAATGTGTTTACATAAACAAAAGTGAGATATGCAGACAGTTCCCCAGGGAAAGTAGAAGCAGAAAACTGAAAGTTCAAACAGCTGATTCATCATGTAGAAAAATGCTAACATGTTCAAATTTAGTACAGAAATAATAACAGGTAGACAATTATTTACTCTCAATCCTCCTTAATATTTGGATGGAAAACAAAGTCCAAAACTTTAAAAGGATTTTTTTAAAAATTGATCCCCAAAATAACGATAAGCACCAAGAGAACCCGCTTCTCCTTGCTGTAGAAAGCCTCTCTTAGGGTATGCGTACTTAAAAGAAATATAAATTGGGTGATTTAGAAATGGGGTGGCTGGTCTTAATGTCCCTTTAAGACTACAGCGTGGCTTGGAAATGGTGACATCCCAGCCTCCTGGCTAGCTCTTACCAGTCGAGCGCGAACGCTGTTTGTGATCTTCTGGCTGCAAGCAGCCGTCTGGAGGACAGATGGGGTGATTCCAGGCGTTTTTCTTTTTCCAGGAAAACACTCCTGGGCTTCAGGAAAAACCTGCCTGAGCCCGAAAAAACTGCCGTGTTGTCAGTTCTGCCCGCTGAGACCATGGGCACAGCTGTTCAGTCCGCCGTGTCCCCACCGGAAGTCAAGATCCATATTCTTGTTTCTGTACTTGCGGCTGGCTGATGTCTTCATTTGCTGCTTGTTCTGTCAAGCAATTGAAGAGAACAGATGAGAATGTGTAGAGCAAATGGTCAGGTGCTTTGTCTGTTAAACTCAAATTCTGTTTTGTATAATAAACAAGCTAAAGAAACATAAAGCCAAGAAACTGTAACTCTTTCATGCAAGTAGCCATTTTTGTATGAATTCCTGCCAAAAGGACATCTTCAATTGATTTCAAAACATTGCAGCTTCTCCAGTTTGTTGTACTAATTACATTTAGAATTTGCTACAAATTATGTCCCAGTTATTTAATAAAACTAGACTTCAATTATGCATTTCTTCATCTCTTCAGAAAAAAAAATGTCCTGATTTCAAACAAATAATGGTAATATAATATTTATAAGACTTTGGGAATTATTTTGCATTGGGAGGTCTGAATAATGATAATTTTCTTTGGGGTTCTGCTTATCATCAGTTAGCATAGCAGATTTATCTTTTTAAAAAAATAGTGCTTTGACCGAGATATTTTTTTAAAAAAAACAATTTCATACCTGACTGAAATGAATTGTTAGCTCATGAACAATGAGCTCATGAATGGAAAAACTGAATATGATAATACAATAAATGTTTTAAGGACTTGGTTTATTAGACTTTGGGATACAGTTGGCAATTTTTTCAGTTGCATTCCACCTCCATTTAACCAAACTAATTGAGGGTTTGTGGATTAAATTGAGTTTGTCTGTTAAACTGAGATTTTACTGCAAATGAATCCATTTACATCAATTAGGTAATTACACAAATGAAGTAAATGGCACAGATGATGCAAATTTGAACATAAAGATACCTTCTCCTTCCAAATTGTCTGTTAAATCAAAGTTCAATTGTGTTTAAAAACCATTATAATCTTGAAGGACAGTTTTAGTTGATGCCATCTGGGACTGGAAGGATAGAAAAGCAGGGAGATTTATCAGATAAACTGGGCTAAACAGTTTGGAACTTCATAAGGTTGTGAAGTCTTTGACCTCACACCCCAAAGAATGGTTCTAATATAATGTGTAATGTGATTGTATCAGCCAATCCTAGTTAACACTAAGTCTTCATATTTCTAGATTAGTAATGGTAGACCAGATCAGGAAACTGATCACTATAACTATACTTTATTGAGATAGGCTATCATAACAGAATCTTGCAGGTCTGCTTGTGTTTTACCTTTTCTCTGTCTTATACCCATTGAGTCAGGGAAGAGCCAGTCTGGCTTTTCTCCTAACACTATTTCCTTAAGGCTTAAGGCAGAGCTTTCCAAACTGTGTGTCATGACACAAAAGTGTGTCACCACACAACATCATCAGTGCTTCCGGGTTTTCCCGTGGCGACACACCAACGGCGGTTAGTGTGTCGCCGCGGGAAAACTTTGGAAAGCCCTGGCTTAAGGAATGGTTCTGCTCTTGTTTATGTAAAACTTCCAAATAGTCCCCTCAAGACCATCTCATGGCTCTCTACACCATCCTAACTATATATTCAGCACTGTAATAATTAAATGATAGGTCAGCAAAAAATTACTATATTTGTTTAGCCACAGCCCTGGAATTCTTACTAGACTGTAACTGTATATGTCAAAGGAAGGGAAACTTAATAAAATACAGTGGTGTGTCATATATGAACTATGAATATTAAATAATACTCTTTCCATTTTAATTAACACAAATAAATTATTATAAATAAATTTGATTTACATAAATTAAAAATACATTGAATTTAATTTTTCTCCTGCATTCATTCACTTTTGAAATGTAACCTCCAGCACATCTCTTAAAGCCAAGTTAGTATTTGGTCCACAAAAATGGAGCCTTCAAATCAGTCCTCCAAGTAGGAGCCAGACTTTGAAAACCCAGCTCCCTTGTATTCCAATGCAAAGCCTATCTAGGAAGGTTCTTTGAATAATCATATAAAAAGCTGCTAATAAATCAAGGCTACTGATTTGGTACAGGAAATTGCAAAGTGATACTTAGGAATGCAGGATTAACAATTGACCTACAATTGCTCTACTCAGGGGGGTCTAGAATTTTATTCCAGATCTGTGTATAATTGCATAGAGTTCTTTTGGTAAAAACTAGAGAATATAGGTCCATATAAAAGCCTCTAAAAACTGATAGACAATATTATTTGTCTCCAAAGTTGTAATGGAGTTGGACAGCTTGTAAGTTTAATAAAATAAAATAATGAAAATTCTACTCAGTTGCTTGGTTGAAAAAAACAAGTGAACACCTCATGAGATTTTGTCATAAATTTGTGTTTTCGTTGTACAGGATATCATGAAGATCTCCATTTATATTCTCTATACCAGGGGTGGGGAACGTCCAGCCTTTGGGCCATATAAGGCCCGCGAAATCATTTGGTCTGGCCCTGCCAAGGCAACCACAGGCGGGACTCGAAATTCAATAAATCTAGGAGCTCCCGCCCGTAAATCCCGCCCCCTTCTTGGCAATTGACTCCAGCCTGCAAACCCCACCCCCTGGTGCTTGTGATTGGCTCCTGCCGGCAAACCCCACCCCCGGTCCGCAAATGATGTTATAAATATCCCAATGGCCCTTGGCAGAAAAAAGGTTCCCCACCCCTGCTCTATACAGTATATTGAAGGATATGGAAAAGGCAAAACTGTTTTTTGGGAGGGTTGGCTATGGCATTACCTAAGCTACTGTGAATACAACATCATAGTTGTCTGTTCTTAATCCTACCTTATTTTATTTTGACTCTGAAATAAATCCCCCCCAGTTCCTAAAAACTTTCCAGCGTTCTTTATAATTTTTAGTTTAATTTTTTGTTGTTTATTCGTTCAGTCGTTTCCGACTCTTCGTGACTTCATGGACCAGTCCACGCCAGAGCTTTCTGTCGGCCGTCACCATCCCCAGCTCCCCAATGGTTGAGTCCGTCACCTCCAGAATACCATCCATCCATCTTGCCCTTGGTCGGCCCCTCTTCCTTTTGCCTTCCACTTTTCCTAGCATCAGCTTCTTCTCCAGGGTATCCTGTCTTCTCATTATGTGGCCAAAGTACTTCAGTTTTGCCTTTAATATCATTCCCTCAAGTGAGCAGTCTGGCTTGATTTCCTGGAGTATGGACTGGTTTGATCTTCTTGCAGTCCAAGGCACTCTCAGAATTTTCCTCCAACACCACAGTTCAAAAGCATCTATCTTCCTTTGCTCAGCCTTCCTTATGGTCCAGCTCTCGCAGCCATAGGTTACTACAGGGAATACCATTGCTTTAACTATGCGGACCTTTGTTGTCAGTGTGATGTCTCTGCTCTTAACTATTTTATCAAGATTTGCCATTGCTCTCCTCCCAAGAAGTAGACGTCTTCTGATTTCCTGGCTGCAGTCAGCGTCTGCAGTAATCTTTGCGCCTAGAAATACAAAGTCTGTCACTGCCTCCACTTTTTCTCCCTCTATTTGCCAGTCATCAATCAAGCTCGTTGCCATAATCTTGGTTTTTTTGAGGTTTAACTGCAGCCCAGCTTTTGCACTTTCTTCTTTCACCTTCGTCATAAGGCTCCTCAACTCCTCCTCGCTTTCAGCCATCAAAGTGGTATCATCTGCATATCTGAGATTGTTAATGTTTCTTCCAGCGATTTTAACTCCAGCCTTGGATTCCTCAAGCCCAGCATGTCGCATGATGTGTTCTGCGTACAGGTTGAATAGGTAGGGTGAGAGTATACAACCCTGCCGTACTCCTTTCCCAATCTTAAACCAGTCCGTTGTTCCGTGCTCTGTTCTTACTGTTGCTACTTGGTCGTTATACAGATTCCTCAGGAGGCAGACAAGATGACGTGGTATCCCCATACCACCAAGAACTTGCCACAATTTGTTATGATCCACACAGTCAAAGGCTTTAGAATAGTCAATAAAACAGAAATAGATGTTTTTCTGAAACTCCCTGGCTTTCTCCATTATCCAGCGGATATTGGCAATTTGGTCTCTAGTTCCTCTGCCTTTTCTAAACCCAGCTTGTACATCTGGCAATTCTCGCTCCATGAATTGCTGGAGTCTACCTTGCAAGATCTTGAGCATTACCTTACTGGCATGTGAAATAAGTGCCACTGTTCGATAGTTTGAACATTCTTTAGTGCTTCCCTTTTTTGGTATGGGGATATAAGTTGATTTTTTCCAATCTGATGGCCATTCTTGTGTTTTCCAAATTTGCTGGCATATGGCATGCATCACCTTGACAGCATCATCTTGCAAGATTTTAAACAGTTCAGCTGGGATACCGTCGTCTCCTGCTGCCTTGTTATTAGCAATGCTTCTTAAGGCCCATTCAACCTCACTCTTCAGGATGTCTGGCTCTAACTCACTGACCACACCATCAAAGCTATCTCCAATATTATTATCCTTCCTATACAGATCTTCCGTATATTCTTGCCACCTTTTCTTGATCTCTTCTGCTTCTGTTAGGTCCTTACCATCTTTGTTTTTGATCATACCCATTTTTGCCTGGAATTTACCTCCGATGTTTCTAATTTTCTGGAAGAGGTCTCTTGTCCTTCCTATCCTATTGTCTTCTTCCACTTCCGCACATTGCTTGTTTAAAAATAATTCCTTATCTCTTCTGGCTAACCTCTGGAATTTTGCATTTAATTGGGCATATCTCCCCCTATCACTGTTGCCTTTTGCTTTCCTTCTTTCTTGGGCTACTTCCAGTGTTTCAGCAGACAGCCATCTTGCCTTCTTGGTTTTCTTTTTCTTTGGGACGTTTTTTGTTGCCGCCTCCTGAACAATGTTGCGAACTTCTGTCCATAGTTCTTCTGGGACCCTATCTACTAAATCTAGTCCCTTAAATCTATTCTTCACCTCCACTGCATATTCCTTAGGAATATTAGTGAGCTCATATCTAACTGATCTGTGGGTCTTCCCTATTCTCTTTAGTCTGATTCTAAATTTTGCAATAAGAAGTTCGTGATCTGAACTACAGTCAGCTCCAGGTCTTGTTTTTACCGACTGTATAGATGTCCGCCACCTTTGGCTGCAAAGGATGTAGTCAATCTGATTTCGGTGTCGACCATCTGGTGAAGTCCATGTATAAAGTCGTCTTTTAGGTTGTTGGAAGAGAGTGTTTGTTATGCACAGTGAGTTGTCTTGGCAAAATTCTATCAGCCTATGTCCTGCTTCATTTTGTTCTCCCAGACCATGCTTGCCTGTAATTCCAGGTGTCGTCTGACTACCCACCTTAGCATTCCAGTCTCCTGTAATGAAAATAACATCTCTTTTTGGTGTATTATCCAGTAGGTGCTGCAGATCCTCATAGAACTGATCTACTTCTGCTTCTTCGGCATCTGTGGTTGGGGCGTATATTTGGATCACTGTGATGTTAAATGGCTTACCCTGAATTCGAATTGAGATCATTCTATCGTTTTTTGGATTGTATCCAAGCACTGCTTTAGCCACTTTATTATTAATTATGAAGGCTACTCCATTTCTTCTGTGGTCCTCTTGTCCACAGTAGTAGATCTGGTGGTCATCTGATGTGAAGTGGCCCATCCCAGTCCATTTCAGTTCACTGACACCTAAAATGTCTATATTTAATCTTGACATCTCACCAATAACCACATCCAATTTGCCCTGGCTCATAGATCTTACATTCCAGGTTCCTATGGTGTGTTGATCTTTAGAACATCGGATTCGTCGTTCACCACCAGCACCGTCGGCCGCTAGCCGTCCTTTCGGCTTTGAGCTAGCTGCGTCATCACGTCTGGGGCTAGTTGAACGTATCCTCTGTTCCTCCCCAGTAGCATTTTGACCATCTTCCGACCTGGGAGTCCCATCTTCCGATGGTATACCGACATATCTTTGGTTGTACTGATCCATTTAGTTTTCATGGCAAGAATACTGGGGTGGGTTGCCATTACCTTCCCCAGGGATCGTATTTAGTCTGACCTCTCTGCCACGACCTTCCCGTCTTGGGTGTCCCTTCACGGTTTAGCTCATGGTTTCATTGAGGTGCTCAAGCTCCAGCACCACGACAAGGTAACGATCTCCTTTGCTGGAGTTAGTTTAATTTACACTGATTTTATTTTTCTGGGAGTTTAGTAAAATTATAGAGTTATTGGATACACACAAAAAATGTTATTTTCTATGGTAATATGTCCTGGGCTATAGTCCTTTCAATTCCCCCTTTTTATCAGACAGTTGGGAATTGTTTATGTTGGGCAAAAATAGTAATTTCAGGAGGAGTCATGGGGACAGAGTGTTACTTTTGCTTATAGATGCATTATGTTCCTCTAAAAATAATCTATAGACAGATGGTAGGATAGGAAGAGACATAAAAGACAGAGAAAACAGACTGACATAGTTTCTGTAAGAATCAGTAGTAGAATATTGCAAGAAACAATACAAAAAGCTCTTTGTTTAATGTATACCATATACTGACATTTAAAGGGTTCACATATGAGAAAGTGGCAAAGATCCTGGAGTTTAATTTTGTTTCCTCAACATTCCTTCCCGTATGTTAAATTGTGTCTAATAATTTCTTATTTTCATCCTCATTTTCACTATTACGTAGGGCACCAACTTCTGCTGTTATTCCCTGATAAACATTTGCAGTTTGCTAAGAATTCATCTTGCAACATTTGTCATTTGTGTGATTCCAAGCATTTACTTCCAAGTAATTCCAATTTAGTACAGTGAAATATTTCCAGTCTTCAGATTATCTTTTGATGTATGAATCTTTTTTCTTTGTCTTACAACAATTAGCCCCAAATAAGGAAAATCTGGACCATTTAACACATGAACCTTCCCCTTTCCATGCAATTGCTCAACTTAGAGGAGATAGTGTGGTGTAAGTAATTTGGGAATGCAGTGCAATACCAGTTTGGAACCCTTTTCCTGCCCTATATTGATATTGCTGATGGGTTCCTGAAAAATAATATGATAAAATTATATATTCAAAGTCAAATTACCACAGTGCCTGAACTAAGAGATGTACCTAGAATAAACATATTGGGTATGAAATTCACCATGCAGTATATACTGTAAGTGAATGGACTTGTTGGCCCAATCTATCCATTGGCTAACATAGAGCTGCATTAGCTGTGGAGTAGACTAGTCTTTGTCTAGAGATGTGCTAGCCAAAGGGTAGATCTACCCATGCAAAAATCCTGTTGGCCTGATTTACCTGTTGAGTAACATAGAGCTACATTGGCTTGGAAACATTGCAAGTTACACATGAATGTCAGCATGAGAAAACCTTCACTCATATCCTCTATCAGCATTAGCTTCCACATGAACTCATCCTGCATTAAAAGGGTACTGGCTCACGTACAAGCCAATGTCTATACAATTATACAACAAAGCCTTTTCTCATGCTTGCTTGCTATTGATATACTGTTTATGTTCTGTGTTAAATGATCATGTGATTTTAATGTAACTTGCCCCAAACTATGTTTTAAACTTTTTTTTAGTGAAGAATGACAGAAAACAATGAAATTTCTTCTGCTGTCCTTACCATGGTAGTTTTTCTTATAAACAAATCCTTTATATAATTCTTTTACAAGTGCATATAGTAAGGAGTAGATGCTTATACTGCATTTAAAATAATAACGGAAAAATAAAAAAAACAAGGGAACAAAACAGAAAGATACATACATTGTAAAAAAAATTAAAAAATACATAACAAATGCTTAAAAATAGGTGAAAAAATATGACAGAAAAAATAAAAACATAATATATAGTTACAACAGTAAACAGTTCCAATTCTATACATATTTATCTAATGCAAATATTATGTGAGTGTGTGTGTGTATGTGTATATATATATACTCATTTATACAAAATACAGTAGGTTAAAAAAAGCATGATAGTTATATAAATGTATTAGAATATGAATATATATATTCATATATATATATATATATATATATATATATTATATATATATATATATATATAAATATTATATATATATATATATATATATATATATATATTATATATATATATATATATATTATATATATATATATATATATAATAACTATCATGCTTTTTTTAACCTACGGTATTTTGCATAAATGAGTCCCATATTTCATTATACTTGTCCATACAAAGTCTGTCTATAGGCAATCTGCTCATAAGTGGCAAGCATAACCAGGTCTTCAATCCGTTGAGTAAATGGGGCCATACATTTATCTTTCCAATGCTGCAATATCAGTCTTTTAGCCATAGTAAGGGCATGGAGAATCCAGTTGTCCAGTTGTCAAATTCCATGTACTAGGTAGGTAATTCAAGAGAATATTATCCTCTGAAAATTTTAGCTTTTGTCTCACCGTCACATTTATATAGTCTACTACTTTCTCCCAAAACTTAGTAAGTATAGGGCATTGTAAAAGCATGTGTTTTAAAGAAGCATTGTCTTTATTACATCTCCAACAAAATGCTGTCTTAGACAATCCTTTTCTATACAAATGTAATGGAGTCCAATACATTCTAAATATTATTTTTTGTTGTATAACTCAAGGCAAAAATCAAAATTTATCAAAATCAACAAAAATAAATCTTAATGTTTTTAGTGCCAGAGTGCAAAAAGTTTGCAAATATAAACTCAATTTAGCTTAGCTCTAGAGTCTATCAATGGAATTAATTATGACATGGCTTTTTCAGGCAAAAAGGCAGGGGCAAATAGTATCACTTTTCTATGGCATAATACTTGTGTATTAATATTTTTATACTAGTGGATTGGAACAAATCAATTTGATTCTTTTAAAGTTTCTATTTAATGATTCCCATATGCTTCATATTACACATTATAAAGGGAAAGAAAGGAAAAGAAAAGGAAATATAATTAGTCTATTTCCTAACTTGCTGTTAGTTAAAACACTTAAATTTAACAAATTCATTCTTCCACAGAGAGAAGAACTGTTGAGAAGACCACATCAAATAATTTTCTAGAAAAGTTCACCCTTCATTTCAATTTTTTCTTTGCAACATTTTTACAGAGAAACATAATGAAATGGCACCCATAAAATGTAAGCTTAAACCCATAAGCCACTTGGCATAACATCAAACAAAGCACTTCAAACATTTTGTTCTTTGTCTATATTGCTCATGCTACCTTTTCATGTTCTCAGAAAGTTTTGGAATTTTCTCTGAGTCATGGGGGGGGGGGTATGAAATATTTTCTTTTTATCAAACAGATCCTGTACCAGGAACATATCATGACAATCACTGAAGAATAATGCACATCCTGCTTTCATGCCCCATTTTTTGTATTAGAGATTTTGATAAAACAATGTCATTCTCTTGAATTGCACCTGCATCTAGATTTCATAGTATTTAAAGAAAAACTTTGATCAACTAGAAAACAAAACAACATAATGCCAGTGGAAGCATTATCTTTCTTTTCCTTCTTTTCTGATTTGTCTTATAAATTTATCCATGGCTATGGTTTTGTTTTGTTAAAAGGGTTAAGCTCAAAAGCACCAAACTATGCTCTTACATCTAAAAAAACAAACATCCCTGCGCTGAAGTCACCATAGTCTTTTGCAACATTTATTCAAGTTTACAAATCAAGGCATGTGCTGACAGGCGGTAACTTTATGAACAAGTTACCTACAGTTGTGGAGATGAACCAAATGTTATGTACTTGCAGAAGCAAGTTCAAACTTTTTAAAATGCACACATATCACTGTTGAAATCTAGAAGCTAGTATAACCAGGAGCAACTTAGATAAAACGGAGCTTCTGATAGGAGAGAACAAGATATTTAACTTGCCATGTAAGTGCTGAGGGTACAAACCTATCCAATTGACAAGTTCATTATACTTGATGGAAACCAGTGGGGGAGGAAAGAAAGAGTTCACTTACATTAAGAAGCACTAGAAAAACTTAAGGAACTTATTTGCAAATGTTACTCTCTATTCTTCTTGGAGAATCCAATCTGCCTGATAATTGAACCTTACTTCAATACTGGTGGAAGAGTAGGAAGGAATTGAGAGGCAGAAAATGATAGAGGATGTTCTCTTGTGTTTCCTGAATAGGTCACTTGAGGTTGTCAATCATCGATTCTTTATAGGAGTGGACTGCATGTCATCATATGGTATATTAATATCTCAGTGGTTTTCTGTGCATAAAAGAATTGCTGAAATTACTATACCTAGGTCCCACTAGGTCACAATACATTTATCTGATTAAGGCTGAAGATGACAGATGGGTTATTTAAGGAGTATCAATGCTCATTTTATTAAAGCAAGATCAAGTATTTGCTCAGTATTGGCATGAAAAAGATAATACCCAGAAACAGCCTTTTACAAGTTATCCCTTTAATTTCCAAATTTGCTATTTAAAGTGCCTTAAGATGTAAATAAGAGCCAGTTTGGTGTCGTGGTAAAGGTATGAGGCTAGTAACTGGGGCACTGTGTGTTCTAATTCCACCTTGGGCACAAAGTCAGCTGGGTGACTTTGGGCCAGTCACTCCTCTCTCAGCCCCAAGAAGAAGGCAATGGTAAACCACTTCTGAAAAACCCTGCCAAGAAAACTGCAGGGACTAATCCAGGCAATCACCAGGAGTCAAGTCTGACTTGAAGGGACAAAAAAATAATTAAGTAAATGTTGATATAATAAATAATAAAGTAAATGTTATTACTTTGGCCACATAATGAGAAGACAGGATACCTTGGAGAAGATGCTGATGCTAGGGAAATTGGAAGGCAAAAGAAAGAGGGGCCGACCAAGGGCAAGATGGATGGATGATATTCTGGAGGTGATGGACTCGACCGTGGGGGAGCTGGGGGTGGCAACGGCCGACAGGAAGCTCTGGTGTGGGCTCGTCCATGAAGTCACGAAGAGTCAGAAGCGACTGAACGAATAAACAACAACAAATGTTGATTGTGATTTCCCACGGTGCTAAAATTGTGTCTCCATGCTGATTGGAAAGTCAGGGAGTTAGGACTGGTCAGTGTGGGTGGCAGAAATATGCTAGAAAGGCACTGAAGAAACAGAAAAATCCATTTTTTTTTATTGCCATCTAACTGTCTGGATTTGGTAGCCCTGTTCAGAGTTGCAGTTCTAAAACATCTGAAGGGCACCAGGCAGAAGAAGGCTGCCTACAGGATTTACTTTTGAGCATGCAATTGAATATTTATTCAAAAAGCACTTATTGGAACTAGGTAAGACAGGTTTTGTTCTAACATCATTTAAGGTGAGGATAGACCTATAGTGAGAACTAGATTTTAATTACTTCTTGCTAACCTTAGAAAATTACGTGTATAGTCCTGGTAAATTTGTGAAATAAAAAGATTTGATAACCCCTAAAACAAAATCTATAAACACAGAATAAATTATTTGAGTATTTTGTTTAAATTACAAAATGTTTGTCTCTAAAAAATGGTCGACTGCTTTGAGGTAGACTCTGTTCCTGTTGCAGACCTACAAAATACGACAAGGTGACCTTATCTGAAGAAAGCTGACAATCCTTCTCCACATTCAACATCTTACACCCAGCTGACTATTCTAAGGTTTCATTTCTTGGAAGAAAGGAAAGTTTTCTCATTTCGATTTTGTTTTAACAACTATTAAATGCCACCACTAAACATGTTTTTGTTTCTGTTGAGTGGTTTAAAAATTGCTTACTTTAATTATCTTAATATTGCCATTTTTTACATCCTGGGAAACCGCTGAGAAAGTTCCAGATAATTGTTATAGGGCTAAATTTTATAAAATTCAAGTAATTGTATAATTAAAGAGCCAGCACACGTTTGTGAACTTTCAGTATTTCAATGATTTATTTATTCTACAAGAAAAAGAATTTCTGCAGATGTTTTTGTTGGCTTAAACCCACCCCCCATAAATAAAAAGTATAAGGTTTGACCCAGATTATTTATTTCTATTCTGCAATTTTCCTTTCAGATGTAGTGTTTGTGAGAAACGCCTGATGCAGGTAGAAAAATGTTATAAATCAATCATTGCTCAAACTGATTGTTGGAGAAGGGAGAAATAGTTAATATGAAATTATTGTAAGATAAATAAAAATAATATTTATTTTAAAATGACCAATAATTTTAGATTATAGATATGATAAAAATGTATTTATTTTTCTTTCCTGGCTGCTTAATTGTAAGAAATATTCTAAATAGTCTTGAAGAATGAGCTATTTTTATTGACAAATCTCCAAAGGTAGGCTGCAGCCACTGCAGCTGGAGTGAAATTGAGATGGGTTGAGAATAGTTCAGAGTCATGATGAATTTTCATGATGTTTTATTTTCAATATGAATATGGTATTTGAAACAGGATAGAGAGTGGGTTTTGAAAACCATTTATAGTTTCCATTTGGGGGGAGGGAAATGAACATTTCAACCTATTATTTATACTTAAATGTGTCATTTTGAATACTGTATCTCAGTTCTGATGATCTGATGTAGCCAACAGCAGAACTTGTTGCAGCAGGTAGAGGCAGTATCTGTTTGATTGGGAGCCTCATCTGGCTTCATGAAAGGAAGAATCCAGCTGTATGGTAACCTAAGATGCAATCGGTATTTAACAACATCTACCAAAAAGGCTGTATTTTACTTATTTAATTTTTATTAAGGTGCTCATGGCCAACTTCTCATGCTCAGGATGTCACAAATAAATTCAACTCAATAATAAGCAAAAATGAAAATAGTCTAGTTTAGTTGAATAAAACTAGCCAACTTAATCAAATACCAACCAAAATAGTTGCCTTTTTAAATTGCAACTATTGCAACTAATGAAAATGCCATGCTCTTTACCATGACAATCTCTTCTAGATACTAAGTTCAGATAATATTAAAGAGTTATCTCTATCTTTTCAGTGTTTTGAACAATACTGGCCATGCTGGCTGCAGATAATGGGAATTGTACTCCAACACATCTAGAAGGTACCAGTTTACAGAATTCTGATAAATTGTTTGTTTAAACATAGTTTTATGCTGGTTTATAACCATAATAAAGATTTGATTTGAAACCATTCACATGGTTTGCACAACAGGCTAAGCCAAAACCTAACAAATCACATTATGACTTAACACAATATGTGAACGCATGTCAAAGAGAGCAACACTCAGAGATATATGGTATCTAGATTGTAAAGAGCTCTAAGGCGAAATTTCTGTTGAAATGTTCAGATAATATATAAATATAGATAAGCAAGTCCAGAACTATTGTTGAATCCAAAAGTATACTAGCAGCTAGCATACACAGAAAAGTTTGGCTAAACATGATTGTGCCATTCCTTACCTATAAGGTGTTGTGCTTCATTTCTAAAACTTGTTTAAGTGTTATTGTCCAAGGGATTGTAATCATATGTAGAAAACGAATATAATTGTGCCCATTTGGGTTTGCCTTTGCTGTCCATTATGTAGGGAAAAATCTGAAAAGTGTCATTCAGGCACTATGAAAAATCATAAACTCACAATATTTGTGGTAGTAACATCCCTGCCTCCCAAATTCATGCTTGTAATGTCTGACCTTCATGTATATACATAGCTATACAGTATATGAATTAGCTTCCATTTGATCCCAAGCCTTGCTCCCATTGTAACCACCATGGAGATGTCCATAATGTGTCTGTGGATTCCAGCCTGATGCTCCTGGGGTCATAATCCCACCCTGCTTGCCATGTCCGCACAATACTTTACTAATAGTTTTTAAAAAACCTATGTTCATGATATTACCTCCATCTCATCCTCAGTCTACTACTGACACCTCCTAGAGCTATTGTTAGTTGTTCCAGGTTGGAAGTGGTGTTTTTCTTCTTCTCCCAACACAAAACGTTCTATGCAGACATCTAGGACACCTTGGAAAGGAGCCCTGAAATGACGTGGTCAGGGACAACCATCTGCCCATTTCCAGTTGGTCCAGCAAGTCTGCTAAGGAAATGCCCCCTTTCCATCTGGTCACTGATCACGGTGACTCCATGGTCATTTGTCTGTGGGGGATACCAGACTTTGGTCTTTTTCTCTTCACACCAGAATATCAAATTCTCAGGACATCAATAGTTCTATGAGCCAGGAATCCTGGAATGCCCTGGAATGACGTGGTCAGGGACAACCATCTGCTCTGTTGGGGTTTGTATATACCCAGGAATTTACAGTTAGATAAATTATACCGGAGAGGCTTGATATCTAGGTGAGAGGGGAATTATTCTGCAAGTCACCCAATTAGCAGCCATTGTTGTAGGGATGACGTGGCAGTGTATGACTTATACTACAGGTGCTATCATTTAGTTGGGTGTGGCAGATGATGAGAGTGACCTGTAATGTGATTGGTCAGTTTATGTATAGAAGCAGAGGAGTCTGGTTGTATTCTTTCTTCTCGTTTGCTGTAACTTCTCATCGCTGTATCATTTGTTACCGCTGTGGATGTATTCTGCACTACGTATGTATATAAAGTAAATAGGCTATTTTATCTAATCTCTGCTTGAGCGTCTATTTACTGCATAGAACGTGGATCACTGGTGTCTTGGAAAAAGGAGCAGGCCGCTCCACTGTGCGCACTCTGACATGCTCATTTCCAGTTGGTCCAGCAAGTCTGCTAAGGAAATGCCCCCTTTCCATCTGGTCACTGATCACGGTGACTCCATGGTCATTTGGCTGTGGGGGATACCAGACTTTGGCCTTTTTCTCTTCACACCAGAATATCAAATTCTCAGGACATCAATAGTTCTATGAGCCAGGAATCCTGCTTTGTTTGGTATGTATGGATGTGGGGTATGAGGTGTGGAGCTGTTTGAAATAGACACATTGAACTTCTACCTCTCTGATAGGACTATTGATCCCTATGAAATAAGTTTGTAAAGGTTGTGATCTACAGGCTGTTCACCACCACCACCACCAGTAATCTATGAAGTTGTTGAGATTGATAGTTATGTAAGAAGAAGACAGAACTAAGAAAACTAAGAAAAAGCCAGATAAATAAATAAAGAATAAAATGTAAATTTTGAAACTGCAATCCTGCACCACCACACATTCAGGAGAGTGATTGGCAATTGACTTTTCTACTGGGAAGTGACACTGTGTCATAGCAATGACAGTTAGAAGCTATTGGACGTAACTGAACTTAGTTTCAGGTACAAATAGGTTTTCATCGGATATTTATATTCAGTATTTATTCTCAACCTTCCGTCTTCTTTTGGTTTGCAACCATATATTTTAAATAAATTAAAGCAAATGACACTATGTCAGAGGAAAAGTACAACAAGGACTTCACGAATTGCTACCCTGAAGTTACCCAGTGTTAATCTTTGTAAGGAAAGCAACAATGCTGAGGAGGCACAGTGTATGTAGCATGTGAGAGACAGTCTAATTTATGGCTATGCATTTTCCTTCTGACTCAAGGTCAGCAGGAAAGCACATTAATGCAGTCGGGAGGAAGAGCTCCTTGTTTCAACATCATAGGAGACAGGCCTACTTACAGCTACTTGCATGGTGATTTTTATTGCATTTCATTACTTTTAAGAACTTTACAGGGTTCCAGATCAGGAATGACCATACATGCAGCAGGCTCAATATTCAATCAACAGAGGGACACCAACCAAGGATTCAATGCAGAAACAACAGCAGCTGCACATCCCACCCCACCCCCACAACCCTTCATTCTGTTATACCATATGGAGGACATTGACTGAAAAGTCTTCAGGATCTGAATCAGGTTTCCTACCTTCAGATTCAATACTCCATCTTTCATATGTACATTGGGCAGGCAACTGCTATGTCTATGGGTTTTGCTGCCTAACTGGAATCCACAAGGTGTAAATTCCGGGCAGGCAGAACAGACTATGTTGCTGAGTTATGATCGGACTAAATCTCTTCTCTAGCCAGTAAGCAGAGTATACAGGGAATAAAGCCATCCTCTAAAGCTGAATATTGTAATATTATATCAGATTTACACGCAAGGTTCTGCCCATCCATTCCAGCATCTGCATTTCATACTCAGCACAGTGATTTACAGAACCAAGTTTCTTCCCAGAATTCCCAGTGTTCGGTCTTGCAATATTTCTTTTGCTGAGAGTATAAGATGAACAAGAGCCTGGAGAGGCCTCAAGAACATCCTGCTGTAATTATAATATTTTTTAGATAGCATTTTAGCATTTTCAGAAATTTTCATTATTTCTGTAACATATCTTAAATTGACCATATCTCAATATTGGAAAAGTTTATCCAATGGTAAGAGATGTTGTCTTATGCCATGATACTTAGAAAGGTAAAAACTAGGGTAGGAGAAGTCTTTCCTTTTGCACATGGCCGCACTCTGACTTTCTTTTCAAAGAGGGCACCCGATAATCACCAATATATTCTTTTTCATGCCTCTAGCAACTAAAGAAAAAGACATTTACATTAATGGAAGTACAAAATCCAAACTTATTTGAACATATCACTTTTATTTTAATGGTGAGAGGATGGAAGTGGTTCCTGATGAAATGTCCCTTTATTAAAAGGGATTAAAAATCTTTAGCTAAGAATAATTTATGTATTTAAATGATCTATGCATCACTGGGTTGTTTGTAGCAGGGAAACTTCACATGGCATCTGGCATATAACATTCAAATAATGAAAAAGCAGCAGTTTTTTAGGCTTGGTCATTTCAGACATTAATTTTAAAAAACTCCAATAATAACTCACATTACTAAAAAACAGTTTAAGAACACAAGCTTCAGAACTAAGCAGAGTTGAGCCTGGTTATTACTTTGATGGGGGACCACTAAGGAATATCAGCATTGTAAGACAGACTAGAAAAAAAAACATCCTGGAACAAAGCATGGCAAATCATATTGCCAATAAAACTGCATGAACGTGTTAATGTATCACCAACATGACTCAAGGGTATCTTCACCTTTTTAGGAGCAAGCATTTTGTTGTTGTTGTTGTTCATTCGTTAAGTCGTGTCCAACTCTTCGTGACCCCATGGACCATAGCACGCCAGGCCTTCCTGTCCTCCACTGTCTCCTGGAGTTTACTCAAATTCATGTTCATTACATCAGTGATGCTATCTAACCATCTCATCCTCTGCCGTCCCCTTCTCCTTTTGCCTTCAGTCTTTCTCAGCATCAGGGTCTTTTCCAGTGAGTCATCCTTCCAATGAGCAGTCAGAGTTGATTTCCTTTAGGATTGACTGATTTGACCTCCTTGCAGTCCAAGGGACTCTTAAGAGTCTTCTGCAGCACCAGTTGGAAAGCATCAATTCTTCGGCGCTCAGCCTTCCTTATGGTCCAACTCTCACAGCCATACATTACTACTGGGAAAACCATATCTTTAATTATACAGACCTTTGTCAGCAAGGTGCAAGCATTGCTTAGTAGCAAATCACACAAACCTTGGTTCTCCATGAGCAATATCATGTGCACAAGCTGGAACAATACAAAAACTAGTAACCCAACAAAAGCTCAGATAGATTGAGGGTTTATAAATACATTACTATCTTCTCTTCCTCCTCCTTCACCTTTCTAGTTCTCTCCTATTTTATTATTCACATCTGGATATTTTCCTGTCTTTTAATAGACAATTCCTCCAGGGTAGAGCCATCACAAACAGGTTTTCAAACAGCTAGACAAGTGGCAAGTCTGAAGTACCCACTCTACCCACTGCTGCCAGTGGGATAAGGGGAGAACTGGAAATATAGCAGGGCTTGGAATAAAAGTCAAAGATTGGGGGGTGGGCAGCAAGGAATAGTATTCCTCTACAGTTAATGGTCTGTTACAGGTACCTGTATCAATTAATTGATTTTAGGAAAGGTGAGAAAAAAATCACACATATGCCTTTTACTATGCACATTTACTATGCTATGTCTATATGTATTGTGTATAACCATATACCCATTTTTGTACATCCATTCTCTTATAATTCACATTTTTCTGAAACTGCAACCTTTTTGAAAATGTAAATATTACATTTGTACTTACAATTAGACCTATCCCAAGTCTGATGCTGCGAGGAACAATTCTGCACATGTATCTTTTCCTAAGATGATCCAATGGAAGGGATCCAACAGGAAATCAAAAAATTCAGACTTAGAAAATGGAACAAACTCTGGACTATATCATATTCATTCAAGGAGCAAAGCCATTTATAAGGTGTCCCCTTTTAGCAACAGGTCTGCTTTCCATCAGATTAATAGAACAGCTCATTTTCAAATGATGTAGCCATATGGTTTTAGCTTTCCTAGGACCGGCTACATTCAGTTCTGTCATCTTAAAATTTCTGCCTGACAAGTATTGATATGGCACTGCCAAAGCATCTTTTAAGAATTTTCTTTTCCTTGTTAGTAGCTTTTCAATGTCCTTTCTTCTACTTTCTGGCTTTAGGTTTGCAATCTACTTTTAATCAAAATATGATTTACTGAAGTCCTGGCACCTTCTAGAATGAACATTATTTTTAGGCATTATTGTTACAATTCCATTAGTCTGGAGCTCCAGAAAGTCTGGAGCTTTTGGTTCTCCTGCACTCAGGAGGTCTCATTAGGCTCTGAAAATCATCAATCTGATCAAGAGCAGCTTCTTATAGAAGCACCCCAAGTGTGTATTTGGACTGAAGGCAGAAACTAAGCTGTCTCCTTGGAAAATTGCATAATCCCAGTAAATCTGTTGTCTTTTAAGTAACTCACAGAGGACAAAGGCTAACCTTTATATAATGCAGTTTTATAAAGGTTAGCAGAGATAGTTAGTGCTGCCAGAAATGAAATACTTAATATCCAACATATGGTTTGGATTACCAATGTTTAAAAGGTGGCTAACGGAGAAACAAGTTGTAAAGGGGTTCAGAAAAATAGCAGTTACACTGCTTAAGTTCTAATGTTGTTTGCTATCCAGTACAGTCCAAAATGGAATATTGTGTTCTGTGTGAGATCAAAGTCTAGTCAAAGGGATTCTAAAGTGTAAATGTGACAGATCAAGTCAATTCTTTGTATACACAAAACCAGAAAAGTTACATATACTTGGCCCAAAACAGAGACGGTAGAGTCATCTGGAATAATTCTATGATTGGATACATGACCATGTGTTATACTCTATATTCTTGCTGGATCAAGCTCTGGAAGCTCTTTTTTCCAGGTGTAGTGGGTATGGTAAAGTATATATGAACTCACAGTGTTCTTGTCACCTATTAATTAGTGACTTCCACAGAAAAGTATTATCAAGTTTCATTGGTTAGGCTGATGAAATTTCCAAACATAATTAAGTTTATTTATGCACGACTGAACAACAAAAAAACAGGTAAGCCTTCCCTCGTATTCATGGACTTCAGCCAACCAGGCTAAATGACAGACAGCTATGTCTGAGTTTCAGTCAGCATTCACTCTGAGATTACCTGAACTTTGTCTCATCAGAGTAAAATGCACTACCCACTCCCATCCTAGATGTTTCTGTTCTGTGGGGCAGATCGTAAGCAGAATTCCTCTGGAAGAGGGACAAGCAAGAAGTAAGTGCTGAATAGAGGGAAGGGAAGCCTGAGTCAAATCTCCTTCAGCCCCAGGATTAAGTATGGCATTTCCAGAAAACCAAAAGCAATACCAAATAAAATTGAATCAGCAAGAAACCGCTGATTCAAAGAACCATTAATTGGGTAGTCATAGGTGAATGCCTAGTTAGCATTGCTCTAAGGTTATTCTTTATTTTCGGTGTGCTGGTTACGTTCAATGCTTCAATGCTCTGCTATTTACCATATGTATGCAAGCTCAGTTATTGTATATTCAATGCCTCATGGGATCTCTGAGCGGGAGATTCATTGTACCTTATATTTGCAACAAATTATATGATTCTGTACTGCTTTCTATGGGAGATGGTACTGTTTGCAATTTTTGTAGCACTGTAACTAATTGCTTTAAATGTCACTATCTAAAGTTAAAACTAGATTTTACATTTTTTATAATGAAAATCTGATTTTAAGTTTACCTTGTGATATTGATCAAACTCCCAAAGGAGTGGAGGCTGATTTCCCTAGACATACAGTATATTTGAAAATTGTAAAAGCCAGGAGATACTGCTAAAGAATTTATTTCATTTTATCATATCTTCCCTCTATCTATCTATCTATCTATCTATCTATCTATCTATCTATCTATCTATCTATCTATCATTTAAATTTGTAACTAGGCTGTGGGATACCTATCTGTTTCACACACCAGGTTTAGAGGGAGGAGGTTGGTAAAAGTATCCCCTTGAAAAATAGGAGATGGCAGCAGTAACTATCAAGCCACTACACTATGGCAGAAAGCTACAATCAGAGGCTTCTGGGAGAAGCTAAGAACTTCACCATTCCACCTATGGGCTCAGCCCTGCCCTGTCACTGGAGTGTTCTTTCCCTATTGCAGTTATGACTGCAGTTCTATTACTGGCCAGTTTAGGAACCACAATGTATAGCAGCACTGGAAAAATCACCATTTGTTTGTATATTTTTTTAGTTTTGACCTACATACAATTGTGGAAAGTCATTCAACAAATATCACTAAAGTTTGTATGTGTGTATTCATATTCTGATATAGATATATAGATATATCTCAGATTGTTTACAGAGGAAGGCAGAAAGCTTTTAAGTGTATAATGTGCTTGACATGTAAGAAATTGGTGTTGATCTTGGTTAATTTGAAACAAAAAAAACGTGGCATACAAAATGGAAAAGTGAAGATGGAAACTGCTTCTTTCCAGAATGGGTTTTCTTGGGTGAGAATGCCCTGGAAAGATGAAAGGACCACACTTTACTTTGGTTATCATTAGTAAAAGCCATGCAGAAGACTGCTATAGGGAGTAACTTTTAAAGTGTAATATGATTATTAGATATCTGTAGGTGATAATGGTGAAATAACAACAACAACATATAATGTATGAATGGGGGAAAATATATAGGTCATTTATTTCAGCCTAAATCCATAAATCCAGTAAACAGTCCCCAGCAACTGACCATCCAACCAACTCACAGGCTAGAGCCCCCTGCTTTAAATTCTGAAATTAATAATGGCATAGAAACATCTTTTAACTCTATGAAATGTAACGTTAGTTGAGCCACCCATGGTCTTGTTTCCTTCAGTCCTGATCCACTTTCTTTTGGTCCTGATCTTCATGACTCCATTGTACCTAAGCACAGACGAATAAATCAAATAACGTGCAAGAATAACAAATTACATTTTTATTTTCCTGATACTTGAGTAGGAATGTTCCACAATCCTTATGATTCAGAACAAATATTTCTGAGTGTCCATTGGTAAGCATACTGCTGAAGCTGTGGCTTTGGAAACGCTTGTTCCTTGAATCTGGGTTTGTTCAAGGCTGGGATGGCTACTATGCCTAGATGCCACAAGGAAAAAGAAAGCAATTGGGTGCACTTAGTGCACTGCAGAATTGTGCCTTCATCAAACCTTCAGACCTTACCATTTCTATAGATGTTTTAAAATCAAAGAGATCTCACTTTTTTAATGAAAAATCCCAAATGGTCTAGAAAGGGTTTCAGAATGGTTTAAAATAAGCATCATTTCTTTATTCTTATTGCATCATCTGTTTTGCAGATAAAGCCAAAGAAGTGTTAGCATTAAACTGGGATATCCAGTGTGAGTGGACACAATTGGCTGTGGAATGACCTTCCCATGTTTACTTTCAGTGGTTACAGTATTGTAATCAAAGAATGAAGAAACAACACTCACTAAAATATAATAGCAAAGTAAGAATGGCTTTAACTGGTGGATTAACTGCATTTGATAGTAAATTGTAAGGCTCTGCAAATCTTTCAAAAGCGATGGTTGTAATGTGTGGGAACATTTAAGCAGCCAGATTTTTTTCCAGTCCTGCACTACTTTGCTGGGGAAGGGAAGCAAAGTGGGTGTGCTTGCACACGTATGCTGAGAGCAACTTATGAAGCAGTCCACCAAGCCTGGAAAAAGAGGTCCTTCCATAAATAACCCTGTGCAATCCAAAACTCCCCTTTGAATGGCTTAATATAGCCCTAGTGTACAGATTAGGGGGATGGTGGCTCAGCAGGTAAGATGACAGGCTTGTCAATAGGAAGATCGCAAGTTCAGAGCTTCGAATCCCTAGCCCCGTGTGACGGAGTGAGCTCCCGCACTAGCTCCAGCTCTTGCCAACCTAGCAATTCGAAAGCATGCAAATGCAAGTAGATAAATAGGTACCACTTCGGTGGGAAGGTAACAGCTTTCCGCGTGCGTCCTGCCGGCCACATGACCATGGAAGCGTCTTCGGACAACGCTGGCTCTTCGGCTAACAAACAGAGATGAGCACCGGCCCCTAGAGTCGGACATGACTGCACAAATTTGGACAAATTTGCAAGTTGGACATGACTGCACAAATCTGCACAAAGGGGGAACCTTTACCTTTTTTTTTAGTGTACAGATTAGCAGGTGATGTGGTACCAGCAGAAGCATAAGCTTCTTTATCCAGAAGTTTATGCTCAACTCTTATGCATGTAAAATTAAAGTGTGTGACTCTTCAATATGTGTTGCTCTTTTATACATAATTTATTTTATTTTAGGCAGATGTGAAGACCATCAAAAAAGGATTCTTTGTTTATCATACCTAAGGAAAGTAATTTATGCAGCCACTGTTCAAAAAATAATGAGGTTACTCTTTATAAAATAGAGCCTGTATTTAACTAAGGATTTAGATTTTTTAAAAAGAAATGGAGCAGCATAGTTCTGATTGCTTGTTATGTGTTGAACATCATTTTCCAGAAAATATCTATTCTCTAGTATGTGCTTAATTATCTCTCTGAATGAAGATAAATATATAACCTTCACCATGCAAAAATTGTGATGATTGCAATGATTATTCATACCCATAATTATTCACAATACAGTAGTTTTACCTTTGGAGTCACTGTAGAATATATTTAACAGTGTATTTGAGGGAGAAAATCAAAGACTGTTTTCCATTAAATCGCAGGGTTCACTTTATAAAACTTTTATGTAAACCATCTAAGTTTCTCTATATCTGAGAAATACATTAAAATGCACCGGAAATGATAATGCTTGTCAAGGCACACCAATTTACATCAGGAATGCAACTTTTAATAATGCAGTAGAGAATAGCAGGTGGGTGTTGACCACAAGTTAAACATAAGCCAGCAGTTTGATACAGTTGCTAAAAAAAGGCAAATGCTATATTAGAGTGCATTAACAGGATCATAAAGTCCAGATCAAGGAAAGTAATTGTTCCATTCTACTCTGCTCCATTCTACACCACCCAATGTGGTGTCATCCAGTGGCTAGCAGGGACATAGCAAGTTCTTTAGGACTCTCCAACAATAAGCTCAGACAAGGGTAAAATGTCAAAAAAAATTATTGAATAAATATTAAGAGAATTATAGAGAAATAATATACTATTCCCATCTCTTCAGCCTGCCAGAAACCCTAAAGGTAGTAGTGAATGGACCTCTGGGTATGGCCAATGGTTGCACAAAACCTCTTCACCTTGGGACTTCAGGTCTATGCTGAAGTTCAGACCGACTGGGGATTCTTGTCACCTTTTAATACTTGTCTTAAGAGACAGGGAGTATAAACAATAACACCTGGAGATGACTTGGTAGCACATCTTATCATAAATTCCAACAGTGAACCCTCTGTTAGAGATATAAGCAAAGCAGGATCCCTAGCACCTGGGGATAACCTGATGACATCTCTAGTCAATAACTAGAGAACTCAGACAAGTGACCCTTTGCTAAGAATATTTTTATGTGAAACATTGTTTCTAGTGTATTGCTGTTGCTTCCTCTCCCCTAAGCAGCTGTTAGATTAGGGAGCTCGTGCGGTCCTCTATATCTTAGTATTTATAGGTAGGAATATAAAGAAAAGGCTCATAGGTGACAGCAAGTTACAATGCAATGATGCAATCTGCAAAGGTTGCTAAGTAACTTTTTACACACCTGTTACATCAGCTGGCTAAATAATCCTTTCTACCCAGGTAGTTCTTATATGAGCAAGGGAAAAAGGAGTCCATACACTTTCTTCTTGCTGATCTTCCATGGTGCCAATACATTCATTCTGTGGGGCAATTCTGGGTGCCACAGTACAATGAGAACAAGTTCAGAGAAGGACCAGCAAGATGGTGAAGCATCTGGAAACCAAACTATAAGAGGGTCAATTAAAAATGCTGGGTGTACAAAAGGTAATTAAGAGAGATTCAGTATGGTAGCAGGCTTCAAATATCTGAAGAATTGTTACACCAAAGAAGATATGGACTTATTGCCCCAGTGGACAGGACCAGAACCAGTGAATTAAAATTACAAGGTATGAGGTTTAGGCTAGACATCAGGAAGAACTTCCTGATTTAAGCCAGTGGAACAGGCTGCCACATTATGTGGTTCATTTTTCTTTACAAGAGGCCTTTAAACAGAGGGTGGCAGAGATGCTCTCATGGATCCTTCACTGAGCAGGGTATTGAACTAAGTGAATTCTATGGTTGCTTCTAGCTGTATGATTCTATGCAATGGTGGCTAAATTTGATCACCCATCAGTGCATTCCAAAAAAGCTAAAAACTGTTTCTTTCCTGAATTATTTAACTAGAGAACTCAGACAAGTTCCTGAATCTAAAACTATCTTATAATCTGATTCAATGCTGATTATCACTGTTGCCAATGGATTAACCGTTGGGCCTGCAAGGCTGATATGGAGCACAAGACAAATTGTTTTTCCAGTTCTTATCAAGTGAACTGCTTGATTTAGCCCTGAAAGAGTGAAGGCATACTTTGAGTGAAAAATAGAGCAATAATTGCTAGTGCACGATTGTAGAAGTAATGAGTGGTAATTATGAGCTCTTATCACCATGTAAAAGATAAATTGAATTTATATATGTATATAGTTGCATTCTAAGGGGATGGAAACAATGTCTGTATTTGTAGAATTGGTTATATTTTCACTGTTATCACAAGTCTATGACTCACAATTTATAAAATTGCTAATTGCTAATGCAGTTTTGCTACTTAGACTGCATGCAGAACATCTGAAGTTCCCAACATTGGGAACCTATGAAAATAAATAGATCAACTCTAAAATTTGCGAGTAATAATAGTGCATTCCTCTTTGGACAAGGTGGCTAGTATTAGATTATTTGTACTGTATATAGTGATGTTTTGCATACTATAGTTCTAACTAAATAAAATTCTGAAAGAATGCTTTTTAAAATTCTATTTAAATCCAGTCCTTTAGAATCCTCAGAAGCAGATTTGTATGACCATGCATCAAGAGAATGGTTTTATTTACTTTTAATATTATATTACATTAATTTCCAAATAAGATGAAGATACTGTCACTTGGCAACAAACTCAGATAGATGTCCATAACTTGTCTTTCCCTGAATGGCCAATTTTAAAACTTAGGGATTACTCAAATTCAGTTCATAATGTCAAAGAAATGATACCCTTTCCTCTACTAGTACTGCTTTCTTGGATTCACTAGGGATAAAATGGACATACGCATATCAGCAATTACATTTCCTCTGTGTAAAAAAAGAGAGAAATGTCTGCCAAACAAGAAAGATGTCCCAGAGTTCTCAAACTATAAATGGCTGTTTGCATTTAGTTAGGTATGAATATGCCTTCCTCTTTTCAGGAGATAAATTGAGTAGAAGAGAGCCTGGAGATCATAAAGAAGTGTTAATTAAAAGTTGAAGATGTTAAACTGTTAAAAAGCTGTTAAGATCCAAGTAATTAGCTTCAATTAAATGTGCAAATAATTAAAACATGGGGTGCTTGGTAAACTGTCAGCTATACAGGGAAGATTGTATAAGCTAATAATGATAGCTTCACAGTAACATAGAGCACTTGCTTTGATTTTTAGTACTTATGCAAAATGAATACATACCCAGATACTGGAGTAGATGATCCTTGACTCTTTACCTATTCTATCAGGTCGCTTACGTTTGAAGCATTCTTCTGAAATTTGATTCAACTCTAAAGAGGCTCAGGACCTAACTTGTTGTTCTAGTTGTTGTTGTTTATTCATTCAGTCGCTTCCGACTCTTCGTGACTTCATGGACCAGCCCACGCCAGAGCTTCCTGTCGGCCGTCGCCATCCCCAGCTCCCCCAAGGTCGAGTCCGTCACCTCCAGAATATCATCCATCCATCTTGCCCTTGGTCGGCCCCTATTCCTTTTGCCTTCTACTTTCCCTAGCATCAGCATCTTCTCCAGGGTATCCTGTCTTCTCATTATGTGGCCAAAGTACTTCAGTTTTGCCTTTAATATTATTCCCTCAAGTGAGCAGTCTGGCTCTATTTCCTGGAATATGGACTGCTTTGATCTTCTTGCAGTCCAAGGCACTCTCAGAATTTTCCTCCAACACCACAGTTCAAAAGCATCTATCTTCCTTCGCTCAGCCTTCCTTATGGTCCAGCTCTCACAGCCATAGGTTACTACAGGGAATACCATTGCTTTAACTATGCGGACCTTTGTTGTCAGTGTGATGTCTCTGCTCTTAACTATTTTATCAAGATTTGCCATTGCTCTCCTCCCAAGAAGTAGACGTCTTCTGATTTCCTGGCTGCAGTCAGCATCTGCAGTAATATTTGCACCTAGAAATACAAAGTCTGTCACTGCCTCCACTTTTTCCTCTATTTGCCAGTTATCAATCAAGCTGGTTGCCATAATCTTGGTTTTTTTGAGGTTTAACTGCAACCCAGCTTTTGCACTTTCTTCTTTCACCTTCGTCATAAGGCTCCTCAACTCCTCCTCGCTTTCAGCCATCAAAGTGGTATAATCTGCATATCTGAGATTGTTAATGTTTCTTCCAGCGATTTTCTCCAGCCTTGGATTCATCAAGCCCAGCATGTTGCATGATGTGTTCTGCGTACAGGTTGAATTGGTAGGGTGAGAGTATGCAACCCTGCCGTACTCCTTTCCCAATGTTAAACCAGTCCGTGGTCTGTTCTTACCATTGCTACTTGGTCATTATACAGATTCCTCAGGAGGCAGACAAGATGACTTGGTATCCCCATACCACCAAGAACTTGCCACAATTTGTTATGATCCACACAGTCAAAGGCTTTGTTGTTGTTTATTCGTTCAGTCGTTTCCGACTCTTCGTGACTTCATGGACCAGCCCACGCCAGAGCTTTCTGTCGGCCGTCACCATCCCCAGCTCCCCAATGGTTGAGTCCGTCGCCTCCAGAATACCATCCATCCATCTTGCCCTTGGTCGGCCCCTCTTCCTTTTGCCTTCCACTTTCCCTAGCAGCAGCTTCTTCTCCAGGGTATCCTGTCTTCTCATTATGTGGCCAAAGTACTTCAGTTTTGCCTTTAATATCATTCCCTCAAGTGAGCAGTCTGGCTTGATTTCCTGGAGTATGGACTGGTTTGATCTTCTTGCAGTCCAAGGCACTCTCAGAATTTTCCTCCAACACCACAGTTCAAAAGCATCTATCTTCCTTCGCTCAGCCTTCCTTATGGTCCAGCTCTCGCAGCCATAGGTTACTACAGGAAATACCATTGCTTTAACTATACGGACCTTTGTTGTCAGTGTGATGTCTCTGCTCTTAACTATTTTATCAAGATTTGCCATTGCTCTCCTCCCAAGAAGTAGACGTCTTCTGATTTCCTGGCTGCAGTCAGCATCTGCAGTAATCTTTGCGCCTAGAAATACAAAGTCTGTCACTGCCTCCACTTTTTCTCCCTCTATTTGCCAGTCATCAATCAAGCTCGTTGCCATAATCTTGGTTTTTTTGAGGTTTAACTGCAACCCAGCTTTTGCACTTTCTTCTTTCACCTTCGTCATAAGGCTCCTCAACTCCTCCTCGCTTTCAGCCATCAAAGTGGTATCATCTGCATATCTGAGATTGTTAATGTTTCTTCCAGCGATTTTAACTCCAGCCTTGGATTCCTCAAGCCCAGCATGTCGCATGATGTGTTCTGCGTACAGGTTGAATAGGTAGGGTGAGAGTATACAACCCTGCCGTACTCCTTTCCCAATCTTAAACCAGTCCGTTGTTCCGTGCTCTGTTCTTACCATTGCTACTTGGTCGTTATACAGATTCCTTAGGAGGCAGACAAGATGACTTGGTATCCCCATGCCACCAAGAACTTGCCACAATTTGTTATGATCCACACAGTCAAAGGCTTTAGAATAGTCAATAAAACAGAAATAGATGTTTTTCTGAAATTCCCTGGCTTTCTCCATTATCCAGCGGATATTGGCAATTTGGTCTCTAGTTCCTCTGCCTTTTCTAAACCCAGCTTGTACATCTGGCAATTCTCGCTCCATGAATTGCTGGAGTCTACCTTGTAGGATCTTGAGCATTACCTTACTGGCATGTGAAATAAGTGCCATTGTTCGATAGTTTGAACATTCTTTAGTGCTTCCCTTTTTTGGTATGGGGATATAATTTGATTTTTTCCAATCTGATGGCCATTCTTGTGTTTTCCAAATTTTCTGGCGTATGGCATGCATCACCTTGACAGCATATCATGCATCACCTTGACAGGACCCAACTACATTCTGTTAATGATATAGTTTGCACTTGAGTCCAATATTTTCTCTCATACAGTCCAGTCACCAGATAACTTAGCAATAGTATCCAGTCCTTACAGCCCAGCATCCATGTAGAGAATGGTAGGTGAAGAAATTTTCAAAAACCAGGCCCGAGATCATTGATTAAAGTGATGTTCCTAACTGCTTCTTGACCTCTTTAATGCCCTTACAGCTCGATTATTTGTTCCTTTGAGTTAGTTGCCACACTCAGGGCAACTGCCTGGACAAGTCCCTGCAGTTTTCTTGGCAAGGTTTTTCAGAAGTGGTTTACCATTGCTGAGAGGGTATGAGGGTAGCTGGCTTTGTGCCTAAGGCAGGATTAGAACTCACGGTCTCCAGGTTTCTGGCATGGCGTTTGATCTCACAGTAGCTTCCCAACCCCGTGAGGATAGAAAGTGTGCATGTGCACATATGTGAATCCTTTTGTACCTTAGCGGTATACTATGGGTGCAATCCTTAATCCATAATAGGAATAAACCCATAGCACAGTCCCACTTTAATTTCATTAATATGCTACTTACATAAATATAAATGTAAATTTAAAAAAACCTGTATTTTTCTCTTTTGGTGTCTGATGAAATTTTAAGGTGGACATCACTCTGTTCATTATCTATATCCTCCACAGAAGAAATATCCTTTAAATCATTTGGTTTTAGAATTCAGTATCATTTGGGGATTGCAAATTAAATTTTATGGCCCTACTTATCACATTAGAATTAAGATTATATGGTTTGAATGGAGACTAAGTTTTGTTTTGCTGAAGACTAGGTAAATTGGGTCTGCCAGTTCTATTGTCTGAAGACAAAGACAAAGAAAATTTATATCCCACTATCCAGACATGGGGGAGGGACGTATAACCAATTAATCATGGGAACATAGATGGAGATATTTAGTCAGACTGAACCTCAATCCAAGTATTTAAAAGAAAATACTGAGCTGCCAAAATGATTGGTTCTTCCATGCATGTTTGTGGTCACTGCTGATGTATCTGCTTGCACTGAATGTCATAATTGTGCAATGAAGCACATTACTAGTAGATATCAAAGGAAAATCAATTGATTCCAGAAGGATTCACATAATCATTGGACAAAGTCAGCGACTGTAAGATGTGGTTTTGAAAGTTATGAGAAATATTTCCTTGATTATCATGTTTAAACTATTAAAGAGTGTCTAACATAAATATATTTGCAATAAGCTCTGCACTATAGGCCTAACCTGGCTCTTTTTAAGAAATCATTATTGTTTTAGGATTACTGTTCAAATAAAATAACTGCCTAATATTGAGAGATCTAACAGATAAATCTAAGCCAAGTGTTTCAACAACAACAACAAAAAAAACCTGAATCATATTTGTATCTGTTCCACATTCTTATCTCTGCTCAATGAAAATAACAGATTCAGATTCAGGAAGAGTTAGAAAGGAAGGAATCAATGGAGAAATACGTTAGCAAAAGAATACATAATCCAAATTTAAGATACACATGTCCAGATGTTCCAATTCTTTCTGCCACTGCTCTTTTAGTCCATGTTTTCTTTCTGTGTTTATTATTTTATGCAAAGCTATGATTAGTTTTTATTTGAGAAATATTTGAAGGATACAAAAACATTTCAAGCTTGGGTCATAATGTCCCTTGAACAAAAGTAGGAAAATAGAAGTGTTAGTTTCTGGAACTTTTGCATGCCATATTTGAGTTTTAATACTTTCTCAGTGTATTCATTCAGACTAATGACTGTCCTGCAAGACAATTGTTCTGATGCAGTGGCAATATGAAGAGGTTCAAATAACTCTTCTGGTACACAAGATCTTTTTCCTACATGGTATTAACATGAAAATTATTGGTGTAGTTACTAGATGTATTTGATATGGAAACAGCATTGGATCAATGTGTGTTTGAAACATTTGAGAGATTCTGATGCATGCCAGATCATGGTGATGTCAGAATAGCATTATTATTATTATTATTATTATTATTATTATTATTATTTTCTCAAGGACAGCTTATCTCATCAACATCACAATATAAAAAAATAAAAATAATAATAATGTATGTGTGCACACAAAAACAATAAAAGCTTAATACCAAGGAGATTATTTTAAAACATTCCCTGCAGCCTCTACATTTTGAATATTAGTATATACATTACATACTAGATATGATGTGATATTGTATATTTATATACTGTATAATTATATAATAATATAGAGAGGGAGGGAGGAAGGTTTGGGAGTTGGGCGGCATATAATTTAATAAATAAATTGTGGAGTCCTTGGTGCTCTCTGAGCCTTTTTGTTTTCTTGCAGACGTTTCATTGCCAGGCTAGGCAACATCTTCAGTGCGAAAAGGGAGTGGGATTCTATAAATAAATTATAACAATAAGCTGATAAGAAAATAGACTCGAGGAGTCCCTTACCATAAGTATATTTCAGAGTTTGGTGTCTAGCACTGAGAAAATTCAGATCTAGTTATTCATTCACTGGCCTCAGCACCACAAGTGGGGTTTCTGAGAAGCAGGAAGAGGTGTTACCTTTGCATAAGGCTTTAAAGACCTGAGTTTTTCTGCAAGCACTGCGGCCAGGAAATTAGATGAGCCTGGTTTGTTTGTTTCTTGTCCATCTGCTATTTGACTCACAAGAAGGAAGAGACTCTTTGGATCTCAGCCACATTGTATTTGATTGTTGTTATAATTGTTTTAATTATTTGGAATTGTTTTTGCCTTTGGTTTTTCACTTAACTGTTAACTACTCAGACATGCATTAGGAAGAAGGGTGGCCATATACATTGTTTAAATAAACAAACAAACAAACCATGCTGAGGATGAACAAAGTCTATATTTATTGATACCTTCTGTGCCCAGTGATGATTTTCTCAGGAATGATCTTGCTTTGGTTTTCTTTAATTGGCAAAGGACTGCTCTTCTCATAAAGAGGAATTTATAATCTTCTGGACCCAGTTTAGCTAGGTCCAAGCTGAAAAAAGGCTGTATATTTTAGCAAGGCAAAGATCCAAAACATACCTCCATGTCAACCACAAAATATTTCCAGGAAAGAAAGATAAGTATTTTGGAATGGCCTTCAGAGTCCCTAGACTTGAATATTAATGAAAATATGTGGGAAGATGTCAAACAAGTAGTGTATGCAAGATCTGTGAACTACAAGAGTTCTACAAGGAGGAGTGAGGAAAAATTCCAAAAGCAAGAACAGAAAGACTCTTAGCTGGATATGGAAAATATTTGGAAGCTATTATTTTGCCAAAGGAGGAGCTACCTCCTTTAAAAGACTGTCTGAATTTCAGCCATTGACTGTTTTGCTTTTCTGAATCTTTAAAAATTAACTAAAACTGGACATAAATAGTAAGTATGCATTCAAATTTGCAGAAAGGTTGTGTTTAACTTTGAAAAATGTAAAGGTTGACTCATGTTCTGTTCATTTTGGGATTCATTGAAACATACAATTGACCAGGGTTGCCTAACCCTTTGCATGCAAATGTATCTTACAGTGAAAATGTAGATCACTAGCCAGACACAACTTTAGTTACATAATTACGGTTTAAACAGTATTTTAAATGAACAAAGCTGCCCACATCTTCAGCAAAATAGGGAATTAGCCCTTACCACAAAAGCAAGTATGGATAGACATCAAGAAAGTGCCCATAACACAGCATGAAAATTAAAAAGTGAAGTTGAAAATATTAAAGGAAACATTATCAAAGGAGTCTTCATGAAATCAAATGTAAAAATATTCAAAAAGTGGCAAAAAGGTATTACAAGTTATCTTAAACATTCTCATTTGGAGAGAGAGTTATTTCTGATGAAGAAGGTACTTCAAAATCAGAAGCAATTTCATGGAAGTATTTTTGTCATTTTCAAAGTAGAGATGGCCATTTGGTGCACTGTAGTTTGGAGGAAAGATTAACTCACAGAGAAGTAAGGGGCATATTCCATTTGACTGAGCCGTCTATACTGGTCATTTTTTTTAAAGGTTCCCCCCGCACATTTGTGCAGTCGTGTCCAACTCTAGGGGCCGGTGCTCATCTCCGTTTGTTAGCCAAAGAGCCAGCGTTGTCGGAAGACGCTTCCACGGTCATGTGGCCGGCATGACCTGCGTGGAACGCTGTTACCTACCCACCGAAGTGGTACCTATTCATCTACTTGCATTTGCATGCTTTCGAATTGCTAGGTTGGCAAGAGCTGGGACGAGTGCGGGAGCTCACTCCGCACGCAGGGCTAGGGATTCGAACCTCCGAACTTGCGATCTTCTGATCGACAAGCCTGGCATCTTACCCACTGAGCCACCACGCCCCCATACTGGTCATTACAATTGGCAAAATATGATTGTATTCTAAGCTTTGTTATGCTCAGATCAAGTGCTACAATTAAACTAAGGACCCTTTTAAGTTCTGAAATATCAGTTTCAGACCAAAGAATGCTATTTGTAAAAATATCCTGATAATATTTTAGAAGAATTTTTTTAAAAAACTTTAATATATAACGAGAGGCAGAAGTAATGGTGGAAGTTTCCAAACCCATTAATATACAGCCAAGTAGATATATTACATTCAGATGAATACGTTTAGCCATATATATAACATTAACATATACATAGGATTCAGTATTAGTAGTTTTAGAGGCATGTGCTTATACTAAGTGAAGTACAAGTAAAAAATAGCCATCACAACACAATACAAACCACTAAAACAATTAAAACGTTATCTAATCCCAGCACTGCTAGAATTTTAATTGGAATCGAGTTCTGGCTCTAAAAAGAGAAGTTCTATCAGCTTCATAATGGTCCTGATGAAAGAAGCATTTTAAGGGCCTTTTTTAACCTCAGGTGATCATACTCCAAATGTAGTCAAGACACAGGATCAGGAGCTTGATAGGAGAAAACTCTGAAAGGTAAAGTGGTCATTCTGGTATAAGAGAAAACTGATCAACCTTGATTGCATGATTGAGCAGAGTGTACAGGAAGTTTAATTGTCATAAAGTTATTCCAATTACTGGGTGTTCCCATATGCACAGCCTCAAAGATCAGCACTAGCAGTTTAAATTGGTTAGTCTTCTAAAGACCCAACAAATGTAAGGATTGGTGGAAGGAAGAAATAGGTGTGAATTGAGAATCGCAATATGGGCATTTTTAAAAATAATGTGTCCAAATGACAAAATCTACAATACTACAAACTCTGGGAATAACTGCAGATGACAATAATTGAATAGCAATATAGGAAATAGGCTTGTTCTATTATCATCTGATGTCCATTCTGAACAATGCGGAGTGAGGCATATCTGACCATGGGAAGACAGAAAAAACATTCAAAATTTGGCTCACCTTAGTATATGTCCATTTTGGGAGCATTTAACATTCCCATGCTACACATTTTAGGAAAACCTAAAAATCCCCTAGAATCAAAATCCCAGAAACAGATGCGATTGTTCAATAGTTGCAGAAAAGTTATGCTTTTTGGCTTCTGTAATTTCCAAGCCCCAGCTCTTGCCAACCTAGCAATACGAAAGCATGCAAATGCAAATAGATTAATAGGTACCACTTCGGTGGGTAGGTAACAGCATTCCGCGTGCGTCATGCCAGCCACATGACCATGGAAGCGTCTTCGGACAACGCTGTCTCTTCAGCTAACAAACGGAGATGAGCACCAGCCCCTAGAGTCGGACACGACTGCACAACTGTGCAGGGGGAACCTTTACCTTTACCTTAATTTCCAAGTTACCTCTTTGTAAGTGAATCTGAAGCACTGCACAGCCCTGGTACATAAGGGCATGCATAGCAGGCCAAGATTTTGTCAAAATGACAAAGTGAATCACAATGCAAGCTCTATCCTTAAGTTCCTGCAGTGTCAAAACACAAATACAAAAGTTTGCATCACAACATTGTGATCCATCTTATTCTCCCCCCCCCCCACCATCACACACAAAATTGATGGTTATGTTAGTGCAAATGGCTGAAAAGGGGAGGAAGATATAAGTAATAGCAGGATACAAGCTTGTAATATACTAATTGGTATTTGTTATATCTTTCTTAGCTAATGATAAGAATTACTAACAATGTGGACAGTGCAAATAAAAAGTTCCAGTTGGTAAATCCATCAAGGCTGAACACAAGAAACAAAGTTTTGAGCCTAACTGTAAATTGATCCATCTGAGACAATCAAATTCTGACTTGAGCCTTTGGCTTCTCAGTCTGAATATATATAATTTACTTGGTTTTGTTGTAAAACAGAACTGGACCTGTATACTGTAGATCCTTTTCTTTAATATAACCAACTTTTTTAAACCTCCATAGCAATAGCAGTGTTATTATTTTTCACAGATTTTAGTCACAAAAGAATAGAACTATTTGATTATTTCAATACAAGCCTTTGCTTCTGGCAACTCGGTTCTATAAAGATTGCATTTGCAGTCAGATAATAGCCAGTATCCATAGCACACACTATTTACCTGTTGGTGTGAAACCACATGAGCCTTCATACAAATTATGGTTGACACTGCAGCCAAGGTACCATTATTTTGCATGTGCAGCAAAACAGTGTGGAGCCTCTGGGGTTTGGCTCTTTATTCTGGGTGGATGTTCAGTTCTGTCAATTCTTTTCAAAACAGGAAGAAGATTAAACAGCAGAAAATGAGTACAGCTCAAATATGAGGCCATGGACTTCACAAATGGAGATTTATTGCAGGAGTATCATAGTGAACATTGTTCCATATGGTATGATCTCAAAAATTGTTTAAAATGGCTTGCCGACAGCTCCTTTGCCATGCCACTCTTACATCTGTGTTTAATAGAACCATAGTTTCCAGTCATTTTTAGAGAATATAGCAGAAGAAAGACAGAAGATGTAATGTCTCCCATCTAAGACTCTATGGCAGAGAAGGAGGAGTCTTTATGGAGGTTATTCTGACAATAACAGAAGCATGGCTGTTGCTATTCAGGGCAGTTATTTTCATGGTTGACCCCATCAAAGTCTGTTGAACAATGGTATGGTATGGTATGGTATGGTATGGTATGGTATGGTATGGTATGGTATGGCATGGCATGGCATGGCATGGCATGGCATGGCATGGCATGGCATGGCATGGCATTTTAATTCTTATAGTCCACCACCCTCCAGAAAGACACCCAATAGTTTACAGCATTCCATTAAACAAACAAAAACAATATAAAACCATAGCAGATGTTCAAATCATAAAAGATTGAACGTGTGTTTTATGTGGCTGTTGCAATTCAGGAAAATTCTCATTCTATTATTTTTTTATTTTATTTTATCTTATTTATACCCCGCCTATCCCCTCCCTACTGGAGGGCTCTAGGCGGCTTACAACATCAGTATATATATCAATTTATACATCATATATCATATACAATTTTACTGCGCGATAGGGAGGAGGACAGGGAACCGGCTCTTCAGCTGCAGGCATCGGACTACATGCCCCAGCATGCCTCGCTTCCGCGCCGGCTGCTGACGTCCAGGAAGCTGTTCTTTCGGATCCGTCGTCCTCCGCCGTCATCACCGGGATTCTCCAGGTCTTCTTTTTGGATCGAGGACGACCCTCCGCTGGACACCGCAAATTGCCCCACGTGAGTGGTACCCATTCATCTACTTGCTATATTAGCTTTCGAATCGCTGGGTTGGCAGAGAGCTAGGGCTAGTGACGAGAGCTCACCTCGCCACGCGGTTTCGAACTGCCAACCTTGTGGTCGGCAGTCTAACGGCTCAGAGGTTTAACCCGCTGAGCCACCGCGCCCTTCCATGTTTTCTTAAACAAAGGATCTATTTTGCATGCAATTAGAAAAACAAGCATTGAAAAGCATGTTGAGGAAAGAGTATTCTCCTTTCTAGAAAATGAGGAACCAAATGGTTTACAAGCAATTACAAACAAAACAAAAGCTCACTTTATATTTGGAAAAAAGGAAAACAGTATTTTTCTTATTAGCTTATTAATTTGTGTGAATTTGGTTTGTTTCTGTTTTGCAGTACAATAATTATGTATATAATTGCCCTAGATTCATATTAGTTTTCAGGTCAAATTTCTGCCACAAGTGCACGCTTCCATACTTCATGGAAATGCTTATACCCTAGTTGGAAAGCATTAATTTAGAGTTCATACCAATGGAGGAACCCCCCACTTAATGTCCTGGGTTTCAGATGCTGGTTTCTCTCTGAGATTCCTAAGTGCTCTCTCAAGGTTTCTTGCATTTTACTCTAAAGAAAACTTTATGCCCCTAACCAGTGAGAGATGCTAATGGCACTGCTTCCATTCCCCCAGAATGGAAATCCAATTTATAAAGCATAAATCTCTCTGTTGTGAACAATAACAGGTCTATGCATATCACTAGGAAGTAACAACTATATAGATACACATATCCCTAGATCAGAGCTTTCCAAACTTTTAATGTTGGTGACACACATTTTAGACATGCATCATTTCGCGACACACTCTTACAGCAGGGCATCATTTCACGACACACTCCTACAGCAAGGCACAAGGCGGGCACTAGGACCTGTGCGGAATCCTGGCAGGGCAGGTTTGCAGGCAGCAAGGCACAAGGCAGGCACTAGACCTGCGTGGAATCCTGGCAGGGCAGGTTTGGAGGCAGCAAGGCACAAGGCAAACACTAGAACCTGCGTGGAAGCCAGGAGGCAGCATCAGCCGCGACACACCCATACACTGCAGCTGACACACTAACGTGTCCCGACACACAGTTTGGAAAGCTCTGCCCTAGATAATATCACACAGATATAAGACTATGCTATAGGATGAATCGCTTTTTGTCTTGTAGAAAATGTTAGTCCCTCATCTTCCTTTCTTCCAATCACACATGCACATACTCGAGTCACAGCCTTCCCAAAGCTGCCTTGAAATGATTATTGCAAGTTGTATAGTCTTAATGGTCAGTGTATTTTAAAAGCACAGTTATTCATCAAGAAACTAAACTCTCTCTGCTACCTTTGCCAAATGCCCCAAAATATACAGTTGGATCTGCAGGACTCTTTTATAGCCATTGTTCTCATTCTCCTGTTTCATCTTTGTTGCCTGATTACTCCTGGGTTGGATCTCTTCCATCCTGACCTATCTGGTCAAGTTGATGTCTTCCTTTGGTTCTCCATTCTTCAATCTTTCCCAGCTGATTTACTGGAATCTTTTTCCCACTGGTGATCCTGCCAGCTCCTCTCCTATTCCCTGGATGTGCAAAAAGGGGGCACCTCCCTCCCATGTCCAAGCAGAACACTGCAGGGAGAAAGCCTTATTCTATTTCCTTCTCTCTTATGCTATCTCCCTTGGCTTTTCCATCTATCTATCTATCTATCTATCTATCTATCCTGGTACTAAAGAGCAAGACTCTTTCAGCTCTTCTTGTTCCAAATGCCCCATATTTGTTGTGTTTTTTCCTTGTCTTCCTACAATCTGATGTGACTTGTTCAGTCTCTTTGATATTATTCTAAGTCCTATGAGTTTCATTTCTTCCTTGTCAATCCTTGGGACAACTGGTCCCCTGTCTGGAGGTCTCTAATTCTGGCTACACTCAGCAGTTTCTTATCTGTTCTCTTAATTTCTAGGGGGGCGGGGAACAATCATATAGCAAGAAGAATTATAAGACCACCAGTAGGCCTTTAAAAAAGCAATTATAAGACAGTTACTCCAGGGCACATTTGGTTTTTAATCTACTCTTTTAATTGTGTTTGATTAGCTGCAATTTCCATTTCAGTTCTTATGTCCTGTGGTAGTTGTACTTTGCCTATAATTCACTTGGGTGGAGCATCATACTATAGGACTTTCTACTTATATTCCCCCATTTCTAGTATAGTTGAAAAGATTCTATGAGTGTATACAGGGCTGCAGAAAGTTCTGGTGAGAAAAGATGTTCCATAAATAGACAGGACTATGAGGGTTTCTTTGTTTGTGCTTGGAGCAGCTATGCAGAGTAAAAACAATAACTTTTATACAGGTTTAGTAAGTGCACACTCTCAAATTCAACTAGGAAGCTTATTGGGTAGCCATGGCCAAATATACTAATTAAGGCAACCATTTCGCTCATTTAAGAAGGGAAAAATATATATCAGAAAATCAAATAGGATGTCCACTCATTATTTCAAAAACTGCCTTTAGTTCCTATGAAAAAAGCTGAAAACTCCTATCCCCTTGAAAGTTTCTGAAGACTGGGAACCCAGAGGTATGGTGAGGCAGGAGTTCCTACAAATGAGGAAACAGACCACCCATAAGCTCCACAGAGCCAGTGTTTCAAAACAAACAAACAAAGAAGATTAGTTTTGCTGTGGTTCATATATATGGCAACTGAGCCAGAAATAAATCAGCTTAGTTTATAAACATAGCTGACATCGTGGAATCACAACATTGGAAGTTGCTTTCAAGCTGACACAAAATCTTCATGTGGAAGTACCCTGAATCTCAAGACCTCATGAGTGGAATACAAAAGTTCTTGAGCTTTCAACCTAGTTCATGACAAGGCTCTTACCCACAGAGACTTACAGGAAAAGGTCTTTGAAAAATCACATTCCTATTTTGTTGTTGTTGTTCAGTCGTTAAATCGTGTCTGACTCTTCGTGACCCCATGGACTATAGCATACCAGGCCTTCCTGTCCTCCACTGCCTCCTGGAGTTTACTCAAATTCATGTTCATTACATCGGTGATGCTATCTAACTATCTCATCCTCTGCCGTCCCCTTCTCCTTTGGCCCTCAGTCTTTCCCAGCATCAGGGTCTTTTCCAGTGAGTCCTCTCTTTGCATTAGGTGGCCAAAGTATTTGAGTTTCAGCTTCAGCATCTGTCCTTCCAATGAGTAGTCAGGGTTGATTTCCTTTAGGATTGACTGATTTGACCTCCTTGCAGTCCTATAGTCATGACTATATATATATATATATATATATATATATATATATATATATATATTCCTATAGTCATGACTATATTTAGGAAATATGTATACTTACTGTATGTGTGTTGGGGCGGAACGGGATGAGGGGAGGGATATTCTTACCAGAGAGAAAGAAATAAGATCACCTTTCTTTCTTATAACTTTTTCCCTGGTTTTATATTTGTGTTCTCTCTTCCGGTTTTCCATCTTTTCAGATTTGATGCTTATACTTTTTTCTTATTCAGGCATGTAAAAAGACAGCTGGTTTCTATTCTATATACTAGTGAAATTTAACCATTCAAAACCAGGCCATGGGGGAGGGGATGTTTATAAGACAGTTCCAGTATTCAGGTTTGTAAAACAATGTTTTGGTTTAGCTATCAGTTCTCTTTCCTTAAAAAAATATATAATGAGATATCTGAAAATATATCATTGTTTAAGGCCTTATCTATTGGAGATGCTACTGTTGTTACCTTTTCATTTACATTAATGTTTTGGTAAGGATTTCCTATAATCCTATTCAATAAGGTTTTCTTGTACTCTTGATGTATGACATCATACAGCAACCGCCTAAATGTTCTTTTTGATTAGATGGATTTAAGTGAAATAAGAGTTACTTGTGTCATTAAACATTCATAAACAGTAACCTCCATAAATTTTAATTGCAAAACCATTGATGAATGATAGCCATTCATGGGGGTGGTTGGCACCATGATGGTGCCAAGGATAAGATCTCATTGCCATCTTGAATTTTATATTTTATATTTCATATTTTGTATTTTTATATTTTTATCTGCATTTTATGTGTTTATACTTATATTTATATTGTAGTGTTTTAGTGTTTTGTCATTTTATTATCTGTAAGCCGCCCAGAGTCGTTGCATGCGAGATGGGTGGTAGACAAATATGACAAATAAATAAATAAATTATAGAGAAAGGGATTTAATTTGTCAGAAGTAGATCAAGAGCTATGACATTGTTCTGTTAAAAGCTCCAATGAGCCCCAAAATATTTATTTCTGCTAAGGTAATTCAGGACTGCATCTATGCTGGAGCCCTTTTCATTTGTGAGGCAATCTGACAATATTTCTTTCAAATGCTTATTGAATATATAATGCATATGATAATGAATGAAATACAGAAGCTACTATGATCACATTGTGAGCAACACTCAAACCCCAGTGCAGAAGGGTTGTAGTTGCAGGGCAAATAGGAAATGTCATGCTCATTTTACCACCAATGCTCCAATTTCTACCATTTCAGGTTGCTTTTTAAAAATAGTTAATTTCAGGCATCTCCATAGAAATTCAGAATGTGTGCATAAAAATTAGTTGTGTGGTTCATATGTTTGAACCTCTGTAAGCACACTCTTGAAACCACACACACTCAAGTTTCCTGTGCATGAATTCCATTCTCCCAAGACAAGTTAGGAAGTATCCAAATGGCTCAATTTTTGCTGGATGATGGCATACCTTTGCAATTCCTTTTATTTTCTTCTCTAAGTAGCATAATGTTCCTTTCTCAATAAGGAGAGGCTCTGTCCCTCTGTCCTTTCACATAGCCAATCTTTGAAACCACTCTTATTTGTCAGAGTTATACCACAAGACTGAAGAAGCATAATTTACATTACAGAATAGGGAAGTACTCTTATAATACTGTAATAGTGAAGTAAAATGACACCAGGAGAATTAGTTGACGAGTTCATTGTCTATTGTGAATCAGTCAGATGTCATAGCATTGAGAAAAACACTAGCATAAATTGGTTCCAGTTTCTCAGTCTCACCTTGTTGCAGCTAATGAAGCAACAACATCAGCATCTGGGACAAGCCATGATAAAGTCATATGCATCATGTCGGCACTGTGCAAATGATGCAAATTATGTCATTTACATCAGTTACATTATTATGTAATTTATATAATGATTTCATAACACACATGATGTCACTTGTTCTTCCCCTGCAGACACCCATAACTAATGTATTTCTAGGAAATAATACATGTCTTCAGGATAAGTCAGCAAATTATAACAAATCAGTAGTCAGAGTTGAGAAGGAGGTTGTATTACTGACAGGATTGGAAGCTGAGGTAGGGACACATGGCCAGAGATATACTTTATCAACCTGTGTATATAACTAGAATTTTTTTTTTGCAGTGTCTACTTGTATCTTATCAGGAACTAAATGGTATTTGCTTAGGAAGCAAGGGAAGTGTATGTGGGTTTTCTGGTTTTGGTTTTTTGAGATTCTTATTGCACTTGTTTGGGATATGTTCTATTTTATCTTTGTTTGATTGTCACATTTTGTCCACTCGAT